>CM067846.1:401466867-402091867 GCA_034509565.1 Triticum monococcum | reverse complement strand
GGACCCACTAGTCAGTTTGACCTGGTCAGTCGTCCTGTTGACTGCTGACGTCATAGTGATGTCATGCTGACGCTGTAATTCTTTTCTGTTAATAATAATAATTCCAGAAAATACTTTAATCTTTAGAAATTCGTAGGAATTAAACCATAACTACGATGAAAATGTTTTCTATATGAAAGTTGCTCAGAAAAATCCCACGAATCCGAATGCGTGGTCCATTCACCTATCACATGCCCCTAGAATGTGAACATGGAACCGTCCCCTCTCTTTCATCTGTCCGGAATTTTTCTAACGCCGGGGATTCATCCTCGGATGTTTATCCCCTCCGTATGCAACGTGTAGTATTATGTTAGTACAACCCTAGCTCTGCCTGTCGTCATGTAATGCTTAGTGATGCATCTGTTTGCTCTATATTTACTATTTCTCCCCCCTCTTCTCTCCGGTAGACCCCAAGACCGCTGCTGATGCCCCTGTGATCGACTATGTCGACGACGACCCCTCCTTGCCAGAGCAACCAGGCAAGCAAAACCCCCTTGAGCATTCTGATATCACCCATTTCTTAGCCTCTCATTCTTGCATTAGAACTGCTACTACTTTATGTATGATCCTACTCTGATGCATAGCCTGTTTTTGTTAATTGCTTTCATACCTTACCTGCTTATTCTAAACTGCGTAGTATAGGTTGGTTAGAGATCCATCAATGACCCCCGCCTTGTCCTAGTTGCCCCGCTTTATGTTCGATGACTCGATCAACGTGATCAACGTCTAGGCCTCGACACCGCACATCACCCCCCTAGTTGTACGACTCTACAGAGTTACCATCAAGTGCCGAGGGTGGAACCTCTTACATCAGTCCTGATGAGATCTCTGTAGTGTAGCTATATGGTCGAGGTCATCGAGGGTGATTTCCTCCTTAGCCACTTCCGTTACGGCTCTGTCGTGCAACCCCTCAAGTGTGAACCTCAAGGGTGGATCCTCTTACGTTCACCTTGATGATAACATCGAGTGGAATTCACCGGGGGTGATTCCTCGGGTTTTCCCCTTGGTGTTAGACACACATTTACTATGGTTACTATGACTTTGCACTAAGCCATGTTACTAAAGACGGGTCGGCCCTGAGGGGTACCCGCGCGAGCTTAATAGCGAGTGATGTGGAGTTGGGTTAACCTCGAAGTTGCCCGCGAGACACTTACGAGGTGTGGCCGGGCATTCTTAGCCCTTGCCGCAAGTACTCAAGACGGGGCGACGTGGTGACATTGATCGTGAGTCTCTGCTCGTTACCGCGTGCTCCTTATCCACTACGATTTGGATATTTGATCCGAGGGGCCTCTGGCCTGATAGCACTAACCATCACGTGGGTATTGTATGGGCGTTTTGCGTCGTATGCATCAGCCGAAGCTTAAATAGACGTCAGCGACTGAGCGGCGCGCGCCGGGTTGGACTGCGTAAGCACCTGCCTTTTTGAAGGAGGTAGCTAGGTCTGCTCACCGGCCGCCCACGCAACGTGCAGGAGTTCCCGGGGCGATGGCCCATGACCCCTACAGGCATAGGTTTAGTCTGGCGTGCTGACCTCTCTATTAAGCCTAGGTCGGGTTGCGGCGTATTGTCTGGCCGAGGCCGGGCATGACCCAGGAAAGTGTGTCCTGCCAGAGTTAATCGAGCGTGGTGGGTAAGTTGGTGCACCCCCGCAGGGAAGAAAACATCTATCGATAGCCTGTCCTACGGTAACGGACACTTGGAGTTGTATCCCGGTCGATACAACTAGAACTGGATACTTGTGATGAGAAATGAATGGATATGAGAAATGGATAGTATGGCTCTGGGATTGCTTTCTCGCAGGGAGTCGAGGAAGGATCTCCGGCCGAGGTTGATAACACTACTACTTTTACTTTACTTTATGCTACTCTTATTCCTTATGATGCTGCATGATGCTTGAAGCTGCTGAAGATGCTAGTCTTCGATAGGACTAGGCTTTCCCCTGCTCTTCTGGCATTCTGCAGTTTAGTCCACAGATACAACCCATTCGTTTGAAACAGATGCATACTTAGTTTAGATCTGATGTAAGTCTTGTGAGTACTTTGGATGGGTACTCACGGTTGCTTTGCTACCTCTTTTCCCCCATACCCGATTGTTGCGACCAGATGATGAATCCCAGGAGCCAGATGACACCACTGATGATTACTACCACCCCGAGGGTGCCTACTACAACGTGACGGCAGCTGACGACTTGGAGTAGTTAGGAGGCTCCCAGGTAGGAGGCCTTGCCTTTTCGATCGTTGTTGCTTTTGTGCTAGCCTTCTTAAGGAAGACTTGTTTAACTTATGTCTATACTCAGATATTGTTGCTTTCGCTGACTTTTGTGTATTCGAGCTTATGTATTCGAGCCCTCGAGGCCCCTGGCTTTTAATATAAAGCTTGTATTATTTTAAATTTGTGTCTAGAGTTGTGTTGTGATATCTTCCCGTGAGTCCTTGATCTTGATCGTACACATTTGCGCATATGATTAGTGTACAGTCAAATCGGGGGCGTCACACAACTCAGCTGCTAATACTTGAGAATATTCTTTGGCTCCCCTTGTGTCAAATCAATAAATTTGGGTTGAATACTCTACCCTCGAAAACTGTTGCGATCCCCTATACTTGTGGGTTATCAACTCTCCCCTCTCGTTTCTATGCATCACCATGATCTTGCGTGTGCGTAGGGAAATTTCTAAAATTACTGCGTTCCCCAACAGTGGCATCCGAGCCAGGTTTATGCGTAGATGTTATATGCACGAGTAGAACACAAGGAGTTTGGGCGTGGGTATATACATATTGCTTGTTGTCACTAGTTGATTCTTGATTCAGCGGCATTGTTGGATGAAGCGGCCCAGACTGACATTACGCGTACGCTTACGCGAGACTGGTTCTACCGATGTGCTTCGCACATAGGTGGCTAGTGGGTGTCTGTTTCTCCAGCTTTAGTTGAATTGGATTCAATGAACAGGGTTCTTTCTGAAGATCAAGAAGAAATCACTATACGGTGTTGTGGTTTTTGATGCGTAGGTAAGAACGGTTTTAGCTTAGCCGTAGTAGCCACGTAAAACTTGCAACAACAAAGTAGAGGACGTCTAACTTGTTTTGCAGGGCATGTTGTGATGTTATATGGTCAAGACATGATGCTAAATTTTTGTATGAGATGATCATGTTTTGTAACACAGTTATCGGCAACTGGCAGGAGCCATATGGTTGTCGCTTTATTGTATGAAATGCAATCGCCATGTAATTGCTTTACTTTATCACTAAGCGGTAGCGAAAGTCGTAGAGGCAATAGTTGGCGAGACGACAACGATGCTTCGATGGAGATCAAGGTGTCAAGCCGATGACGATGGTGATCATAACGGTGCTTTGGAGATGGAGATCAAAAGGCACAAGATGATGATGGCCATGTCATATCACTTATATTGATTGCATGTGATGTTTATGCTTTATGCATCTTATTTTGCTTATTTCGACCGTAGCATTATAAGATGATCTCTCACTAAATTTCAAGGTATAAGTGTTCTCCCTGAGTATGCACTGTTGCTACAATTCATCGTGCCGAGACACCACGTGATGATTGGGTGTGATAAGCTCTACGTTCACATACAACGGGTGCAAGCCAGTTTTGCACACGCAGAATACTCGGGTTAAACTTGACGAGCCTAGCATATGCAGATATGGCCTCAGAACACTGGAGACCGAACGGTCGAGCGTGAATCATATAGTAGATATGATCAACATAGTGATGTTCACCATTGAAAACTACACCATCTCACGTGATGATCGGACATGGTTTAGTTGATATGGATCACGTGATCACTTAGATGATTAGAGAGATGTCTATCTAAGGGGGAGTTCTTAAGTAATTTGATTAATTGAACTTTAATTTATCATGAACTTAGTACCTAATAGTATTTTGCATGTCTATGTTATTGTAGATAGATGGCCCGTGTTGTTGTTCCGTTGAATTTTAATGCGTTCCTAGAGAAAGCTAAGTTGAAAGATGATGGTAGCAACTACACAGTCTGGGTCCGTAACTTGAGGATTGTCCTCATTGCTGCACATAAGAATTACGTCCTAGAAGCACCGCTAGGTGACAAACCCACTGCAGGAGCAACGCCAGATGTTATGAACACCTGGCAGAGCAAAGCTAACGACTACTCGATAGTTCAGTGTGCCATGCTTTACAGCTTAGAACCGGGACTTCAACGATGTTTTGAATGTCATGGAGCATATGAGATGTTCCAGGAGTTGAAGTTAGTATTTCAAGCAAATGCCCGGATTGAGAGATATGAAGTCTCCAATAAGTTCTATAGATGCAAGATGGAGGAGAATAGTTTTGTTAGTGAACATATACTCAGAATGTCTAGGTACCACAACCACTTGACTCAACTAGGAGTTAATCTTCCTGATGACAGTGTAATTGACAGAGTTCTTCAATCACTGCCACCAAGCTACAAGAGCTTCGTGATGATCTATAATATGCAAGGGGTGGATAAGACGATTCCCGAGCTCTTCGCAATGCTAAAGGCTACGAAGGTAGAAATCAAGAAGGAATATCAAGTGTTGATGGTCAACAAGACCACCAGTTTCAAGAAAAAGGGTAAAGGGAAGAAGGGGAACTTCAAGAAGAACAGCAAGCCAGTTGCTGCTCAAGTGAAGAAACCCAAGTCTGGACCTAAGCCTGAGATTGAGTGCTTCTACTGCAAAGGAACTAGTCACTGGAAGAGAAACTGCCCCAAGTATTTTGCGGAGAAGAAGGATGGCAAAGTGAAAGGTATATTTGATATACATGTTATTGATGTGTACCTTACTAATGCTCGTATTAGTGCCTGGGTATTTAATACTAGTTCAGTTGCTAATATTTGCAACTCGAAACAAGGGCTACGGATTAAGCGAAGATTGGCTAAGGACGAGGTGACGATGTGCGTGGGAAATGGTTCCAAAGTCGATGTTATCACCGCCGGTACGCTACCTCTACATCTACCTTTGGGATTAGTATTAGACCTAAATAATTGTTATTTGGTGCCAGCATTGAGCATGAACATTATATCCGGATCTTGTTTGATGCGAGATGGTTATTCATTTAAATCAAAGAATAATGGTTGTTCTATTTATATGAGTAATATCTTTTATGGTCATGCACCCCTGATGAGTGGTCTATTTTTACTAAATCTTGATAGTAGTGATACACATGTTCATAGTATTGAAGCCAAAAGATGCAGAGTTGATAATGATAGTGCAACTTATTTGTGGCACTGCCGTTTAGGTCATATTGGTGTAAAGCGCATGAAGAAACTCCATTCTGATGGGCTTTTGGAATCACTTGATTATGAATCACTTGGTACTTGCGAACCATGCCTCATGGGGAACAATGGAGCGAGTAACAGATTTGTTGGAAATCATACATACTGATGTATGTGGTCCTATGAATATAGAGGCTCGCGGTGGGTATCGTTATTTTCTCACCTTCGCAGATGATTTGAGCAGATATGGGTATATCTACTTAATGAAACATAAGTCTGAAACATTTGAAAAGTTCAAAGAATTTCAGAGTGAAGTGGAAAATCATCGTAACAAGAAAATAAAGTTTCTACGATCTGATCGTGGAGGAGAATATTTGAGTTATGAGTTTGGTCTTCATTTCAAACAACGTGAAATAGTTTCGCAATTCACGCCACCCGGAACACCACAGCGTAATGGTCTGTCCGAACGTCGTAATCGTACTTTACTAGATATGGTGCGATCTATGATGTCTCTCACTGATTTACCGCTATCATTTTGGGGTTACACTTTAGAGACAGCTGCATTCACGTTAAATAGGGCACCATCTAAATCCGTTGAGATGACACCTTATGAACTGTGGTTTGGCAAGAAACCCAAGTTGTCGTTTCTTAAAGTTTGGGGCTGTGATGCTTATGTGAAAAAGCTTCAACCTGATAAGCTCAAACCCAAATCGGAGAAATGTGTCTTCATAGGATACCCAAAGGAGACTGTTGGGTACACCTTCTATCACAGATCCGAAGGCAAGATATTCGTTGCTAAGAATGGATCCTTTCTAGAGAAGGAGTTTCTCTCGAAAGAAGTGAGTGTGAGGAAAGTAGAACTTGACGAGGTAATTGTAACTTCTCCCTTATTGGAAAGTAGTACATCACTGAAATTAGTTCCAGTGATTCCTACACCAGTAAGTGAGGAAGCTAATGATGTTGATCATGAAACTTCTGATCAAGTTACTACTGAACCTCGTAGGTCAACCAGAGTAAGATCTGCACCAGAGTGGTACGGTAATCCTGTTCTAGAAGTCATGTTACCTGACCATGACGAACCTATGAACTATGAGGAAGCGATGATGAGCCCAGATTCCACAAAATGGCTTGAGGCCATGAAATCTGAGATGGGATCCATGTATGAGAACAAAGTATGGACTTTGGTTGACTTGCCCGATGATCGGCAAGCCATCGAGAATAAATGGATCTTCAAGAAGAAGACTGACGTTGACGGTAATGTTATTGTCTACAAAGCTCGACTTGTTGCGAAAGGTTTTCGACAAGTTCAAGGAGTTGACTACGATGAGACCTTCTCACCCATAGCGATGCTTAAGTCTGTCTGAATCATGTTAGCAATTGCCGCATTTTATGATTATGAAATTTGGCAAATGGATGTCAAAATTGCATTCCTTAATGGATATCTTAAAGAAGAGTTGTATATGATGCAACCAGAAGGTTTTGTCGATCCAAAAGGTGCTAACAAAGTGTGCATGCTCCAGCGATCCATTTATGGACTGGTGCAAGCCTCTCAGAGTTGGAATATACGCTTTTATAGTGTGATCAAAGCATATAGTTTTATACAGACTTTTGGAGAAGCCTGTATTTACAAGAAAGTGAGTGGGAGCTTTGTAGCATTTCTGATATTATATGTAGATGACATATTGTTGATCGGAAATGATACTGACTTTCTGATAGCATAAAAGGACACTTGAATAAGAATTTTTCAATGAAAGACCTCGGTGAAGCTGCTTATATATTGGGCATCAAGATCTATAGAGATAGATCAAGACGCTTAATTGGACTTTCACAAAGCACATACCTTGATAAAGTTTTGAAGAAGTTCAAAATGGATCAGGCAAAGAAAGGGTTCTTGCCTGTATTACAAGGTGTGAAGTTGAGTCAGACTCAATGCCCGACCACTGCAGAAGATAGAGAGAAAATGAAAGGTGTTCCTTATGCTTCAGCCATAGGCTCTATCATGTATGCAATGTTGTGTACTGGACCTGATGTGTGCCTTGCTATAAGTTTTGCAGAGAGGTACCAAAGTAATCCAGGAGTGAATCACTGGACAGCGATCAAGAACATCCTGAAATACCTGAAAAGGACTAAGGATATGTTTCTCGTATATGGAGGTGACAAAGAGCTCATCATAAATGGTTACATCGGTGCAAGCTTTGACACTGATCCGGATGACTCTAAGTCACAGACCGGATACGTGTTTTTATTAAATGGAGGAGCTGTCAGTTGGTGCAGTTCCAAGCAGAGCGTCGTGGCGGGATCTACGTGTGAAGCGGAATACATAGCTGCTTTGGAAGCAGCAAATGAAGGAGTCTGGATGAAGGAGTTCATATCCGATCTAGGTGTCATACCTAGTGCATCGGGTCCAATGAAAATCTTTTGTGACAATACTGGAGCAATTGCCTTGGCAAAGGAATCTAGATTTCACAAAAGAACCAAGCACATCAAGAGACGCTTCAATTCCATCCGCGATCAAGTCAAGGAGGGAGACATAGAGATTTGCAAGATACATGCGGATCTGAATGTTGCAGACCCGTTGACTAAGCCTCTCTCACGAACAAAACATGATCAGCAGCAAGACTCCATGGGTGTTAGAATCATTACAATGTAATCTAGATTATTGACTCTAGTGCAAGTGGGAGACTGAAGGAAATATGCCCTAGAGGCAATAATAAAGTTGTTATTTATATTTCCTTATATCATGATAAATGTTTATTATTCATGCTAGAATTGTATTAACCGGAAACTTAGTACATGTGTGAGTACATAGACAAACAGAGTGTCACTAGTTTGCCTCTACTTGACTAGCTCGTTGAATCAATGATGGTTATGTTTCCTAACCATAGACATGAGTTGTCATTTGATTAACGGGATCACATCATTAGAGAATGATGTGATTGACTTGACCCATCCGTTAGCTTAGCACGATGATCGTTTAGTTTGTTGCTATTGCTTTCCTCATGACTTATAAATGTTCCTATGACTATGAGATTATGCAACTCCCGAGTACCGGAGGAACACTCTGTGTGCTACCAAACGTCACAATGTAACTGGGTGATTATAAAGGTGCTCTACAAGTGTCTCCGATGGTACTTGTTGAGTTGGCATAGATCAAGATTAGGATTTGTCACTCCGATTGTCGGAGAGGTATCTCTGGGCCCTCTCGGTAATGCGCATCACTATAAGCCTTGCAAGCAATGTAACTAATGAGATAGTTGTGGGATGATGCATTAGAGAATGAGTAAAGAGACTTGCCGGTAATGAGATTGAACTAGGTATTGAGATACCGACGATCGAATCTCGGGAAAGTAACATACCGATGACAAAGGGAACAACGTATGTTGTTATGCGGTTTGACCGATAAAAGATCTTCGTAGAATATGTAGGAGCCAATATGAGCATCTAGGTTCCGCTATTGGTTATTGACCGGAGACGAGTCTCGGTCATGTCTACATAGTTCTCGAACCCGTAGGGTCCGCACGCTTAACGTTCGGTGACGATCAGTAATATGAGTTTATGTGTTTTGATGTACAGAAGGTAGTTCGGTGTCCCGGATATGATCACGGACATGACGAGGAGTCTCGAAATGGTCGAGACATAAAGATCGATATATTGGATGACTATGTTTGGACTTCGGAAGGGTTCCAGGCAAGTTCGGACAAATACTGGAGTACTGGGGGGTTACCGGAACCCCCCGGGGAGTGTAATGGGCCTATTGGGCCTTAGTGGAGAAGAGGAGGGGCGGACAGGGCAGGCCGCGCCCCCTCCCCCTCTAGTCCAAATTGGACAAGGAGGGGGGCGGCGCCCCCCTTTCCTTTCCCCTCTCTCATCCTTCCCTCTCTCCTACTCCTACTCTTGGAAGGGTTGGAGTCCTAGTCCTGGTGGGAGTAGGACTCCCCTTGGGGCGCGCCTAGGAGGGTCGACCTCTCCCCCTCCTCCACTCCTTTATATACGGGGAAGGGGGCACCCCATAGACACACAAGTTAATCATTGATCTTTTAGCCGTGTGCAGTGCCCCCTCCCACCATAATCCACCTTGTTCATATTGTAGCGGTGCTTAGGCGAAGCCCTGCGTCGGTAGCTTCATCAACACCGTCATCATGCCATCATGCTAACGGAACTCTCCCTCTAAGATCTACTGGATCGTGAGTTCGTGGGACGTCACCGAGCTGAACGTGTGCAGATCGCGGAGGTGCCGTACGTTCGGTACTAGGGTCGGTCGATCGTGAAGACGTACGACTACATCAACCGTGTTGTCATAACGCTTCCGCTTACGGTCTACGAGGGTTCGTGGACGACACTCTCCCCTCTCGTTTCTATGCATCACCATGATCTTGCGTGTGCGTAGGAATTTTTTTGAAATTACTGCGTTCCCCAACATGGATATGTTGGGATATCATAATATCTCTTATTTTAATTAATGCATCTATATACTTGGTAAAGTGTGGAAGGCTCGGCCTTTTGCCCGGTGTTTTGTTCCACTCGTGCCGCCCAATTTCCGTCATACCGGTGTTATGTTCCTTGATTTTGTGTTCCTTATGCGGTTGGGTGTTATGGGAACCCCTTGACAGTTCGCCTTGAATAAAACTTCTCCAGCAAGTCCCAACCTTGGTTTTAACACTTGCCACCTAAGCCTTCTCCCCTGGGTTCCGCGGACTCAAGGGTCATCTTTATTTTAACCCCCGGGCCAGTGCTCCTCTGAGTGTTAGTCCAAACTAGAGCACCGTGCGGGACTGTCCCTTGGCAACTTGGGTTATGTTGGTACTTGTACGCTTAGCTTATCCGGTGTGCCCTTGGAACGAGATATGTGCAGCTCCTATCGGGATTTGTCGGCATAGTCGGGTGGTCTTGCTGGTCTTGTTTTACCATGGTCGAAATGTCTTGTAACTGGGATTCCGAGACTGATTGGGTCTTTCTGGGAGAAGGAATATCCTTCGTTGACCGTGAGAGCTTGTGATGGGCTAAGTTGGGACACCCCTGCAGGGTATAAACTTTCGAGAGCCATGCCCGCGGTTATGTGGCAGATGGGAATTTGTTAATGTCCAATTGTAGAGTACTTGACACTTGACTTAATTAAAATTCATCAACTGCGTGTGTAGCCGTGATGGTCTCTTTCCGGCGGAGTCTGGGAAGTGAACATGGTCTTGTGTTTATGCTTGAATGTAAGTAGTTTCAGGATCACTTCTTGATCACTTCTAGCTTCTCGACCGTTGCGTTGCTTCTCTTCTCGCTCTTATTTGCGTATGTTAGCCACCATATTTTCTTAGTGTTTGCTGCAGCTCCACCTCATTACCCTATCCTACCCATAACCTTAAATAGTCTTGATCTCACGGGTGTGAGATTGTTGAGTCCTCGTGACTCATAGATACTTCCAAACAGTTGCAGGTGCCGATGATACCAGTGCAGGTAACGCAACCGAGCTCAAGTGGGAGCTCGATGAAGATCTTGGTCATTGTTATGTTTCTTTTCCGGATGATCGGTAGTGGAGCCCAGTTGGGACGATCGGGGATCTAGCATTTGGGGTTTATCTTCCTTTTTATTCGGAGTTGACCGTAGTCGGTCTATGAGTGTATTTGGATGATGTATGAATTTTTTTATGTGTTGTGTGAAGTGGCGATTGTAAGCCAACTCTTTATTCCTTTCTTATTCAGTACATGGGATCGTGTGAAGATTACCCCTCTTGCGACAAAACTACCATGCGGCTATGCCTCTAAGTCGTGCCCCGACACGTGGGAGATATAGCCGCATTGTGGGTGTTACAGACCGGGCTTCTTGCATTTGTGGCAAGTTCTTTTCTTGTAGTCACGGGATGAGGAATCTGATCTCATGTCATCACCTCTTGAGGATTTACCAAAGTGACCATGTCTTGAGAACTTCTGGAATTTCCTCACGAGCATTGCTAGCTCCTGGCTCAGTTCTTCAGGATCACCCAGGCTGCTACCAAAATCCTCACCTTCAGATTCAGAGACAGCCTTGGCCTTTAGTGCACGTGATCTGCCATAGCTCTGTCCATAGAGGTCCCTCTTCTCAGCAAGTTGTAACTAATGAGTGGTTAGCCTCTCGAGGATATCAGCGGGATCAAGTGACTTGTAGTCTCCACGTTCTTGTATCATCAGTGCCAAAGGGTCAAATGAGGAATCAAGCGATCTCAGCAATTTCTTCACCACCTCATGGTCGGTGATGTTAGTGGCACCAAGTGCTTGAAGCTCATTTGAAATGTCAGTGAGGCGATTGAAGGTTTGCTGAACATTTTCATTGTCGAGTCTTTTGAAGAAGTTGAAGAGATTGCAAAGAATGTCAACTCGAGAGTCACGCTATGTTGAGACTCCTTCATTGACCTTAGACATCCTATCCCAGATAAGCTTAGTTGTCTCCGAAGCACTCACTGTACCATACCGCCGTTTGCTCAGATGGCCACATATGATGTTCTTCTCTTGAGAGTCGAGTTGCTTGAATCTCTTCACATCAGCAACGTTAATGGTAGGAGTGATGGAGGGAACGCCATTTTCCACAACATACCAGAGATCATTGTCAATTGCCTCAAGATGCATTCGTATCTTATTCTTCCAGTAGGGGTAGTCCGTCCCATCGAAGGTAGGACACCCAGCAGAGACCTTGATCATACCTGCAGTCGACATAACTAAAACTCCAGACGGTTAAACCAAAATCACACAGAACAAGGGAGTAACTTGCTCTGATACCAATTGAAAGTGCGTTATATCGACTAGAGGGGGGTGAATAGATGATTTTTACAATTTCGTCACTGAGGAATTTCAGGGTGAGCAAATTCCTAAGTTAGGAACAACTAGCAGCAGAATAAGTACTCTGATGCAAGCATAACTGAGCAGTAGCACAGTCATCATGATGAAATGAAAACAAGCACAAAGTACAAGTAGCGTAAACACAGGATAGCAGGCTGAACACAAGGTGACTGAAGAAATAGGATTGAGGAAATTGAGAAAGTCTTCAGTCAAAGTCTTCAAACAGTAACGATCAAGTACTTCAGCATATGGAATGAGGAAATGAAAGGGTTGAGGAAACAAAACCAGTAGCTTGGTGAAGACAGTGATTTGGTAGACCAGTTCCAACTGTTGTGACAGTCGTACCTCTGGTTGGAGTGGCTAGGTATTTAAAACTGAGGACACATAGTCCCAGACACACGGTCCTCACCATATTCTCCTTGAGCTAAGGTCACACAGATCTCGCCCAATCACTCATGGTAAGTCTTCAGGTGACTTCCAAACCTTCACAGACTTGGTCACTCGGCGATCCACAATTTCCTCATGGATGCTCTAGACCATGACGCCTAACCGTTTGGAGGATGCATAGTCCTCAAAGGTAACAAGCATCGCTTCCACACAAGAACAATCTCTTTAGTGATGCTCAATCACTTTGGGTTTGGGTTTTCCTCACTTGATGATTTTCTCTCAAAGTCCTCGAAGGATGGGATGCTCTCAATGACAAGTGTCAGTTTCTCTTGGAGCAGCCAACCAGCTAGTGGTTGTAGGGGGCGGCTATTTATAGCCTAGGGAGCTGCCCGACATGATAAGACATAAATGCCCTTCAATGATATGATCGTTAGGTGGGTAGATATTTTGGGACGGCTGGCGCATAGCACAGCAATGGTCGGAAATTTGGCTATCAAATTCCTCAGGTCTATCATGTTCCTCACTTGTAGGCAATCCGCACTAGCGAATTCCTAACTCCTCAGTCAGAACAAATTCCTTAGAGACCAGAAGATCTTCATCTCTATCAATGAAGAAATTGACTGAACTGTATGAGATTTCCAATGGCTTCACTCGAAAGGATTGGTAGGTGTAGAATTTTGAGATGAGCATCACTTGGAAACTTTTCCTTAGTTTTACCTCGACCCCCTTTAACAGTACGGTGTTTCCTATGACTCAAGAAAGAGAAAATGAAACTACGAAAATGAAAGTCTTCATGCTTCATATTCCTCGCATGAATATCAAGTCTTTAGGATCACACCAAATTCTTCACTTTCAAAGTCTTCAGAAAGCCAAAGTCTTTAGTTGAAGACATTCATTTTTAGGGGTCGACTTTCACTATAAATATCAAACTCCTCATAGACTTATAGACCTGTGTACACTCACAAACGCATTAGTCCCTTAACCTAAAGTCTTCAATACACCAAAATCACTAAGGGGCACTAGATGCCCTTACAACTTCGGTTCACATTCTTATACATAGTTCTCCTTATAGTGTAAACTATGACGTATGATGCTTCCATGGCTTAGTTCAAGGAATGATTGGTGCTATTTTCTTGCCTATGGGTTTTGGCTACTGATTTTTATTGCCATAGTTTATTGTTTGTCATCTAAAATGGATTCAGAGGGATACCGAGGGTCCTTTAATTTGCAACCGACTAAACTGCTTGGTTCTCGATTCATATTTGTTTGTCTATATTATGGACAACCGATTAAGGATAGTTACATAGTAGGAGTCTTCATTTGATGGCCACATTTGACATCACCCAGTTTGTGTGTAGGGTGCTTAATAAGTTTCTTGAGATGTATGCACTGCATGAAGGAGCACATTTCTGTCAATTTTAACAGAGGTCAAGGTTACCTTCAAATGCTTGTAGTTATTTGTAAGATTCAACAGCTTGAATGCAATGGAAGTATGGGTTGGAAGGATTTTTTGTTGGCTATAAGGAAGAGAGTAGTTGACGGCCATTTTTACTATTGTTGTGGTCGTCCTTGGCGCAGAAGGGGTGGCGGGGGAGGCACAAAGATGGGGCAAACCTTTTGTTACCTCTTGAGCACTACGTTGGTTTTCCCTTGAAGAGGAAAGGGTGATGTAGCAAAGTAGCGTAAGTATTTCCCTCAGTTTTTGAGAACCAAGGCCACGCACGAGTCCCTCGCACCTACACAAACAAATAAAATCCTCGCAACCAACACAATAAAGGGGTTGTCAATCCCTTCACGGTCACTTACGGAAGTGAGATCTGATAGATATGATAAGCTAATATTTTTGGTATTTTTATGATAAAGATGCAAAGTAAATAAAGCGAAATAAAAATGGCAGCAGAAATATCTTGTTGACGGAAGATTAATATGATGAAAAGTAGACCCGGGGCCATAGGTTTCACTAGTGGCTTCCCTCGAGAGCATAAGTATTATGGTGGGTAAACAAATTACTGTTGAGCAATTGACAGAATTGAGCATAGTTATGAGAATATCTAGGTATGATCATGTATATAGGCATCACGTTCGAGACAAGTAGACCGACTCCTGCCTGCATCTACTACTATTACTCCACACATCGACCGCTATCCAGCATGCATCTAGAGTATTAAGTTCAAAGGAACAGAGTGACACTTTAAGTAAGATGACATGATGTAGAGGGATAAACTCATGCAATATGATATAAACCCCATCTTGTTATCCTCGATGGCAATAATACAATACGTGCCTTGCTGCCCCTACTATCACTGGGAAAGGACACCGCGAGATTGAACCCAAAGCTAAGCACTTCTCCCATTGCAAGAAAGATCAATCTAGTAGGCAAAACCAAACTGATAATTCGAAGAGACTTGCAAAGATAACCAATCATACATAAAAGAATTCAGAGAAGATTCAAATATTGTTCATAGATAAACTTGATCATAAACCCACAATTCACCGGTCTCAACAAACACACTGCAAAAGAAGATTACATCAAATAGATCTCCACGAGAATCATGGAGAACTTTGTATTGAGATCCAAAGAGAGAGAAGAAGCCATCTAGCTAATAACTATGGACCCGAAGGTCTGAGGTAAACTACTCACACATCATCGGAGAGGCTATGGTGTTGATGTAGAAGCCCTCCGTGATCAATGCCCCCTCCGGCGGAGCTCCGGAAAAGGCCCCAAGATGGGATCTCACGGGTACAGAAGGTTGCGGCGGTGGAATTAGGTTTTTGGCTCCGTATCTGGTAGTTTGGGGTACGTAGGTATATATAGGAGGAAGAAGTACGTCGGTGGAGCAATGTGGGCCCCATGAGGGTGGAGGGCGCGCCTGGGGGGGTAAGCGCCCCCCCTGCCTCGTGCCTTCCTGGTAGCTTTCTTGACGTAGGGTCCAAGTCCTCTGGATCACGTTCGTTCCAAAAATCACGTTCCCGAAGGTTTCATTCAATTTGGACTCCGTTTGATGTTCTTTTTCTGCGAAACTCTGAAATAGGCAAAAAAACAATTCTGGGTTGGGCCTCCGGTTAATAGGTTAGTCCCAAAAATAATATAAAAGTGTATAATAAAGCCCAATAATGTCCAAAATAGAATATAATATAGCATGGAACAATCAAAAATTATAGATACATTGGAGACGTATCAAGCATCCCCAAGCTTAATTCCTGCTCGTCCTCGAGTAGGTAAATGATAAAAATAGAATTTTTGATGTGGAATGCTACTTGGCATAATTTCAATGTAATTCTCTTAATTGTGGTATGAATATTCAGATCCGAAAGATTCAAGACAAAAGTTTAATATTGACATAAAAATAATAATACTTCAAGCATACTAACTAAGCAATTATGTCTTCTCAAAATAACATGGCTAAAGAAAGTTATCCCTACAAAATCATATAGTTTGGCTATGCTCTGTCTTCACCACACAAAGTATTTAAATCATGCACAACCCCGATGACAAGCCATGCAATTGTTTCATACTTTTGGTGTTCTCAAACTTTTTCAATCTTCATGCAATACATGAGCGTGAGCCATGGACATAGCACTATATGTGGAATAGAATGGTGGTTGTGGAGAAGACAAAAAAGGGGAAGATAGTCTCACATCAACTAGGCGTATCAACGGGCTATGGAGATGCCCATTAATAGATATCAATGTGAGTGAGTAGGGATTGCCATGCAATGGATGCACTAGAGCTATAAGTATATGATAGCTCAACAAAAGGAACTAAGTGGGTGTGCATCCAACTCGCTTGCTCACAAAGACCTAGGGCATTTTGAGGAAGACCGTCATTGGAATATACAAGCCAAGTTCTACAATGAAAAATTCCCACTAGTATATGAAAGTGATATCATAGGAGACTCTCTATCATGAAGATCATGGTGCTACTTTGAAGCACAAGTTTGGTAAAAGGATAGTAGCATTGTCCCTTCTCTCTTTTTCTCTCATTCTTTATTTAGGCATTTTCTCTCTTTTTTTTATGGCCTCTCTTTTTTTTAGTCCGGAGTCTCATCCCGACTTGTGGGGGAATCATAGTCTCCATCATCCTTTCCTCACTTGGGACAATGCTCTAAAAATGATGATAATCACACTTTTATTTACTTACAACTCAACAATTACAACTCAATACTTAGAACAAAATATGACTCTATGTGAATGCCTCTGGCGGTGTACTAGGATATGCAATGAATCAAGAATGACATGTATGAAAGAATTATGAATGATGGCTTTGCCACAAATACATTGTCAACTATATGATCACGCAAAGCAATATGACAATGATGGAGCGTGTCATAGTAAACGGAACGGTGGAAAGTTGCATGGCAATATATCTCGGAATGGCTATGGAAATGCCATAATAGGTAGGTATGGTGGCTATTTTGAGGAAGGTCTATGGTGGGTATATGATACCGGCGAAAAGTGTGCGGTATTAGAGAGGCTAGCAACGGTGGAAGGGTGAGAGTGCGTATAATCCATGGACTCAACATTAGTCATAAAGGACTCACATACTTATTGCAAAAATCTATTAGTTAATGAAACAAAGTATTACACGCATGCTCCTAGGGGGATATATTGGTAGGAAAATACCATCGCTCGTCCCCGACTGCCACTCATAAGGAAGCGAATCAATAAATAAATCATGCTCCGACTTCATCACATAACGGTTCACCATACATGCATGCTACGGGAATCACAAACTTCAACACAAGCATTCCTCAAATTCACAACTACTCAACTAGCATGACTCTATTATCACCATCTCCATATCTCAAAACAATTATCAAGTATCAAACTTCTCATAGTATTCAACACACTCATAAGAAAAAAAAACATTATTTTTTTACTAATCTTGAATGCATATCATAATTAAAGCAAATTACCACGCTGTTTTGTAGGACTCTCAAAATAATCTAAGTGAAGCATGAGAGAACAATTGTTTCTATAAAACAAATCCATCACCGTGATCTAAAAGATATAAGTGAAGCACTAGAGCAAAACCTATATAGCTCAAAAGATATAAGTGAAGCACACAGAGTATTCTAACAATTTTCAAATCATGTGAGTCTCTCTCAAAAGGTGTGTACAGCAAGGATGTTTGTGGTAAACTAAAAAGCAAAGACTCAAATAATACAAGACGCTCCAAGCAAAACACATATCATGTGGTGAATAAAAATATAGCTCCAAGTAAAGTTACCGATAGACGAAGACGAAAGAGGGGATGCCTTCCGGGGTATCCCCAAGCTTAGGCTTTTGGGTGTACTTGAATTTTACCTTGGGGTGCCATGGGCATCCCCAAGCTTAGGCTCTTGCCACTCATTGTTCCATAATCCATCAAAACTTAACCCAAAACTTGAAAACTTCACAACACAAAACTCAAAATAGAAAATCTCGTGAGCTCCATTAGGGAAAGAAAACAAAACACCACTTCAAGGTACTGTAATAAACTCATTATTTATTTATATTGGTGTTAAACCTACTGTATTGCAACTTCTCTATGCTTTATAAACTATTTTGCTAGCCATAGATTCATCAAAATAAGCAAACAACACACGAAAAACAGAATCTGTCAAAAACAGAACAATCTGTAGTAATTTGTAGCTAACGCAAACTTCTGGAACCCCAAAAATTCTAAAATAAATTGCTGGACGTGAGGAATTTATCTATTAATCATGTGCAAAAATAATTAACTAAACATCACTTTCTAAATAAAAATGGCAGCAATTCTCGTGAGCGCTAAAGTTTCTGTTTTTTACAGCAAGATCAAAAAGACTTTCCCCAAGTCTTCCCAACGGTTCTACTTGGCACAAACACTAATTAAACACAAAAAACACAACCAAAACAGAGGCTAGATAAATTATTTATTATTAAACAGGAGCAAAAAGCAAGGAATAAAAATAAAATTGGGTTGCCTCCCAACAAGCGCTATCGTTTAACGCCCTTAGCTAGGCATAAAAGCGAAGATAGATCTAGGTATTGCCATCTTTGGTAGGCAATCCATAAGTGGTTATCATAATAGATTCATAAGGTAATTTTATTTTCTTTCTAGGGAAGTGTTCCATGTCGTTCCTTAACGGAAATTGGAATCTAATATTTCCTTCCTTCATATCAATAATTGCACCAATCGTTCTAAGGAAAGGTCTACAAAGAATAATAGGACAGGAAGGATTGCAATCTATATCAAGAATAATAAAATCTACAGGCACATAATTCCTATTTGCAACAATAAGAACATCATTAATTCTTCCCATAGGTTTCTTAATGGTGGAATCCGCAAGGTGCAAGTTTAAAGACCAATCATCAAAATCACGGAAACCTAGCAAATCACACAAAGTCTTTGGAATCGTGGAAAAACTAGCACCCAAATCACACAAAGCATAGCATTCATGATCTTTAATTTTAAGTTTAATAGTAGGTTCCCACTCATCATAAAGTTTTCTAGGGATAGAAACTTCCAACTCAAGTTTTTCTTCATAAGATTGCATCAAAGCATCAACAATATGTTTGGTAAAGGCTTTATTTTGACTATATGCATGTGGAGAATTTAGCATGGATTGCAACAAGGAAATACAATTTATCAAAGGGCAATTATCATTATTAAAATCCTTGAAATCCAAGATAGTGAGTTCATTAATATCTAGGGTTTTGATCTCTTCAATCCCACTTTTACAAATTTTTGCATCAAGATCTAAAAACTCCGAATTTTTGGAACGCCTTCTAGGTAAAGGTGGATCATATTCAGTCCCATCATTATCAAGATTCATATTGCAAAACAAAGATTTAATAGGGGACACATCAATAACTTTTAGATCTTCATCTTTATTTTCATAGAAACTAGAAGAACACGCTTTCACAAAACAATCTTTCTTAGCACGCATCCTGGCGGTTCTTTCTTTGCACTCATCAATGGAAATTCTCATGGCCTTGAGAGACTCATTGATATCATGCTTAGGTGGAATAGATCTAAGTTTCAAAGAATCAACATCAAGAGAAATTCTATCAACGTTCCTAGCCAATTCATCAACTTTAAGCAATTTTTCTCCAAGCAAAGCATTGAAATTCTTTTGTGAATTCATAAACTCCTTAACACTAGTCTCAAATTCAGAGGGCATCTTATTAAAATTTCCATAAGAATTGTTGTAGGAATTACCATAATTATTAGAGTAATTACTAGGATACGACCTAGGATTAAAGTTTCCTCTATACGTGTTATTACCAAAATTATTCCTACCAACAAAATTCACATCCATAGATTCATTATTATTCTCAATAAAAGTAGACAAAGGCATATCATTAGGATCAGAAAAAACACTTTTATTATCAAATAATTTCATAAGTTCATCCATCTTTCCACTCAAAACAATAATTTCTTCTATCGCATGCACTTTCTTATTAGTAGATCTTTCAGTGTGCCATTGAGAATAATTAACCATAATATTATCTAGGAGTTTAGTAGCTTATCCTAAAGTGATTTCCATAAAAGTGCCTCCCGCGGCCGAATCTAAAAGATTTCTAGAAGCAAAATTCAATCCGGCATAAATCTTTGGTATAATCATCCACAAATTCAAACCATGTGTAGGGTAATTACGTATCATTAATTTCATCCTCTCCCAAACTTGTGCAACATGTTCATGATCAAGTTGCTTAAAATTCATGATATCGTTTCTAAGAGAGATGATCTTAGCGGGAGGAAAATACTTAGAGATAAAAGCATCTTTGCACTTATTCCAAGAATCAATACTATTTTTAGGTAAAGACGAAAACCAAGCTTTAGCATGATCTCTAAGCGAAAAAGGAAATAGCTTCAATTTAACAATATCATTGTCCACATCTTTCTTATTTTGCATATCACACAAATCAACAAAGCTATTAAGATGGGTAGCGGCATCTTCACTAGGAAGGCCGGCGAATCGATCTTTCATGACAAGATTCAACAAAGCAGCATTAATTTCACAAGATTTGGTATCGGTAAGAGGAGCAATCGGAGTGCTAAGAAAATCATTGTTGTTGGTATTAGTAAAGTCACGCAATTTGGTATTCTCTTGAGCCATCGTGATAAGCAAGCAATCCAACACACGAGCAAACAAGAAGCACGCGAAAAAGAGGCGAACGGAAAGAGAGGGTGAATAAAACGGCAAGGGTGAAGTGGGGGAGACGAAAACGGGAGGCAAATGGCAAATAATCTAATGCGGGAGATAAGGGTTTGTGATGGGTACTTGGTATGTTGACTTCTGCGTAGACTCCCCGGCAACGGCGCCAGAAATCCTTCTTGCTACCTCTTGAGCACTGCGTTGGTTTTCCCTTGAAGAGGAAAGGGTGATGCAGCAAAGTAGCATAAGTATTTCCCTCGGTTTTTGAGAACCAAGGTATCAATCCAATAGGAGGCCACGCACGAGTCCCTCGCACCTACACAAACAAATAAAATCCTCGCAACCAACGCAATAAAGGGGTTGTCAATCCCTTCACGGTCACTTATGAAAGTGAGATCTGATAGATATAATAATATAATATTTTTGGTATTTTTATGATAAAGATGCAAAGTAAATAAAGCGAAATAAAAACGGCACCAGAAATATCTTGTTGACAGAAGATTAATATGATGAAAAGTAGACCCGGGGGCCATAGGTTTCACTAGTGGCTTCTCTCGAGAGCATAAGTATTACAGTGGGTAAACAAACTATTGTTGAGAAATTGACAGAATTGAGCATAGTTATGAGAATATCTAGGTATGATCATGTATATAGGCATCACGTCCGAGACAAGTAGACCGACTCCTGCCTGCATCTACTACTATTACTCCACACATCGACCGCTATCCAGCATGCATCTAGAGTATTGAGTTCAAAGGAACAGAGTAACGCTTTAAGTAAGATGACATGATGTAGAGGGATAAACTCATGCAATATGATATAAACCCCATATTGTTATCCTCGATGGCAACAATACAATACGTGCCTTGCTGCCCCTACTGTCACTGGGAAAGGACACCGCAAGATTGAACCCAAAGCTAAGCACTTCTCCCATTGCAAGAAAGAGCAATCTAGTAGGTCAAACAAAATTGATAATTCAAAAAGACTTGCAAAGATAACCAATCATACATAAAATAATTCAGAGAAGATTCAAATATTGTTCATAGATAAACTTGATCATAAACCCACAATTCATCGGTCTCAACAAACACACCGCAAAAGAAGATTACATCGAATAGATCTCCACGAGAATCATGGAGAACTTTGTATTGAGATCCAAAGAGAGAGAAGAAGCCATCTAGCTAATAACTATGGACCCGAAGGTCTGAGGTAAACTACTCACACATCATCGGAGAGGCTATGGTGTTGATGTAGAAGCCCTCCGTGATCGATGCCCCCTCCGGCGGAGCTCCGGAAAAGGCCCCAAGATGGGATCTCACGGGTACAGAAGGTTGCGGCGGTGGAATTAGGTTTTTGGCTCTGTATCTGGTAGTTTGGGGGTATGTAGGTATATATAGGAGGAAGAAGTACGTCGGTGGAGCAACATGGGCCCCACGAGGGTGGAGGGCGCGCCTGGGGGGGTAGGCACGCCCCCTACCTCGTTCCTTCCTGGTAGCTTTCTTGACGTAGGGTCCAAGTCCTCTGGACCACGTTTGTTCCAAAAATCATGTTCCCGAAGGTTTCATTTTGTTTGGACTCCGTTTGATATTCTTTTTCTGCGAAACTCTAAAATAGGCAAAAAACAACAATTCTGGGCTGGGCCTCCGGTTAATAGGTTAGTCCAAAAATAATATAAAAAGTGTATAATAAAGCCCAATAATGTCCAAAATAGAATATAATATAGCATGGAACAATCAAAATTTATAGATACGTTGGAGACGTATCACCTTTCACTGTGTCTAATCCACTTGATCCCATCACTTTTTATGAGATGCACCAATGATTGTAACGAATCTTCACGCTTTCTACTAAACCTTTACTACTATGTATTTTGTTTGCTCCTATGTCATGAGAAATTCCAAATGTTGGATTTGTGCCTGGCACATGCCGCGAGCTGGCTCAGTTGTCCCGGCCTTGCTTTTGGAACAAATTAAGTATTTGTGATGAGCTAGTAGATTAAATAATATCATGTTGATAGTTTATATATTGCTTACCTTGCTTTTGCTATATCTTCACAATTTGTTATGTACCAAACGTTTTCTTAATCTGTATGCTCTAAACTCAGGTTTCCTGGGCAACAACTATATACCTTACTTTCGGTATATCTTTAGTGTTTGTGATTTGTACATAACACATTTGGCTTGACCAATTATTCTAATTTCCTCTGAATGTACAAAATGCTATGTTGGAGTTTTATGTGTTGGATCACTGTGTTGAGCATTGAGCCAGGCACCTTTGCGCCAAGGCACGCTTCTGATCTACATGTTAGTGGCTATCTTTTGTGATCTTGCGGATGCATTTAAATCGGTTATGCATAGTGATCTTTTTGTGATGATAATGTGCAGCGTTATGTGAGCAATGCTATGTCTCGCTACTATTACAATCGAATATTTTTCTTCGCTTTATTGTTATCCTAACTAAGCATTACCTGCTTGACAAAAACGTTGGGACCGGCACCCTCGCGCCAAGGCGTGATACCGATCTAGTTAATAGGCATGCAGGGACATGACGGAGAAGCTCAAAAGATCACTGCAAACTAATCACTGCCCTCGTCCCATCCAACGTTGATATCTATAATCAATATGTCGGCCCTTACCGGGCTAGACAAATATTTATGGATAAGGCATAGACGAGCGCATACCATTTTTCCCTGGTGGTGAGCTTGATTGACTCGTGGCTGAGAGAAGAGATGGGAGACTCGCATGTGCTGATTGGAAGAAGAAGCACCCGAGAGACCGTACGCAAATCAAACAGAATCGGCTAATAAGCAGGAGATATAATAGAATTGGTTTACAAGATAATGAGAGGAAAAGTAAGAGGCTATCTGTAGTGACCCGACCCGAATGGATCAAGTCTCTGTGCTTAAGTGTCATCCCTGGATCGGTATGCTGACACACACAGTACTCGAGGATTTATAACAGAGGTAAATCACATGTATAAGTAATGTAAATACTATTACCTCAATCCAAATAGCGGAAGTAACAAGGTTGTGGATTCCCATCAACACCAACGGCAAAGTTGAGTGTAGAAATCGTAACCCTAACGTATCACTTACTCGTCGTAAGATAATCCTGCAACATGAGACGTTGCAGCCACAGAGGGTCAGTACATTGAATGTACTGGCAAATTCACACTGTAGAGCAATGATGAATAATGGCTATCACTACATGCATATTTGGCTGGTGGAAAAGCTCTACGGTTATAAGGTTTTTGCGAAAAGCAAAATTTTCCCTACTGCAAAGGAATAAATTTATTTAACTATCATGGTGGTTGTTAAACATTGAGAATGGTTGACAGCATTCTCAATCCCAATTAAGTAATATCATTAAACTCAACAATATTCATTTAAAGTAACATGATGAGATCAACAGGATAATCCAAGAACTAGATACTCAAGATGTCCATAACCGGGGACACGGCTAACCATGATTAGTTTATACACTCTACAGAGGTTTGCACACTTTTCCCCACAAGACTCGATCGCCTCCGTTTGGTTTCTCGCACTACATGGTGTTTGAGAAGACGGATGACTGAGACATAGTCTTTCAGAAGCGCTAGCACCTTACGATGGGTAGACTGTACCACCTACATCCCCTACATCTGCTAGTCTATCATTGTAAGAGTTCGCACGACTTAGTCAACTATGCTAGAGCCCATAATAGCTTGTGGCTGCAGACGGAAGTTTCTAGCATTAATAATCTTATGATCCCTTTGAGCCTGGGTGGCGGACCGTAGGATGATCACACGGTATATCCCCGGGATCTCCTAGGACAACACTGGTATATCCCCAGGTGTCCGGGCAAGTCCACTGGTATATCCCCAGGGTGCCCCTAGCAATCCACCAAGATGTGTATTCAAGTTGCCACCTTAACTTGAACCATTAAATAACAATCTCACATCTGTCATGGATTCACTCATACCCAAACCACATCTACGAGCATAGCATAGCAATATAAGCAACATGTAGAAGTAACTCCCAAGGGTTTGATAGTAACAGGGCAATAGGTTCCTACCTCATCAACTACTTCCCAATCCCACAATTTAATTAGATCCTAATCATGCAATGTTTGAGGTTTGATCTAATGTAATGAAAACTGGGTATGAAGGGGATATGATCAAGTGTGAACTTGCCTTGCTGATGATCCACGAAACCTAACGATTCGAAGTAACAGGCGGCGCACTCCGGGTATTCTATCACAGACAAACAAACAAGCATACAATAAGTACTCATCTAATGCACAGGCAAAACTCAAATAAGAGATCTAACCAGAAGGTTCAACTTAAGAACTCCGATTGGCAAAAAGAATCAAATCGAACGAAGCAACGAAAGTCAAACTGCGAAAGAAAACAACTTCGTTCTAGTAATCTGGATCTAGGGCAAATTTTACAGTAGCAAAATCTTGTTTAAGTTGGTTAAACGGATAAAGGGTTTCGAGACGAATCCCTAGGCACTTGAATCGCCTGATTCCGATAAACGAGCAAAAAGTTAAACTAAAACGAAAATCGGATCAGGAATCGCAATCAGAAAAATCGCGGATTTAATCCGAGAAAAAAGAAAAACGCCGAACGCCGAAAAAAAATTCTCTTTTTTTTGGCACGGAAAATGAGGCGCGATGAACCTCGGGCGGCAGGATCGTCAGCGGCGGCGGCTCCGACGGCGCGCACGGATCGAGGCGGGGCTGATGGGCTGGGGCGGCTCGGGGCGGCGCTATTTAAAGGCTGCCCCCGGGCGGTGTCCCGCTCGGGTACGGCCCGAAGTCAGTTCGTTTTTTTATTCCGCTCGGAAGAAAAATAAAAAGAAATACTAAACGGACTCCAAAAATTCCAAAATAAATTTTTACGGGCTTCTAAAATCAAGCCGCACAAGGTGAACATTTATTTGGGCCCTAAATGCAATTTTGAAAAACGCACATTTTTCCTAAATTCAAATAAAACACCGAAAAACTCCGAAATAAAATTTTATTTGATTTTTTTATTAAATCCTCAATATTTCTTTATTTGGGAAAGTCATTTTATTCCCTCTCTCATATTTTTCTAGTAGAAATAATTGATGATAAAATAAATAAAATCAAATGATGCTATTCTCAACATTTGAGAAAACTCAAATATGAAAATAACGAAATCCCCAACTCTCTGCGTGGGTCATTGAGTTGTGTAAAGTTTCAGAATTGGAAATATTTTCCAAATGAAATTCAAATATTTTCAACACCCCATGTCATTTAAATAAATGGAAGAAGTCATGTCATCTTCTCTCCAGGGTTTTGTGATGAAAAGAATTTGAATTCTCGGGGATCAAAAGAAAAAGGTGAAAGTTTGGGAAAGTCCTTTTATTCCCTCTCATTTAACTTTCAAAAAGTTTCGAACTTCACTCACTTTCAGACAATCAATCAATCAAATCTATCTATTTGTTTATAACATTCCAAAATTTAGAATTTTGGGATGTTACACTATGTCATCTGGTATAGTTATCTCGATATAGACGACAACATCAACTGCGCTCCATTCGGTTCAGAAAAAAAGAGTCCAGGACTTTTTTTGATACAACAAAAATATCATGGCTACTAGTACATTGTGATTTACAAAACTTCCGTTTTTGCTGAAGCCAAACACATCAAAGTATTCAAAACCATAGTTTCTAAAACATTGCCGCCAAATGCAGCCTTAGAGCAACTCTAACATGCCGACCCAAACGGACGCGTGCTTTGACCGCTTTTCGTCCATTTGGGGTCAGTCAACCGCTCGTCGGCTGCCCTGTTTTACGTTTGGGCCGACCGTACATCCAACGCGTAGACCCATTTCATGTTCGCACACAATCTTTAAAAAGGTCCGCGACCATAGATAATGCGAGCGGCCATGCCATTGCCCAGAGTTCATGTGGGTGACATGCTAGCGGTCGTCATACATGTCAACCTCCGAAAAATCACCACACATTTCATGCTGGCGCACTCGCTCTTCATTTGGTACGACGCGAACTTCTTGCATTCATGGTACTCATGATGAACACGAAGCCATAAGGTAGATGCCTTTTGCTCAACGCCGACCTTGGAGTCTTGTCCAATGTTCCTCCAACACCCACAAAGGAGTTTGTCCTCCGGTTGCGTATATGCCTTTGTCCACTTGCCTTTTGCGCTTCTTGTCTGCGCCAGCTTGGTTGGCAAGCTCATCGTCGAACAAAGGCTCCATGTCGATGTCCACTTCATCCTCTTCCTCAAGGCCATAGTCCTCCGGGAATTCGGGGTCGAGTGGGAAGGTGCTGAGACCATGCCGACCTGGTCTTGCATGAAGGGGTCGTCAATGCCAGCTTGATCAAAGGTGGCGGGCATGAAGGGTGCTCGACCGTCTTGACTTTGGATCTCGTCGAGATCGAAGGCATCCACGCCCGCACCGTGTGTGAAGGCAGCAGCTCCCGCACCGCCTTCAAAGATGATGTTCTCGATGATGAAACGGTTGGCCGTCTCATCGTCACCGGTGGCCGACATTCTGTCGAATAGGTTGCGGGTGTTGGGATGCATGTCGGCTGGTATCTCCCATGGGCGTTTTCTCGCTCCTCCGGAGGATGATCCACCAGCCATCAGTGTGGCGTTGAGGTCGATGCCATGAGCACATGCGCGGGTGTGGACGGCGCTAGCACGATCACCTCCGGCGAGCATTCTCCGGAGAAGCGGGAGGCTTGCGGATAGACATTGAAGCTGGGAATCAGCTGCATGGTAGACGTTGTAAGTGCATCTAGTGCCACCCCTAGTTGGTTTTGGAGTATTGACGACAAACCTAGTTGAGGGACTAATGTGTTTGTGAGAATTGCAGGATAACACAGGTAGAAGTCCCTCATTGATTCGGTTTTCCTACCAGAGATGACCCCTAAAAATGTATGAAGACATTGATGTCAAAGGTGGTATGTGAAGATATTCACATTGAAGACTATGACACGAGAAGACGTCGCATGAAGCATATGGAGCTCGAAGACTTAGATCTTTCGTAGTTCTTTTTCTTCTTTGTTGAGTCATAGGAACCACCGTACTGTTAAGTGGGGTCCAAGAGAACCAGTCAGAATGACTGAAGTGATGCTTAACCAAAACCTATGTCTTCGAGTGAAGACAATGAGAGCAAATCTTGTCTAGAGTCGGACAAGTCAGCTTTGCTTATAGCCCAAGTAAAGTTGCCGTGTGTGTTTGAAATTTGACCGTTGGAACACGTGACAGTTCCTTAGTGACCCAGGCTCATTTCGGACAAATCAGGTCGGGTTGCCTAGTGGCTATAAATAGCCCACCCCCTACAACCATAAACGGTTGGCCGCTCAGAGTTAGAGTACGGCTTTTGTCATTTGAGAGCAACCTGAAGGAAATATGCCCTAGAGGCAATAATAAAGTTATTATTTATTTCCTTATATCATGATAAATGTTTATTATTCATGCTAAGAATTGTATTAACCGGAAACATAATACATGTGTGAATACATAGACAAACAGAGTGTCACTAGTATGCCTCTACTAGACTAGCTCGTTAATCAAAGATGGTTATGTTTCCTAACCATGAGAAAAGAGTTGTTATTTCATTAACGAGGTCACATCATTAGTTGAATGAACTGATTGACATGACCCATTCCATTAGCTTAGCACCCGATCGTTTAGTATGTTGCTATTGCTTTCTTCATGACTTATACATGTTCCTATAACTATGAGATTATGCGACTCCCGTTTGCCGGAGGAACACTTTGGGTGCTACCAAATGTCACAACGTAACTGGGTGATTATAAAGGAGTACTACAGGTGTCTCCAATGGTGGATCTTGGGTTGGCGTATTTCGAGAATAGGATTTGTCACTCCGATTGTCGAAGAGGTATCTCTGGCCCTCTCGGTAATGCACATCACTTAAGCCTTGCAAGCATTGCAACTAATGAGTTAGTTGCAGGATGATGTATTACAGAACGAGTAAAGAGACTTGCCGGTAACGAGATTGAACTAGGTATTGGATACCGACGATCGAATCCCGGGCAAGTAACATACCGATGACAAAGGGAACAACGTATGTTGTTATGCGGTCTGACCGATAAAGATCTTTGTAGAATATGTAGGAACCAATATG
Source organism: Triticum monococcum (assembly GCA_034509565.1). Lineage (NCBI taxonomy): Eukaryota > Viridiplantae > Streptophyta > Magnoliopsida > Poales > Poaceae > Triticum > Triticum monococcum. Next base: position 402,063,170 of record CM067846.1, on the reverse strand, counting down.
GGCATCCAGGTCCCGCTATTGGTTATTGACTGGAGATGTGTCTCAGTCATGTCTACATTGTTCTCGAACCGTAGGGTCCGCACGCTTAACGTTACGATGACAGTTATTATGAGTTTATGCATTTTGATGTACCGAAGGTTGTTCAGAGTCCCGGATGTGATCACGGACATGACGAGGAGTCTCGAAATGGTCGAGACATAAAGATTGATATATTGGAAGCCTATGTTTGGACATCGGAAGTGTTCCGGGTGAAATCGGGATTTTACCGGAGTACCGAGAGGTTACCGGAACCCCCCGGGAATCATATGGGCCATAGTGGGCCTTAGTGGAAAGGAGAAGGGGGCAGCCCAAGGTGGCCGCGCGCCTCCCCCCTCCCCTTGTCCTATTAGGACTAGGAGAGGTGGCTGGCCCCCCTCTCTCTCTCTCTTTCCCCCTTGAGGATTCCTATTCCAACTAGGATTGGGGGGAGTCCTACTCCCGGTAGGAGTAGGACTCCTCCTGGCGCGCCCCAAGGCTGGCCGCACCTCTCCCCCCTTGCTCCTCTATATACAGGGGCAAGGGGCACCTCTAGACACACAAGTTGATCATTGTGATTGTTCCTTAGCCGTGTGCGGTGCCCCCTGCCACCATATTCCACCTCGATCATATCGTTGTAGTGCTTAGGCGAAGCCCTGCGTCGGTAGAACATCAAGATCGTCACCACGCCGTCGTGCTGACGGAACTCCTCCCCAAAGCTTTGCTGGATCGGAGCCCGGGGATCGTCATCGAGCTATACATGTGCTAAGAACTCGGAGGTGCCGGAGTAACGGTGCTTGGATCGGTCGGATCGGGAAGAAGACGTACGACTACTTCCTCTACGTTGTGTCAACGCTTCCGTTGCGATCTACAAGGGTACGTAGATTAGACTCTCCCCCTCGTTGCTATGCATCACCATGATCTTGCGTGTGTGTAGGAAATTTTTTGAAATTACTACGTTCCCCAACAGTGGCATCCGAGCCTAGGTTTTATGGTTTGATGTTATTTGCACGAGTAGAACACAAGTGAGTTGTGGGCGATACAAGTCATACTGCCTACCAGCATGTCATACTTTGGTTCAACGGTATTGTTGTACGAGACGACCCGGACCAACATTACGCGTACGCTTACGCGAGACCGGTTCCCTCGACGTGCTTTGCACATAGATGGCTTGCAGGCGACTGTCTCTCCAACTTTAGTTGAACCGAGTGTGGCTACGCCCGGTCCTTGAGAAGGTTAAAACGGAGTCTATTTGACAAACTATCGTTGTGGTTTTGATGCGTAGGTGAGATTGGTTCTTGCTTAAAGCCCGTAGCAGCCACGTAAAACTTGCAACAACAAAGTAGAGGACGTCTAACTTGTTTTTGCAGGGCATGTTGTGATGTGATATGGTCAAGGCATGATGCTGAATTTTATTGTATGAGATGATCATGTTTTGTAACCGAGTTATCGGCAACTGGCAGGAGCCATATGGTTGTCACTTTATTGTATGCAATGCAATCGCGATGTAATGCTTTACTTTATTACTAAGCGGTAGTGATAGTCGTGGAAGCATAAGATTGGCGAGATGACAACGATGCTACGATGGAGATCAAGGTGTCGCGCCGGTGACGATGGTGATCATGACGGTGCTTCGGAGATGGAGATCACAAGCACAAGATGATGATGGCCATATCATATCACTTATATTGATTGCATGTGATGTTTATCTTTTTATGCATCTTATCTTGCTTTGATTGACGGTAGCATTATAAGATGATCTCTCACTAAATTATCAAGAAGTGTTCTCCCTGAGTATGCACCGTTGCCAAAGTTCGTCGTGCCCAAACACCACGTGATGATCGGGTGTGATAAGCTCTACGTCCATCTACAATGGGTGCAAGCCAGTTTTGCACACGCAGAATACTCAGGTTAAACTTGACGAGCCTAGCATATGCAGATATGGCCTCGGAACACGGAGACCGAAAGGTCGAGCGTGAATCATATAGTAGATATGATCAACATAATGATGTTCACCATTGAAAACTACTCCATCTCACGTGATGATCGGTTCTGGTTTAGTTGATTTGGATCACGTAATCACTTAGAGGATTAGAGGGATGTCTATCTAAGTGGGAGTTCTTAAGTAATTTGATTAATTGAACTTAAACTTATCATGAACTTAGTACCTGATAGTATCTTGCTTGTTTATGTTGATTGTAGATAGATGGCTCGTGTTGTTGTTCCGTTGAATTTTAATGCGTTCCTTGAGAAAGCAAAGTTGAAAGATGATGGTAGCAATTACACGGACTGGGTCCGTAACTTGAGGATTATCCTCATTGTTGCTCAGAAGAATTACGTCCTGGAAGCACCGCTGGGTGCCAGGCCTGCTGCTGGAGCAACACCAGATGTTATGAACGTCTGGCAGAGCAAAACTGATGACTACTCGATAGTTTAGTGTGCCATGCTTTACGGCTTAGAATCGGGACTTCAACGACGTTTTGAACGTCATGGAGCATATGAGATGTTCCAGTAGTTGAAGTTAATATTTCAAGCAAATTGCCGGATTGAGAGATATGAAGTCTCCAATAAGTTCTATAGCTGCAAGATGGAGGAGAACAGTTCTGTCAGTGAGCATATACTCAAAATGTCTGGGTATAACAATCACTTGATTCAGATGGGAGTTAATCTTCCAGATGATTGCGTCATTGACAGAATTCTCCAATCACTGCCACCAAGCTACAAGAGCTTCGTGATGAACTATAATATGCAAGGGATGAACAAGACTATTCCCGAGCTCTTCGCAATGCTGAAAGCTGCGGAGGTAGAAATCAAAAAGGAGCATCAAGTGTTGATGGTTAACAAGACCACTAGTTTCAAGAAAAAGGGCAAAGGGAAGAAGAAGGGGAACTTCAAGAAGAACGGCAAGCAAGTTGCTGCTCAGGAGAAGAAACCCAAGTCTGGACCTAAGCCTGAAACTAAGTGCTTCTACTGCAAGCAGACTGGTCACTGGAAGCGGAACTGCAACAAGTATTTGGCGGATAAGAAGGATGGCAAGGTGAACAAAGGTATATGTGATATACATGTTATTGATGTGTACCTTACTAGAGCTCGCAGTAGCACCTGGGTATTTGATACTGGTTCTGTTGCTAATATTTGCAACTCGAAACAGGGACTACGGATTAAGCGAACACTGGCGAAGGACGAGGTGACGATGCGCATGGGAAACGGTTCCAAAGTCGATGTGATCGCGATCGGCACGCTACCTCTACATCTACCTTTGGGATTAATATTAGACCTAAATAATTGTTATTTGGTGCCAGCGTTAAGCATGAACATTATATCTGGATCTTGTTTGATGCGAGACGGTTATTCATTTAAATCAGAGAATAATGGTTGTTCTATTTATATGAGTAATATCTTTTATGGTCATGCACCTTTGAAGAGTGGTCTATTTTTGATGAATCTCGATAGTAGTAACACACATATTCATAATGTTGAAGCCAAAAGATGCAGAGTTGATAATGATAGTGCAACTTATTTGTGGCACTGCCATTTAGGTCATATCGGTGTAAAGCACATGAAGAAACTCCACACTGATGGGCCTTTGGAACCTCTTGATTATGAATCACTTGGTACTTGCGAACCGTGCCTCATGGGCAAGATGACTAAAACACCGTTCTCCGGTACTATGGAGAGAGCAACAGATTTGTTGGAAATCATACATACCGATGTATGTGGTCCGATGAATATTGAGGCTCGTGGCGAATATCGTTATTTTCTCACCTTCACAGATGATTTAAGCAGATATGGGTATATCTACTTAATGAAACACAAGTCTGAAACATTTGAAAAGTTCAAAGAATTTCAGAGTGAAGTTGAAAATCATCGTAACAAGAAAATAAAGTTTCTACGATCTGATCGTGGAGGAGAATATTTGAGTTACGAGTTTGGTGTACATTTGAAAAATTGTGGAATAGTTTCGCAACTCATGCCACCCGGAACACCACAGCGTAATGGTGTGTCCGAACGTCGTAATCGTACTTTACTAGATATGGTGCGATCTATGATGTCTCTTACTGATTTACCGCTATTGTTTTGGGGATACGCTCTAGAGACGGTCGCATTCACATTAAATAGGGCACCATCAAAATCCGTTGAGACGACGCCTTATGAACTGTGGTTTGGCAAGAAACCAAAGTTGTCATTTCTTAAAGTTTGGGGCTGCGATGCTTATGTGAAAAAGCTTCAACCTGATAAGCTCGAACCCAAATCGGAGAAATGTGTCTTCATAGGATACCCAAAGGAGACTGTTGGGTACACCTTCTATCACAGATCCGAAGGCAAGACATTCGTTGCTAAGAATGGATCCTTTCTAGAGAAGGATTTTCTCTCGAAAGAAGTGAGTGGGAGGAAAGTAGAACTTGACGAGGTAACTGCACCTGCTCCCTTGTTGGAAAGTAGTACATCACAGAAAACTGTTTCTGCGACACCTACACCAATAAGTGAGGAAGTTAATGATCATGATCATGAAACTTCAGAACAAGATGCTACTGAACCTCGTAGATCAACCAGAGTGAGATCCGCACCAGAGTGGTACGGTAATCCAGTTCTGGAAATCATGCTACTAGATCATGATGAACCTACGAACTATGAAGAAGCGATGGTGAGCCCAGATTCCGCAAAGTGGCTTGAAGCCATGAAATCTGAGATGGGATCCATGTATGAGAACAAAGTATGGACTTTGGTTGACTTGCCCGATGATCGGCAAGCAATTGAGAATAAATGGATCTTCAAGAAAAAGACTGACGCTGATGGTAATGTTACTATCTACAAAGCTCGACTTGTCGCAAAAGGTTTTCGACAAGTTCAAGGAGTTGACTACGATGAGACCTTCTCACCCGTAGCGATGCTTAAGTCTATCAGAATCATGTTAGCAATTGCCGCATTTTATGATTATGAAATTTGGCAGATGGATCTCAAAACTGCATTCCTGAATGGATTTCTGGAAGAAGAGTTGTATATGATGCAACCGGAAGGTTTTGTCGATCCAAAGGGAGCTAACAAAGTGTGCAAGCTCCAGCGATCCATTTATGGACTGGTGCAAGCCTCTCGGAGTTGGAATAAACGCTTTGATAGTGTGATCAAAGCATTTGGTTTTATACAGACTTTCGGAGAAGCCTGTATTTACAAGAAAGTGAGTGGGAGCTCTGTAGCATTTCTGATATTATATGTGGATGACATATTACTGATTGGAAATGATATAGAATTTCTGGATAGCATAAAGGGATACTTGAATAAGAGTTTTTCAATGAAAGACCTCGGTGAAGCTGCTTACATATTAGGCATAAAGATCTATAGAGATAGATCAAGACGCTTAATTGGACTTTCACAAAGCACATACCTTGACAAGATTTTGAAGAAGTTCAAAATGGATCAAGCAAAGAAAGGGTTCTTGCCTGTGTTACAAGGTGTGAAGTTGAGTCAGACTCAATGCCCGACCACTGCAGAAGATAGAGAGAAAATGAAAGATGTTCCCTATGCTTCAGCCATAGGCTCTATCATGTATGCAATGCTGTGTACCAGACCTGATGTGTGCCTTGCTATAAGTTTAGCAGGGAGGTACCAAAGTAATCCAGCAGTGGATCACTGGACAGCGGTCAAGAACATCCCGAAACACCTGAAAAGGACTAAGGATATGTTTCTCGTATATGGAGGTGACAAAGAGCTCACCGTAAGAGGTTACATTGATGCAAGCTTTGACCCTGATCCGGACGATTCTAAATCGCAAACTGGATATGTGTTTACATTAAATGGTGGAGCTGTCAGTTGGTGTAGTTCTAAACAAAGCATCGTAGCGGGATCTACATGTGAAGCGGAGTACATAGCTGCTTCGGAAGCAGCGAACGAAGGAGTCTGGATGAAGGAGTTCATATCCGATCTAGGTGTCATACCTAGTGCATCGGGTCCAATGAAAATCTTTTGTGACAATACTGGTGCAATTGCCTTGGCAAAGGAATCCAGATTTCACAAAAGGACCAAGCACATCAAGAGATGCTTCAATTCCATCCGGGATCTAGTCCAGGTGGGATACATAGAGATTTGCAAGATACATACGGATCTGAATATTGCAGACCCGTTGACTAAGCCTCTTCCACGAGCAAAACATGATCAGCACCAAGGCTCCATGGGTGTTAGAATCATTACTATGTAATCTAGATTATTGACTCTAGTGCAAGTGGGAGATTGAAGGAAATATGCCCTAGAGGCAATAATAAAGTTATTATTTATTTCCTTATATCATTATAAATGTTTATTATTCATGCTAAGAATTGTATTAACCGAAAACATAATACATGTGTGAATACATAGACAAACAGAGTGTCACTAGTATGCCTCTACTAGACTAGCTCGTTAATCAAAGATGGTTATGTTTCCTAACCATGAGCAAAGAGTTGTTATTTGATTAACGAGGTCACATCATTAGTTGAATGATCTGATTGACATGACCCATTCCATTAGCTTAGCACCCGATCGTTTAGTATGTTGCTATTGCTTTCTTCATGACTTATACATGTTCCTATAACTATGAGATTATGCAACTCCCGTTTGCCGGAGGAACACTTTGGGTGCTACCAAACGTCACAACGTAACTGGGTGATTATAAAGGAGTACTACAAGTGTCTCCAATGGTAGATGTTGGGTTGGCGTATTTCGAGAATAGGATTTGTCACTCTGATTGTCGGAGAGGTATCTCTGGGCCCTCTCGGTAATGCACATCACTTAAGCCTTGCAAGCATTGCAACTAATGTGTTAGTTGCAGGATGATGTATTACGGAACGAGTAAAGAGACTTGCCGGTAATGAGATTGAACTAGGTATTGGATACCGACGATCGAATCTCGGGCAAGTAACATACCGATGACAAAGGGAACAACGTATGTTGTTATGCGGTCTGACTGATAAAGATCTTCGTAGAATATGTAGGAACCAATATGGGCATCCAGGTCCCGCTATTGGTTATTGACCGGAGATGTGTCTCAGTCATGTCTACATTATTCTCAAACCATAGGGTCCGCACGCTTAACGTTACGATGACAATTATTATGAGTTTATGCATTTTGATGTACCGAAGGTTGTTCGGAGTCCCGGATGTGATCACGGACATGACGAGGAGTCTCGAAATGGTCGAGACATAAAGATTGATATATTGAAAGCCTATGTTTGGACATCGGAAGTGTTCCGGGTGAAATCGGGATTTTACCGGAGTACCGGGAGGTTACCGGAACCCCCCGGGAATCATATGGGCCATAGTGGGCCTTAGTGGAAAGGAGAAGGGGGCAGCCCAAGGTGGCCGCGCGCCTCCCCCTCCCCTAGTCCTATTAGGACTAGGAGAGGTGGTCGGCCCCCCTCTCTCTCTTTCCTCCTCGAGGATTCCTATTCCAACTAGGATTGGGGGGGGGGGAGTCCTACTCCCGGTAGGAGTAGGACTCCTCCTGGCGCGCCCCAAGGCTGGCCGCACCTCTCCCCCCTTGCTCCTTTATATACAGGGGCAGGGGGCACCTCTAGACACACAAGTTGATCATTGTGATCATTCCTTAGCCGTCTGCGGTGCCCCCTGCCACCATATTCCACCTCGATCATATCGTTGTAGTGCTTAGGCGATGCCCTGCGTCGGTAGAACATCAAGATCGTCACCACACCGTCGTGCTGACGGAACTCCTCCCCGAAGCTTTGCTGGATCGGAGCCCGGGGATCGTCATCGAGTTGTACGTGTGCTAAGAACTCGGAGGTGCCGGAGTAACGGTGCTTGGATCGGGCGGATCGGGAAGAAGACGTACGACTACTTCCTCTAGGTTGTGTCAACGCTTCCGTTGCGATCTACAAGGGTACGTAGATCAGACTCTCCCCCTCGTTGCTATGCATCACCATGATCTTGCGTGTGCGTAGGAAATTTTTTGAAATTACTACATTCCCCAACACAACCCACCTCGAAGCCTTTGAGAGAGAATTCCTTGCGAGGATAAAGCCCTAACCACCCAGAGCCAAAGAGTGTTAGGCATCACTTAAGTCTTCCTGTCTGTGTGATCTAAAGACTTATTACACTTGAGGACTGTGAATCCTCCAGCCGGTTAGGCGTCGCGTTCTGAGCATCCAAGAGTCATTGTGGATCGCCGGTGAACGAAGTCTGTGAAGGTTTGGGAGTCTACCTTGAAGACTTACCAGAGTGATTAGGTGAGGTCTGTGTGACCTTAGCTCAAGGGGAATACGGTGAGTACTGGGTGTCCTGAGCTGCGTGTTCAGGACTGGGTGTCCGGGACTGTGTGTCCTCAGGTTTAAATACCTAGCCACCCTAACCAGACGTACAGTTGTCACAGCAACTGGAACTGGTCCAACCAATCATTGTCTTCAACAAGTCACTGGTTTCATCCTTCCCTTCCCTTTACTCACTGTTGGTCCTTGTGAAGTCCTTGTATGACTGCTTGATCTGATTGGCTTCATAATATCTTCCTATCTGATCCTTACTACCTAGCTGCTATTAGTCATTGTGCTTTCACTTCATTGAATACTTGACTATGGCTTGCCTAGTGTAGTCTACCTTCCGCTGCATGATAATAGGTTTATTTCTATTGTTTGTCTTCGAAACTTCCACATTTTGAAGACTTCCATAAAAATCGCCTATTCACCCCCTCTAGTCCATATAACGCACTTTCAATTGGTATCAGAGCAAGGTACTCCCTTGTTCTGTGTGATTCGGTTTAACCACCTGGAGTTTTAGCTATGTCAACTGTAGGGATAATTAAAGTCTCCGCTGCGTGCCCCGTCTTTGATGGAACTGAATATCCCTACTGGAAGAATAAGATGCGCATGCATCTTGAAGCCATTGACGTCGACCTATGGTATGTCGTCAAGAACGGCGTTCCCAAGGCTGGAGAAGGTGTCACTGCTGCTGACGTCAAGAAGTTCGTTCAACTGGACACTACTGCCAAGAATATCATTTGTGGTCATCTGACCAAAGGACAGCCGAGTGAGTGCTTTGGAAATATCCAAGCTAGTCTGGGACTGGCTTTCCAAGGTCAACGAAGGCGTCTCAACCCAGAGAGATCAGAGAATCAGTGTCCTTCGCAACCTCTTCAACCGCTTCAAGAGAAATTACAATGAGAATGTCCAGCTCACATTTGATCGACTCACTGACATCACAAATGAGCTTCAAGCCCTCGGCGCTACTGAGATCACCAAGCATGAAGTCGTCAAGACACTCCTGAGATCACTTGACAGCTCGTTTGACACCCTAGCCCTGATGATTCAAGAACGTCCTGATTTCAAGACACTCGATCCGTCTGACATACTTGAGAGGCTCAACACACATGAGTTTCAGCTTTCTGAGAAAAGAGATATCTACGATCCCAACTATGGGCGAACTCGTGCCTTGAAGGCAAAAGCTGTCTCCACATCCGAAGAAGAATCCGACAACAGTACTGATGATCCTGAAGACATTGGAAAGGAGCTTGCTATGCTTGTGAAGAAGTTCCAAAAATTCACCAAGAAGAAAGGCTTCAGAAAGTCTTCACGATCAAGCTCAAGGAATGATGAAGCTTCTGCTTATGACTACAAGAAAAGATCATGCCACAAGTGCAAGAAACCTGGCCACTACATCTCTGAGTGTCCGCAGTGGGACAATGAGAACAAGAAGAAGAAGAGAAAGGAGTATGACTCTGACGACAAGAAGAAGAAGAAATACTCAAAGTCTTCTTCCAAGTCTTCCTCCAAGTCTTCATCACACAAGAAAAGCTCATCTGGCAAGGCCCGTGCGTTTGTTGGCAAGGAAATGGATTCAGAGGAGGAGTCTGCTTCTGAGGAGGCGGAGGTGGAGTCTGAGGAGGAGTCCGATTCTGGCGTTGCGAGTCTGGCTACAGCATACATTGCCAAGTCCATCTTCAACACTGAAGACAACAACTTCATCACCGACACCGATGCAAATGACAAGGACTACTCCGCTCCTACCTACTGCTTCATGGCACGTGGTACCAAGGTAAACACACGCACTACTCACTATCAAACATCTAGTGAAGATGACTCTGATTGTGATTCCAAACCCAGCTACAAAACACTTTCTAAAATTGCAACTGAACAACAGAAAGCTATGGAACATATTCAAAAACTGTTAGACAAAAACGATGATCTGCTAGACGCTGAAATGACTCGATCTCAGTCCTTAATTGAAGACATAAAAAATCTTCATGTTAAGTATGAGGAACTTGAAAGTCGTCATGAAACGCTCTCAACAACTCATGAAAGGCTTTCCTATGATTATCTTTAGAGGAAGCAAGATCTTGAGAAATTGAGAGCGGCTCATGAAGATCTTCAAATGGAAAACGAGTCACTTCGCGCCAAACAGATCAGTTCCGCTAAGGAAGGATTTGAACCACCATGTCTTAAATGCATTGAGCGTGATAATGCTACTTCTGTTGCTGAATGTTCTACTGCTGCTACTGTTGCAATATCTTCAACTGTTGATGTGGGAACTAACCCCTCTGCTGAGGATACCACGTCAGTTATTGCTGATGAGAATGCTAGGTTGAAGACACTGCTTGAAACAGGGATGTACAAAAGTCTCAAAGGGCATCAGACACTATGTGATGTCCTCAAAAGGCAGATCCTGAACCGAAACCCTAGGAAAGAGGGTGTTGGGTTCGTAAGGAAAATGAATGCTGATGGCTCTTACTGGAAACCTGAGCAGTACCCCCAAACCACATGGGTTGCTGCAAAGGAACCTTCAGCAGATCCATCCACTCTATCTGGCCTCACTTGTGCTAACCCCATTGTCATTGATGAATCCTTTGATGCAAACTATAAACTATTTAAGAATCAAAATGGTGAAGTGTTTGCCAGGTATATTGGTACTAACTGCAGGAATGGACCGCCTATGAAGAAGATCTGGGTGCCGAAAAAGTGTTTGGAGAATCTTCCTATGAATGTCATCATGACACCACAGGTGAAGAAGACAAACCCCAGACCACAGGCTTCATACGGTCCAAAGGCTTCATACAGACAGAGGACTCACCTGAGTCGCACTAACGCAAATGTTTTGCAGGGAAGCCATACTCAGGCCTATGAATATGAGCACGGTTCATCAAACCACCATGTTCATAAGACCAAGAACTATTCTGCTTATTCTTATGAGTACTATTGTCCTCCTGCAAGACTTTTTGCTAGGGCTCCAAAGCCAAAGTTCTAAGCCACCCTTAGACTTATTGCTTCTAAGCCACCCTTGAAGATGTGGGTGGTTAAGAAAGCTTAACTCTCTTTTGCAGGGAAGGGTCTCCAGCAGAAAAACAAAATCGTCTGAAGCTATTGCTGGGGACCTTAAAAATCTTGTAGGGCACAAGATCAAATGCCCGAATGGTCTTATTATGTACTTCGTTCCTGAATCGCTTGCTACTCTCCCTATCAGTCCAAATCTCGATCTAAGCTTTCATAACCCACTGGTTCATCAAATGTTTTTGCTTCACAATTCTCTTCGTGAAGCCTATCCCCCTAACTGCATTGTAGGGTACGACACCAGCAGCTTCAGAATGGATTATTGATAGTGGGTGTACCAATCACATGACTGGCAAGAGAAGCCTTCTTATGGACTCAACCTTACGTCCATCCGACAAGAGTCACATCACATTTGCTGACACTGGTAAAAGTAAGGTATTGGGTCTAGGTAGAGTTGCAATCTCAAAGGATCAACACATGGATAAAGTCATGCTTGTTGAATCCCTTGGCTTCAACTTAATGTCTGTCTCAATGCTTTGCGATTTAAATATGATCGTGATGTTTGGAAAATATCATTGCCTTGTTCTAATGGAATCTGACAAGTCTCTAGTGTTTGAAGGGTATAGGAAGGATGATTTGTACATGGTAGATTTGTCAGCAGGACCACAGCTTGCCATATGTCTTCTGGCAAAAGCTTCAGAATGCTGGCTCTGGCATCGGAGGCTAGGGCATGCTGGCATGAGGGACCTCCGCACCCTTGCAAAGAAGAAGCATGTCATAGGCATCGAGGGCGTCAAGTTCAAGAAAGATCACTTATGCGGTGCCTGTGAAGCAGGAAAGATGACGAGGGCCAAACATCCCTCCAAGACAATCATGACAACAACTCAACCCTTCGAACTGCTCCACATGGATCTTTTCGGTCCCACTCATTACTCAACTCTTACTACTACTGCTTGTCTCTATGGCTTTGTCATTGTTGATGATTATTCTAGATATACATGGGTGCACATAATCCTCTACAAGACTGAAGTGCAGGATGTCTTCAGACGCTTCGCTAATCGAGCAGTGAACAACTATGGCGCCAAGATAAAGCACATCAGAAGTGACAATGGCACTGAATTCAAGAACACTGGCCTTGATACATATCTTGATACTTTGGGCATCACACATGAATTCTCAGCTCCGTACACGCCATAGCAGAATGGTGTCGTCGAACGCAAGAATAGAACACTGATTGAGATGGCCCGAACGATGCTTGATGAATACAAGACTCCAAGAAAATTCTGGCATGAAGCCATTGATACTGCATGCCATACAATCAATCATGTTTATCTTCACAAGCTTCTCAACAAGACATCTTATGAGCTCCTTACTGGCAAGAAGCCAAATGTCAGTTACTTCAGAGTATTTGGCGCCAGGTGCTGGATCAAGGATCCACATCACACTTCAAAATTTGCACCAAAAGCACATGAGGGTTTTATGCTTGGATATGGAAAGGATTCGCACTCCTACAGAGTCTTCAATCTCTTTCATTATAAAGTGGTTGAAACAGTGGATGTGCGGTTCGATGAGACTAACGGTTCACAAAGAGAGCACCTGCCAAATGTGCTAGATGAAGTTCCATCGAGTGAATCAATCAAACTTATGGGAACTGGAGAAATCATACCCTCTGAAGCTCAACCTGAAGAGGAACTCATCAACTCCGCACCTGATCAACCTAAAGACAATTCTCAGCCTGAAGACAATCCCTCTAACAATGACAATGATCAGCAAGAGCAAAATCTTCGCCCTGTACATCCTCGTGTTGCCAATGAAGTGCAGATTGAGAGAATAATTGATAGCATAACCGCACCCGGTCCGCTCACTCATTCAAGGGCAACACAGCTAGCAAATTTCTGTGGGCACTTCGCATTCGTCTCAATAACAGAACCCAAGAAAGTTGAAGAAGCCTTCTGTAACGCCCCATATGTAACCTTCCCGAATTGTACTCCAACTCTTGCCGTTTCTGGCATTAAGTTATATTTAATTCTCGGGTTCGGGTCTTTGTCTCCGTGTGTTGTTTTGTTTTTTCGTGCATCTCATATCATGTCATCACATGCATTGCATTTGCATACATGTTCATCTCATGCATTCGAGCATTTTCCCCGTTGTCCGTTTTGCATTCCGGCGCTTCGTTCTCCTCCGGTGGCCATTTCTAGCTTTCTTTCGTGTGTGGGGATTAAACATTTCCGGATTGGACCGAGACTTGCCATGCAGCCTTGGTTTACTACCGGTAGACCGCCTGTCAAGTTTCGGGTCATTTGGACTTCGTTTGATACTCCAACGGTTAACCGAGGGACCGAAAAGGCCTTGTGTGTGTTGCAGCCCAACACCCCTCCAAGTTGGCCCAAAACCCACCAAACTCTACTCTAACGTCTCGGTCGTTCGATCACGATCGTGTGGGCGAAAACCGCACCTCATTTCGACTCTCCTAGCTCCCTCTAGGTCTATAAATAGACCCCCCCCCCCCCGAAATCCGGATCTCTTCTCCCCCTAACCCTAGTCCCGCTCCTCTCCGCGCGGCCGGACACGTCCGCCACCGGACATCCCACCCCCGCCAACCGGGGCGCGCCATGTGGCGCCCGGCCGCCTCCTCTCGCCGCGGCCCACCAGGCCCAAGTCCCGGCCCCCGACGCCGCCTCCGCGGGCCACTCGCCGCCCCGTGCCCGAGGACGCCGCGCCGCCATCTTCCCGCGGTCCGGTGACCGCGCCGCCGTCAACCTCGCCCCTCCGGCGACTGCCCCGGCCGCCGCAAGTTCGGCGCTGCTCCGCCGCCCGAGCTGCCACTCACCTCGCCGCCGCCCCGCCCGACATCCTCCGCCGCCGTGCGCCGCCCCAGGTCGCCGGATCCGGCCTCGGCAACCGCCTCCTCAACTCCGGCCGCCCCGGATCCGAGCTCCGGCCGCCACCACCATTGCCGGCGAGTGCTACAGTGCCTCGCCTCGGCTGCTACAGTGCCCTCCAGATCCAGATTTGGATCGGGTTGACTTTCCATCCCCTAACCCTAATTTTTATGCGATGTTTGACCTGCCATATCTTTGCATCCGTAGCTCCGATTTGGGCATATGATATATCAAAATCTTCGTCTCGACGAGTACATCATTTCATTCCATTGCATCATTTGCATTTGAGGTCATCTTGGTGCCCAAAACGCTGTTGGAAGGAGGCATCATGAGTTAAATTGCAGATCTGTTAGTCTTACATTGACTTTTGTCATTTTTGCCATGATTATTGTGTGCATGATATGCCTGTGCCCCTCTGGGATGAATTGTTAAGCATGTTGTCTTCTTTCCAGAGGTGCCTCCCATGCATTTTTAGGATGTGTGTGTTGTCTTGTGCAAGCTTGCGAAGTAGGGTACCTGAGTTTACTGATTTCAGGGACTTAGTGAAAATCACTAAGTCTGGGATGTTTTAGTTCACGATGCTATATGTCCAGCTTGTTTCCTAGTGATCCGTGCCTCTTTTGAGGATGATCAGTAAGAGTGGTTTGTTATGCTTGTTGTGCTTAATCCATCCATGTCTTTACTTGTTATGTTGGAGCACCCTAGGTTGACTCAATCGAGCTCAACTTTTGCATAGTTGTTGTTTTGGGCAGATCGTGAACTCTTTTGCGATTTTGCCGGAGCTATTGCTAGTGATCCATGCATGCTATGCCTTTGTTCTTGCCATGTCTAGCTAGCATTTTGTGCCTTCTTAATGGATATATGCTTTCCTTGCCATGACTTGCACCGTAGTGAGTGCATCGAGCTCGTTTACATGCCTCCGTGAGTTATGATTTCAGCATGTCCCAGTTTTCACTAAGTCTGAAAACTGATTGTGTTTCATCGATGTTCGTGTGCTCGGTAGAGTATTTTGTGAACCCTTTTGGCCCCAGGTCATTTTGGGTGTTTTGTTAAGCTTGTTGAGTAGCTCCATGCCATGCTCTTACTTGCCATGTTCAGGTTTTGCTTCATGTTGTTTTGCTGCTCCAAAGAGAGCATTGTGGTCTGAAATTTCAGACTAGCGTTAATTTCGCTAAGTCTGAAATCTGTTTTGCTTATTCAGTTTTGCCATGCTTGTTTGAAGCCCTTAATGGATGAATTTGCCTATGCCTCAGTCCTGGTGATTTGTTAAGCTTCTTGAGTACATAACTGCCATGCAATTTGTTTTCATGTTTGGTGGTTGTAGCATGTTCATTTCGTTGCATTTAGGAGCCTACTTGCTGTAAATCGCAGATCGGTTCGTTTAGTAAATCGCTTGCCATTTCCAAACCGTAGCTCCGATTGCCATGATCTTTATATCGTTTTCAGGGGATTTCTTCCCCTCTATCCAGTGGCACACTTGGTTTTCCAAGTTGAGGCCAGGTTCATGCATTTCATGTCACGTCTTGCATTTTTGCATCCCGCATCGCATCCCGCATAGCACATCATCTTTGCATCTTATTGGTTGCCTTCGCACGTGGTTGATTGTATCCTTGTTGCTTGTTTGTGTTGTTGGGTAGAGACAGGAGACGAGTTCGCTAATGAGGAGCCTGTTGAGTTTGCTTTTGAAGATCCAGTCAATTCTGACAACTGTGCAGGCAAGATGATCACACCCTTGAAATCACTTCTATCTTTGCTATGCTAGTTTGCTCGCTCTTTTGCTTTGCCAATGCTACGATGCCTACCACGTGCTTGTCAGCCTCCCAATTGCCATGATTGAGCCTCTAACCCACCTTTGTCCTAGCAAACCATTGATTGGCTATGTTATCGCTTTGCTCTAGTCCCTTCTTATAGCGTTGCTAGTTGCAGGTGAAGATTGGAGCCGTTCCTAGTTGGAACATTTATTTACTTGTTGGGATATCATTATATTGCTATGTTATCTTTATTCACCTATATACTTGGTAAAGGGTGGAAGGCTCGGCCTCTCGCCTAGTGTTTTGTTCCACTCTTGCCGCCCTAGTTTCCGTCATATCGGTGTTATGTTCCCGGATTGTTGCGTCCCTTACGCGTTGGGCTATAATGGGAACCCCTTGATAGTTCGCCTTGATTAAAGCTTTTCCAGCAATGCCCAACATTGGTTTTACCATTTGCCACCTACCCCTTTTCTTTCCCTTGGGTTTTCGGAGCCCGAGGGTCATCTTTATTTTAGCCCCCACGGGCCAGTGCTCCTCTGAGTGTTGGTCCCACCGAGCGATGTCCGGGGCTACCAGGGGCAACTCTGGGCTGGCCTACCCGACGTCTGGCTCATCTGAGTGTGCCCTGAGAACGAGATATGTGCAGCTCCTATCGGGATTTGTCGGCACATTCGGGCGGTGTTGCTGGACTAGTTTTGACCTGTCGAATCATCTTGTTGTACCGGGATACCGAGTCTGATCGGTGGGTCCTGGGTGGAGGTCTATTCCTTCGTTGACCGTGAGAGCTTGTTATGGGCTAAGTTGGGACCCCCCTGCAGGGATTGATCTTTCGAAAGCCGTGCCCGCGGTTATGGGCAGATGGGAATTTGTTAATGTCCGGTTGTAGATAACTTGAACCTTAAATAATTAAAATGAATCAACTGCGTGTGTTGCCGTGATGGCCTCTTCTCGGCGGAGTCCGGGATGTGGACACGGCGTTGGAGTTATGTTTGCGTAGGCTGCTCTACATAGTTTCCGCTCATGCTTTGCTCTCCTCTTCTCGCTCTTCTTTGCGAATAAGTTAGCCACCATATATGCTAGTCGCTTGCTGCAGCTCCACTTTACATTACCCCTTTCCTACCCATTAAGCTTAAATAGTCTTGATCGCGAGGGTGCGAGATTGCTGAGTCCTTTGTGGCTCACAGATTACTATTACACCAGATGCAGGGACCGATGATACCTCTCCGGATGGCGCGCTCGAGCTGAAGTGGGAGTACGACGAGGACTCTCAGCGATACTATGTGTCGTTTCCTGATGATCAGTAGGGATGCCTATTCGGGGTTAGATTCAGGGCCTAGTCGCTTGTTGGGGGTCTTTTCCATTTTGGCACCGTAGTCGGGCCATGAGTGATTGTATGATGGATGTTATTTATGTACTTTGATGTGACGTGGCGAGTGTAAGCCAACTATGCTATTATTCCCCTTTATATTATATATGTACTTGGGTTGTGTAATGATTCCCGACTTGCGACATTGCTTTCAATGCGCCTATGTCTCTAAGTCGTGCCTCGACACGTGGGAGACATAGCCGCATCAAGGGCGTGACAAGTTGGTTATCAGAGCCTTCCGCGACCTTAGGAGCCCCATTGCTTGATCGTTTTTTGCAGCCGAGTTTTGTCTAGAAAAATGTTTTGAGTCCTTAGGAATTATATATCGGAGAGCTTAGGAATTCTTTTTACTTCCCAGTCTCCTCATCGCTCTGGTAAGGCATCCTGGCGTAGAGTTTTGACTCTTCTCTTCTCAAATTTCACTAAAATAAATTTTAGGATCACGCGAGTATCTTAGTTTTGTTCCGATGGCTTATGATGAGAATATTGTCTTGGTGCCTCCGGTCAGGGGTTTAGTGGAAGTGTCCCGGGGAGTTGAGCTCTGAGGTGTTGTCATCATAATTCTATCGTTGCAATTCTGGCATACTTGAGATATGTGCGCGACATCGAAAATCTCCTTTATGCAGTTCGTTGGTGAGATAACCTCGACGCCACCCAGTACTGGGGCGGGAGTTCGGGAGTATCGCCATAACTTGTATAACGGATGCTTTTCGAAGGTTGAGATAGATGGTTTCCGAAGGTTTCTTGGTTATGTGTTGAAGGATGGATGCAGCTGGATGTAGGAATTGCTAGCTTGGGTGAGATATTATGATTCCCCGTATCCCCAACACCTGATTGCATAACCGGAAAGTTTCGGGAGTTTCATAGGTGGGAATTCTAGTAGCCTTAGGATATCTTTCCAACAGATGTGTGATATGAAATTGGGGTTCGACGTCTAGTGGTTCGCCTATTCACGGTCGATTTTACAGTGGTCTCGTTGTGTCTTAAAGAGTCCTTGGCTATGCTGACTCGGGGACGCTTCGTATGTCATGTGCACTGCCTTGTACATGATGGTGCTGTACGATCGAGCCCGTGTAGGTCCCACCACGAAAACTTCGGACGAAATCTCTATCATATGTTTGTTCTGGCTTATTCTGCAAGCCAATCCTTGGTTTTATTTTGAGTTGTGGTATTCGTTCTTCTTCGATGTCATATGTTGATTCCATCCCTCGTTGATGTACCTATCCTACCTGATTCTTCGTGGCCTCGCAATTTAGGAATATGTGACCACTTCAAGAGAAGTGCATTCATTCATTTTGTTCGGATGTGAAGACTTTATGTTGCAATTTTCATTCCGTTGGATTCACCTTCATATTTCTCTATTTGTGTGCTAACGGTGGTCAACCTCTTCAGGATGGCTCCCGCTAAGAGCACCAGTCAGAACCAGAATCAAGATCCTCCGCCACCTCCGCCTCCTCCGGAAGCATGGCAAGCTGTGATGGCTGCTACTAATGCAAATACATAGCTGATCATGCAAATCATCCAAGAGCGGAATCAAAGCAGTCAAGCGAATCAAGGCAACAACCAGAACCATTTTGCAACTCTGAATCAGTTCCTCGCAAATGGTCCAAAGACATTCAGTAACTGCGTTGAGGCTACCGATGCTGATGATTGGTTAGTCGATCTGGGCAAGCATTTTGAATGTAGCAACATCAGACCTGAAGATTTCGTCAAGTTCGCGTCTTTCCAGCTCAAGGATCAGGCCGCAGAGTGGTTTCAGCAGTACCGGGATTCCAGAGGTGGACGTTTGATCACTTGGGATGATTTCCGTCGTGATTTTCGAGCTCATCACATTCCTCAAAGTGTGACTGAAAGCAAACGTGAAGAATTCCGCAATATGAAGCAAGGCTCTTTGTCTGTCTATGACTACAACAAGTTGTTCCAGAAGCTCGCCCGTTTTGCCAAGCAGGATGTTCCTGATGAGAAGAGCATGATCTATCAGTTCAGGGGTGGTCTTCGTGAAGAAATTCAGCTCGCTCTTGTCCTCTTCGAGCCGCTGAGATACGATGAGTTCTACAACATGGCACTGAAGCAAGAGGCTGCTCAGCTAAGGTGTGATGCTTCCAGGAAGCGAGTCAGAGACACTACGTCTTCTTCCTCTACTCAAGTGGCCAAGCAGCAGAAGTATTGGCTTCCTCCTCCTCCGTTCTGTCAGCCGTATCAGCAGAAGAGCAAAGGTGGCAGTGGTTCATCCCACCCACCCAACCCAGGCTTTCAGAACAAGACTTCGTCTCAAGCTTCAAGATCGAGTGCTCCGTACCACCGTCTGCTCTCAGAGGTCACGTGCAACAAGTGCCAACAGAAGGGTCACTATGCCAACAAGTGTTTCAACCAGAGGCGTCTTCCTCCTCCTCCTCCTGTCAGATCGGCAAGTACAGCTGTGGTCAAGCATAACCCCAAGTCCGCCAAGGTCAACTTGATGAATGCAGCTCAGGCAGAGGATTCGACAGATGTCATCATGGGTAACCTTCCCATTAATGATATTCCTGCAAAAGTTCTTTTTGATACGGGTGCATCGCATTGTTTCATCCCGAGGCCATTTGTTTCTAAGCATGAGTTGCCCTTGCAAGATTTGCCTAGGCAGTTGTCTGTTGTTTCTCCGGGCAAATTCATGAGTGCAAGCGCTATTGTTCCGGATATTTCTATCACGTTGGGCGATCACAAGTTTCTCTCTTCTCCGGTGGTTCTTGGTAATTCTGATATCGATCTTATTCTTGGGATGGACTGGCTCTCTAAACATAAAGCTCACCTCGATTGCGCAGCCAAGCAGATTCAACTGACTCATTCCTCTGAAGATGTCATTGTTTTTGCTGCTCGGGATAATACCATCCGGTTGTTCTCTCTCAATGAAAAGGGTGAATTGGATGCTATTTCGCAGATTCCGGTTGTTTGTGAGTATCAAGATGTCTTCCCTGAAGAACTCCCAGGCATGCCTCCAAACCGGCCGGTTGAATTTGTTATTGAACTTGAGCCCGGTACGGAACCTGTGTGCAAACGTCCCTACAAGCTCGGCCCCGAAGAGTTGAAGGAGTTGAAGAAACAACTCGATGTTCAAGAAAGAATGGGTCTCATTCGGCCTCGTACGTCTTCGTGGGGTTGTGGTGTTCTTGTTGTGAAGAAGAAGGATGGAACGGACCGACTTTGTGTTGATTATCGTCCATTGAACAAGAAGACCATCAAGAACAAATATCCACTTCCCAACATTAATGAGCTGTTTGAACAACTCAAGGGTGCCCAAGTATTCTCCAAGCTAGACCTCCGTATGGGTTATCACCAAATTCGCATTCGTGAGCAAGATATTCCAAAGACGGCGTTCAGAACAAGCTATGGGTCATATGAATACACTGTTATGTCTTTTGGCCTCGCCAACGCTCCTCCGACGTTCTCTCGCATGATGAACTTCATCTTCAACCCCTACACCAACGACTTCGTCTTGGTCGATCTCGGCGACATCCTGGTTTTCTCGAAGAACAAGGAAGATCATGCCAAACACTTGCGTTTGGTTCTTGACAAGCTAAGGGAACATCAATTCTACGCCAAGTTCTCCAAGTGTGAATTTTGGCTCGATGAGGTCCTTTATCTTGGTCATATCATCTCTGCCAAGGGCATTTCCGTGGATCCTGAGAAGGTGTCTGCAATCGTTAATTGGGAACCTCCTCAGAATGTGAAGCAACTCCGTAGCTTCCTCGGTCTTGCAAGTTATTGCCGAATATTCGTTGAAAAATTTTCCAAGATCGCGAAGCCTCTCTCTAATCTTCTTCAGAAGCACGTCAAGTACGTTTGGTCTCCGGAGTGTGATATCGCTTTCAACGCTTTGAAAGAGAAATTGATCACTGCTCCAGTTCTAACTCCTCCTGATGAAACCAAGCCGTACGAGGTCTTTTGTGATGCCTCTCTCCAAGGTCTAGGTGTTGTACTGATGCAAGAGAAGAAAGTTGTGGCTTATACCTCTCGCCAGTTGAAGCCTAATGAGAAGAACTACCCCACTCATGATCTCGAGTTGGCGGCAGTTGTGCACGCATTGTTGACTTGGAGACATCTTCTCTTGGGAAGGAAAGTGGACATCTTCACTAATCACAAGAGTCTCAAGTACATCTTCACTCAGCCTAATCTCAACCTCAGGCAGACTCGATGGGTCAAAATGATTCAAGAGTACAATCCGAGTATCGAGTATACTCCAGGCAAGGCTAATGTGATTGCTGACGCTTTGAGAAGAAAAGCATATTACAACAGTCTAATTCTCAAGCCTTATCAACCCGAGCTTTGTGAAGCTTTCCGCAAGCTTAATCTGCAAGTTGTTCCTCAGGGTTTCCTCGCCAACCTTCAAGTTTGTCCTACCTTGGAAGACCAGATTCGCCAAGCCCAGCTTCTTGATGCTACGGTGAAAAAGGTGAAGATTGGTATTGCAAAGAGTCAGTCCAAGTACAAGTGCTACCGACTTGATGACAAGGACACTCTCTTCTTCGAGGATCGAATTGTTGTGCCCAAAGGTGAACTTCGTAAAGTGATCATGAATGAGGCTCACAACTCTCTCCTCTCCATCCACCCTGGGAGCACGAAGATGTATCAAGATCTGAAGCAAACTTATTGGTGGACACGAATGAAGCGCGAGATCGCTCAATTCGTGAATGAATGTGATGTCCGCAGGAGAGTGAAAGCAGAACACCAAAGGCCAGCAGGTCTCCTCCAACCTCTTGCCATTCCAGAATGGAAGTTTGACCACATTGAAATGGACTTCGTGACTGGGTTTCCAAAGTCCAAGCGTGGCAATGATGCTATATTCGTTGTCATCGACAAGCTCACCAAAGTGGCTCATTTCCTGCCTATCAAAGAGTCAATCACTGCAGCTCAATTGGCGGAGCTCTACACCTCTCGAATTGTCTCTCTGCACGGTATTCCTCAAGTGATATCTTCAGACCGTGGCAGCATCTTTACCTCCAAGTTTTGGGATTCTTTTCAGAAGGCCATGGGCACCAACATTCGCTTCAGCACTGCTTTCCATCCTCTAACAAGCGGTCAAGTTGAGCGTGTCAACCAGATTCTTGAAGATATGCTCAGGGCTTGTGTTATCTCCTTCGGCATGAAGTGGGAGGATTGCCTTCCTTATGCTGAATTCTCGTACAACAACAGTTTCCAAGCAAGTTCCGGCAAGGCCCCATTTGAAATTCTGTATGGTAGGAAGTGCCGTACACCTCTCAACTGGTCTGAAACCGGTGAACGTCAGCTGCTGGGTAATGACCTGATCACAGAGGCAGAAGAAATGTGCAAGGTCATTCGTGATAACCTCAAAGTAGCCCAATCCCGCCAGAAGAGCTACTATGACAGCAAGCACCGTGATTTGGCCTTCGAGATCGGAGATCATGTCTACCTCCGCGTCTCTCCTATGAAAGGGACTCGACGCATCGGTATCAAAGGGAAGCTTGCCCCCAGATACGTCGGGCCTTTCAAGATCGTCAGCAAGTCCTGCAAACTTCGCCAATGTTCATGATGTGTTCCACGTCTCGCAACTCCGAAAGTGCTTCAAGACGCCTGAGCGCACCGTCAACTTCGAGGACATTGAGCTCCAAGAAGATCTCTCCTACCGTGAGCACCCAGTTGCAATCCTTGAAGAGACTGAACGCAAAACTCGCAACAAGTCAATCAAATTTCTCAAAATCAAGTGGTCACATCATTCCGACCGTGAAGCTACCTGGGAACGCGAGGATCACCTCCGTTCTGAGTACCCGGAGTTCTTTCAGTCCTAGATCTCGGGACGAGATCTTTTCGTAGTGGTGGAGTGTTGTAACGCCCCATATGTAACCTTCCCGAATTGTACTCCAACTCTTGCCGTTTCCGGCATTAAGTTATATTTAATTCTCGGGTTCGGGTCTTTGTCTCCGTGTGTTGTTTTGTTTTTTCGTGCATCTCATATCATGTCATCATGTGCATTGCATTTGCATACATGTTCATCTCATGCATTCGAGCATTTTCCCCGTTGTCTGTTTTGCATTCCGGCGCTTCGTTCTCCTCCGGTGGCCATTTCTAGCTTTCTTTCGTGTGTGGGGATTAAACATTTCCGGATTGGACCGAGACTTGCCATGCGGCCTTGGTTTACTACCGGTAGACCGCCTGTCAAGTTTCGGGTCATTTGGACTTCGTTTGATACTCCAACGGTTAACCGAGGGACCGAAAAGGCCTCGTGTGTGTTGCAGCCCAACACCCCTCCAAGTTGGCCCAAAACCCACCAAACTCTGCTCCAACGTCTCGGTCGTTCGATCACGATCGTGTGGGCGAAAACCGCACCTCATTTGGACTCTCCTAGCTCCCTCTAGGTCTATAAATAGACCCCCCCCCCCCCCCGAAATCCGGATCTCTTCTCCCCCTAACCCTAGTCCCGCTCCTCTCCACGCGGCCGGACACGTCCGTCCGCCGCCGGACATCCCACCGCCGCCAACCGGGGCGCGCCATGTGGCGCCCGGCCGCCTCCTCTCGCCGCGGCCCGCCAGGCCCAAGTCCCGGCCCCCGACGCCGCCTCCGCGGGCCACTCGCCGCCCCGCGCCCGAGGACGCCGCACCGCCGTCTTCCCGCGGTCCGGTGACCGCGCCGCCGTCAACCTCGCCCCTCCGGCGACTGCCCTGGCCGCCGCAAGTCCGGCGCTGCTCCGCCACCCGAGCTGCCACTCACCTCGCCGCCGCCCCGCCCGACGTCCCCCGCCGCCGTGCGCCGCCCTAGGTCGCCGGATCCGGCCTCAGCAACCGCCTCCTCAACTCCGGCCGCCACCACCATTGCCGGCGACGCGCGTGCTACAGTGCCTCGCCTCGGCTGCTACAGTGCCCTCCAGATCCAGATTTGGATCGGGTTGACTTTCCATCCCCTAACCCGAATTTTTATGCGATGTTTGACCTGCCATATCTTTGCATCCGTAGCTCCGATTTGGGCATATGATATATCAAAATCTTCATCTCGACGAGTACATCATTTCATTCCATTGCATCATTTGCATTTCACGTCATCTTGGTGCCCAAAATGCTGTTGGAATGAGGCATCATGAGTTAAATTGCAGATCCGTTAGTCTTACATTGACTTTTGTCATTTTTGCCATGATTATTGTGTGCATGATATGCCTGTGCCCCTTTGGGATGAATTGTTAAGCATGTTGTCTTCTTTCCAGAGGTGCCTCCCATGCATTTTTAGGATGTGTGTGTTGTCTTGTGCAAGCTTGCGAAGTAGGGTACCTGAGTTTACTGATTTCAGGGACTTAGTGAAAATCACTAAGTCTGGGATGTTTTAGTTCACGATGCTATATGTCCAGCTTGTTTCCTAGTGATTCGTGCCTCTTTTGAGGATGATCAGTAAGAGTGATTTGTTATGCTTGTTTTGCTTAATCCATCCATGTCTTTACTTGTTATGTTGGAGCACCCTAGGTTGACTCAATCGAGCTCAACTTTTGCATAGTTGTTGTTTTGGGCAGATCGTGAACTCTTTTGCGATTTTGCCGGAGCTATTGCTAGTGATCCATGCATGCTATGCCTTTGTTCTTGCCATGTCTAGTTAGAATTTTGTGCCTTCCTAATGGATATATGCTTGCCTTGCCATGACTTGCACCGTAGTGAGTGCATCGAGCTCGTTTACATGCCTCCGTGAGTTATGATTTCAGCATGTCCCAGTTTTCACCAAGTCTGAAAACTGATTGTGTTTCATCGATGTTCGTGTGCTCGGTAGAGTATTTTGTGAACCCTTTTGGCCCCAGGTCATTTTGGGTGTTTTGTTAAGCTTGTTGAGTAGCTCCATGCCATGCTCTTACTTGCCATGTTCAGGTTTTGCTTCATGTTGTTTTGCTGCTCCAAAGAGAGCATCGTGGTCTGAAATTTCAGACTAGCGTTAATTTCGCTAAGTCTGAAATCTGTTTTGCTTATTCAGTTTTGCCATGCTTGTTTGAAGCCCTTAATGGATGAATTTGCCTATGCCTCAGTCTGGGTGATTTGTTAAGATTCTTGAGTACATCACTGCCATGCAATTTGTTTTCATGTTTGGTGGTTGTAGCATGTTCATTTCGTTGCATTTAGGAGCCTACTTGCTGTAAATCGCAGATCGGTTCGTTTAGTAAATCGCTTGCCATTTCCAAACCGTAGCTCCGATTGCCATGATCTTTATATCGTTTTCAGGGGATTTCTTCCCCTCTATCCAGTGGCACACTTGGTTTTCCAAGTTGAGGCCAGGTTCATGCATTTCCTGTCACGTCTTGCATTTTTGCATCCCGCATCGCATCCCGCATAGCACATCATCTTTGCATCTTATTGGTTGCCTTCGCACGTGGTTGATTGTATCCTTGTTGCTTGTTTGTGTTGTTGGGTAGAGCCGGGAGACGAGTTCGCTAACGACGAGCCCGTTGAGTTTGCTTTTGAGGATCCAGTCAATTCTGACAACTGTGCAGGCAAGATGATCACACCCTTGAAATCACTTCTATCTTTGCTATGCTAGTTTTCTCGCTCTTTTGCTTTGCCAATGCTAAGATGCCTACCACTTGCTTGTCAGCCTCCCAATTGCCATGATTGAGCCTCTAACCCACTTTTGTCCTAGCAAACCATTGATTGGCTATGTTATCGCTTTGCTCTAGCCCCTTCTTATTGCGTTGCTAGTTGCAGGTGAAGATTTGAGCCGTTCCTTGTTGGAACATTTATTTACTTGTTGGGATATCATTATATTGCTATGTTATCTTTATTCACCTATATACTTGGTAAAGGGTGGAAGGCTCGGCCTCTCGCCTAGTGTTTTGTTCCACTCTTGCCGCCCTAGTTTCCGTCATATCGGTGTTATGTTCCCGGATTGTTGCGTCCCTCACGCGGTTGGGCTATAATGGGAACCCCTTGATAGTTCACCTTGATTAAAGCTTTTCCAGCAATGCCCAACATTGGTTTTACCATTTGCCACCTACCCCTTTTCTTTCCCTTGGGTTTCCGGGGCCCGAGGGTCATCTTTATTTTAGCCCCCACGGGCCAGTGCTCCTCTGAGTGTTGGTCCCACCGAGCAATGTCCGGGGCTACCAGGGGCAACTCTGGGCTGGCCTACCCGACGTCTGGCTCATCTGAGTGTGCCCTGAGAACGAGATATGTGCAGCTCCTATCGGGATTTGTCGGCACATTCGGGCGGTGTTGCTGGACTAGTTTTGACCTGTCGAATCATCTTGTTGTACCGGGATACCGAGTCTGATCGGTGGGTCCTGGGTGGAGGTCTATTCCTTCGTTGACCATGAGAGCTTGTTATGGGCTAAGTGGGGACCCCCCTGCAGGGATTGATCTTTCGAAAGCCGTGCCCGCGGTTATGGGCAGATGGGAATTTGTTAATGTCCGGTTGTAGATAACTTGAACCTTAAATAATTAAAATGAATCAACTGCGTGTGTTGCCATGATGGCCTCTTCTCGGCGGAGTCCGGGAAGTGGACACGGCGTTGGAGTTATGTTTGCGTAGGCTGCTCTACATAGTTTCCGCTCGTGCTTTGCTCTCCTCTTCTCGCTCTTCTTTGCGAATAAGTTAGCCACCATATATGCTAGTCGCTTGCTGTAGCTCCACTTTACATTACCCCTTTCCTACCCATTAAGCTTAAATAGTCTTGATCGCGAGGGTGCGAGATTGCTGAGTCCTTTGTGGCTCACAGATTACTATTACACCAGATGCAGGGACCGATGATACCTCTCCGGATGGCGCGCTCGAGCTGAAGTGGGAGTACGACGAGGACTCTCAGCGATACTATGTGTCGTTTCCTGATGATCAGTAGGGATGCCTATTCGGGGTTAGATTCAGGGCCTAGTCGCTTGTTGGGGGTCTTTTCCATTTTGGCGTCGTAGTCGGGCCATGAGTGATTGTATGATGGATGTTATTTATGTACTTTGATGTGACGTGGCGAGTGTAAGCCAACTATGCTATTATTCCCCTCTATATTATATATGTACTTGGGTTGTGTAATGATTCCCGACTTGCGGCATTGCTTTCAATGCGCCTATGTCTCTAAGTCGTGCCTCGACACGTGGGAGACATAGCCGCATCGAGAGCGTGACACCTTCATGGAACCTGAATGGATTCAAGCTATGCAAGAAGAGCTTCAAAAGTTTGAGCTGAATAATGTATGGGAACTGGTTAAGCGTCCTGATCCTCGGAAGCACAATATAATAGGCACCAAATGGATATATCGCAACAAGCAAGATGGGCATGGTCAAGTTGTCAGAAACAAAGCTCGCCTCGTTGCTCAAGGATATACTCAAGTTGAAGGGATTGACTTCGATGAAACATTTGCTCCTGTGGCTCAACTTGAAGCCATACGCATACTGCTGGCCTATGCAAATCATCATAACATACTTCTATATCAAATGGATGTGAAGAGTGCTTTTCTCAATGGCAAGATTGAAGAAGAAGTGTATGTTGCACAACTGCCTGGCTTTGAAGATCCAAAACATCCTGACATGGTATACAAGCTCAACAAGGCACTGTATGGCCTCAAACAGGCCCCTCGGGCTTGGTATGACACACTCAAATACTTCCTGAAGAGCAAAGGCTTCACACCTGGTTCCCTCGACCCCATGCTCTTCATGAAGACATATGATGGTGAACTGTTTGTGTGCCAAATATATGTGGATGATATTATCTTCGGCTGCACCAATCAGAAATATATGTGAACTGTTTCTATATCAAATGGATGTGAAGAATTTGGATATATGATGCAAGAGCAGTACCAGATGTCCATGATGGGAGAGCTGAAGTTCTACCTTGGTCTTCAAATACGACAGCAATGCAACGACATCTTTATATCTCAAGAGAAGTATCTCAAAGATTGCCTGAAGAAGTTCGGTATGCAAGACTGCAAAGGCTTCACGACGCCAATGCCAGCCAAACATCATCTGGGTCCCGACGACAATGGTAAAGAGTTTGATCAAAAGGTATACCGCTCCATGATTGGTTCTTTACTTTATTTATGTGCATCTAGGCCAGATATTATGCTTAGTGTTTGCATGTGTGCTCGATTCCAAGCGGCATCAAAGGAATCGCATCACTTAGCTGTGAAGTGAATTCTTTGATATTTGGCTTACACCCCAACTCTAGGATTATGGTATCCTAAGGGCTTAGAGTTTGATCTGGTTGGATTCTCGGATGCTGATTATGCTGGTGACAAGGTGGATCGCAAGTCTACATCAGGAACATGTCATTTTCTGGGACGATCACTTGTATGTTGGTCTTCAAAGAAGCAGAAATGTGTATCTCTCTCCACTGCTGAATCTGAATACATTGCTGATGGATCTTGCTGCGCTCAGCTTCTGTGGATGAAGCAAACACTCAAAGACTATGGCATTCATCTGAAGCAAGTGCCACTCTACTGCGACAACGAAAGCGCCATCAAGATTGCCAACAACCCAGTTCAGCACTCGAA
Source organism: Triticum monococcum (assembly GCA_034509565.1). Taxonomy (NCBI): domain Eukaryota; kingdom Viridiplantae; phylum Streptophyta; class Magnoliopsida; order Poales; family Poaceae; genus Triticum; species Triticum monococcum. The sequence goes on along the minus strand of CM067846.1, from coordinate 402,034,479 downwards.
GACAAAGCACATTGAGATTCGTCATCACTTTCTCAGAGATCATGTTGTGAAGGAAGATATTGATATCATACACGTCAACACTAAAGAGCAATTGGAAGATATCTTCAGCAAGCCCTTGGATGAGAAAAGATTTTGCAAGTTACGGTGTGAGCTAAATATCTTGGAATCCTCAAATGTCCTGTGATCAGGCACACATCCTAACACTTATGCATAATGATGACTTAGATGTGCAACACGCGAAGTAAAGTATATCTTCAATCAATGAAGACATGCATTCTAAGTGTGAATACATTAATGAGGAATTTGACTTCGGAGCGCCACGATAATTGTGCGTCGTGTCTGGGTCTAATACTTCCTATACGGTGGGTCACGCCACCACCAAATGTTCTGTTTGAAGTGTTTCACTCATGGCGTTACATTTGCTATGTCTTCACATTTGGTTTGGCTTCAAACTCAACATGTCTTCATGATTATCTTCACTACGATGATTATATATGTATACTAGTGTTCTGTCCTCTACAGCATTCACTTATAGCTATGTCTTCTTGTTGAATCTTTTGAACTAAGTGAATGTGATTGGACCCTAACCTCTCTATGCTTTCTATCTCAAACTCTATCTCTCCAAATCATATGCATTCTTTTGAAACTGTCAAATGTCTTCTCTGCGTCCTTGTCAGCAGAAGATACAGAGACAAACATTAAGTCCGCTTTCAATGCTAATTCCTTCACCTGAAACCCGGAGAAGTGGGAACAACCACCCGACAATCCAGGCGTGCGTGGGACGTGGAACAACCTCTGATATGCTGCATGATGGCCACGTGTTCCTCAGATGTGAATCGCCAGGGGCACCTGTGTAATAACACTGAGCCGCCCCTGTCCCTATAAATACACGCCACACCACAGTCATTATCTCTGCTTCCACTCTCGCACGAACCCTAGCGCCACCGCTAGCCCTCGACGACGCCGGCGACGAAGCGCTTAGCTGTCGCAACCTCTCTGACGCCGTCTTCACGCCGACCGCGGACATCATCTTCTCCGCCGTCGCCGTAGGTGTCCTCCGCCGCCAAGTTAGGGCACGGACGATCGGACTACTCGGCCTCCTCTTCCACTCCGTCTAGCAGTTCTATGTGTGGTAAATAAAACTTCCTTTTTACGTCCCCTTTAATCCTATAGATTCGTCACTTTCTACCACAAGTGGTTTTTGTTCACACATGTTGGATCCACTTCATACTGCATCTCATAATATGCCTAGAATATTCACTTATGCTTCACAAAGTAGTTAGATTCCTCACTTGTACTGATCCGTGGATTCGTACAAATCTGGAACCAACTCCTTATCTATGAGTGAATGTCTTCGCATGATGAGGTCAATGTCTTCTAAACTGATTTATCTTCAAAATCTTCTGAGAATGCATATGACCTCTTCCCCTTCCCTCGCACCTTAATGCTGTCACAGGTACATGTCCGTGGGAGAATCCCTTGGTTCTCATAGTCTGCATTCATTTGCAGAATTCTTACAGTATCACATAAATTCTCCCGAAGCCAGTTCCTGTTTGTCCAGCAAGCGAAAGCCTTTGAAGCCTTTGAACGTATTGAAGCCATTCAGTTTAAAGTTCATGGCTGCAGAGAAATCAGCAAGGAAGGGTGGCAGAAAGCGTCGAGGAGAAACATCAAGAGATCTGCCCGATGACCTCTCAGAGCTGTACAAGACAGATCCTGAAGAGGATTACAATCAGCGCAAGACATGAATCCAATGGATTCGATGATATTGGGCAGAACAGTGGTTCAAGTACAGGTTTGTGACAAAGGAATATGCTGAGAAGAATGCCATCAAGCGACCATGGGGAGACATCCTCTACAAAAATCTTCAACCCAGGTCCAGAGATGAAGCCATTGAACAAGGCTTCTATCCCTGCATGGTCTGTGGACCACAGCCTGCGGATGCTGACCCATCGTCACTGTTATGGTGTCGTGACGACAATCTGTTCAAGCGCAACTTCCAGTTTGCCCAGAATTCGGCGAAGCAGAACAAGAAGTCTTTGGGATTAGACTTCAACCCTGGTCCCTCTGCTCCCCATGCCGATGGGACCCGCAAAGCTGAACCCAATCTTGTTGGGCCCTTCTACAACTTGGAAAGTCTCATCACTCATATCGTGGTTCAAGGGACAGCCATGAATGAGCCTGCAGATGACGCTGAATCAGATGAAGCGCCTGCAGCGCCGAAGCCAAAGAAGCAGCCTAAAGCTTCAAAGCCTGCCTCTGCACCAAAAATCTCACGGGCGAAGCCACTGGCTACTGCACCTCCTGAAGACAGTGTGCAGTCTGAAGATTTGTCACGCATCTCCAAGCCCCAGAAAGTCAAGATGCCTCTGCCACACACCGGCCAAGAACTGACAGCTGCTGCTATTCTGCGCAACGATGCCATCGATCTGTCCAGTGATGAAGATCTTGCAGATGACGCTCTTGAGCAACTGATTAAGAGCAAGGAAGAAGCAGAAATCTTCAATGATCTGCCTCTCTTTGACGTGGCAATCATACACAACTTCATTGATGAGTGGTTTGACACGCCCAACCTCAGCTTCGAAGATCTGCAACTCCCAATTGGCCTCAGTGTCGCCTTCCATGGCGCCATTGCTTCAGAGATAGCTCTAGCTCAGCACATCGTCGAACTGAAGCAAAGGATTGACTTTGAGAAAGCTCAGTTCAAGAAGCATATGGCCAAGCTCAGCATGCAAGAGGTGAAAAACTTCAAGATTATGCTGCACAAGCTCAACTCAAGAAACATGCAGAAGCTCAAGGTTCTCGTGAGCGCATGAAGGTCCTGGCTAACAAGAGTGTGCAAGCCTACAATGAGGCTGAGAAGCGCAAGGCCCTTGGTCATCCTGGCATCGACCCCAGGATGGCTGCAAAGCAGAAGAAGAAGAAGAAGAAGAAGAAGAAGAAGAAGAAGAAGAAGAAGAAGAAGAAGAAGAAGAAGAAGAAGCCCGCTATGGCCGAACCCGACGCACCAAGGCAGGAAGCAGATCCCATTGTCTTCCCAACTAGCATGACTGGCTCGAAGCCAAAAGCCAGGTCTACCGCTTCAGAACTGAAGAAGACAAGGACTGCTGAGGATGAAGCCCGAAAGAGGAAACATTCTGAAGCCTCTGATGCTGCTCCCTCCAAGAAGAAGAGGAAGACCAAGAAGGAACGGGCTGCTCCCACAGAGCCCTTAATTGTTGAACCCATCTCCATGGTTCGCCCTGCCGCTGAACACCAAGAGCGCCAGCTGACTGTCCATGATCCTGCTTCCACAGAGGCTCATGAAGCTGAAGACTTCCCAGCAGTTGATCCCACCGCTGTTGAAGACATTGGTCACCATGACCATGTTGAAGATGATGTAGTTCTTCCTCAGATCGAGCACCAACGGGTATCATCGCCTGTGCTTGCGCACAATGAACTCATCAGCATTGGTCATCCTCTGACGCCAATTGCTCAGGATGCATCATGGGCTGATCACCCACAAGCACAAGAGGAAGATGAATTTGAGGCCCAGCCAACTCCAACTCCATAGGCGTCGCCAGCGTTACGCAGGCTTCACAAAGGACCAAGGCCTCCAGTCTCCGAGTCTGAAGCTAAAGCTGCTGAAGACATTCTGGCTACATCAGCCGATGAAGAAGAAACCCCAAGAGTTGCTACACCCCCATCTCACCAAGAAGCTGTTCTCGAGGAGAACGTGACTATGACCGACCCTCCAGCTCATCAAGTGGAGGTCGAAAATCTTGAGGCTGCCACCACCAACACCAATAAAGCCACTGACGCTGTCATGGCTGAAGCAAATGTGGAGCCTCCACCAACCCAAGAACCAGAAGTCAGTGAAGCAAATGATGCTACTGCTCCTGTTCCTGCGCCTGTTGCTGGTCCTCAGTTTGACTATCATGTTGAGCATAGGCCTCAGGTACAGAAGCCAATTCCAAGGTTGCCCAGGTTTCCAGGTCCTGCATCAGCACCTGGATCCTTTAATGTCAACGGCTTCAAAGCAGACAATACTTTCTTCAATAGCTCCAAGAACCCCTACTCAAGGGAAAGAATATCTTCTGATCGGTTCTGGAGCTATCCGCAGCGAAGCTATTACTCCTGCATTCTGTACAATCAAGGTCGCATCTTCCCACATAAGTGCCTTGACACTGAAGCAATAGCTGGTCTGCCATGTCTGGAAGAAGCTCTGGATTGCTTCAAAGAGGTTGGATTGTTGCAATTTGTCACCGACCAAGAGCACTGGAACGAAGAGTTGCTGCTCCAATTCTATGCCACACTTCACATTCGTGGGTACAACAGAGATCCGAAGACTTGGGTCATGGAGTGGATGACAGGAAATGTTCATCACGAAGCCAAAGCCTTTGATATCATTGAGCTCACTGGTTTGCCCACTCCTGGCGATCTCTACGAACCTGGCTGGCAGCTTCACAGTGAAGCTATGGAGAGCATCTTTCAGAAGCCTGAACCAAACATGAGTCAGATGCTCAGTATGATGAAGCCTGAAAGAACATGCGGTGCCCCCATGTTTGGTTTTGGTAATTGATGACAATCTCTATGGACTAATGGTTTCCTTGAGTTATATTTGAAGGTTTTGTCCATAGGCTTTTCTTGGAGTACATGTGTTGGTTTCAAGGAGAGTTGTGTCGACCAAGGTGATATTTAAGGAATTATCCAAAGATTGGTCATTTGAGAGTTGAGCTTATTGCAAGCATGTCTTGAAGAAGAAGATTGTGTGATCATTCATGTTTACCTTCAAGACATCATCCAAATGAAGAGAGTTAGAAAGATTCAAGGTTGATCAAAACTAAGTCAAGAGTGAATCAAGTTGATCAACTCACAAAGAGTAGAAGATGTGCCGAGAGGGATCAAGTGACCCCATGGTATGGTAAGCATTGTCCATTTCACTTTGTGTACTAACCCATGGTCTATGTGAGAGTCTATGTGGGGTTAGGTACGTGTCCATGGGCTTGCGTCAAGAGGATGATATCATACAACCCATTGGAAGGATGACATCAAGTGGTGATCGTCATCAAGATTGACGTGTGCAATTTCAAGTGGAGAATCACAAAGATATCAAGTGCTTGAAGCTTGCCATCCATTGTGGTGTCAATGGACTTGTGAAGATGTGCCGAAGAGTGGCTCACCCATAGTGGAGTATGGGGGAGCAATCATCTAGTCTTCATTGACCCAACGTAATCAAGAAAGGTGGTCCATCTTGAGGAGGACAAGATCGTCATCATCTAACTCAAGTGGATCATGTGCAAGGCAAAGGTTTTCCCTTGATAGGTTTTCTATTTTACCGGTCTCATGGTGGTAGTTGGGAGACCGGGTTATAGGATCGATAGCCGTACTATCAAGGGGGGCTTTCAAGTGAGTAGCTTGATCGTATCATTCATCGAGAGCTCAAACCATTGCATCCTTGCATCATGTTTCTTGGTTCTTGTTTGGTTCTCTTTGTGAGTCTTAGAGCTTATGGTCATCTTGATGACAAGCTTGAGTTCATCGAAAACGGAGTTCGCATGCGTCTTCTATGATGTTTTCGGTGTTGTAGGTTTTACCGGTCTTATTCGAGGAAGGGTCCTCAACATTTTCTTATGGCCTTTTATAATTTGCTTATTATTGTTATTTCTTTCAAGATTGTGTTAGCCCTTGTCTCTAGATTTCCAACAAACTTGGTTTCATCGAAAACGGAGTTCGCATGCGTCTTCTATGATGTTTTCGGTGTTGGAGGTTTTACCGGTCTTTTCCGAGGAACGGTTCTCACCATTTTCTTATGGGCCTTTTCTCATTTGCTTCTTATTGATATTTCTTTGAAGATTGTGTTATCCCTTGTCGCTAGCTTTCCAACAAACTTGGTTTCATCGAATTCGGAGTCCGTTTGCAAAAGTTGTGGCAGTTTTGGTGTTCTGAAAAGGCTGCAGCGGTACTACCGCGAATTGGAGTGGATGTAATTTTTTACTACCGCTCCAGAGCAGTACTACCGCGGCTCCTACAGCGGTAGTACCACTCCGGACCAAAAACTCGTCCCAAGTCTTGTGGTGGTAGGCCCGGATGTATTTTTTAGTACCGCTCGCAAGCAGTAGTACCGCTACCATTTGCGGTAGTACCGTGAGGTCGAGCGGTGGTACCGTGAGGACGAGCGGTAGTACCGCTCCGGCGGTTCTTCTGGCCTTTTGCCTCCTCGTTGTTGTTTTTCAAAGGGGTACTTCCGCCCTAGCGGTAGTACTGCTCCTTGGAGCGGTAGTACCGCTCTGTGCGGGCTGTGAGCATAACGGTTGGATTTTTTCCCACATATAAAAGGGGGTCTTCTTCCCCAATGAACCTTATCCTTTTAGCTCGTGTTCTTCCCCCATTGTTGACCTTCTTCGATCTTGCTAACTCTCAATCCCTCCAATGATTCTTGCTAGTTCTTGAGGGAAAAGAGGGAGGAGATCTAGATCCACGTTTCCACCAATCACTTTCTCCTCTAAGTGAGGGGAACCCCTTGGATCTAGATCTTGGAGTTCTTCGTGTTCTTCTTTCGTTCTTCCTCTCATTTTCTTCCCTAGCATTAGTTGCTTTGGTGGGATTGGGAGAGAAGGACTTGGGCACTCTGTGTGCCCTTGCCATAGCATTTGGTGCATCGGTTAGAGTTCTCCACGGTGATACGTGGAAGTGAAGTTTGAGAAGCTTATTACTCTTGGGTGTTTGGGCACCCTAGAGCTTGTTCCTCTTGGGTGCCTTGGCGCCCTAGACGGTTGGTGGTGTTCGGAGCTCAATCATTGTGGTGTAAAGCTCCGGGCAAGCGTCGGGGTCTCCAATTAGGTTGTGGAGATCGCCCAAAGCAATTTGATGGGTACCGGTGACTGCCCCCAAGGGTTGCCAAAGTGTACGGATTCGGTGACCGCCCCCAAGGGTTGCCATTTGTACGGGTTCGGTGACCGCCCTCAAGGGTCCCTTAGTGGAATCATGGCATCTTGCATTGTGCGAGGGCGTGAGGAGATTACGGTGGCCCTAGTGGCTTCTTGGGGAGCATTGTGCCTCCACACCGCTCCAAATGGAGATTAGCATCCGCAAGGGTGTGAACTTCGGGATACATCATCATCTCCACGTGCCTCAGTTATCCCTTACCCGAGCCCTTTACTTATGCACTTTACTTTGTGATAGCCATATTGTTTCTTGTCATATATCTTGCTATCACATAGTTGCTTATCTTGCTTGGCATAAGTTGTTGGTGCACATAGGTGAGCCTAGTTGTTTTAGGTTTTGTTCTTGACAAATTAACCGCTAGGTTTATTCCGCATTTGTTCAAGCCTAAGCCGTAATTATTTTAAAATGCCTATTCACCCCCCCCTCTAGGCGACATCCACGATCTTTCAATTGGTATCAGAGCCTCGTCTCTCTTTGTTAGGCTTAACCGCCTAGAGAGTAAATATGTCGACTAGGGGATTAGGATTCTCTCACACTCTTTGTTTCGATGGCACAAATTTTGATGTTTGGGTAATTCGCATGCTTAATCTCTTTAGGGTCATGGACCCAAATTTAGAGCAAATTGTAGATATGGGTTTTTCTCCTCCAAAGGATCCTCAAAGATTATCTTTAGAGGATGAGAAAAACTCTTATCTCAATGCTCAAGCTTCTAATGTTCTTTTCAATGCTTTGAGCAATGTAGTTATATTTCAACTCATGCCGTTCCGGGATGCTCATGAGTTGTGGACAAAGCTTCAAGATAAAATAGATGATGCCCCGCGCGTTGCTGCGGGAATTGGTTGCAATATACTTCAATAAGATTAGATTGTGTGGAATATAAATTTTTAGATTAACAACACATGAACAAAAATTAAAAATGCATATGACTTATTATATGTGATAAAATATTTATTGAATATAAGTTGAACAATAGAATGATATTTATTTTCCTATGCATGGTTGCATGTGGTGCTGGGTCTTTATCATGCATGGTTGCATGTTATGGTGGGACTTATCCCATCTATAATTGTATGGTGATGTGGCATGCTTGCATGTTAAGATAATTAGGTTAGTGGGGATCAATCTCTTAGGTATATAGGATATGGTGTGTCCAAGATTAGTGGGGATGATTGTTCTCCCTCCACCTCCGGCCGTGTTGTGTTTTCAACTTCTTCTACTTCACCTACGTGTGGTTTGCCACAAGGTAATGACATGGTGAGTAGTGGTGTTCATTGCAATGATGATAGTGAGCTCATTGTTGATAATCCTTCATCACTTTCTTATTACAATGCTTCATCTTTGGACTTTAGCACTTCGATCACTCCAAATGTTTCACATGCTTGTGTTGATAGTCCTTGCATATCATGTAGAAATTGCTTGACTAAATCTCATGATGATATGCTTGCTATATCTTGTTGCCATGATGAAAATGCATGTATTTCCTCGAGTTGTTGTGCTAACAATGTAGAGGAAACCCAACACTCCATGGAACAAGATGTGGTCTTGGATGGTGCTTCAAGGGATCCTAAATCATCATCTATTGCATTTTGCCTTATGGCCAAGGCTTCAAAGGTATCTCCCACTTTGAATCCCAATATATCTTGTGATGATATTGATGATGGCAAGAGTGATGATGATGTTGATTATGATGAAGAGAATGATGATGTTGCCTCCTTCAAAATTAAAGGGGAAATGATTTTTAAAGCTCTTCTTAAGAATAAAATTGCTCGTTCCAACTTCATGGAAATCATGTCTATTGCTATTGAGGGCAAGAAATATATTGATGGGTTGGAATCTCATCTCGAGGAGCACGAGGTCACCATTGAGAAAATGGAAGGTCATGAGCGTGATTACGCTAATGAGATTGCGGACCTCTCTCAAGCTCTTGAACTTGAACAAACCACCAAGGAATCTCTTGAGGAGACTTTTGCTCTAGAATTATCTATAGTGAGGGAATCTCGTGATAGAGCTCTTAAGGTGGCCAATGATTTTGAAACTAAAAATGAGGAGCTTGAAGTTGCGCATGCTAAACTCCTTGAGGACTTTGAGCACCTTGAAAATGGCTCAAGGGTCATTAAGAGTGAGATCATCAAACTCACCGAGTCTCATGCTCAACTTAAAGCTTCATATTCAAAAGATCTTGCAAAGTTGTCTTCTCCTCTTGTTGCTAATGATGATGCTTGTGCTACTAACTCTATCTCTTGTGAAGTATCCATATTGAAGGAGAATGTTGAGCTAAGGGCTCAACTTGAGTTGCTATCTAGCAATTATGGGATGTTGGAAGAAAATCATGTAAAGCTCATAAGCTCTCATGATGATCTTCTAGTATCCCATAATGTGCTAAAGTTAGCTAATGAGGACATGCTTGCTAAGGTAACATCTAGTGAGCCTCATGTGGATACTAGCACTACTTTTATTCAAAATGCTATATTGCCTTGTGCTAGGCCTCGCGATTCATCCATGCATAACATTGGTACATCTTGTGATGAATTGCTTTCCTTGCCTTGTTGCTCTAAAGATGAAGCTTATACTTCCTCTAGTGCTTGTGTTGAGACTAACCATGTAGAGGAAATCAAAGAGCTCAAGGCCCAAGTCACTTCTTTGAAGAAAGATTTGGAAAAGTGTCATGAAGGGAATGCCACGCTCGACAATATCTTGCGTGTACAAAAATCCCCCAATGATAAAGCTGGACTTGGATTCAACTCCAATAAGAAGAATAAGTCCAAGAGAAACAACAATAATGGCCAAAAACAAGTCAAGAGTTCGGCCAAGATTATTTGCTTCAAGTACAAAATTGAAGGGCATCATGTTAGATCTTGCCCATTGAAGAAGAAGGCCATTAGTGACAAGCAACAAGGGAAGCGGACACAAGTTCAATGTCATGCTCAACCACAAGTTGAAGAAAGTCCTCTTCCCAAGAATCCTCAAGCTAATGCTTCTCAAGTTGAGAAATCAAGTGAGAAGAAAGTGAAGAGTAGACATTGCTACTTATGTCGTGAGAAAGGTCACCTCGCCTCTTCATGCACTAGTGGTAACTTATCCAACCCAATTATTATTGATGATATCTATTCTCTTGGGAAGGATAAGGTTGGCAATGTGTTTGCCAAAGTTGTTGGTACTCAAAGTGGTGTCAAGAAGAGAACCATTTGGGTAGCCAAGCCTATTGTGACTAACCTCTTAGGACCCAACTTGGTTGGGGACCAACAACACAAACTTGATCAATAGGTGTTGTTGGAGGTCATTGGAGACTTGGCTACATTATGAAGAATTAAGGGGACTTCATCATTCTTATTGTCTCAAGCCAAGTCATTCGGATTATCAAGTTTCTATCTTATATCCAATGTTCCTCCTTGCGGTAAATCATGCTTAAAGTGTCTACATTGATAGTTACTTGCCCCTTTGCATGTTTGGTTTCGTTCCTTGCATGTGTTTGTATATGTTGTGCTTCCAACTTGATTATCTTGAGCAATCAAGTATGTGTGTGTTGGTTTTCACATCATGTACATGTGTGTCGTTCGTTGAGCCTTTGTGCATCTTGGCCATATCTTAGTTGGCTCTTGTGAGAGATTAATGGAATATCCCATTGTGGGGGAGTGATGTGCTTTGTGCACCTCACAATCCTATAAATGTGTGTACATGAGGAATACCATCTAGTATTGATATTAAAAGATTATCTAGTCGCTATGTGGTATGTCTTCTCATGTGAAATTCAAATTCTAAATAGTCCATTAATTATCTCTTGTTGGATCCTTTAATTGCCTCTTGTCTATCTTTAATTGGTATCGCATTATGGGGGAGTAATATGCTATGTGTATATTACTAGCCTAGAAAATGTGTATATTTGAGATATTGTCATCTAGAGTTGATATTGTAAATTATCTTGTTCCTAGGTGGCATGTTAGCTCTACAAGTTGCAATTTGCTTTTTGGTTGGTGTGAAGATGATGTCGGATATCCTTGCTATCTACCACCAGGAATTATTTCCGTTTACTTCTTGTCTTTTGACAATTGGTACTCACTTTTGTGGTAGAATTTATTGATCATCTTTACATTGGCTTTTGCTTTTTATTTGCCTTTTCTCTTGCCAAGGATTGTATCAACTCCCTTTGTCTTCCATACCACTTGTGGATCTTGTTTATTTCTTGATCTTGTCTAGTGTTTTCTAGATATAGTGAAAGTGGTGATCCCACCTCATGCATTTTGTATTAAAATGCAATTTCTCTATAATGCACTAGTCTTGGGGGAGCTATCCTATTTTCTATAAAACACTCATCTTGTGATCCTTATCAAGTGTGTGTCGGTGGAAGGCAAGTCGTTTCTTTTGGGTACTTTATGCTATCATGAAACTTTGTAGAGAGCTTGGTTTGTTTGGAACCATCCTCTCTTTTGGGGGTTTGATATCTTTTATTTAGTGTGTATCATCGGATATCTCATTCCTCGATGTATCTATTATGGATATCCTCCAAGTAATGAGTTATTCATTTGGTATCTTTTCTTCACTTGTTTTTTTTCTTTGTCATTTGGTATCGATTCTTGAAAGTCTTGAGCATGCATATTAACTTCATGTAGTTTCTTTGGCATGCTTTCTTTCTTTGACCCAATATATAGGGAACTCCACCAAGTCTCAAATTGGATGAGATGTGCATGAAATTCATTTTCATATCTATATGCACATATTTATGTGGAGTTTGTCCTATGTGTTGTTGGTTCTCTAACTCTTTGGTCCCAATGAGTTTGGGTACCATTTTGTTTGTGTTGTTCTTCTAGGAACAAGTGGAGATGCATTGCATGCTTGGCTCACTCACAAGGAAAGTGTTGTCACCATGTGCTTATTGGAGTCAAGCTAGGATGATCAATGAACCACTTTGTACCTTCAATTGGTATCTACTACATCCTTCCAATGTTATCTCGGTAACAAGTATCTTCATATACTTCATGCACACATTTCTTGCATCAACCTTGTGTAGGTTGTATCATGGCATGTTATCCATTCTTTCTTGTGATACTTGTTTCCTTTCTCAAAGCATCCCAACAATGATGTCTTGTTGCTAGTTGTGATGTCTTTGATGTTCGTGTGGTTGGAATTCATTTATATACAATAAGACCATATCTAGCCATGTGTTATGCTCTCAAAAAAATATCTTATTGGTATATGTATTACTTCCTTTTGGATATCTTGTTCCTTCGTGTTGTAACTATTTCGGGTGTACATCCTTCTTTGTAGATATATATATATATATATATCATCATGATTTCGTCTACCTAGAATCTTATACACTTGAGAGAAGTTGCATATCTAGATGATATCCTTTCTTTGACGTCCACCTTGTCTTTCTTATGTTATTTCTTTGGTGGCTCCGTGAAAGCTTTTGCCTTGAGTGCATGTCTTCTATCGTTGCATCTTGATGCGCTCTTGTGTGGTGAAGATTATTTTCCTCATGCTTATCTTTACGAGGTTTTTGCCATCTTAATTGGCATCCCTCATCTTGACGCGCCTTTCATCTTCTATCTTCACCGCGGGTTGTCACAAGCATAGGTTCTCTATATGCTTATTAGTAAGCTTGTGAACCCATTTGCTTGTTGTGTGTGGGAATGATAGGCCTTGCACTGTGTTGCCTCAATCTTTCAAGACTTTATTGATGCTTAATGCTCATCCGTACATTAGTCTTCTCAAGTGCATTGCCTTGACTCACACACATCATTTTGGTTGAGCCCATTCTTAAGTTGCCTTTTTCACTTATTACTCAACCATGTGTTTGTTACATGTACTAGGCTTAGTTTCCTATATGCTCACTTGCACTTGTTGTAAGTTTCTATTGATTTTGAGGGAGCTATGATCCTATTCTGTGCACTTTGTATCCAAATACAAAAATTCTTATGTGTGCACAAATCATGGGGAGCTTCTCTAGTTTCTTTAGAACACTCCTTTGCTCTTATCATAATATCCTTTATTCATGTAGCTCGTAGAATCTTTGGCCTAGTTGGTTCAATTGGTATCTTTTGATAGCTTGCTTCAATTGGTATCTTTTGATTGCTTGATTGCTTGTGTGTCTCTTTGTTATGTCCTTGTGGCATATCATTCCTTTAGCAATCTTGGTGCCTCAATATAGTTGGTCTTCCTCCAAGTATTACCATTGGATATGTGTATTGCATTCCACTCTCTTGTTGAGAAATACACAATTTATGGAGGAACACAATTTATATTGGCCTTCTATGCTTTTCGCCCATTTTTGGCAATCGATGCCAATGGGGGAGAAGTTTCAGAGAGTTTTGTGGAGAAGTCTTCAGAGTTTTCTCCTTGCTTTGGTTTGTTCCTAAGCATTTGCATCTCATACACATGCATTATTGGTTGTTGCATTGCTTGGTGATGCATAATTCCTTGTATAAACTTTTGTGAAAGTGATTGTCATCAATTACCAAAATGGGGGAGATTGAAAGAACATGAGGTGCCCCCATGTTTGGTTTTGGTAATTGATGACAATCTCTATGGACTAATGGTTTCCTTGAGTTATATTTGAAGGTTTTGTCCATAGGCTTTTCTTGCAGTACATGTGTTGGTTTCAAGGAGAGTTTGTGTCGACCAAGGTGCTATTCAAGGAATTATCCAAAGATTGGTCATTTGAGAGTTGAGCTTATTGCAAGCATGTCTTGAAGAAGAAGATTGTGTGATCATTCATGTTTACCTTCAAGACATCATCCAAACGAAGAGAGTTGGAAAGATTCAAGGTTGATCAAGACTAAGTTAAGAGTGAATCAAGTTGATCAACTCACAAAGAGTAGAAGATGTACCGAGAGGGATCAAGTGATCCCATGGTATGGTAAGCATTGTCCATTGCAATTTGTGTACTAACCCATGGTCTATGTGAGAGTCTATGTGGGGTTAGGTACGTGTCCATGGGCTTGCGTCAAGAGGATGATATCATACAACCCATGGGAAGGATGACATCAAGTGGTGATCGTCATCAAGATTGCCGTGTGCAATTTCAAGTGGAGAATCACGAAGAGATCAAGTGCTTGAAGCTTGCCATCCATTGTGGTGTCAATGGACTTTTGAAGATGTGCCGAAGAGTGGCTCACCCATAGTGGAGTATGGGGGAGCAATCATCTAGTCTTCATCGACTCAACGCAATCAAGAAAGGTGGTCCATCTTGAGGAGGACAAGATCGTCATCATCTAACTCAAGTGGATCATGTGCAAGGCAAAGGTTTTCCCTTGATAGGTTTTCTATTTTACCGGTCTCATGGTGGTAGTTGGGAGACCGGGTTATAGGATCGATAGCCGTACTATCAAGGGGGGCTCTCAAGTGAGTAGCTTGATCGTATCGTTCGTCGAGAGCTCAAACCATTGCATCCTTGCATCATGTTTCTTGGTTCTTGTTTGGTTATCTTTGTGAGTCTTAGATCTTATGGTCATCTTGATGACAAGCTTGAGTTCATCGAAAACGGAGTTCGCATGCGTCTTCTATGATGTTTTCGGTGTAGTAGGTTTTACCGGTCTTATCCGAGGAAGGGTCCTCACCATTTTCTTATGGGCCTTTTATAATTTGCTTCTTATTGTTATTTCTTTCAAGATTGTGTTAGCCCTTGTCGCTAGCTTTCCAACAAACTTGGTTTCATCGAAAACGGAGTTCGCATGCGTCTTCTATGATGTTTTCGGTGTTGGAGGTTTTACCGGTCTTTTCCAAGGAAGGGTTCTCACCATTTTCTTATGGGCCTTTTCTCATTTGCTTCTTATTGATATTTCTTTGAAGATTGTGTTAGCCCTTGTCGCTAGCTTTCCAACAAACTTGGTTTCATCGAATTCGGAGTCCGTTTGCAAAAGTTGTGGCAGTTTTGGTGTTCTGAAAAGGCTGCAGCGGTACTACCGCGAATTGGAGCGGATGTAATTTTTTACTACCGCTCCAGAGCAGTACTATCGCGGCTCCTACAGCGGTAGTACCGCTCCGGACCAAAAACTCGTCCCAAGTCTTGCAGTGGTAGGCCCGGATGTATTTTTTAGTACCGCTTGCAAGCAGTAGTACCGCTACCATTTGCGGTAGTACCATGAGGTCGAGCAGTAGTACCATGAGGACGAGCGGTAGTACCGCTCCGGCGGTTCTTCTGGACTTTTGCCTCCTCGCTGTTGTTTTTCAAAGGGGTACTTCCGCCCTAGCTGTAGTACCGCTCCTTGGAGCGGTAGTACCGCTCTGTGCGGGTTGTGAGCATAACGGTTGGATTTTTCTCCACCTATAAAAGGGGGTCTTCTTCCCCAATGAACCTTATCCTTTTAGCTCGTGTTCTTCCCCCATTGTTGACCTTCTTCGAGCTTGCTAACTCTCAATCCCTCCAATGATTCTTGCTAGTTCTTGAGGGAAAAGAGAGAGGAGATCTAGATCCACGTTTCCACCAATCACTTTCTTCTCTAAGTGAGGGGAACCCCTTGGATCTAGATCTTGGAGTTCTTCGTGTTCTTCTTTCGTTCTTCCTCTCATTTTCTTCCCTATCATTAGTTGCTTTGGTGGGATTGGGAGAGAAGGACTTGGGCACTCCGTGTGTCCTTGCCATTGCATTTGGTGCATCAGTTAGAGTTCTCCACGGTGATACGTGGAAGTGAAGTTTGAGAAGCTTATTACTCTTGGGTGTTTGGGCACCCTAGAGCTTGTTCCTCTTGGGTGCCTTGGCGCCCTAGACGGTTGGTGGTGTTCGGAGCTCAATCATTGTGGTGTAAAGCTCCGGGCAAGCATCGGGGTCTCCAATTAGGTTGTCGAGACCGCCCCGAGAAATTTGACGGGTACCGGTGACCGCCCCCAAGGGTTGCCAAAGTGTACGGGTTCGGTGACCGCCCCCAAGGGTTGCCATTTGTACGGGTTCGGTGACCGCCCTCAAGGGTCCCTTAGTGGAATCACGGCATCTTGCATTGTGCGAGGGCGTGAGGAGATTACGGTGGCCCTAGTGGCTTCTTGGGGAGCATTGTGCCTCCACACCGCTCCAAACAGAGATTAGCATCCGCAAGGGTGTGAACTTCGGGATACATCATCATCTCCGCGTGCCTCGGTTATCTCTTACCCGAGCCCTTTACTTATGCACTTTACTTTGTGATAGCCATATTGTTTCTTGTCATATATCTTGCTATCACATAGTTGCTTATCTTGCTTAGCATAAGTTGTTGGTGCACATAGGTGAGCCTGGTTATTTTAGGTTTTGTTCTTGACAAATTAACCGCTAGGTTTATTCCGCATTTGTTCAAGCCTAAACTGTAATTATTTTAAAATGCCTATTCACCCCCCCCCCTCTAGGCGACATCCACGATCTTTCAAAGCCCTTGCCACAAGATGTTGCATATCCTAAGGAGTTCTTTGTAGAAGACCTTGAGTATCTGCCAAGGACCATCTATCACATCATAAGGCGAACTCTCTGGCCCATCAAAGGACATTCCCCACATGCCAAGCTCGAAGGTGCAATGAATACTTTGGTCTTCTATATTCTTCATGGCAAATGCTTCAATGCACAGGACTTCTTCATTCGCCAACTTGCTGCTTCAGGCTCTGATCTTTTTGGCTTGAAGTTCTACGCTCCATGGATAATGCGGCTGATTAAACTCCACTCCGCTATCTCATATCAGCTGTAACACCCTCGATGCGACTATATCTCCCATGTGTCGAGGCACGACTTAGAGGCATAATCGCATTGAAGGCTTATGTCGCAAGTAAGGTAATCTTCACACAACCCATGTAATAATAATAAGGAAAGAGATACATAGTTGGCTTACAATCGCCACTTCACACAATACATGATTAAAGCATTACATCAATCAAATACACTCATGGTCCGACTACGGAACCAAAATAAAAGAAGAACCCCAAATGCGACAAAGGTCCCCGATCGACCCCAACTGGGCTCCACTACTGATCAACTATCACGAAACAATATAAAGGACAAGATCTTCATCGAGCTCCTCCTGAGCTTGGTTGCATCATCTGCACGGTCTCATCGACACCTGCAAACTGGTTTTGGAAGTATCTGTGAGCCACGGGGACTCAGCAATCTCGCACCCTCGCGATCAAGACTATTTAAGCTTATGGGTAAGGTAAAAGGTATGAGGTGGAGCTGCAGCAAGCGACTAGCATATATGGTGGCTAACATACGCAAATGAGAGCGAGAAGAGAAGGCAAAGCACGGTCGATAAAAGTATGATCAAGAAGTGATTCTGGACTACCTACGTCAAGCATAACTCCAACAACCGTGTTCACTTCCCGGACTCCGCCGGAAAGAGACCATCACGGTTACACACGCAGTTGCTTCATTTTAATTAAGGTCGACTTTAGGTTTTCTACAACCGGACGTTAACAAATTCCCATCTGCCCATAACTGCGGGCACGGCTTTCGAAAGTTCAAATCCCTGCAGGGTGTCCCAACTTAGCCCATGACAAGCTCTCACGGTCAACGAAGGAATAGACCTCCACCCGAGACATTCCGATCTGACTCGGTACCTCGGTACAACAAGATATTTCGACAGGGTAAAACTAAACCAGCAACACCGCCCGATGCGCCGACATCCTGATAGGAGCTGCACATATCTCGTTCTCAGGGCAACACCGGATGAACACTATGTACAACTAAAACCAGCCCTCAAGTTTCCCCGAGGTGGCGCCGAAAGTGGCTCTAGTTTGGACCAACGCTTAGACAAGCACTGGCCCGGGGGGGTTAAAATAAAGATGACCCTCGGGATGCGCGACTCCCAAGGGAAAAAAGGCTAGGTGGCAAATGGTAAAACCAATGTTGGGCATTGCTGGCAAAGCTTTACTTAAGGCGAACTGTCAAGGGGTTCCCATTATAGCCCAACCGCGTAAGGGACGCAAAATCCAGGAACATAACACCGATATGACGGAAACTAGGGCGGCAAGAGTGGAACAAAACACCAGGCATAAGGCCGAGCCTTCCACCCTTTACCAAGTATATAGATGCATTAATTAAATAAGATATATTGTGATATCCCAACAAGTAAGCAAATGTTCCAACAAGGAACGATCTCCATGTTCCAACAAGGAACAAACTTCGATCTTCTCCTGCAACTAACAACGCTATAAGAGGGGCTGAGCAAAGCGGTAACATTGCCAATCAACGGTTTGCTAGGACAATGGGGGGTTAGGGGCTGAACATGGCAATTTGGGAGGGTGACAAGCAAGTGGTAGGCATCGTAGCAATGGCATAGCAAGAGCGAGCAAACTAGCATAGCAAATATAGTAGTGATTTCGAGGGTATGATCATCTTGCCTGAAATCCCGCAAGGAAGAAGAATGAGCCCATGAAGAAGACGAACGGGCGTAGACGAACGGATCCTCACAACACGACGTTACCGGAATCAACCCGAAGAAGCAATCACCGGAAAAGAAGCACACAACATAGTAAACAACCACGACATAAACATGGCATGATGCACAATCAAGTATGATGCATGTCCGGTTTAAAGAGGCATGGCATGGCAAGTGCACAAACAATCCTACACATTAAATGGAGCTCAATATGCATCGGGATGCATATTGACAAAACACCACATCAATTATTTAGTTCACTCTCGTTTATGTACCCAACAATATTAAATGTTGATTAACATGGCAAGAGGTGAAGCACAACAAAACTATCTAATCTAGGCATGTTTAAATGAGGCCGGAACAACAAAACAACAAGTCCGGAAAATCCCCATGTGCAAATATTAGGTTTGGTCCTGATCTGTCCTAAACACAATTTTATAGTTGTTTAACATGCAAAGTGATGCCACCATGATAAACTAGGTAAAATTCTACCCCATTTACATATAAAGTTTATTTAATTCAGAGTTACGGTTCTTTAGTTATGAATTAATTCATTTTAGCATGGCATAGGGGCAAATATATGCAAACAGCATTTTAAACATTTTAAACATGGGTGGAAGTTGGATATTATTAATCTACACAAAATTCTGAGCAAGTTTCATATATAAACCATTTTAATCCGATGCACGGTTGTGAAGTTATTAAATGCATGAAGGCTAGGGGGTTTTCTGCAAAACTATAATCTCCTGGAAATTAGATAGATTCGTTCAGGGAAAAAAATATGTCCTGGGCCAAAACAGAGGTTGGCCCAACAGGGGGAAGGGAAAACAAAGAGGGGCGCTGGATGCTGCTCACCCTGGGCCTAGCCCGGTTCGGTGGGTGGAGGGAGAGGCAGGCCGAGGCGGATGGGCCGGCTGGAGCTGGCTGCGGAGGCTGGGCCGGGCCTGGCGCTGCGCTGCGCTGGGAAGCTGGGCCGAAAGTGGAGGCTGGGCCTGGGAGGAGGCAGGCCTGGGCTCGTCCCGCTCCTCGATCCCGCCTGGATCGAGCGAGGGGGGGGGGGTGCGGGGCCGCGGTCCATGGTGGAAGAGGAGGCGGCCCAGGTCGCGTTCAACGGCGAACGACGCCGTTCTCCCGATCAAGGCAAGGGCGGTGGCACCGGGAGGAGGTCCGGGTGGATCCGGTCGCCGGAGTTGCCGGCAGCGGGTCTCCGGCGGAGGAAGGAGGCGGATCCCATCGGGGATGGAAGGATCCGGCGAGGGGGGGTCTAGATCCGGTGGAGGCGCCGTCCAAGAGGTGACCGGCGAGCTTCGCGGCAAAGGCGGCGGCGTCCGGCGGGAGAGATGGCACGGGGAGGCGGCGATGCGGGCTCTGGATCGGGGCTCCTCCCGATCTGGAGCTCGGGGAGCAGGGGCGGCGCGGTGCGGGCCTCAGGGCCCAGATCGGGGCCCGGGCGGCCTGGAGCGGACCTGGCGGCGCGGGGCGATGGGAGGAGGCGGTGGGGCAACGTGGCAGCGCCCGGTTGGGCAGGGCGACGCCTCAGGTGGCGGCTCGCCTCTTGGCAGCGCCCCAAGTGGCGACGGGGAGGTGGCTACACGCGGAAATCAAGGAGAAGGAGGTGGGAGGCGGCTGGGAAATGATTGGGGCACTGAAATTTAGGAGGAAGGGTAGGTAGCTGCCCAAAATGGAAGGGGGGAAGGTTTATATAGGGCAGGTTTTAGGGTTAGGGGGGTTTCGCTCCGTTTCTGGACCCTCCGATCGCAAACGAACGGCCCCGGGCGAAGGGGGAAACTAGATGGGGTTTGTGGGCTGTGTAGGAGGGTTAGGCTGGGAGGAGAGGGGAGAGATGCAGCCCGGCACAATTTCCGGAGACCGAAAACCTCCGACGAAAAGACCGGCTACTATTGCCGCTATATTTAATCGTTGGGGTGTCAAACGGACTCCGAATGCGATGAAACTTGACAGGCGGTCTGTCTACACTATAATAAGACCGCACACGAAATTTCAACCCAATCCGAGAACATTTTCCGGCCACTTATAAAATACTATTTCGGACATGCCGCGGGCGCGTGCAAGTGTGTCTGGGCTCAGAACGGACAACGGAGAGAACGAGGAGGCCGGGACGGATGCAAGTTTTTGAAAACATGATGATGCAATGCACATGATGATATGACAAGATGCAACACGCAAGCAAATGACAACACCACAACAGCGAATAACTGGAGGACACCTGGCACATCGGTCTCGGGGCGTTACAACACTCCACCACTACGAGAGGATCTTGTCTCGAGATCTAGAATGGCACCAGAGGGAAACAACGGAAGAGAAAAGAGGAGAGGTAAAACTAAGTTGCTCCTTTGACAAACGAGTGAAATCAAAGAACCATGCGAGGTTGAACAAGTTGAGAGAAAAGGAAATACAATGAAGATGGACGAAGTGAAAAACACTCCATTAGAAAAGAGGGACAAAGAGCATTGCGAAACCCTTGAGTTTGAAGGGAAGATATATATAGAAAAACACTCGGTTGCGGAAGGGGATCAAGGAAAACCAAAATTCGGGCAGCACTCTGGTTGAACAGAAAAGGAATTGAATAAGGTCTTGCTAAGATGAGAAGGTATTTGATGAAATCACAACACACTGCCACCGGAACTATTGAATGAATGGAAGAAGGGGTAAGAAAGATCTCAGACCGCACTCCAGTTGAGAAGGGAGTCAAAATTTGATAAGATGAGAGAGCTCAAATGAAAACACGACACTCCGGTTGAGAAAAGGATGCAAGACTTGATAAGGCGAAAAGAACTTGAACAAAGGGGCACAATACTCCGGTTAAGCAAGATAGGGAAGGAATAAGAGTGATATAATTTGGACAGCACTCCGTCTGAAAATGGAAGGAATTGAACTTGACAAGATGAGAGGATACTTGTGAAGAGGACACAACACTCAGATTAAAAGGATAGGCATGGACAGATCATGATCTTTGACAAAACGAGATGATGGGTTGAAAAGATGAACATCACCATACCTCCGGAACAAAAGAATAGAAGATAGATAATTGAGATAGGAGAATGGAGAAGAAAATGCCAACTTCTGCCACAAAAGAGCTTGAGAAGGCATTCTTAGGAGAAGGGTCGAACGGAATTGTTGGAAATCCAACAGCGAAAAGAGTAGCTTGATATGGGCTTAAGGAATACATCTCAAAATATGAGGTGACAACTTGCCATTCGCGGGAAAAGAATTGGGTTAGAATGAACAAGGAGACGAGAACTTATATCACCGGGAGAATAAATGAAGAAACTTGGATCATATATAAGCACCATAATAACAACCATCCTTAGGGAAGGCTTAGGGTGAAATATAACCCAAATAACTCCAACTACGAGATTGATGGATTTAAAATATCTCATTCATGACAACATGTGAATCATGAAACACGAACTCACATTATCAAGACTGACATAACACCACCTCAAAAGATATGCGTGAAAGAATTGCACTCCGGATTACAAGATGAAGAAGGCTTGAGCTCCTTTGAAAAGAATCTCAATGAACACTTCAAGAAGGAATTAAGTCCCTTATGAACCATCATGTAGAGCCTCCATGAAGAACTCCGGTAATAAAAAGAATGATGCAAAATTATTGAATGATGAAAAGAATAAGATTGAAGCCTCGCAATGATTTAGATAGAGATCTCCGTGATAATATAATTGAAAGAGGTTAGAACTCCGGGAAAGAAAGATGAGCACTTGAACCCAAGAATTTAGTCATCGAGAACAAACTCCGGTAAACAAAAGGATGAACAAACGGAAGGAAAAAGAAGTTGAAAACATAAAGCGTCTCGAACCAAGAATGTGATATGATGCACCTCCGGAATAAGGAATTAAATCACTTGGATGGAACAAGAGTAAGAATTACATTATGCTTATCCTTCACCAATTTAAATTGATGACAATCAACGGATTTGGCATATTACTTATTCTCGTAGAAAGGATTAAGATAGATATAGCGCCAACTTGGGAAGATATTGAACGAACCACCCGTAGGATAGAAATAACGACTGAATCAATACAATAACAAAGGAATAGAAATCTTGAGCGAGCCACCGGTAAGAATTGAAAACGAACGAAGGAAAAAATAAAGGAACACCGGGAAGAATTAAGCAAATGAATGAAGACGCTTGAGAGAATATGGATACATCAGAGCGAAAAGATCATGAGCTGATTAGAGATCACTTGATTTAAACACCGGTATGATTTAGAGTAAGAGAGCTGAAAGCTGAGAATGACCAAATTCTGAGATGATGGACTCCGGATGAACAACTGAGAAGACTCTTAAATTGCTCCGGATGGTGAAAAGAATACTCACAATCGAAACAATTATGAGAGGATGGCAACGAGCTAGAATCACGAATCTTGAAGAGAATGGAGCAAGATTAAAGAGAAACTCTTCTTCGGTCTTCAAATGATGAGAATGACAACGAGAAACACCACCAAGAATTATTGAGACACTCCGGAATGAAGAATGGAAAAGTTGAACCAATGATGAAAACGATTTGAAAGATCTTGGAGAAAGACATTTGACTGATGATAAATCATTCTTGCGTCAAACTTCGAAAAGAAATTTGAGGATATCTCCAGGAAAATAAGAAGAGTCAGGTAAGATCCTGGAAAAAGACCTGTGGGTTAGGGCCCACTCAAAAGAAACACCATTGAAATGATTAAAAGAGAGATTTCACCGATTGAATTAAATGACTTGAATGAGGGAACATTCTCGAAAGAGCTTGAACGAATGTAGAGTGGAAAAACCCGAATCTTCGAGATATCTTGAGCACTCCAGAATAATTGAATAGCGAGAAATGAATGATTAAGAATTGCATCGGCATGAGCAAGCATTGAAATGAGGAAAGGATATGATCAACACCGAAAGCTTGAATTGGCAACACCGGAGAAGAAAAAAGAATGAAGAATGATGAACTAGAAACTCCGTTAGAATCTTTATGAGAATCACCGGATAAGGATATTGATAGAAAAGAATGGAGAGACTTCCCATCAATAAAAAGATACTTGAATATGAAATATGGTTCCTCGAAGAAACAAGGGTGGAGGGAGGGAAAAAAAACAAAGGCAGCTTGGGACAAATGAAACAAACACCGTTGAGAAGAAGTGATAATTGATCTTGCGGGAGTTGAAACGATCGGATCCACTTGAAGAGAAGCACACCGATTAAAAAAAGGATTGACAAAACAATCTTGATGATCAAGAAGGATTAGTATTCACATAGGAATATGAGAACACCATTTGGGGAAGGTATGGAATCAACATTTGACATTGAAGCAACTCGAATACCACAACTCAAAACAAAAACAAAAGGATTGGCTTGCGAAATAAGCCGGAACAAACATATGATAGAGATTTCGTCCGAAGTTTTCGTTGTGGGACCTACACGGGCTCGATCGTACAGCACCATCATGTACAAGGCAGTGCACATGACATACGAAGCGTCCCCGAGTCAGCATAGCCAAGGACTCTTTAAGACACAGCGAGACCATTGTAAAATCGACCGTGAATAGGCGAACCACTAGACGTCGAACCCCAATTTCATACCATACATCTGTCGGAAGGATATCCTAAGAACTCCCGAAACTTTCCGGTTATGCAATCAGGTGTTGGGGATACAGGGGAAGCATAATATCTCACCCAAACTAGCAATACCTACATCCAGCTGTATCCATCCTTCAACACATAGCCAAGAAACCTTCGGAAACCATCTACCTCAACCTTCGAAAAGCATCCGTTATACAAGTTATGGCGATACTCCCGAACTCCCGCCCCAGTACTGGGTGGCGTCGAGGTTATCTCACCAACGAACTGCATGAAAGAGATTTTCGATGTCGCGCACATATCTCAAGTATACCAGAATTGCAACGATAAAATTATGATGACAACACCTCAGAGCTCAACTCCCCGGGACACTTCCACTAAACCCCTGACAGGAGGCACCAAGATAGTGTTCTCATCATAAGCCATCGGAACAAAACCAAGATACTCGCGTGATCCTAAAAAAAATTTTAGTGAAATTTGGGACGAGAAGAGTCAAAACTCAACGTCAGGATGCCTTACCAGAGTGATGAGGAGACTGGGAAGTAAAAAGAATTCCTAAGCTCTCCGATATATAATTCCTAAGGACTCAAAACATTTTTCTAGACACAACTCGGCCCAAAAAACGATCAAGCAATGGGGGCTCCTAAGGTCGGGGAAGGCTCTGATTACCAACTTGTAACACCCTCGATGCGACTATATCTCCCACGTGTCGAGGCACGACTTAGAGGCATAATCGCATTGAAGGCTTATGTCGCAAGTGAGGTAATCTTCACACAACCCATGTAATAATAATAAGGAAAGAGATACATAGTTGGCTTACAATCGCCACTTCACACAATACATGATTAAAGCATTACATCAATCAAATACACTCATGGTCTGACTACGGAACCAAAATAAAAGAAGAACCCCAAATGCGACAAAGGTCCCCGATCGACCCCAACTGGGCTCCACTACTGATCAACTATCACGAAACAATATAAAGGACAAGATCATCATCGAGCTCCTCCTGAGCTTGGTTGCGTCATCTGCACGGTCTCATCGACACCTGCAAACTAGTTTTGGAAGTATCTGTGAGCCACGGGGACTCAGCAATCTCGCACCCTCGTGATCAAGACTATTTAAGCTTATGGGTAAGGTAAAAGGTATGAGGTGGAGCTGCAGCAAGCGACTAGCATATATGGTGGCTAACATACGCAAATGAGAGCGAGAAGAGAAGGCAAAGCACGGTCGATAAAAGTATGATCAAGAAGTGATCCTGGACTACCTACGTCAAGCATAACTCCAACAACCGTGTTCACTTCCCGGACTCCGCCGGAAAGAGACCATCATGGTTACACACGCAGTTGATTCATTTTAATTAAGGTCGACTTTAGGTTTTCTACAACCGGATGTTAACAAATTCCCATCTGCCCATAACCGCGGGCACGGCTTTCGAAAGTTCAAATCCCTGTAGGGTGTCCCAACTTAGCCCATGACAAGCTCTCACGGTCAACGAAGGAATAGACCTCCACCCGAGACATTCCGATCAGACTCGGTACCTCGGTACAACAAGACATTTCGACAGGGTAAAACTAAACCAGCAACACCGCCCGATGCGCCGACATCCTGACAGGAGCTGCACATATCTCGTTCTCAGGGCAACACCGGATGAACACTACGTACAGCTAAAACCAGCCCTCAAGTTTCCCCGAGGTGGCGCCGCAACTGGCTCTAGTTTGGACCAACGCTTAGACAAGCACTGGCCCGGGGGGGTTAAAATAAAGATGACCCTCGGGATGCGCGACTCCCAAGGGAAAAAGGCTAGGTGGCAAATGGTAAAACCAATGTTGGGCATTGCTGGCAAAGCTTTACTTAAGGCGAACTGTCAAGGGGTTCCCATTATAGCCCAACCGCGTAAGGGACGCAAAATCCGGGAACATAACACCGATATGACGGAAACTAGGGCGGCAAGAGTGGAACAAAACACCAGGCATAAGGCCGAGCCTTCCACCCTTTACCAAGTATATAGATGCATTAATTAGATAAGATATATTGTGATATCCCAACAAGTAAGCAAATGTTCCAACAAGGAACGATCTCCATGTTCCAACAAGGAACAAACTTCGATCTTCTCCTGCAACTAACAACGCTATAAGAGGGGCTGAGCAAAGCGGTAACATTGCCAATCAACGGTTTGCTAGGACAATGGGGGTTAGGGGCTGAACATGGCAATTTGGGAGGGTGACAAGCAAGTGGTAGGCATCGTAGCAATGGCATAGCAAGAGCGAGCAAACTAGCATAGCAAATATAGTAGTGATTTCGAGGGTATGATCATCTTGCCTGAAATCCCGCAAGGAAGAAGAACGAGCCCATGAAGAAGACGAACGGGCGTAGACGAACGGATCCTCACAACACGACGTTACCGGAATCAACCCGAAGAAGCAATCACCGGAAAAGAAGCACACAACATAGTAAACAACCACGACATAAACATGGCATGATGCACAATCAAGTATGATGCATGTCCGGTTTAAAGAGCATGGCATGGCAAGTGCACAAACAATGCTACACATTAAATGGAGCTCAATATGCATCGGGATGCATATTGACAAAACACCACATCAATTATTTAGTTCACTCTCGTTTATGTACCCAACAATATTAAATGTTGATTAACATGGCAAGAGGTGAAGCACAACAAAACTATCTAATCTAGGCATGTTTAAATGAGGCCGGAACAACAAAACAACAAGTCCGGAAAATCCCCATGTGCAAATATTAGGTTTGGTCCTGATCTGTCCTAAACACAATTTTAGAGTTGTTTAACATGCAAAGTGATGCCACCATGATAAACTAGGCAAAATTCTACCCCATTTACATATAAAGTTTATTTAATTCGGAGTTACGGTTATTTAGTTATGAATTAATTCATTTTAGCATGGCATAGGGGCAAATATATGCAAACAGCATTTTAAACATTTTAAACATGGGTGGAAGTTGGATATTATTAATCTACACAAAATTCTGAGCAAGTTTCATATATAAACCATTTTAATCCGATGCACGGTTGTGAAGTTATTAAATGCATGAAGGCTAGGGGGTTTTCTGCAAAACTGTAATCTCCTGGAAATTAGATAGATTCGTTCAGGGAAAAAAATATGTCCTGGGCCGAAACAGAGGTTGGCCCGACAGGGGGAAGGGAAAACAAAGAGGGGCGCTGGATGCTGCTCACCCTGGGCTAGCCCGGTTCGGTGGGTGGAGGGAGAGGCAGGCCGAGGCGGATGGGCCGGCTGGAGCTGGCTACGGAGGCTGGGCCGGGCCTGGCACTGCGCTGCGCTGGGAAGCTGGGCCGAAAGCGGAGGCTGGGCCTGGGAGGAGGCAGGCCTGGGCTCGTCCCGCTCCTCGATCCCGCCTGGATCGAGCGAGGGGGGGTGCGGGGCCACGGTCCACGGTGGAAGAGGAGGCGGCCCAGGTCGCGTTCAACGGCGAACGACGCCATTCTCCCGATCAAGGCAAGGGCGGTGGCGCCGGGAGGAGGTCCGGGTGGATCCGGTCGCCGGAGTTGCCGGCGGCGGGTCTCCGGCGGAGGAAGGAGGCGGATCCCATCGGGGATGGAAGGATCCGGCGAGGGGGGGTCTAGATCCGGTGGAGCCGCCGTCCAAGAGGTGACCGGCGAGCTTCGCGGTAAAGGCGGCGGCGTCCGGCGGGAGAGATGGCACGGGGAGGCGGCGATGCGGGCTCTGGATCGGGGCTCCTCCCGATCTGGAGCTCGGGGAGCAGGGGCGGCGCGGTGCGGGCCTCAGGGCCCAGATCAGGGCCCGGGCGGCCTGGAGCGGACCTGGCGGCGCGGGGCGATGGGAGGAGGCGGTGGGGCGACGTGGCAGCGCCCGGTTGGGCAGGGCGACGCCTCAGGTGGCGGCTGGCCTCTTGGCAGCGCCCCAAGTGGCGACGGGGAGGTGGCTGCGCGCGGAAATCAAGGGGAAGGAGGTGGGAGGCGGCTGGGAAATGATTGGGGCACTGAAATTTAGGAGGAGGGGTAGGTAGCTGCCCAAAATGGAAGGGGGGAAGGTGTATATAGGGCAGGTTTTAGGGTTAGGGGGGTTTCGCTCCATTTCTGGACCCTCCGATCGCAAACGAACGGCCCCGGGCGAAGGGGGAAACTAGATGGGGTTTGTGGGCTGTGTAGGAGGGTTAGGCTGGGAGGAGAGGGGAGAGATGCAGCCTGGCACAGTTTTCGGAGACCGAAAACCTCCGACGAAAAGACCGGCTACTATTGCCACTATATTTAATCGTTGGGGCGTCAAACGGACTCCGAATGCGACGAAACTTGACAGGCGGTCTGTCTACACTATAATAAGACCGCACACCAAATTTCAACCCAATCTGAGAACATTTTCCGACCACTTATAAAATACTATTTCGGACATGCCGCGGGCGCGTGCAAGTGTGTCTGGGCTCAGAAACGGACATCGGAGAGAACGAGGAGGCCGGGACGGATGCAAGTTTTTGAAAACATGATGATGCAATGCACATGATGATATGACAAGATGCAAAACGCAAGCAAATGACAACACCACAACAGCGAATAACTGGAGGACACCTGGCACATCGGTCTCGGGGCGTTACATCAGCCATCTGCTCGCAATCATCGGATCTTTCTGCCTGATGTGGATATGTCCGTTGAAGCTATTTATCCTAAGCCTGCCAAGGAGCCTCTTAGTCTTCAGAATGCGGAGCATCAAAGTTTCTCTCAGAACATTGAAGGAGTTGAAGCAGTCACTCGTGTTTATCCTTTGGCTGGAACTACACGTGCACCACATCCTGCCCTTACTGAAGCCACCGAAAGCACAATTGCCTAACGTCCCAAGAAGCGCACTCATGTGCTCAATGACCGAGAGCTTCTGGTGGCTCTTCATCAGAAACAGGATAGGCATCATGACTGGCTGAAACGCCAAATGCAAAGCCTCTTGGTGGATGTCAATCGCATTCGCAATCTTGCCACCAAGAATGCCTTTGTTGCACATGAATCCTCTCGACGCACATGGAAAGGGCTGATGTCGTGGTTCTAAGTCTGACAGTGAGGTAGGGGGTGTGTATGAAGAGGCTAGACCTTAGCTATTGGGAAGTTGTAAGCACGCAAGGTTTACGAGTTCAGGCCCTTTTCGGAGGAAGTAACAGCCCTACGTCTCGGTGCCCGGAGGCGGTCGACTGGATTATGCGTGTGTAAAATGACAGGGGTGCGAACCCCTCATACTAAGGAGGGGGTGGCTTATATAGAGTTCGCCGGCCCTCTCCTGCCCTCAGTAATGCAGGGTTTAATGTACATTTAAGGTGGGCGTTACTGATAACGTCCCTAATAAAGAGTCTTAATAGCCATAAAGTCTACTTAATAGCCGACCGTTTGCCTGCGGAGTGACTTTAGGTCTTCTGGCAGTCGAGTGGTTGGCTTCTTGGTCGAGTGACAGCTTCTTGGTCGAGTGACAGCTTCTTGGTCGAGTGTCTTCAACCCGTCGAGTGGGATACCTTCAAGTTGATTGAAAGGTGACTTCTTCTAGGGATGTCCTATGGTAGGGCTCTTTAGGACGGGTCCGTGTCCCTACCGTAGGTACATGACTTCATCATTAGCCCCCGAATGGATTGAGGCTAGAGTGAGAAAAGGGGTTAGGGACCTTTCCGACCGATCTTTCGGGTTATTATGGGTGCTTTGTTCTGGGTCGACTGTCACGGATGACGTCATTAACCTCTTTCAGTCGCCTTGATCCGTTCCAGGCCTTTCGTCGAATGGATTTCTTTACCTGTGAGGCATCGAGCGCCGGTGTGCGCGGGATTTCTGTTTCGTCAAGTTGTTCTGCAGCCAGCGGAGATCGCGGGATTCGGATTTTTTGGGAAGCGTGCGGAACGGGGACGGCCGCAGTAATCGGGAGCGACAGTGCGAAGGCTCCTCGATCTCTGCGCCACCTTTTTCGCCACGTACTGCGCGCGCGCCTGCCACGGGATTTGACTGGATAGCTTGGGCCCACTTGTCGGCCACTCGGAAGCGGCCCCTTATAAGTAGCTGGCTCGGAGCCCCCCAACCGTGCGCGTGCTCATCTCTTCCCCTTCTTTCTCCGTTTCTCCGTCGTCCCCCCCGCTTCCTTCGCTCTCGCCCAGCCACCACAAACCAGCTCGAGACCTCGCCGGCGATGATGGTGAAGGGCAAGACGACCGCTCTGGAGCGCGCGAAGAAGGCGGCGGCGGCGGGGAAGGGGAAGAAGTCTGCGCGCGGCGGATCTTTCTCCCGGACGGCCCTGCCCAAAGGGTGGATCCAGGGCGACTGGATGCCCTTGGTGCTCCGTCAGGAGGACCTCGATGACCTGGTCGAGGGAGGAGCCATTCCCCACAAGGCTGCGCGTCTTCCGGGGGGAGAAATCGAGCCCCAACCACGCGACGGTGAGTGCGTGCTCCTGGCGACTCATATTGACTGAGGGTTTTCTCTGCCGCCCCACTCTTTCTTCCGCAACTTCTTGAACTTCTTCGGAGCGCAGCTCCATCACTTTACTCCGAACTCCATAGTCTATCTCACCGCCTTTATTTCTATGTGTGAGGCGTTCCTGGGGTGCCGCCCACACTGGGGGCTTTTCAAGCACATCTTCACCTGTCGCTCTCAGTCGGTTAAGAAGGCCAAGTCAAGTGACGAGAGGACACAGGTGATCCAGCTGTGTGGGGGCTTGGCGATCCAGACGAGGGGGAAAAGCTGTTTTCCCTCCATTACCTTCTCGGAGTCAGTTCGAGGCTGGCAGGCGACTTG
The DNA here is from genome assembly GCA_034509565.1 of Triticum monococcum. Classification (NCBI taxonomy): domain Eukaryota; kingdom Viridiplantae; phylum Streptophyta; class Magnoliopsida; order Poales; family Poaceae; genus Triticum; species Triticum monococcum. The sequence goes on along the minus strand of CM067846.1, from coordinate 402,003,862 downwards.
GTTCTACTGCCAGGATCAGGTGACTCCAGGGCAGTCGACTGGACTCCCACCCTTCACCCTCGACCGAGCCGAAAAGCCTGCTTCTCTGAAGGTGACGCCCGAAGAAAAGGCCCAGGTCAAGATACTGGCGGGTCGAGTGGTTGAACTTGTCCATGAGGGCGTGATGGGGATGGATCTGCTGGAAGTCTTCCTCAAGAGGTGAATCCAACCACTCCAGGCTCGGGACCACCCGATGTGGCTGTACTCTGGCCCCGAGGACACCACTCGGATCCACCCGGAGGAGGTCACCGACGAGATGTTGGAGGGGTGGCTGTCAAGCATCACGGGGAACAAGGACAACCCCCGAGGAGCTAGGAGGGTCATTCCACTCGACAGCTCGTATGAGGTCGACCAGGTGCGTTTTTATGTTTCCGACTGAAATTTTCGTTTTCTGCATTGGTCTTCTTTCGAGCGGGTCGACTGACTTTCCGTTTTGTCTGCTGTCTTTCAGGCGACCACTGAGATGTATTCGACGCCCAATGGGGCACAGGGGTCGACTGAGGAAGGAGAAGGGAGCGGAGGTGAGAGCGGGGACGACCAGGGCGAGTGGGAGTCAGACGGCGAAGGAGAGGGAGGCGATGATGTCTTCTCCAGCGAAGAGGAGGAGGAGGAGACCGAACCTCCCCGCCCGGAAAGGCGATCCAAGCTTGCACACGACCCGGCGCAGGGACGTGGCCAGGCGACTGCCTCCGTCGGGCCATCGTCGAAACGCCCTCGGACTTCTTCTCCAACACCGACTGGGAAGGTCCCCAAGCAACCACGCACGACGCTATCCAAGCTGCCTAAGACTCTGCCCAAGATGAAGATAACTGTCCCTGTTATTTCCGGGTAACAAATCTTGTCTTCCTTCGTCGATTGGAGGACGGATCCTCGGTCGACTCGTTATGCTTAACTGGCTGATTCTTCGAAATTTGCAGTGCTGCTACCTCCGAGGTCTCTGCCAAAGACGACGATCAAGAGATTTGGGACGCTGCTACCTCCAACCCTGGTACGATTATCGACGTTCTGTTTTTTTGAGTTGACTTGGTCGTTTCTTGCAATTCTGGTCGATTGAAAGTTCTTCCTGCAGCCCCTCCTCATGTTATCGACCTCCCGGTTGACGACGACAACGAGCCGCTAAGGATAGGGAGGACCAAGAGGCCGTCGACTGACAGGACTCCCCAGCCTGCTCCGGCGCCTTAGTCCGTGGCTCGGGATGGCGGCGATGCCCCTCGGGCTTCTGTGACCTTTGCCAATCCCCTATCGAGTGCGCAACCCTCAGCGTCGACTGCCAATCCGACTTCGCTCTTTGTCGCGTACTCTGTCCCTGAAGACGAAGTGGCCGCTGTGAAGGAGGCCATACACCAGGCGGGGGTCATGATGGAACAGGTGAAGAAGGCTCGGGAGGCCAGCCAGGCAGCTTACGATGCAAATTCGGCGCTTCAGAGCAACGTCCAGGTCAGTCGACTTGATACTTGATTGTTTGAAGAGTCTTTCTCCCTCTTTCTTTTTTTGAAGATCTTTGTATCTGTATCTGTACACCCACTGGGTGTGTTTTCTCTTTCTTGGACTAGTAGGGGCACGCTGAGTGCACCCACTAGGTGTAGTCCCCGAGACTACGGTGGACTGCTGGCAGTCGACTGTAGTCTTTATATTGCGTTTCTGAATCTCTATTTCTTCACTCGGTTTGGTCTGGCCAGGTCGAGTGGGACCGTGTCCTGTCGACTGCGGGCAGTCGATTTTTTTTGGTCAAACCAGTGGGGGCACGCTGAGTGCACCCACTGGGTGTAGTCCCCGAGACTACTATCGAATGTTTTTGATTCGGCTGTGGTCTTAGAAACGTCACCATTGTTCCTTAGTTACTCGGAAGCAACTTATCTCGAACGTCTGTCGACTGGTTTCTCTTTTTGCAGAAATCCTGCGAACTTGCCGCTCGCTATGCTGAATTGGAGAAACAGAAGATTCAACTGGACCTTGATCTAGAGCTGGCCAGGACGGAGCTGCACAAGGTCAGGGAGGGCGCCGCAGGTAAAGCGACTTTGTCGACTGATTTTGTTTTTAGGCTTGAGCATTCCTCTGCTGTTTCCAATTCGATCACCATTTCTTTGTAGGAGAATTGGAAAAAGATTTGGCGAGGAAGGACCAGGACCTGGCTGCTGCCCGCAAGGAGGCTGATGACAAGACAGCTCTGGCCGAACAGAAGCTGGCATCGGTCGACCAGTTAGAAAAAGAGAACACCAGGTTGCAGACCGCTCTGACTGATGCCAACAGGCTGACTACAAATTGGAAGAAGAAGAACCTCCTCTTGGGCGAGGAGATGGAAGGCATCGCTCGTAGGAGGGACGACCTGGAGAGCTACTTGAGGAGCCTCGCCAAGAGGCTGTACATCGAACTTGAAGGTGCACATCCAGTTTCGACTGTTTTTTACTTTTGTGTCGACTCAATTTTGCGATCGTTGGCTTATCTTTAGGTCTTGTATGCCGAATTCTGTCAGAACTTCGAAGAGGAGACCGGGCGGATCGAAACGGGTCTGAACCCAATCAATTCTCCGGTGAAAGATGATACTGCCATGAACCTGCTCCGACTGGAATCTCGAATCGACGGCGCCGTGGATTACTTGGCTCGACTGAAGGTTGCCATGTCGCGGATCGACTCAACACTTTGGCCAGAGTCCACGCTCTAGAACGATCTCGAGTCTCTTATGGCTCGACTTGACAAAATCCCCGATCGAGTGCAGGAGTGGAAGAAGTCTTCTGCCTAGTGCGGCGCTGATGTGGCTCTATATTTAGTCCGCGTCCACTGCAAGGAGGCGCGAGAAGAAAAGTTGGCCGCCATCCAAGTCGCCAATACCAAGAGGCACAGCTTCCAAGACTTCATGGAGACCTTCATTGCTGCTGCCACTCGTATTGCGGACGGAATTGACCTGGATGAGTTCGTCGCTCCTGCCAGTCCTCCTCTTGAGGAATGAGAAAACTTTTATGCCTTTCCTTAAATTTGCCTCGGAATGCCGAGTGGACTTGTAATCGTTTAAACTCTGCCGAGCTGAGGGCTCGAGTACTTTGATTCAGGGCCCAGGGCCTTTTAAGCTTTATCCGAACTTAATTTCTTGCTGAATGTCTTCGTGGATGATTCGTCGAGTGGAACTTGATCTCCGTTCGAAGGAAAAGGTGACGACCGACCCACACCCTGTTGCTGTAGAGTGGGGTGGAGCGCACATTGTATTTGTGGCGGAGCTCTCCAGGAAAAGGTGGGTTTCAAACTTAGGCGAGTGTCTGACTGCAGCTAAGTCTCTTCGTGGAGAACTTAGGCGAGTGCTGAACTGCAGCTAAGCCCCCCGAGTGGGAGGTTTTCTCTCCACTCGGTAGGATTTTTCAAACTTAGGCGAGTGTCTGACTGCAGCTAAGTCTCTTCGTGGAGAACTTAGGCGAGTGCTGAACTGCAGCTAAGCCCCCGAGTGGGAGGTTTTCTCTCCACTCGGTAGGATTTTTCAAACTTAGGCGAGTGTCTGACTGCGGCTAAGTCTCTTCGTGGAGAACTTAGGCGAGTGCTGAACTGCAGCTAAGCCCCCGAGTGGGAGGTTTGCTCTCCACTCGGTAGGATTTTTCAAACTTAGGCGAGTGTCTGACTGCAGCTAAGTCTCTTCGTGGAGAACTTAGGCGAGTGCTGAACTGCAGCTAAGCCCCCGAGTGGGAGGTTTGCTCTTCACTCGGTAGGATTTTTCAAACTTAGGCGAGTGTCTGACTACAGCTAAGTCTCTTCGTGGAGAACTTAGGCGAGTGCTGAACTGCAGCTAAGCCCCCCGAGTGGGAGGTTTTCTCTCCACTCGGTAGGATTTTTCAAACTTAGGCGAGTGTCTGACTGCAGCTAAGTCTCTTCGTGGAGAACTTAGGCGAGTGCTGAACTGCAGCTAAGCCCCCGAGTGGGAGGTTTTCTCTCCACTCGGTAGGATTTTTCAAACTTAGGCGAGTGTCTGACTGCGGCTAAGTCTCTTCGTGGAGAACTTAGGCGAGTGCTGAACTGCAGCTAAGCCCCCGAGTGGGAGGTTTGCTCTCCACTCGGTAGGATTTTTCAAACTTAGGCGAGTGTCTGACTGCAGCTAAGTCTCTTCATGGAGAACTTAGGCGAGTGCTGAACTGCAGCTAAGCCCCCGAGTGGGAGGTTTGCTCTCCACTCGGTAGGATTTTTCAAACTTAGGCGAATCGGATTCGCAGCTAAGTCACCCACTGGGGGATTTCGAAAACAAACAAAAGTGACAGCAATTATTGGAACACTCTTATTTCTGATAAAAATGAACTTCAGGAGTTTTTCTTATTACATCTGGTTTGAGGGCGGACTCAAGTGTAAAAGCGGCGGAGAAGCTCCGCGTTCCAAGCTCGAGGTTTGTCTATCTGTCGATCAACATTGTAAAGGTGATATGCTCCGTTGTGGAGGACTCTGGTGATGATGAAGGGGCCTTCCCAAGTGGGAGCGAGCTTGTGAGGTTTCTGTTGATCCACTCGGAGGACCAGATCTCCTTCTTGAAAGGCTCGACTCTTCACATTCCGGGCGTGGAATCGACGTAAGTCCTGCTGATAAATGGTTGATCTGATCATCGCCATCTCCCTCTCTTCCTCCAAGAGGTTGACTGCGTCTTGCCGGGCCTGCTCCGCCTCATCTTCGGTGTAAAGTTCGACTCGGGGTGCATTATGAAGAAGATCGCTTGGCAGGACAGCTTCGGCTCCATAAACCAGAAAGAATGGGGTCCTTCCAGTCGACCAGTTAGGGGTGGTCCTTAATCCCCACAGAACTGACGGAAGCTCGTCGACCCGAGCGCCTGCCGCGTGCTTGAGATCGCGCATCAGCCGAGGTTTTAGCCCTTTGAGAATCAGACCATTTGCTCTCTCAGCCTGTCCATTCGACTGGGGATGAGCGACTGAGGCGTAGTCGACTCGTGTGCTTTGAGAAGCGCAAAATGCTCTGAACTCGTCCGAATCAAAGTTTGACCCGTTATCAGTGATGATGCTGTGCGGGACTCCATATCTGAATGCTAACCCTCTGATGAAACTGATAGCGGTGCCAGCATCGAGGCTCTTTATGGGCTTAGCTTCGATCCATTTGGTAAATTTGTCGACTGCCACAAGTACATGAGTGAATCCACTCCTGCCCGTTCTTAGGGGGCCAACCATGTCCAATCCCCAGAAGGCAAAGGACCAGACGAGCGGAATGGTTTTCAGGGCTGGCGCGGGCTTGTGTGACATGTTGGAGTAGAACTGGCACCCCTCGCACTTGTCGACTATCTCTTTCGCCATCTCATTTGCCCTTGGCCAGTAAAATCCAGCTCGGTATGCTTTAGCCACAATAGTCCGAGAGGACGCATGGTGACCGCAGGTTCCCGAGTGGATATCGTTAAGGATTATTTGACCCTCTTCTGGCGTTATGCATTTCTGGCCGACTCCGGTCGCACTCTCTCTGTACAGCTGTCCCCTTATGAATGTGAAGGCCTTAGATCGGCGGACGATCTATCGAGCCTCCTCCTCGTCCTCCGGAAGTTCTTTCCTTAGGATATATGCAATGTACGGTATTGTCCAGTCGGGGGTGATTGCCAAGACTTCCATGATTAGGTCGACTACTGCAGGCACTTCAACTTCAGTCGGATCTATGGCACTTTTCGGCTGCGGGGCTTCTTCTGTGAAAGGATCCTCTTGGACTGACGGTGAGTGAATGTGTTCCAAGAACACGTTGCTTGGAATGGCTTCTCTCTTGGAGCCTATCTTTGCCAAGTCGTCAGCTGCCTGGTTTTTCAGTCGGGGGATGTGGTGGAGTTCCAACCCCTCGAACTTCTTCTCTAGCTTCCGCACTGCATTGCAGTATCCAGTCATTGCCGGACTCCTGACGTCCCACTCCTTCATCACTTGATTAACCACCAGATCTGAGTCGCCATAGACCATGAGGCGACGGACGCCGAGTGAAATGGCCATGCGCAACCCATACAAAAGTGCTTCATACTCTGCTTCGTTATTGGAGGAATCGAAGTGAATCTGGAGAACGTATCTGAGCTTGAGTCGGAAGACCAAAACTACCCCCGTGCCCGAACCATTCAGCATCTTGGATCCATCGAAGAACATAGTCCAGTGTTCCGAGTGAACTTGAGTCGGAAGTTGCTGTTCAATCCACTCGGCGATGAAATCCGTGATTGCTTGGGACTTGATGGCTTTCTTTGCTTCAAACTTGATATCTAAAGGAAGGAGTTCAATCGCCCACTTGGCCACTCGACCAGTTTCATCTCTATTATGCAGGATCTCCGATAACGGGGCGTCGCTGATGACTGTAATGGAGTGGTCAGAGAAATAATGTGCAACTTTCTTCGTGGTCATATAAATCCCATATACAAGCTTCTGGTAGTGGGGGTATCTTTGTTTTGAAGGGGTCAAAACTTCAGACACATAATATACAGGGCGTTGAACTTTGAAGGCCTTCCCTTCCTCTTCCCGCTCGACCGTAAGTACTGTACTGACAACTTGTCCCGTGGCTGCAATGTAAAGCAACAGAGGCTCTTTGCTAATTGGGGCAGCTAGCACCAGCTGGGTGGAGAGAAGAGCTTTGAGCTCTGCAAATGCTGCATCAGCTTCTGGAGTCCACTCGAACTTGTCAGACTTCTTCATCAGTCGGTAAAGAGGCAACGCTTTTTCACCGAGTCGAGAAATGAATCGACTTAAGGCGGCCAAGCAGCCTGTAAGCTTTTGGACATCATGCACACGTACAGGATGCTTCATCCAGAGTATGGTGCCAATTTTTTCAGGATTGGCGTCGATTCCCCGTTCAGAAACGAGAAAACCGAGTAGCTTTCCTCCTGGAACTCCGAAAGTGCACTTTGACGGATTGAGCTTGATATCGTACCTCCTGAGGTTGGCGAAGGTTTCAGCAAGGTCAGCCCGCAGGTCGGAACCTTTCCGGGACTTGACTACGATATCGTCCATGTACACCTCCACATTCCGACTGATTTGAGTGAGTAAACACTTCTGGATCATTCTCATGAATGTGGCTCCGGCGTTCTTGAGGCCGAATGGCATGGTGACGTAACAGAAGCATCCGAATGGAGTGATGAAAGCTGTTTTGATTTCGTCGGGCCCATACAAACGAATCTGATGGTACCCGGAGTAGGCATCTAGAAAAGACAATCTCTCGCATCCCGCAGTTGAGTCGACAATCTGGTCGATGCGAGGGAGAGGAAAATGATCTTTCGGGCAGGCCCGATTGATATGCTTGAAATCAATGCACATACGGAGTGACTTGTCCTTCTTAGGGACCATGACGACATTGGCGAGCCACTCGGAGTGGTAGATTTCTCGGATGAACTCAGCTGCTAAGAGCCGAGCCACTTCCTCGCCAATGGCTTGTTTTTTCTGGACGGCGGACCATTGAAGATGTTCCTTCACGGGCTTGAACTTTGAGTCGACTCGCAGGCGGTGCTCAGCCAGCCCCCTGGGAACTCCAGGCATGTCAGAGGGTTTCCATGCGAAGATGTCCCAGTTCTCACGGAGGAGCTGGATGAGCGCTTCTTCCTATTTGGAGTCGAGCATCGTCGAGATGTGAGTCGGAGCAGCATCAGGATCGGTCGGGAGAATGTGGACTGTCTTTGTTTCGCCAACCGACTGAAAAGCTGACTCGGAGGCAGGCTTAGCTCGCAGCAATTCACTCGGGTCGGCAGCCTTTTGGTACTCTTTCAGCTCGACCACTGCCATCTGAGCGTCGGCGATCTTTGATCCCTTCTGGAAACATTCTTCTGCTTTTTTCCGGTTGCCCATAACAGTGATCACACCTTTGGGGCCAGGCATCTTTAATTTAAGATACACGTAACATGGTCGAGCCATGAAGCGTGCGTAAGCTGGCCTGCCCAAGATGGCGTGATAAGCACGCTGGAAGTCCACAACTTCAAACGTCAACTTTTCCTTGCGGTAATTCTTTGAATCACCGAAAACCACATCAAGAGCAATCTGGCCGAGTGACTCGGCTTTCTTCCCAGGAATGACTCCGTGGAAGCTCATGTTACTGGTGCTGAGTCTGGACATCGGAATGCCCATTCCTTTCAAGGTTTCAGCGTACAGTATGTTCAGGCCACTGCCGCCGTCCATCAGGACTTTGGTCAGTCGAGTGCCTTCGACAACTGGGTCGACCACCAAAGCTTGCCTCCCAGGGGTGGCAATGTGCGTCGGGTGATCGGACTGGTCGAATGTGATGGCAGTCTGAGACCACTTCAGGTAACTGGGAGTCGCCAGGGCAACCATGTTCACCTCACGGCTAATGACTTTCAGTCGACTTTTGCTTTCGACATCAGCAAAAATCATCAAGGTGGAATTGACTTGGGGGTATCCATCCTCACTATCCTCCTTGTCCTCAACTCTGTCCGGCTCTTTTTCCTTATCCTTGGGCTGCTTGCCCTGGAATTGCTGAATCAGAAGCCGACACTGTCGAGTGGTATGCTTCGGGAAAATAAAATTTCATTCTTCATCTTTCTTGGTATGGATGTGACATGGCAGGTCCAGAACATCATTCCCATCCTGATCTTTAACCTTCTTGGGCTTCCATGTGCCCTTGGGCTTTCCCTTGAAATTTCCCTGGGCCACAGCCAGGGCCTCCCCAGGGGCGGCTGGCTCGGCCTTCCGCTTCTGCTTCCGACTGGAGTTTCCTCTGGTTTCTTGGGCGACTGACTTGAGTTTGCCACTTCGGAGTCGGTCCTCGTCTTCTCCATTAGCGTACTTGGTGGCAATCTCCATCATCCGATTAAGGGACATCTCTCCAGTTCGGCCAAACTTCAGATTCAACTCCCTGTACTTGACGCCTTCCTTGAAAGCGCAAACTACTTGATGGTCTGGCACGTTCTCGACCGAGTGGTGCAGTGTGATCCACCTCTGGATGTATTCCCTCAGAGTTTCATTTGGCTTCTGCACGCAAGACCGCAGCTCCATAAGGCCTGCAGGGTGCTTGCATGTCCCTTCGAAGGTTGTGATAAACACTCGAGAGAGATCCTCCCAAGTGTAAATGCTGCTGGGCGCCAACTGATTCAGCCACGCCCTAGTTGAGCCTTCCAACATGAGGGGTAAATGCTTCATGGCCACCTCATCATTGCCGCCGCCAATCTGCACAGCCACTCGGTAATCCTCGAGCCATGTGTCAGGCTTGGACTCACCGGTGAACTTGCTGACTCTAGTCGCTAGCCTGAAGTTGGGAGGGATCACCGCGGCCCTGATGGCTCGACTGAAACATTCAGGCCCCGAGGTGTGTGTCCTGCTGCCGGTGGGCGTATCTCTGTTGTGGCCCTCTAGATGAGCCCTGTTCCTGTCCACCAGACCTTGAACGAGGATGGATCTCGCATCAAAGCCTGGGTCTCTGGGGTCGACTGGGATCCTCTGCCCAACGTTATGGGGGCGCCTGTCGTCTCGATGTCGAGGTGCATATGACCCACTCCTCGGGGGAGGGGACAGCACCCAACGTCCATCATCACGGTCGGGTCGGTGATCATATTGTTTGTTTCTCCTATACTGATCGTGCCGGTCTCCACGTCCCTCACGCCTCGGGGGCGATCTCGGGCTGTGAGCTGACTGGACGGTTTCCGTTGCAACGGATCGACTGTGGATCTTGTCCCGCGACTGAGAGACGGCGGAATTCTGATTTCCCGCCGCTCGGAGCAATGCTCTGATCTGCAGCAATCCTATGCCAGCCTCTGACTGAGAGGGCTGGATTGACTCTGCTATGCGGGCCGCGGCAGCCAGGTTCTGAACCGGAGTTCGGTACACCTGCGGCGGTGGGAAGAGCTGACGTCGACTGGATTCGGGAGCTTGCTGGCGTCGACTGGACTCGGGAGCCTGCTGGCGTCGACTGGACTCGGGAGCCCGCTGACGCGCCCGCTCGTCGAGAGCTCACTGTAGATTCTCCAGTCGGGTGCACTCGGCTAGATTAGCCAAGCGTGCGTCCTCCAAGGCCCGGGCCTCAGGGGTTTCTCCAACAATAGGGGTGTAGAGCGCGTCCATGTTCCGGCGACGAAGCTCCTCCCGCTGTAACGACGTAAGAGGTTCGGGGAGGTATTCGTCGTGAGGGTGCGACAGATCACCTCTATCAGCACCATCATCAGCGCGATGGAATCCAGGAGGACTGCGTGTCCCCTCGACCGCCAGAACCTCCGCCAAAGGGTCGCTGCTATCGCACTCGGATGCGGACTCCGTGGAGCCACTCGACAGATCGAACAGGCCATAGAGGGATTCGTCGGGCTCGATTGCCGCGACTTGCGGGGTCGCCGACTGGCGGGCCGCGGCATGCTTCATCCACTGCTGGAGCCTTGACCGACCCGAGCGCTTGCACTGGCGGGAGACAGGACGGGGAAATGACACGGGAGTCGACCGATATGGGGTCGACGGCTGCCGCAGGAGGACGCCACGGACGCACGCGCGGAAGTGCGTCGCACCGCGGACGGGGAGCGCGTCGACGTCAAGCGGCGCCTCCTGGAGCCAGGCAGAGTCGTCGGCGATGAAAGTGAGTCCGCCGAGATGGATCTCGCGGCCCTCTGCCAAAGCTCCGCAGGAAAACATGATCAAGTGGATCGGAAAAATCGCAACTTCTCCAATTAGGCGCTAAGACTAATGCCCCACGGTGGGCGCCAACTGTCGTGGTTCTAAGTCTGACAGTGAGGTAGGGGGTGTGTATGAAGAGGCTAGACCTTAGCTATTGGGAAGTTGTAAGCACGCAAGGTTTACGAGTTCAGGCCCTTCTCGGAGGAAGTAACAGCCCTACGTCTCAGTGCCCGGAGGCGGTCGACTGGATTATGCGTGTGTAAAATGACAGGGGTGCGAACCCCTCATACTGAGGAGGGGGGTGGCTTATATAGAGTTCGCCGGCCCTCTCCCGCCCTCAGTAATGCAGGGTTTAAGGTACATTTAAGGTGGGCGTTACTGATAACGTCCCTAATAAAGAGTCTTAATAGCCATAAAGTCTACTTAATAGCCGACCGTTTGCCTGCGGAGTGACTTTAGGTCTTCTGGCAGTCGAGTGGTTGGCTTCTTGGTCGAGTGACAGCTTCTTGGTCGAGTGTCTTCAACCCGTCGAGTGGGATACCTTCAAGTTGATTGAAAGGTGACTTCTTCTAGGGATGTCCTATGGTAGGGCTCTTTAGGACGGGTCCGTGTCCCTACCGTAGGTACATGACTTCATCAGCTGACTCTTATGTGCTCTGAAGATGATCTTTAAGAGGATGGCTTCTTTGAACGCTTCAAGTTTGACTCCACACCTCCTCGAAGGGCAGTGCTGCGACGAACTCCATCTCTTGAAGACTCTGAGTTCTCTTCCTCTGCGACAACTATGAATGCCAAAGTGATCGAGGACGAAGACGATGCTACTTCTCCGCCCCCTCCTTCAGCATGCTTCGACACTGCTCCGAGTTCTTCTGCACCACCGAACACCACCGACGACCCTGCTGCTTCACCTACTCTTCATGGGAACGAGTAGATGCTCTATGTCTTCAAACCTTTTTGGTCCTTACTAACAAAAGGGGGAGAAGCATATGAGTTTGATAGTCTTCAAGCGGGTCCCTATGGGCGGTTGCTTTATATTTTGCCTAGTGTTTACAACTCTCGTTTTGATACGTTTGGTTCTTTGAGTCGTAACACTTGAACTCGATGGTCGTCTGCTACTTATTTGCTACTTTGTGATGCGATGATAAATTCCGCATGTGCGACGATAAATTCCGCACTTAGATCATTGTGCAGACGTTCATTTTCCATTATGCATGTCATTATCTTCACATACCTTCACATGCATAATGAATTGTCATCATAAGTTGAAGAGGATCTCCACGAGTACAACCTGCCATGTGCATTTGCATTCCAAAAGCAAATTACTTATATGCACATCTTCAGGGGGAGCCCTTGCAGCTTATGAAGACAATTCATTATCCTTTTACAATTTTACATATTATATTCCCCGTTGAAAACTTCAACTAGTTTGTTATCAATCACCAAAAAGGGGGAGATTTTAAGTGCATCTAGTGCCACCCCTAGTTGGTTTTGGAGTATTGACGACAAACCTAGTTGAGGGACTAATGTGTTTGTGAGAATTGCAGGATAACACAGGTAGAAGTCCCTCATTGATTCGGTTTTCCTACCAGAGATGACCCCTAAAAATGTATGAAGACATTGATGTCAAAGGTGGTATGTGAAGATATTCACATTGAAGACTATGATACGAGAAGACGTCGCATGAAGCATATGGAGCTCGAAGACTTAGATCTTTCGTAGTTCTTTTTCTTCTTTGTTGAGTCATAGGAACCACCGTACTGTTAAGTGGGGTCCAAGAGAACCAGTCAGAATGACTGAAGTGATGCTTAACCAAAACCTATGTCTTCGAGTGAAGACTATGAGAGCAAATCTTGTCTAGAGTCGGACAAGTCAGCTTTGCTTGTAGCCCAAATAAAGTTGCCGTGTGTGTTTGAAATCTGACCGTTGGAACACGTGTCAGTTCCTTAGTGACCCAGGGTCATTTCGGACAAATCAGGTCGGGTTGCCTAGTGGCTATAAATAGCCCACCCCCTACAACCATAAACAGTTGGCTGCTTAGAGTTAGAGTACGGCTTTTGTCATTTGAGAGCAACCCACCTCGAAGCCTTTGAGAGAGAATTCCTTGCGAGGATAAAGCCCTAACCACCCAAAGCCAAAGAGTGTTAGGCATCACTTAAGTCTTCCTGTATGTGTGATCTGAAGACTTATTACACTTGAGGACTGTGAATCCTCCAGCCGGTTAGGCGTCGCGTTCTGAGCATCCAAGAGTCATTGTGGATCGCCGGTGAACGAAGTCTGTGAAGGTTTGGGAGTCTACCTTAAAGACTTGCCAGAGTGATTGGGCGAGGTCTGTGTGACCTTAGCTCAAGGGGAATACGGTGAGGACTGGGTGTCCTGAGCTGCATGTTCAGGACTGGGTGTCCGGGACTGTGTGTCCTCAGGTTTAAATACCTAGCCGCCCTAACCAGACGTACAGTTGTCACAGCAACTGGAACTGGTCCAACAAATCATTGTCTTCAACAAGTCACTGGTTTCATCCTTCCCTTCCCTTTACTCACTGTTGGTCCTTGTGAAGTCGTTGTATGACTGCTTGATCTGATTGGCTTCATAATATTTTCCTATCTGATCCTTACTACCTAGCTGCTATTAGTCATTATGCTTTCACTTCATTGAATACTTGACTATGGCTTGCCTAGTGTAGTCTACTTTCTGCTGCATGATAATAGGTTTATTTCTATCGTTTGTCTTCGGAACTTCCACGTTTTGAAGACTTTCATAAAAATCGCCTATTCACCCCCCTCTAGTCGATATAACGCACTTTCAGACGTGCGTGGCGACTCTGGCAGTCCCACCCGAGGAAAAGCCGACGAGCCCGTGTTGGCCAGGACTTAACCCTAGATAGAGCAGGGCCTCCCTCGTTGCCACGGTGACTCGGGCATTGGTTTCCTCCTGCTGTGCGGCGGCGGAGAGGGTGACGACAGCGGCTTCGAGCTTGCGGTCCCGCGCATGCCTTCGGCCCTTCCTCTTGGTCGACTGCACGGCCCGCCGCTCAGGCGTCAACTGCTTCTTCTTGGGCGACGCTGCAGTCTTGCAGGGCGCTCGGGGCTTGCCTTTGGCGGAGGCAACGAAGGTGAGGCCAGAGGAGGCGAGGTCGGCGCGGCGTCGAAGGTCGGCGCGGCGTCGAAGGTCGGCACGTCATCCATGGCGAGTGACCGGGAGCGCGAGTTGACGGGAGTTTTTTGGAAAAGTGAGGATAAATGGTGGTGTGTGTGCCGCCGATTGGCGGGCTAGGGGAGGAGTAGGCGGACGTCACGCACATTTGTTTCGTGTTCGCGCGGATGCAAATGAAGCCTAAATTTAAGTCAGGAATTGATCGGCATGCTAGCAAAAAACGGACGCGCGTTCGTTTGGGTGTGCGTTGGATCGACTTCTGTGTCAATTTTGATCCAAGCGAACACGCGCTGATGAAAGAGCGGGTGTGTTGGACACAGGGTCGACGGAGTTGCTGCTCTCTCAATTTTTTAGCCTATACTAAAACAATGCTCGTGCATTGCAACGGGATACAAATATTCTATTACGCTAAATTATGATTGTAACGCCCCATATGTAACCTTCCCGAATTGTACTCCAACTCTTGCCGTTTCCGGCATTAAGTTATATTTAATTCTCGGGTTCGGGTCCTTGTCTCCGTGTGTTGTTTTCGTTTTCGTGCATCTCATATCATGTCATCACGTGCATTGCATTTGCATACATGTTCATCTCTTGCATTCGAGCATTTTCCCCGTTGTCCGTTTTGCATTCCGGCGCTTCGTTCTCCTCCGGTGGCCATTTCTAGCTTTCTTTCGTGTGTGTGGGGATTAAACATTTCCGGATTGGACCGAGACTTGCCATGCGGCCTTGGTTTACTACCGGTAGACCGCCTGTCAAGTTTCGGGTCATTTGGACTTCGTTTGATGCTCCAACGGTTAACCGAGGGACCGAAAAGGCCTCGTGTGTGTGCAGCCCAACACCCCTCCATTTTGGCCCAAAACCCACCAAACTCAGCTCCATCGTCTCGGTCGTTCGATCACGATCGTGTGGGCGAAAACCGCACCTCATTTGGACTCTCCTAGCTCCACTTATGCCTATTTAAACACCCCCCATTCGGATCTCATATTCCTCCCCGTCCTCCTCGAAAAAAAAAGATCTCCTTCCCCCGCCGCCGACGGACGTGTCTGGCCCGCGCCGGACAGCGTCCGCTCCACCCCACCGCCACTCACAGCGTGCCACGTGGCACTGCCGCCGCCGTCGCCGCCGCGGGCCGGGAGGCCCGGATCCGGCCCCCGCGACCCGGCTCTTCCCCACGCGCCCCGCCGTCTCTTCGTGCTCCGGCGACCGCCGCCGTCGCCGCCGCGGGTCATCTCCGGCGAGCCCGAGGCCGGCCGCCGCCCGCACCTCATCGCCGGCGCCCCGAGCCGCGCCCGACGCCGCCGTCCGCCGCCGCGCCTCTCCGCCTCCCCGCCGTTCGCCGCCGCGACCGACGCCGCCGTCCGCCGCTGCGCCTCTCCGCCTCCCCGCCGTTCGCCGCCGCGACCGACGCCGCCGACGCCGCTGGCCGCCGCGTCGGCATCCGCGCCCGCCGCCGCCGGCCGCTACAGTGCCCGAGCTCGCCCGATCCAGATCCGGGTCGCGATACAGTAAACCCTAAACCCCCCCCCCCCCCCCCCCCGTTGACTTTCTCCTCCGTTTACAGATTTTCGTGCAACGTTTGACTGCCCGTAACTTTGCATCCGTGGCTCCGATTTGGGCATATGATATATCAAAATCTTCGTCTCGACGAGTACATCATTTCATTCCATTGCATCATTTGCATTTGAGGTCATCTTGTTGCCCAAAATGCTGTTGGAAGGAGGCATCATGAGTTAAATTGCAGATCCGTTAGTTCATCATGCACTTTTGTCATTTTTGCCATGTTTAATCCGTGCATGATATGCTTGTGCCCCTTTGGGATGAATTGTTAAGCATGTTGTCTTCTTTCCAGAGGTGCCTCCCATGCATTTTTAGGATGTGTGTGTTGTCTTGTGCAAGCTTGCAAAGAGGGCTACCTGAGTTTACTGATTTCAAGGACTTGGTGAAAATCACAAAGTCTGGGATGTTTTAGTTCGCGATGCTATATGTCCAGCTTGTTTCCTAGTGATCCGTGCCTCTTTTGAGGATGATCAGTAAGAGTGATTTGTTATGCTTGTTGTGCTTAATCCATCCATGTCTTTACTTGTTATGTTGGAGCACCCTAGGTTGACTCAATCGAGCTCAACTTTTGCATAGTTGCTGTTTTGGGCAGATCGTGAACTATTTTGCGATTTTGCCGGAGTGATTGCTAGTGATCCATGCATGCTATGCCTTTGTTCTTGCCATGTCTAGCTAGCATTTTGTGCCTTCTTAATGGATATATGCTTGCCTTGCCATGACTTGCACCGTGGTGAGTGCATCGAGCTCGTTTACATGCCTCCGTGAGTTACTATTTCAGCATGTCCCAGTTTTCACTAAGTCTAAAAACTGATTGTGTTTCATCGACGTTCGTGTGCTCGGCAGAGTATTTTGTGAACCCTTTTGGCCCCAGGTCATTTTGGGTGTTTTGTTAAGCTTGTTGAGTATCTCCATGCCATGCTCTTACTTGCCATGTTCAGGTTTTGCTTCATGTTGTTTTGCTGCTCCGAAGAGAGCATCGTGGTCTGAAATTTCAGACTAGCGTTAATTTCGCTAAGTCTGGAATCTGTTTTGCTTATTCAGTTTTGCCATGCTTGTCTGAAGCCCTTAATGGATGAATTTGCCTATGCCTCAGTCCTGGTGATTTGTTAAGCTTCTTGAGTACATCACTGCCATGCAATTTGTTTTCATGTTGGGTGGCTGTAGCATGTTCATTTTGTTGCAGTTAGGAGCCTACTTGCTGTAAATCGCAGATCGGTTCGTTTAGTAAATCGCTTGCCATTTCTAAACCGTAGCTCCGATTGCCATGATCATTATATCGTTTTCAGGGGATTTCTTCCCCTCTATCCAGTGGCACACTTGGTTTTCCAAGTTGATGCCAGGTTCATGCATTTCCTGTTACATCTTGCATTTTGCATCCCGCATCGCATCCCGCATAGCATATCATCTTTGCATGTTATTGGTTGCCTTTGCACGTGGTTGATTGTATCCTTGTTGCTTGTTTGTGTTGTTGGGTAGAGCCGGGAGGCGAGTTCGCTAACAAGGAGCCCGTTGAGTTTGCTTTTGAGGATCCAGTCAATTCTGACAGCTGTGCAGGCAAGATGATCACACCCTTGAAATCACTACTATCTTTGTTATGCTAGTTTGCTCGCTCTTTTGCTTTACCAATGCTACGATGCCTACCACTTGCTTGTCAGCCTCCCAATTGCCATGATTGAGCCTCTAACCCACCTTCGTCCTAGCAAACCATTGATTGGCTATGTTACCGCTTTGCTCAAGCCCCTTCTTATAGCGTTGCTAGTTGCAGGTGAAGATTGGAGCCGTTCCTTGTTGGAACATTTATTTACTTGTTGGGATATCATTATATTGCTATGTTATCTTTACTCATCTATATACTTGGTAAAGGGTGGAAGGCTCGGCCTCTCGCCTAGTGTTTTGTTCCACTCTTGCCGCCCTAGTTTCCGTCATATCGGTGTTATGTTCCCGGATTATTGCGTCCCTTACGCGGTTGGGCTATAATGGGAACCCCTTGATAGTTCGCCTTGATTAAAGCTTTTCCAGCAATGCCCAACATTGGTTTTACCATTTGCCACCAACCCTTTTCTTTCCCTTGGGTTTCCGGAGCCCGAGGGTCATCTTTATTTTAGCCCCCCACGGGCCAGTCCTCCTCTGAGTGTTGGTCCGAACCGAGCCACTTGCAGCGCCACCTCGGGGCAACTCGAGGGTTGGTTTTAGTTGTACGTAGTGTTCATCTAAGTGTGCCCTGAGAAAGAGATATGTGCAGCTCCTATCGGGATTTGTCGGCACATTCGGGCGGTGTTGCTGGACTAGTTTTGACCTGTCGAATCATCTTGTTGTACTGGGATACCGAGTCTGATCGGTGGGTCCTGGGTGGAGGTCTATTCCTTCGTTGACCGTGAGAGCTTGTTGTGGGCTAAGTTGGGACCCCCCCTGCAGGGATTGATCTTTCGAAAGCCGTGCCCGCGGTTATGGGCAGATGGGAATTTGTTAATGTCCGGTTGTAGATAACTTGAACCTTAAATAACTAAAATGAATCAACTGCGTGTGTTGCCGTGATGGCCTCTTCTCGGCAGAGTCCGGGAAGTGGACACGGCGTTGGAGTTATGTTTGCGTAGGCTGCTCTATATAGTTTCCGCTCGTGCTTTGCCTTCTCTTCTCGCTCTCCTTTGCGAATAAGTTAGCCACCATATATGCTAGTCGCTTGCTGCAGCTCCACTTACATTACCCCTTTCCTACCTATTAAGCTTAAATAGTCTTGATCGCGAGGGTGCGAGATTGTTGAGTCCTTTGTGGCTCACAGATTACTATTACACCAGATGCAAGGACCGATGATACCTCTCCGGATGGCGCGCTCGAGCTGAAGTGGGAGTACGACGAGGACTCTCAGCGTTACTATGTGTCGTTTCCTGATGATCAGTAGTGGTGCCTATTCGGGGTTAGATCCAGGGCCTAGTCGCTTGTTGGGGGTCTTTTCTATTTTGGCGCCGTAGCCGGGCCATGAGTGATTATATGATGGATGTTATTTATGTACTTTGATGTGACGTGGCGAGTGTAAGCCAACTATGATATTATTCCCCTTTATATTATATATGTACATGGGTTGTGTAATGATTCCCGACTTGCGACATTGCTTTCCATGCGCCTATGTCTCTAAGTCGTGCCTCGACACGTGGGAGACATAGTCGCATCGAGGGCGTTACAAGTTGGTAATCAGAGCCTTCCCCGACCTTAGGAGCCCCATTGCTTGATCGTTTTTAGCAGCCGAGTTGTGTCTAGAAAATGTTTTGAGTCCTTAGGAATTACATATCGGAGAGCTTAGGAATTCTTTTTACTTCCCAGTCTCCTCATCGCTCTGGTAAGGCATCCTGACGTAGAGTTTTGACTCTTCTCTTCTCAAATTTCACTAAAAAAAATTTAGGATCACGCGAATATCTTAGTTTTGTTCCGATGGCTTATGATGAGAATACTGTCTTGGTGCCTCCTGTCAGGGGTTTAGTGGAAGTGTCCCGGGGAGTTGAGCTCTGAGGTGTTGTCATCATAATTCTATCGTTGCAATTCTGGCATACTTGAGATATGTGCGCGACATCGAAAATCTCCTTTATGCAGTTCGTTGGTGAGATAACCTCGACGCCACCCAGTACTGGGGCGGGAGTTCGGGAGTATCGCCATAACTTGTATAACGGATGCTTTTCGAAGGTTGAGATAGATGGTTCCCGAAGGTTTCTTGGTTATGTGTTGAAGGATGGATGCAGCTGGATGTAGGATTTGCTAGCTTGGGTGAGATATTATGCTTCCCCTGTATCCCCAACACCTGATTGCATAACCAGAAAGTTTTGGGAGTTTCTTAGGTGGGAATTCAAGTAGCCTTAGGATATCTTTCCAACAGATGTGTGATATGAAATTGGGGTTCGACGTCTAGTGGTTCGCCTATTCACGGTCGATTTTACAGTGGTCTCGTTGTGTCTTAAAGAGTCCTTGGCTATGCTGACTCGGGGACGCTTCGTATGTCATGTGCACTGCCTTGTACATGATGGTGTTGTACGGTCGAGCCCGTGTAGGTCCTACCACGAACACTTCGGACGAAATTTCTATCATGTGTTTGTTCCGGCTTATTCCGCAAGCCAACCCTTGTTTTTATTTCGAGTTGTGGTATTCGTGCTGCTTCGACGTCATATGTTGATTCCATCCCTCGTTGATGTACCTCTTCTACCTGATTCTTTGTGGCTTGGCAATTTAGGAATATGTGACCACTTCAAGAGAAGTGCATTCGTTCATTTTGTTCGGATGTGAAGACTTTATGTTGCAATTTTCATTCCGTTGGATTCACCTTCATTGTTTCTCTATTTGTGTGGTAATGGTTGTCAACCTCTTCAGGATGGCTCCCGCTAAGAGCACCAGTCAGAACCAGAATCAAGATCCTCCGCCACCTCCGCCTCCTCCGGAAGCATGGCAGGCTGTGATGGCTGCTACTAATGCAAATACTTAGCTGATCATGCAAATCATCCAAGAGCGGAATCAAAGCAGTCAAGGGAATCAAGGCAACAACCAGAACCAATTTGCAACTTTGAATCAGTTCCTCGCAAATGGTCCAAAGACGTTCAGCAACTGCGTTGAGGCTACCGATGTTGATGGTTGGCTAGTCGATCTGGGCAAGCATTTTGAATGTAGCAACGTCAGACCTGAAGATTTTGTCAAGTTCGCGTCTTTCCAGCTCAAGGATCAGGCCGTAGAGTGGTTTCAGCAGTACCAGGATTCCAGAGGTGGACGTTTGATCACTTGGGATGATTTCCGTCGTGATTTTCGAGCTCATCACATTCCTCAAAGTGTGACTGAAAGCAAACGTGAAGAATTCCACAATCTGAAGCAAGGCTCTTTGTCTGTCTATGACTACAACAAGTTGTTCCAGAAGCTCGCCCGTTTTGCCAAGCAGGATGTTCCTGATGAGAAGAGCATGATCTATCAGTTCAGGGGTGGTCTTCGTGAAGAAATTCAGCTCGCTCTTGTCCTCTTCGAGCCGTTGAAATACGATGAGTTCTACAACATGGCACTGAAGCAAGAGGCTGCTCAGCTAAGGTGTGATGCTTCCAGGAAGCGAGTCAGGGACACTACGTCTTCTTCCTCTACTCAAGTGGCCAAGCAGCAGAAGTATTGGCTTCCTCCTCCTCCGTTCCGTCAGCCGTATCAACAGAAGAGCAAAGGTGGCAGTGGTTCATCCCACCCACCCAACCCAGGCTTTCAGAACAAGACTTCGTCTCAAGCTTCAAGATCGAGTGCTCCGTACCACCGTCCGCTCTCAGAGGTCACGTGCAACAAGTGCCAACAGAAGGGTCACTATGCCAACAAGTGTTTCAACTAGAGGCGTCTTCCTCCTCCTCCTCCTGTCAGATCGGCAAGTTCAGCTGTGGTCAAGCATAACCCCAAGCATGCCAAGGTCAACTTGCTGAATGCAGCTCAGGCAGAGGACTCGCCAGATGTGATTATGGGTAACCTTCCGGTTAACGATGTTCCCGCTAAAGTACTTTTTGATACTGGTGCATCGCTTTCTTTTATTTCAACTCCATTTGTGGCCAAGCATGATATTGTGACTGAAAGATTCCTGTTCCGTTGAAGATTGTGTCTCCGGGCAAGCAAATGACTTCTAACAATTGTGTCCCGGATATTTCTATCACATTGGGCGATTACAAGTTTCTCTCTTCTCCGGTGGTTCTTGGTAATTCTGATATCGACCTCATTCTTGGGATGGACTGGCTCTCTAAACACAAGGCTCACCTCGATTGTGCAGCCAGGCAGATTCAACTGACTCATTCATCTGAAGATGTCATTGTCTTTGCTGCTCGGGATAATACCATCCGGTTATTCTCTCTCAATGAAAAGGGTGAATTGGATGCTATTTCGCAGATTCCGGTTGTTTGTGAGTATCAAGATGTCTTCCCTGAAGAACTCCCAGGCATGCCTCCAAACCGGCCGGTTGAATTTGTTATTGAACTTGAGCCCGGTACGGAACCTGTGTGCAAACGTCCCTACAAGCTCGGCCCCAAAGAGTTGAAGGAGTTGAAGAAACAACTCGATGTTCAAGAAAGAATGGGTCTCATTCGGCCTAGTACTTCTCCGTGGGGTTGTGGTGTTCTTTTTGTGAAGAAGAAGGATGGAACGGACCGACTTTGTGTTGATTATCGTCCATTGAACAAGAAGACCATCAAGAACAAATATCCACTTCCCAACATTAATGAGCTGTTCGAACAACTCAAGGGTGCCCAAGTATTCTCCAAGCTTGATCTCCGTATGGGTTATCACCAAATTCACATTCGTGAACAAGATATTCCAAAGACGGCGTTCGGAACAAGCTATGGGTCATATGAATACACTGTTATGTCTTTTGGCCTCGCCAATGCTCCTCCGACGTTCTCTCGCATGATGAACTTCATCTTCAACCCCTACACCAACGACTTTGTTTTGGTCTATCTCGACGATATCCTGGTTTTCTCGAAGAATAAGGAAGATCATGCCAAACACTTGCGTTTGGTTCTTGACAAGCTAAGGGAACATCAATTCTACGCCAAGTTCTCCAAGTGTGAGTTTTGGCTCGATGAGGTTCTTTATCTTGGCCATATTATCTCTGCCAAGGGCATTTCCGTGGATCCTGAGAAGGTGTCTGCAATCGTTAATTGGGAACCTCCTCAGAATGTGAAGCAACTCCGCAGCTTCCTCGGTCTTGCAAGTTATTGCCGAAGATTCGTTGAAAACTTCTCCAAGATCGCGAAGCCTCTCTCAAATATTCTTCAGAAGCACGTCAAGTACGTTTGGTCTCCGGAGTGTGATATCGCTTTCAACGCTTTGAAAGAGAAATTGATCACTGCTCCAGTTCTGACTCCGCCCGATGAAACCAAGCCGTACGAGGTCTTTTGTGATGCCTTTCTCCAAGGTCTCGGTGCAGTACTGATGCAAGAGAAGAAAGTTGTTGCTTATACCTCTCGCCAGTTGAAGCCAAATGAGAAGAACTACCCCACTCATGATCTCGAGTTGGCGGCAGTTGTGCACGCATTGTTGACTTGGAGACATCTTCTCTTGGGAAGGAAAGTGGACATTTTCACTGATCACAAGAGTCTCAAGTACATCTTCACTCAGCCTAATCTCAACCTCAGGCAGACTCGATGGGTCGAAATGATTCAAGAGTACAATCCAAGTATCGAGTATACTCCAGGCAAGGCTAATGTGATTGCTGACGCTTTGAGCAGAAAAGCATATTGCAATAGTCTGATTCTCAAGCCTTATCAACCCGAGCTTTGTGAAGCCTTCCGCAAACTTAATCTGCAAGTTGTTCCTCATGGTTTCCTCGCCAACCTTCAAGTTTCTCCTACCTTGGAAGACCAGATTCGCCAAGCCCAGCTTCTTGATGCTATGGTGAAAAAGGTGAAGATTGGTATTGCAAAGAGTCAGTCCAAGTACAAGTGCTACCGACTTGATGACAAGGACACTCTCTTCTTCGAGGATCGAATTGTTGTGCCCAAAGGTGAACTTCGTAAAGTGATCATGAATGAGGCTCACAACTCTCTCCTCTCCATCCACCCAGGGAGCACGAAGATGTATCAAGACCTGAAGCAAACTTATTGGTGGACTCGAATGAAGCGCGGGATCGCTCAATTCGTGAATGAATGTGATGTCTGCAGAAGAGTGAAAGCAGAACACCAAAGGCTAGCAGGTCTCCTCCAACCTCTCGCCATTCCAGAATGGAAGTTTGACCACATTGAAATGGACTTCGTGACTGGGTTTCCTAAGTCCAAGCGTGGCAATGATGCTATATTCGTTGTCATCGACAAGCTCACCAAAGTGGCTCATTTCCTGCCTATCAAAGAGTCAATCACTGCAGCTCAATTGGCGGAGCTCTACACCTCTCGAATTGTCTCTCTGCATGGTATTCCTCAAGTGATATCTTCAGACCGTGGCAGCATCTTTACCTCCAAGTTTTGGGATTCTTTTCAGAAGGCCATGGGCACCAGCATTCGCTTCAGCACTGCTTTCCATCCTCAAACAAGCGGTCAAGTCGAGCGTGTCAACCAGATTCTTGAAGATATGCTCAGGGCTTGTGTTATCTCCTTCGGCATGAAGTGGGAGGATTGTCTTCCTTATGCTGAATTCTCGTACAACAACAGTTTCCAAGCAAGTTCCGGCAAGGCCCCGTTTGAAATTCTGTATGGCAGGAAGTGCCGTACACCTCTCAACTGGTCTGAAACCGGTGAACGTCAGCTGCTGGGTAATGACCTGATCACAGAGGCAGAAGAAATGTGCAAGGTCATTCGTGATAACCTCAAAGCAGCCCAATCTCGTCAGAAGAGCTACTATGACAGCAAGCACCGTGATTTGGCCTTCGAGATCGGAGATCATGTCTACCTCCGCGTCTCTCCTATGAAAGGGACTCGTCGCTTCGGTATCAAAGGGAAGCTTGCCCCCAGATACGTCGGGCCTTCCAAGATCGTCAGCAAGAGAGGCGACCTCGCCTATCAACTCGAGCTTCCTGCAACCTTTGCCAATGTTCATGATGTGTTCCACGTCTCGCAACTCCGAAAGTGCTTCAAGACGCCTGAGCGCACCGTCAGCTTCGAGGACATTGAGCTCCAGGAAGATCTCTCCTACCGTGAGCACCGAGTTGCAATCCTTGAAGAGACTGAACGCAAAACTCGCAACAAGTCAATCAAGTTTCTCAAAGTCAAGTGGTCACACCATTCCGACCGTGAAGCTACCTGGGAACGCGAGGATCACCTCCGTTCTGAGTACTCGGAGTTCTTTCAGTCCTAGATCTCGGGACGAGATCTTTTCGTAGTGGTGGAGTGTTGTAACGCCCCATATGTAACCTTCCCGAATTGTACTCCAACTCTTGCCGTTTCCGGCATTAAGTTATATTTAATTCTCGGGTTCGGGTCCTTGTCTCCGTGTGTTGTTTTCATTTTCATGCATCTCATATCATGTCATCACGTGCATTGCATTTGCATACATGTTCATCTCTTGCATTCGAGCATTTTCCCCGTTGTCCGTTTTGCATTCCGGCGCTTCGTTCTCCTCCGGTGGCCATTTCTAGCTTTCTTTCGTGTGTGGGCATTAAACGTTTCCGGATTGGACCGAGACTTGCCATGCGGCCTTGGTTTACTACCGGTAGACCGCCTGTCAAGTTTCGGGTCATTTGGACTTCGTTTGATGCTCCAACGGTTAACCGAGGGACCGAAAAGGCCTCGTATGTGTGCAGCCCAACACCCCTCCATTTTGGCCCAAAACCCACCAAACTCAGCTCCATCGTCTCGGTCGTTCGATCACGATCGTGTGGGCGAAAACCGCACCTCATTTGGACTCTCCTAGCTCCACTTATGCCTATTTAAACACCCCCCATTCGGATCTCAGATTCCTCCCCGTCCTCCTCGAAAAAAAAAGATCTCCTTCCCCCGCCGCCGACGGACGTGTCCGGCCCGCGCCGGACAGCGTCCGCTCCACCCCGCCGCCACTCACAGCGTGCCACGTGGCACCGCCGCCGCCGTCGCCGCCGCTTGCCGGGAGGCCCGGATCCGGCCCCGCGACCCGGCTCTTCCCCACGCGCCCCGCCGCCTCCTTCCTCCACGCGTGCCGCCGTCTCTTCGGGCTCCGGCGACCGCCGCCGCCGTCGCCGCCGCGGGTCATCCCCGGCGAGCCCGAGGCCAGCCGCCGCCCGCACCTCGTCGCCGGCGCCCCGAGCCGCGCCCGACGCCGCCGTCCGCCGCCGCGCCTCTCCGCCTCCCCGCCGTCCGCCGCCGCGACCGACGCCGCCGACCCCGCCGGCCGCCGCCTCGGCATCCGCGCCCGCCGCCGCCGGCCGCTAGAGTGCCAGAGCTCGCCCGATCCAGATCCGGGTCATGCTACAGTAAACCCTAACCCCCCCCCCCCCCGTTGACTTTCTCCTCCGTTTACAGATTTTCGTGCAAAGTTTGACTGCCTGTAACTTTGCATCCATGGCTCCGATTTGGGCATATGATATATCAAAATCTTCGTCTCGACGAGTACATCATTTCATTCCATTGCATCATTTGCATTTGAGGTCATCTTGTTGCCCAAAATGCTGTTGGAAGGAGGCATCATGAGTTAAATTGCAGATCCGTTAGTTCATCATGCACTTTTGTCATTTTTGCCATATTTAATCCGTGCATGATATGCCTGTGCCCCTTTGGGATGAATTGTTAAGCATGTTGTCTTCTTTCCAGAGGTGCCTCCCATGCATTTTTAGGATGTGTGTGTTGTATTGTGCAAGCTTGCAAAGAGGGCTACCTGAGTTTACTGATTTCAAGGACTTAGTGAAAATCACTAAGTCTGGGATGTTTTAGTTCGCGATGCTATATGTCCAGCTTGTTTCCTAGTGATCCGTGCCTCTTTTGAGGATGACCAGTAAGAGTGATTTGTTATGCTTGTTGTGCTTAATCTATCCATGTCTTTACTTGTTATGTTGGAGCACCCTAGGTTGACTCAATCGAGCTCAACTTTTGCATAGTTGCTGTTTTGGGCAGATCGTGAACTATTTTGCGATTTTGCCAGAGTGATTGCTAGTGATCCATGCATGCTATGCCTTTGTTCTTGCCATGTCTAGCTAGCATTTTGTACCTTCTTAATGGATATATGCTTGCCTTGCCATGACTTGCAACGTAATGAGTGCATCGAGCTCGTTTAAATGCCTCCGTGAGTTACTATTTCAGCATGTCCCAGTTTTCACTAAGTCTGAAAACTGATTGTGTTTCATCGATGTTCGTCTACTCGGTAGAGTATTTTGTGAACCCTTTTGGCCCCAGGTCATTTTGGGTATTTTGTTAAGCTTGTTGAGTAGCTCCATGCCATGCTCTTACTTGCCATGTTCAGGTTTTTCTTCATGTTGTTTTGCTGCTCCGAAGAGAGCATCGTGGTCTGAAATTTCAGACTAGCGTTAATTTCGCTAAGTCTGGAATCTGTTTTGCTTATTCAGTTTTGCCATGCTTGTCTGAAGCCCTTAATGGATGAATTTGCCTATGCCTCAGTCCTGGTGATTTGTTAAGCTTCTTGAGTACATCACTGCCATGCAATTTGTTTTCATGTTGGGTGGCTGTAGCATGTTCATTTTGTTGCAGTTAGGAGCCTACTTGCTGTAAATCGCAGATCAGTTCGTTTAGTAAATCGCTTGCCATTTCTAAACCGTAGCTCCGATTGCCATGATCTTTATATCGTTTTCAGGGGATTTCTTCCCCTCTATCCAGTGGCACACTTGGTTTTCCAAGTTGATTCCAGGTTCATGCATTTCCTGTTACATCTTGCATTTTGCATCCCGCATCGCATCCCGCATAGCATATCATCTTTGCATGTTATTGGTTGCCTTTGCACGTGGTTGATTGTATCCTTGTTGCTTGTTTGTGTTGTTGGGTAGAGCCGGGAGGCGAGTTCGCTAACGAGGAGCCCGTTGAGTTTGCTTTTGAGGATCCAGTCAATTCTGACAGCTGTGCAGGCAAGATGATCACACCCTTGAAATCACTACTATCTTTGCTATGCTAGTTTGCTCGCTCTTTTGCTTTGCCAATGCTACGATGCCTACCACTTGCTTGTCAGCCTCCCAATTGCCATGATTGAGCCTCTAACCCACCTTCGTCCTAGCAAACCATTGATTGGCTATGTTACCGCTTTGCTCAAGCCCCTTCTTATAGCATTGCTAGTTGCAGGTGAAGATTGGAGCCGTTCCTTGTTGGAACATTTATTTACTTGTTGGGATATCATTATATTGCTATGTTATCTTTACTCATCTATATACTTGGTAAATGGTGGAAGGCTCGGCCTCTCGCCTAGTGTTTTGTTCCACTCTTGCCGCCCTAGTTTCCGTCATATCGGTGTTATGTTCCCGGATTATTGCGTCCCTTACACGGTTGGGCTATAATTGGAACCCCTTGATAGTTCACCTTGATTAAAGCTTTTCCAGCAATGCCCAACATTGGTTTTACCATTTGCCACCTACCCTTTTCTTTCCCTTGGGTTTCCGGAGCCCGAGGGTCATCTTTATTTTAGCCCCCCACGGGCCAGTGCTCCTCTGAGTGTTGGTCCGAACCGAGCCACTTGCAGCGCCACCTCGGGGCAACTCGAGGGTTGGTTTTAGTTGTACGTAGTGTTCATCTGAGTGTGCCCTGAGAAAGAGATATGTGCAGCTCCTATCGGGATTTGTCGGCACATTCGGGCGGTGTTGCTGGACTAGTTTTGACCTGTCGAATCATCTTGTTGTACCGGGATACCGAGTCTGATCGGTGGGTCCTGGGTGGAGGTCTATTCCTTCGTTGACCGTGAGAGCTTGTTATGGGCTAAGTTGGGACCCCCCTGCAGGGATTGATCTTTCGAAAGCCGTGCCCGCGGTTATGGGCAGATGGGAATTTGTTAATGTCCGGTTGTAGATAACTTGAACCTTAAATAACTAAAATGAATCAACTGCGTGTGTTGCCGTGATGGCCTCTTCTCGGCAGAGTCCGGGAAGTGGACACGGCGTTGGAGTTATGTTTGCGTAGGCTGCTCTATATAGTTTCCGCTCGTGCTTTGCCTTCTCTTCTCGCTCTCCTTTGCGAATAAGTTAGCCACCATATATGCTAGTCGCTTGCTGCAGCTCCACTTACATTACCCCTTTCCTACCTATTAAGCTTAAATAGTCTTGATCGCGAGGGTGCGAGATTGCTGAGTCCTTTGTGGCTCACAGATTATTATTACACCAGATGCAGGGACCGATGATACCTCTCCGGATGGCGCGCTCGAGCTGAAGTGGGAGTACGACGAGGACTCTCAGCGTTACTATGTGTCGTTTCCTGATGATCAGTAGTGGTGCCTATTCGGGGTTAGATCCAGGGCCTAGTCGCTTGTTGGGGGTCTTTTCTATTTTGGCGCCGTAGTCGGGCCATGAGTGATTATATGATGGATATTATTTATGTACTTTGATGTGACGTGGCGAGTGTAAGCCAACTATGATATTATTCTCCTTTATATTATATATGTACATGGGTTGTGTAATGATTCCCGACTTGCGACATTGCTTTCCATGCGCCTATGTCTCTAAGTCGTGCCTCGACACGTGGGAGACATAGTCGCATCAAGGGCGTTACAATGATTTACCTCTCAATAATAATGTGATTGTGTATATAAATGTTCATTAAATTTTGGCCGTGAATTACCTTATATTTTGATTAATTAAAATGGAATTGGGTTAGAAGGTAAGTAATTAAGGAGAATTGATTATTATATTCATGGAAGGTTGGACGAAGGGATGATGGGAAGTAAGGTGAAATGAAACTTTACGTTTTTTTTTAGCATCAGTACAAACACAAGCGCTCATATACACGCGCATACACTCATTCCTATGAACGCACACACGCACACCCTATCCCTATGAGCACCTTTGAGAGACTGAGCCGGCATATCATCTTGAGATTTACGAAGTCACCATAAGCGCCTCGTCGTCGACGGGAACGTCTCCTCCCACTGAAAGCGTATCGCCGAAAATCCTGAAATAAATTCAGGAATAATGCGAGCACCAGGATTTGAATCCTGGTGGGTTGGTGATACCACTGTCCACCTAACCAGCTCAACTACAGGTTGATTCGCAGAACCTTACGTTTTTTTTTAAATAGTAGAGATATAGATATACGGTTCATCAGGCCTACCGCTGATTCACCTTCCTCTGACAATCCGGAGCCCAACCTGCCATCGGCTGAAACGCGCCGCGTCCGCGTCCGACGCGAACTCTGAAGATACCGCTCAAACAGGACAGCACGATAGGCGACGCCGGACGCAGTTTCCTCTTCTTTTCTTCGCGTCGCCCTGCAACCCCACCCACCGCCGCCGCCACCCAGCACCACAAGCCCGCACGATCCCTCTCCGCGTCCTTGGTCGCCGACTTCCGATAAGCTTCGACGCCGCGCTCGCACGAGCTAGCGCAAAGCTCCAGCATATTATCCCCAATTTCGGAAGTCCGATCCCCGGTTCGATCCAGAACACCCTTTTTTTGTAGGGTTTGGTTTTGGCCCGTGGATCTAGGGTTTGGTGAGCCAATTTTCCCCGATTCCCTTCGATTGCTGGGATTTGTTGTGCCTGCGCATCATGGCCGCGGGGCGCCACGGAGGGTACAGTGGCTGCGAGGTGTCGAAGGAGCGGGAGTTCGATCTGGAGGCTTCTAGAAGGGGCAAGGATTACCATCACCGCAACCCTAGCCGCCACCGCGACTCAGATCGTCGTCGTGATGGCGGCCGGAGCAGGGACCGGGAGCCGTCAAATGGGCATACCCGCCACCGGTCGCCACATCTGCCACTGAAGAGCCGGCCGTCAGGGAGGAGGGAGGAGAGGGAACCCGGCGAGGTTTCAAGCGGAAGTGGCTCGGAAGAGTCTCGTGGGTGGCCGCTCAAGGCAAGGGAACCTGGTGTGAATGGTGTTGCTGGGGTCAGCAGGGAGGGCGGGGTGCCATCCCCAACTAAGAAGCGAAAATACTCGCCTATTATTTTGGACAGGAATGGTTCAAAGCCTCGTGTCCAAGATTTCGCGAGTAGCATGAAAGATGTAGGCACTGTGGTTGCCAACCTCCCAGATGTTGGCAACCCGAGCAGCATTGATTTGGATGCGTCGGTTGATGTACAAAATGTTGAAAGATTACAGGAGCACTGCAATGATAGGGTTATTATGGAGGAGGATGAGGAGGAGGATGCTTATCCAACAATGATAAACATTAGGACTTCACGATGGGCAGATGCTGATGACGAGGAAGAAATTGTGTCGAAGAAGAAGAAAAGCGTGTCACCAGAACAAGGGTCCGTGAAAAAGGTTACAAGCCCAGAGCTTGGAAAGTTGATGATGGATAAAGACTCAAACTCCTCAGTGTCGTCTGACTCTGGCGTAGTACAGTTTAGTGCAAACAGGGATCTTGAAGTAGATAAGGGTGACTACATGGATATCGAGAAGGATGCTGGGGATGATTCTTCTGCTCTTTGTGGGATGCACACTGATTCTGAGAGTCATCGGTGTAGCTCTAGAACCCCAGAGCCCGCAGGGTCACCGCATAGGTGCATTAACATGCTTCAGGGTTGTAGGGGTGTTGACGAGTTTGAGAGGCTCAACACAATTAATGAGGGTACATACGGTATTGTATCTAGGGCAAAGGATAAGAAAACTGGTGAGATTGTTGCATTGAAGAAGGTAAAGATGGAGAATGAACGGGAAGGTTTCCCACTGACTTCTCTCAGGGAAATAAATATCCTGCTATCGTTCCATCACCCTTCGATTGTGGATGTCAAGGAAATAGTCGTTGGGAGTGGTGACAGCACCTATATGGTGATGGAGTACATGGAGCACGATCTCAAGGCTGTCATGGAGACTATGAAACAACCATATAGTCAAAGCGAGGTCAAATGTTTGATGCTTCAGCTGCTAGAAGGTGTGAAGTATCTTCATGACAATTGGGTGATTCACAGGTAATGACCAACTATTGATTTTTCTTCAACCTTTATGCATGTTTCTTAATAGGTTATATTTTTCTGTCTAATGATCTGTCTTGTTTGATAGGGATCTCAAGACGTCTAATATTCTCTTGAATAACCGCGGTGAGTTGAAAATATGTGATTTTGGGCTCTCTCGTCAATATGGCAGTCCACTAAAGCCTTACACTCAATTGGTTGTGACTTTGTGGTACAGGTAAGTCATTAGCCAGCATCAATGTTTTCAAATGTTGTGCTGTTACATTATTATTTAACCACTTACCAATCACAGCCTCACTGTTTGATGCTTTATCGTTGCAGGGCTCCAGAACTACTGTTAGGCGCAAAGGAATATTCCACTGCTATTGATATGTGGTCGTTGGGTTGTATTATGGCAGAACTCCTTTCAAAAAAGCCACTGTTTGATGGGAAACGTGACATCGACCAACTTAGTAAGGTATCTGGTTTGATCTATAATTTCTATTTGTTCATTGTAACTAGATCAATAAAATCTCATGTGAGTAACTTTGACTGCAGATATTTAGAATGCTTGGTACACCTAACGAGGACCTATGGCCTGGTTATTCTAAATTACCGGGCGCCAGGGCCAAATTTGCCAAACAACCGTAAGTGGTTAACCACTTATTGTAGCTGCTTCTTTTGTGTTTTGAGCATGCTAGGTTTGTATCAAAATCTAACCTTCAATTCTCTCCTCAGGTACAATAGATTACGGGAAAAGTTTCCAGCTGTATCTTTCACTGGTGGGCTGACCCTGTCAGAGGCTGGATTTGACCTGCTAAACAGAATGCTGACGTATGACCCTGAAACGGTAATATATGCCCTATAGAGAACTAGCTGATTCTCCCCTCACCTTTTACCTGTCTGAACATATTTGCCTTCTTCTTACAGCGCATATCAGCAGAGGATGCGTTGAACCATGAATGGTTCTGTGAAGTACCATTGCCTCAGTCAAGGGATTCTATGCCAACATTTCATTCCCTTAATGAACAAGACAGGTACTGGCATTTTTTCGTATAAGCTTTAACCTATCAGCATAGTATGATTTTTTTTCTTGTAGTATGGTTTAATTAATGTTTCATTCTTCAAACATATAGGCGCATGATGAAACGCATGAAGAGCCCTGATCCTCTGGAGGAGCAACGAATGAAAGAACTGGGGAGCATACACGACCGTGGAATTTTTGGCTGAGCCCTGATCTTTTGGTTTGCTGCAGATGCCAATCTTCAATTAACATGAACCTAATGGAAGTGCATGTGTTCCAAGGTCAGACGTCGACTGGATATATGAAGTACACCGTCTTCTTGGTGTCTGGCGACAGTTGGTGGCCTTCTTTAGCAGGCATGGATGCATAATCAGAAGGGGATACGATTTCTCCTTATATTCCGTTCTAGGCACTATTTCATTTACAGGGTTAGCTCTTCCCCAACTTCTGGTCACAATGAACTCTACTTTACTTGGTCACAATCTAATCCACTCTGCATTGTAAGGTGTGCAAATATCTCATACAGCTGCATCGTATGGTCTGGCCTATTCACAGCTATTGGGTACACCAGTTTCACATACCGATCTTCTGTATGTAAAGTACTGTAAAGTGTATTCCTTGTAAACAACAATCAATGAGATCTTCTCACTTCATTTTTCCTTGTTAAGCACATTTTATTTTGATCTTTGCATATTCTCTGCAAGAGATGAATGAAGCGAAGAAGGGGAGTACCTTTTGCTTTTTCGCGAGGAAACTGATGCATAGTAATGCAAATTGTAAGGTAATATGCTGAGGAATTAATTTCCCACTGATGTGTTATCGTGCTATATAAATTCGACGTATTTATCATTTTTTATCTGTGTTTGTGGATGTTCTGTGTGAATGGTCTTGTAAGCTCAGGTGAGCTTTGGCGTTGTTTGGAAATATCTAAAATTGTACATACATATTTTATGGCTTATTCTGCTTGATATGTTCATGTTGTCTGCTATTGTACTATATGAAATTCTAACTTACATAATGAATGCAAACCAAAAAGGACAAATTAATACTTATGAACTTCTTTTGTGCAGTCAATGCAACTTCCGTCGTAAGAGAACAACTAATGTCGTCTTAAAAACACAACTAATTTTATATTGCGAAATGGAGACCCTTCATTTCTGTTATTGTTTGCTTTCCTGAAAACAGGAATTTGGGAGCAAAGTTTGGAAAATAACTTCCCATGACCTTTGTTATCCCAAATCTAGATGCTATTTTCTTCTGCTTTTATTATTTTCAGGATTTTGTTCTTGTTTGGCCTATCTTGCCTGATGGATAAAAAGCCTTTCTTGCATTGTTGAATGATACTATGTTTTTCACCTAGGCTTTCATTTTGTGTTGATTACGTTTTGGGAGCCGACACATTCTACAAAATGTAAATGATTTTCAACAACCGACCTAAATTTGTGAAAAAACATCAGTGGCCAATTTTTTAGAAGTTTGACTAAAATGCTATCCTTTTGTGAACTGGATGGAGCACTAGTTAGTGAAAGTTGTAAAATGTTTTTGGTTCTTAGGTACCGGTTTGCCCTTCATGAAAAGTTTATGCACTCTTACTCATATGCCATTCTTTTAAGTATTATTATTTATAAGCCATAGTTTCTAACCCTCTCCGTATACCCAGCAATCTGTTAGGACTACCCTTGTATATAAAAGGGTTATCCCTCACAAATTCCTTGATGGTATGCAAGCAATAAGGCTGAAAACAATGACATGCAAGGGATTGGTTTTAAGAGTAGCATATACGGGAGTTCCTTATATGATAATATACTTGCATGCACGTAAGTATCGTCCGTTTAGTGAGGCAGTCAGTTTTCATTGTTTCAGTTTCAAAGTCATTTGCTATGTGCAGGACATCTGATGATAGAAAAGCTAGTCTGATTGGTGTCCATGATTGAATGTTTGTTTGGACATAGCATATCTTCCTGTGAAATCAGTTAATCCAGTTCTCTTACTCAATTTTAACTTTGAACTATGAATTACTTGTATTGTGTAAGCTGCTTGGAGAGTTGATTGAACTCACTTAAGTGTTCTGTGACCCGTCTGCAGCTTAAGCTGTGGCTATCAAGACAGGAAGCTCGAGTGCTGTCAGCTTACCTTTCTTAATTGACTTTCTTTGTGGAAGGTATCCAAGCTCTGTTACTCTTGTGAATCTTAGTTGGTCAGTATACTATCCTATCTTGGTATGTTTTCTTGCTAGTAGTTTTCCTTGGTAACTGATTACCATTTCCTTGGTTGACAAATAGATTATTTTTAAATCTGTTCAGAGTTCAGGCGATCTCATCATTTACCTTAATATTGCTACATGATCCCTTGAAGAGTTGCCTGTTTTCTGGTTCTATATTTCCGAAGATGCATGCCATTGTCATGAAATGCTGCACTTTATAATTTGATAAAAAATTGTGGATTCCGTATGCTTTGCTTACTACAGGAAAACTCACGGGTGCTGGTAAAAACAAGACTAGTTTTCATTTAAATAAATCATGTTTAGTTTCCGTAATGTTCTGATAATTTACCTACGGATGCCTTGTAGTTATCAGTTCATTTTTATTTAATCCCTGTCAACCATGTGCCACCACCCACCAGTGGACATGATGATTCTTGGTTGAACATTTGTTGGATAATTCCAGTAGTTAGTTATTTGCAGTGACCTATTAATTGCTCTCTCTCAAGTAGATAGTACCACTGGTGGAGAAGAGAGCCCTGTTTTTTTAATAGATATGGCCCTTTTGTATTGAATTCCTTGCCCCACTTCTGAATGCAATGCTTATCAGCACTAAAAAAGCCAGAACACAGACCCATACATTTTGTTCTTTTGGCGAGGGGTATTCTGTTGTGGTATTTGGATTATTTTTACAGTTTATACATCTCTTCAAATTGCTACAAATCTGTAACTTATGTAGTGGTCAGAACTAACCTAGATAAAGGCAGAGTGAAACTAGTTTTAAGTGCAAATGAAGTGCTGGCTCGTGCCACAGTTGCGCCTAATCGGACTGCTTGTTAGCTATTTCTGTCTTTGCTGCTTGCGACTTGGGCAGCATGCTGGCTTGTGCCGGTACAGACGGAGAAAGGAATAGGAGTGAGATTCAGCCAAGTGGGATGTTGATATGATGTTTATGTTTGCATCGAGACAGCTCTCTCTCAAGTAAATGGTACCACTGGTGGAGAAGAGAGCCCTGTTTTTATAGATATGACCCTTTTTCATTGAAATTCCTTGCCCCACTTCTGAATGAAATGCTTATCAGTATTAAGCAAAATCAGAACACAGATCCATTTATTTTGTTCTGTCATCGAGGGGTATTTATAGAGTTCAGATCTGTCGAAATTTCTACAAAGATGGTAACTTATGTAGTGGCTCTTGCCACTGCTGCGCCTCATTGGGTGCTACTCGTTAGCTATTTCTGTCTTTGCTGCCAGCGACTTGGGCGGCCTGCTGACTTGTGCAGGTACCGACAAGGGAAAAGGGAATGAGTGAGATTCAGGCAAGTGAGATGTTGATGCGATGCTTGTGTTTGCATCAGAGACAGAAGTGAGTGCTGGACCGAACTGTTTATGGGTTCTGACTTGCGTATCCTTCATGAATTCCTACAAAAAATCATGTACCAATCTATTATTTTCTATCCTTGTTTTCTACTCCCTCTGTTCCAAAATAAGTGTCATGGATTTAGTTCAAATTTGAACCATGTCAGTCATTTTGAAACAGAGTATTTGTATAAGTTGATTGTATTGTGTTAGTTTGGATAGAAGACATGTCTGTATTCCGTGAATGCAAGATCATTCTCAAAGGCATGCCGGTTTCCAGCGCATCCTCTTGGTCAGCTGTTGCAGACGAAATGCCTGCAGCAGAGCATTCGACGATGAACCTTATTGTACCTTTTCAAAACAAATTAGTACATATGTTTTGAATATAGGGTTTTTATCATTTATGCCACTAGTTGTGTCCCACTACTCAGTTTTGCCATTAGAAATTACAACTGCTTAAAAATGCCATCAATCCGTGAGATGTTTGCTCAAAAATGCCATTAGATATCGCAAAAATGCCATCGTTTTGTTAGATGTTTGCTCAAAAATGTCATTAGACATTGTTATTTTTACGTCAAACCTGTTGACCATGTTCTATGACAAAAATAAGCCTAGACCCACATGTCAGTTCTCTATATCTCACAATGATATGTATGGCCCCACTTGTCAGGAGTAACCAAGTGAATAATTTTACAGAAAAATAAGAACGCTGTTGGGATCAAGTGGGCCCCATACTTTATTGTAGTGAGATAGAGGGAGAGCCGGGATGTTGGTTCATAGGTATTTATGTCATTATAGCATTGCAAAAGAGATTTGAGATTACAATAATGGTGTTTAGTGGCATTTTTGAGCATGTGTCTAATAAAGCGATGGCATTTTTGAGCAGTTGAAATTTCTAGTGGCAAAACTGAGTAGTGGGACACAACCGGTGGCATAACTGATAAAAACCCTTGAATATAAATGCTATCTAACATCGTTAACCATTTCTCTCTTTTGCTGTCGTTTGTAAGTCAAGTCAAGGGTCAATTCTGCTATAGCCTGAGTTTTTGAATGAAAGTGCTGAAATTTTGATCAAATAAGTTTGGCTTGGAAACCTTGTAAAGCATGGCAAGGTCTGGTCCAGTATTTGATAACCTTCTGCTCAGCTAGACACTTAACTATGTACTATTGAAACTGCCTCCTTTCACGCGAACATTTCGAATAGAAATGCTATCCAGCTTCAATAGGCATTTATTTATTTTTGTTGTCGTTAGGTCAAGGATCAATTGTGCTGTAGCCAGAGTTCTTAAATGAAGTGTTTAAAGGTTTTGATCAAAGTTTGGCTTGGAAGCCTTTTAAAGCATCGCTAAGGTCAGGTCCAGTATTTGATCTTGGACTATCGAGAACTGCCTCCATTCATGATGTATGTGCATTTGATTTTGACAGTAAATATCTTGATTCCTACTCAATAATTCAAGATATCACCTGAGCCTGCCCCCGATGCAATTTTTATTGCATGTTTTGCAGGTTCACGTTTGGGAATTAAAGTGTATTAATCATTATTCTGTGTGGATTATGGTTTGTTAGTAGTGTTAATATATGAGTAGTAAGGTGGAGAAGTGCTCTTTTATTACTAGTTTGTATTGTATTTTTGGTTGCACCACCTGTGCCAGCTTGTCTCCAACTGGATTAGCCTGTCCTAACCCATCATACACTAATGTCTGCATATGAAGGATAAAATCACCTAGGTAACTAAATATGAGACTTTCTTTAGTTCAATTTGAACTGCAAAAACGTCTTGTGTTTAGTTGCAGCGGTAGCACTAACTTGTACTCTCCAGTTTATTTTATGTATATGCCCTTCCTAACCCTGTGTACAGCAACGATGGAACTTGAATTAGCATTGCGGAGGCAAAGAAGCTTCTTTGGTCTCTCTGGCTTCTGACCTTTTGTGTTCTATCAGACTGAAAAAACCCTAAGGTGTTGCAAGAGTGCCTGCTGATGTATTACTCCCTCCGTCCCAAAATAACTGTCTCAACCTTAGTACCTTAGTACAACTTTGCAGTAAAGTTAATACAAAGTTGAGACACTTATTTTGCGATGAGGGAGTATTTCTTTTACCTCTTAGGGTTATGGCTGTATCTATCTAAATTTGGTAAAGTGATGTAGTATCAAGATGAGTACAACTTGTTTTCTTTTTCCTGTAATGTGGTAACAATGAATAGCCCTTGACAGTTTTGCTGTCTGAGATTTCTGGATAATGTGCAAGCTGATTCACCTGAAAATATGTCGTCATGAGAT
Source organism: Triticum monococcum (assembly GCA_034509565.1). Lineage (NCBI taxonomy): Eukaryota > Viridiplantae > Streptophyta > Magnoliopsida > Poales > Poaceae > Triticum > Triticum monococcum. The sequence continues at coordinate 401,966,310 of CM067846.1, read as the reverse complement.
AAAGCGATAATTTGTTTGTAGCGGGCTTTGCTAGCGACAGTGAACTGTAAAAATGTTGATTTAAACTTGTTTGTCGCGGGCTTTGCTAGAAACAGTGAACTGTAAATCATGTGCATATTGTTTTTCCTAAGTGATGTACTTTCCTCCCCCAAACAACATGCTCCGCGTTGATATTGCAAGGATCTTGTTAACATTTTTTTAACACCACAACTTTTAGTTAAAATAAATTTTGTGAGTTTAATTTGCACAGATTGTACATGGGCCTTTTTAGTATATAATCCACAGATATATATATTTGCTCACATGATGTATAGACCTTTCTCAAATTTGGTTATGAAATGTGCTTCCATCGTGAGGTATATTTATTGGTCATGTGAAGTAAATAATTCTCTCAAACTAAAAGAATTCTCTCAAACTCGGCAAGGGGTGCGAGGAAGAAGATGAAGGAAGCGGGAGAAGAAATTACCCTTTCCTCTCTTTTATAACCACCTTAGTATAAAGTTGTCGTTTCACGAGACGTGGGTGTGGGGTTATGGTGCCCTCATCATGGCCATATTGACAGGACTGCGCTTTGGCTCACGATAGGATAGGCCCGATGATAAGATCTGACTTGCAAGGCTCTGTTCTCTATGAGCTCCTTGCAAGAAGCAAGCTGGAACAAAATCTTTAAGGGGCTGAGTTCCCCAAGGTGGGCAAAAGGCAGGGAGCCCGCTTGAGATCTCGGAGCTCGACCTCCGCCCCGCTAATGGTGTAATACATCGGGGGTGGTCCATAGGGAGCCCGACAGCAGGCATGCTGAAGGGCCTACTCTACCATGGGTGGCAACTGGGAGCCCAGATCATTGGATACACCTCAACAAATCATCTTTTCCTCCACAAGCCATCCTTGCGGCGGGCTAGATCAGATCTCTACATTGTAAAACCCTAGCCAACATCGAGCATATCAGGTGAGGGTTGCGGGGTTCCCATTCCCATCCACTCCTGTAGAAACAAACTCTCGGCAGCTTCTCATACTCTTCACTGTAATCTCTTGCAAGAGGTATGCCCATCATGAATATCAACAAGTAGGACATAGGGTATTACTCCTCAAAGGCGAGGCCCGAACCTAGGTAAACCCTTGTGTGACCTCCGATCTAAGACTTCCGGCCATGTTGGCAACCCTACCGAGGGTACTGATCTGATCTTGCACAGTCATGTGGTATAAACCACCGAGAGGCAGAATCAAGATTGCAACCCAACGCACTCGGACGCTACAGAGAGATAATGAACAACGTCCTAGCCTGCAGCGACACTCCTTAGAACCTTCTCATTCCCTTTAATGGCGACGGGCATTCTAGGGTGAGGCTACGATCTGGTGAGCGAGATTTCGATCCCGCGTCGTCCACAGTTTCCACCGAATCTAGATTCGATTCCACCAATCCCAACTCTCTCAAGTACTCCCAATCCTCTTCCTTCAACAGTGGTTCAGGAGGACATCGGGGCAAATCACGGTTTGCTGCCCACTCCTGGTCACGGGTAACGAGGTGAGTTGGGGGCGTTGGCGGTGGTGTAGGTTCTGCCATGGAGGTCATGTCCACTCCATTCCTGGCAATGGGTGCGGCGGACCAGGAGAGCAATATGGCTAGTGGGGCTGACAGTGTCCCATCTGAAGCAAAAGAGAAGATAGCCATATTAATGGAGAAGCTCAATCTCACATCCGAAGAAGCTACAACAGTCATTTTGCAGGACGAAAATGAGGAAGATTTGGTGTCCTTGGAGTGGTCATTCATAGGAAGGGTACTATCCACAACCACTCTTAATATGCAGACGATTATGGCGGCACTAAGGCCAGCTTGGGTAAACCCTAAAGGCATGAATCCTAGAGCTATTGGAGACAATATGTTTATTGTTGAGTTTGCAACTAAGATGAATAAAGTTCGAGTTGAAGCGGGATCTCCATGGACTGTTGGCAAGCATGCAGTGCTCATTAACATTTTTGATGCTAGACAGAGACCATCAGATGTTCGCTTTGACAAATTAACTGTTTGGGGTCGCATTAAAAACCCAAGATTTGAACTGATGAACAAAATTTGGGGAGAAAAACTTGGAGCAAAGCTAGGAACAATGGAGACTGATGATGTGGATAGAAGGGTAGAGCTTGGGGGGGGGGGGCTGTCTACGAGTTAGAGTAATCGTGGATATCTCCAAACCTCTGTTAAGGTGGGTTACAACTTATTCGAAGAATCACCAAGAGTATGATACTTGTGAGGTAGTGTATGAGAGGCTCCCACATTACTGCTTCTCATGTGGATTGTTGGGACACTCTTCCATGGAATGCCCCAGACGAGGTGAGAGGGATGCAGAGGGTAAGCTACCTTGGAATGCCGATAGGCTGTGTGTCAAGGATGATAAGAAGAGAAGTTTTCCAGGTTCCAAATCAGTGCAAAGTTCACAATCAAGTGGCAAATGTTCACACTACGATGACAAAAGAGGGAATCCCATCTCCGTGCTAAAGCGAAGATTGTCGAACCAAACACTGATAAATTGCAAGAGGAATATGTAGTCACCTCTCCCATGAATCTGAAGGTTCAAAATCAGAAATTAAAAAAATAAGGTGGATCAAGGCATGGTGAGTAAGGAACTTTTTTATTCAGGGGCTACAAATAGTCATGTTGTTGGGCAAAAAAGGAAGCAAATAAAGGTATATAGACCCAAAGGACCATCCACAAATGCAGAACTAATGGCGGAAAACAACAGTAAGGCCATTGTCTTGGGTGGAAACAGTGTGAATACAAGTGAACCAGGTACAACTTTGGGTCAAATGTATGTAGAAGGGAACATTGATTCTTATAAGAATGTAACGCCCACGATGCGGCTATATCTCCCACGTGTCGAGGCACGACTTAGAGGCATAACCGCATTGTGGCGCCCCCGATTTAATCATACACTAATCATACACGCAAACGTGTACGATCAAGATCAGGGACTCACGGGAAGATATCACAACACAACTCTACAAATAAAATAAGTCATACAAGCATCATATTACAAGCCAGGGGCCTCGAGGGCTCGAATACAAGAGCTCGATCATAGACGAGTCAGCGGAAGCAACAATATCTGAGTACAGACATAAGTTAAACAAGGTTTGCCTTAAGAAGGCTAGCACAAACTGGGATACAGATCGAAAGAGGCGCAGGCCTCCTGCCTGGGATCCTCCTAAACTACTCCTGGTCGTCGTCAGCGGGCAGCACGTAGTAGTAGGCACCTCCGGTGTAGTAGGAGTCGTCATCGACGGTGGCGTCTGGCTCCTGGGCTCCAACATCTGGTTGCGACAACCAGGTAGAAGGGATAGAGGGAAAAGAAGGAGAAAGCAACCGTGAGTACTCATCCAAAGTACTCGCAAGCAAGGAGCTATACTACATATGCATGGGTATCAAATGGAATAAGGGTATCATATGTAGACTGAACTGCAGAATGCCAGAATAAGAGGGGGATAACTAATCCTGTCGAAGACTACGCTTCTGGCAGCCTCCGTCTTGCAGCATGTAGAAGAGAGTAGACTGAAGTCCTCCAAGTAGCATCGCATAGCATAAACCTAACCGATGATCCTCCCCTCGTCGCCCTGTGAGAGAGCGATCACCGGTTGTATCTGGCACTTGGAAGGGTGTGTTTTATTAAGTATCCGGTTCTAGTTGTCATAAGGTCAAGGTACAACTCTGGGTCATCCTTTTACCGAGGGACACGGCTATTCGAATAGATAAACTTCCCTGCAGGGGTGCACCACATTCCCCAACACGCTCGATCCCATTTGGCCAGACACACTTTCCTGGGTCATGACCGGCCTCGGAAGATCAACACGTCGAAGCCCTACCTAGGCACAACAGAGAGGTCAGCACACCGGTCTAAATCCTATGGCGCAGGGGTCTGGGCCCATCGCCCTTTGCACACCTGCACATTGCGTACGCGGCCGGAAGCAGACCTAGCCTAGTGGCGTTCCAGTCCAATCCAGCGCGCGCCACTCAGTCGCTGACGTCACGAAGGCTTCGGCTGATACCACGACGTCGGGATACCCATAACTACTCCCGCGTAGATGGTTAGTGCGTATAGACCAAATGGTCAGACTCAGATCAAATACCCAGATCTCGTTAAGCGTGTTAAGTATCCGCAAACGCCGAACAGGGCCAGGCCACCTCTCTCCTAGGTGGTTTGAACCTGCCCTGTCGCTCCGCCACAAAGTAACAGTTGGGGGCCATCGGGAACCCAGGCCCACCACTACCTGGGTGGAACCACCTGCCCCTTCAGCCCCCATCTCCAAACAATATCACCGGTAATGTAACAGTGTAAAGTATATAGTATATGCCCGTGATCACCTCCCGAAGTGATCACGGCCCAGTAGTATAGCATGGCAGACGGACAAGAGTGTAGGGCCACTGATGGAACACTAGCATCCTATACTAAGCAGTAGGATAGCAGGTAATGGTAACAACAGTAGTAGTAAGGACAGGCTATGCATCAGGATAGGAATAACGGAAAGCAGTAACATGCTACACTACTCTAATGGAAGCAGTATAGAGAAGAGTAGGCGATATCTGGTGATCAAAGGGGGGGCTTGCCTGGTTGCTCTGGCAAGAGAGAGGGGTCGTCGACTCCGTAGTCGTACTGGGTAGCAGCGGCGTCGGTCTCAGTGTCTATTGAGAGAAGAGGGGGGAGAAACAATAAATATTTAGGCAAGCAGATGCATAGTGATGCATGACATGACAAGTAACGACGTTAGAGGTGCCCTAACACGGTACGTGATGATACCGGTGAAGGGGGGAAACATCCGGGAAAGTATCCCCGGTGTTTTGCGTTTTCGGGCAGAGGAGCCGGAGGGGAAAAGTTGCGTGTTTGCTATGCTAGGGATGCGTGATGGATGAACGGGCTGCGTATCCGAGTTCGTCTCGTCCTTCTGAGCAACTTTCATGTACAAAGTTTTTCGATCCGAGCTACGGTTTATTTTAAAATGATTTTCTAAAGTTTTATTAATTTTTGGAATTAATTATTTAATTCAACATTATCCATAATAGTAAAAGATGACGTCAGCATGACATCATGCTGACATCAGCAGTCAACTGAGCAGTTGACTCGGTCAACTATGGGTGGGTCCCCGCATGTCATTGATTGTTTAGCCTAATTAGTGTTTAACTAATCTAAGTACTATTTAATTAAACTAATTAGTTAATTAGGTTAATCTAGTTATGATTAATTAACTTAAATAATTCCATAATTAATTAATTAATTTAATTATGATTGTTTATTTAATTATTTTTATTATTATTATTTTTCTTTAATTCCTTTTTTTTCATTAAAACATTTTGTGCGGGGCCCCCATGTCAATGGCTCAGTGAGAGCCTTAGCGGGTGTTCGGGTAACGGGCACCGGCGTCGCTCGTGCGAAGACCGAGCCCGGCCGGGGTGGGGGCAAGGCAAGGCGAGGCCGTGGCCTCGCGAGGGCGCCGACGCACTGCAGTAGAGGCCGGTGCGGGTGCGGCGGTGGCTGGGACAGGCGCGGCCCGGCGAGGTGCTTCGCGCGGCAAGGAACGGGGACGGATCGCGGCGACCGCGGCGCGGTCGGCCGTATCGATGGCGATGAGCAGCGGGGCAGAGGGAGTGGCCGGCGGCAGCGCCAGCGGTGGGGAAAGGGGTGCGGCCCGGCGGACGCAGCGGCATGGGCGCAAGAGGAACACGGGCAGTGGCGAGGCGGGCGGCCCTGAGCAGCGCGCAGCAGGCGCAGGCGGCAGCGCTAGCAGGGAGCGGAGCGGGGCGGCGCGGTAGTGGGCCTCGATGGCCGGGGACAGAGAGCCAGGGGAGAGAGGGAGGGAGGCCGGAGCTCACGGCGGGGCGTAGGGTTTTCGGGCAGCGGGCTCGATGGAGTTCGGGGAGGTCCGACGAGGACGACACGGCGGAGCGGGAGGCAGTCCGACGAGGAAGTGGCGTCGACGAGGGGAGGTGTTGGGGCGACGTCGACGAGGTGATGCCGCGGAGGAGGACGGAGGCGCGGCAACGAGGGCGGCGGGGCCATGGCGCGCAACGGCAGCGGGAGGGGTCGGGGGCGTCAGTTGCCCCCCGATCCAGATCCGTTCGTGGGGGGGGGGGGGAGGAGCGAGGGGAGTGGGGTTTCTTCCCCGATCCAGATTGGATCGGGAGGGGGAGGCGAGTGGGGATCGAGAGGAGTGGGGGGGGGTTAGTGGCTAGGGTTTCGGGTGGGAGTGGCCTAATAGGCCAGTGGGCAGCGAGGGTGGGCCGGCCGACTGGACTGGTTGGCCCAGTTGGCCCCGAGGCCATCTGGGTCGTGGCCCAGCGGGGGGGGGGGGTCTCCTTTTATCTCCTTTTTTTGGCATCTTGTTTTCTTAATTATTTTTTTGTTTTATTTCTAGTTTCTCTCCATTTTAGTTTTTATAATTATGATCTTAGTTCCTAAAATAGTACCACTACTTATTCTAATGCCACTATATCTTGGGCACCTAAAAGAATTAGTTTAATATTTTATACTTTATAAAAGGCATTTAATTATTGGTTTTGGCTGTTGTTCTATTTAGTTTCGAGTATTTAAACATTTCCTAGCAATGTGGTTCTACCACCATAACCATCTATGATTTATTTGCTACAGCTTGACCATTTTAGATTTGACAGTTGAAAACTTTTATTGTTTGACTCGATTTTAAATTTGAAATTTGAACGGGATTTGAATCATCGCAAGATTAACAACAGTAATCGTGGTGACGTGGCATCATTAACCGGGATTTACTGTAGCTTAATTATCCGGGCGTCACACGCATGTTGGTTTTGTCGCAAGAGGGGTAATCTTCACACAATCCCATGTACTGAATAAGAAAGGGATAAAGAGAGTTGGCTTACAATCGCCATGTCACACAATACATAAATAATTCACACATTATCCAAATACACTCATAGACCGACTACGGTCAAATCCGAATAAAAGGAAGATAAACCCCAAATGCTAGATCCCCGATTGTCCCAACTGGGCTCCACTACTGATCATCAGGAAACGAAACATAGTAACGACCAAGGTCCTCGTCGAACTCCCACTTGAGTTCGGTAGCATCACCAGCACTGGTATCATCGGCACCTGCAACTGTTTGGAAGTATCCATGAGTCACGAGGACTCAGCAATCTCACACCCGCGAGATCAAGACTACTTAAGCTTATGCGTATGATAAGGTAATGAGGTGGAGCTGCAGCAAGCGCTAAGCAAATATGGTGGCTAACATACGCAAATAAGAGTAAGATGAGAAGCTACGCAATAGTTGTGAAGCTAGAAGTGATCCTGAAACTACTTACGTCCAAACATAACCCAAGACCGTGTTCATTTCCCGGACTCCGCCGAAAAGAGACCATCATGGCTACACATGCGGTTGATGCATTTTAATTAAGTCAAGTGTCAAGTTCTCTACAACCGGATATTAACAAATTCCCATCTGCCACGTAACCGCGGGCACAACTCTCGAAAGTTTATACCCTGCAGGGGTGTCCCAACTTAGCCCATCACAAGCTCTCACGGTCAACGAAGGATATTCCTTCTCCCGAAAAGACCCGATCAGTCTCGGAATCCCGGTTACAAGACATTTCGACAATGGTAAAACAAGACCAGCAAAGCCGCCCGACTGTGCCGACAATTCCCGATAGGAGCTGCACATATCTAGTTCTCAGGGCACACCAGATAGGTCAAGCTACGAGTAAAACCAGCCCTCAAGTTTCCCCGAGGTGGCCCCGCAGGTTGCCTGGTTCAGACCAACACTCAGAGGAGCACTGGTCCGGGGGGGGGGGGGGTTAAAATAAAGATGACCCTCAAGCTCGCGAAAACCCAAGGTGTAAGGGCATATTTATCCCTAAGGTGTTTTGGTGATTGATGACAACGCGTTTGCGGACTAATCGTGTGCCTTGAGTATCGCAGACATTTCATCGCCAGACACAAGATGGTTGGGTGCCCCTCAAAGACTGTTGAAGACGGAGTCTTTTCTACGTTTCTTTTTGGTGGATTTGAGTCGTAGGAAAGCCGTACTATTAAGAGGGGGTCCGCGTCGGAAAGGTTTGGGTGGAATCATCACGTACACGTCTCCTTCTTGTCCCCTCCTTTCCCTTGGAGCATCCTCCGCTTTCTCGCCGCCTTGTTTCTGGCTGCTGCATTGGCTCGCGGTAGTACTGCTCCCAAGTGAGCGGTAGTACCGTAGGCACCAGCGGTAGTACCGCTCCCCTGGAGCTGCACTACCGTTCCCACCAGGCTAGTACCGCTCCCTCACAGTAGTAGGGGCGGATGTAATTTTTTACATCCACGCCTACCACGGTAGTACCGCTTTCGCTCCGCGGTAGTACCGTGCTATGTTGTCAGGCAGTAGTACCGCCCCTCTGTAGTACTACTGTGTCGGGTTTTTGCTTCTTCCATTTCTTTGCGGAAGTAGGCATGAATGTTTCCTCCCCCCTGGCTAGGGGAGTCCTGCCCTGCGGTAGTACCGCATGGGGGCGCGGTAGTACCGTGCTCGTGGAAGTACCGCCCTCAGCTCCTGTGTTTCAGATCTGACCTTGCTGTTGCTGGGGTTGCGGTAGTACCGCGGGCCTGTACGGTAGTACCGCATGACCGTGCGGTAGTACCGCTGGCCTGGAGCGGTAGTACTGCTGGCCGCGGGCTGGTAGGTGGATAACGGTTGGATCTTTGCCCTCACTATATAAGGGGTCCCCTTCTTCCCCGTTGACTGATCTCTTCCTACCATAAGCTCCATTGTTGCTCTAAGCTCCATTTTCGCCCGATCTCACTCCCTAACCAATCAAACTTGTTGATTTGCTCGGGAGTGGCTGAGAAGGCCTCGATCCACACTTCCACCAAGAGAAATTTGATTCCCCCACTAATCCCTTGCGGATCTTGTTACTCTCGGGTGTTTGAGCATCCTAGACGGTTGAGGTCACCGCGGAGCCATAGTCCATTATGGTGAAGCTTCGTGGTGTCGTTGGGAGCCTCCAATTGAGTTGTGGAGATTGCCCCAACCTTGTTTGTAAAGGTTCGGTCGCCGCCTCCAAGGGCACCAATAGTGGAATCACGACATCTCGCATTGTGTGAGGGCGTGAGGAGAATACGGTGGCCCTAGTAGCTTCTTGGGGAGCATTGTGCCTCCACACCACTCCAACGGAGACGTACTTCCTCTCAAAGGGAAGGAACTTCGGCAACACATCCTTGTCTCCACCGTCTCCACTCTTGGTTATCTCGTGCCTTTACTTGTGCAATCTTTTTGTATCATATCACTTGCTTGCTTGTGTTCCTATACTTGTTGCATCATATAGGTTGCTCACCTAGTTGCATATCTAGACAACCTACTTTGATGCAAAGTTTAAATTGTTAAAGAAAAGCTAAAAATTGTTAGTTGCCTATTCACCCCCCTCTAGTCAACCGTATCGATCCTTTCAATTGGTATTAGAGCCTCGTCTCTTTATTAAGTACTTTACCGTCCGAAGAGTATGGTTGATACCGTAGACGGTGTGGAGGAACACTCCGGTGTGAATCCGATCTCGTCTACGGGCGATGGGGAAACCCCGGTCTCTCGTGAGGAGTTCAATGTGGCATTGGAGACATTGAAAACCTCCATGACGACCGAGGTTGAAAGCATGTTTACTAAATTCCTTGAAGGGCTTAAACTATCCACCGCACCGTTGAAAGTGGGTAATCCCACCGACAAGGTGACGGATGCTACCTCCGATAAGGGGGAAGCTAGTAGTGAAAAGGCTCCTTCTTCTAGTGGTAAGAATGGTACCGGTATCTTTGCTCATGTGGAACCACCACTTGTTTATGGTGGACCGGTTCCTTCCACTCATTTGAATCATGCCGGTCCTCCCCCTAAGATTGTGAAAAATGAGGACTTTGATTCTTGGGTTTACCGCTTTAAATGTCATTTAAATCATGTGAATATTAATCTTTGGAGAATCATTGAAGAAGGTTTCTATCCGCATGATCCAAGCAACTTCACTCCTTGAGAAGCCGCGGATAATCAATTCAATGAGAATGCTCTCTTCATCATCCAAGATGCAATCCCACCCGAAGACCTACCTCATCTTTGGCCCTTCGCCTTGGCCAAAGACGCATGGCATTGTGTTGTCTCTCTCTACCGGGGAAGCGCAAGCATTCAACGCTCCAACTATGAAGTGGTGCAAGATGAGGCCGATGAGTTTGCAATGAAAGAAGATGAAGAACCTCGTGAGCTTTATCGGAGAGTAACCAAACTCGCGGTCTCACTACGAGATCACGGGAGCAAGGACACGAATGACAATTGGATCAAGCGCAAATTTCTCAAGACAATGATGCCCTACCACAAGGCCATGTCCTCCATCATTTGTCAAAGACTAGACTTCCACACTTTGACCTCAAGCGAAGTATTGGATGAGTTTGTGGCCATGAACATTTTGGACAAGACCGCCGACAATGCGGTGCTTCGTTCTCAAAGGGCAAAGAAGCCCAACCTTGCATTGAAGGCCAAGCTCACCGTTGAAGAAGAAGAAGAGGAAGAAGAGGAGAGCAACCCCGAAGATACAAAGTATGCATATCATGAACACATGGCACTCGCTTCAAGGCAATTTTGGAGCAAGAAAAACTCGAGGCCAAACTTTAACAAAAACAACTCAAGTGGCACGAAGAGTAAGCAATGTGTAAGGACTTGCTACAATTGTGGCAATGTGAGTCATTTTGTTGCGGAGTGCCCGTATGAGAAGAGGGAAGACAATGGTGGCAAGCTCATCCGAAAGGACAAGGCCAAGTCGTTCCCCAACAAGAGCAACTTCACCAAGAAGACTCCTCCCAAGGCATTGGTGGTACAAGAAGAGTACAATGAGGATGATGACGATGATGAAGATGGTGAGTTGGCTACCATGGCCTCAGTTGCCATTGAGACGACTCCACGGGTGTCTCTCTTCGACTCACCCAATGAGAGCATCACCGCCAAGTGCCTCATGGCTAAAGCCACCAACAAGGTAACTCCCAACATCAAAACTACCATCATTAATCATCCTTCTTCGATGGATAGCATTGATGAACATGAGGGAACTAATGTGGAGGCGAATGAGTTTGAGGCCTTTATGGGCAAACTTAAGGGTAAATCCAAGAAGCACTTTGTTGCCCTCTTGGAACAACTTGGTGAAGCCAATGACATGATCGAGGCTCACGAAGATACCATCACTAAGATGGAAGGGCATAGTCGTGACTATGCCGATGAGATTTCGGATCTTTCCAATGCTCTTGAAGAAGAGCGTGGTCTTCGTTTGGCTCTTGAGGAGTCACACAACGTTGATCATGCTAAGTTAAATAAAGACTATGATCATGTTCTCATTGTTTCTCATGTGCTAAACTCCGAGAAAGCCGAACTTGAGGTTGATCTTGCTAGACTCAAAGAGGAGTTTGATCTACTCGACAAGGCTCACAAGGACTTGAAGGGTGCTCATGCTAGCCTCAAAGAGTCTCATGATCAACTTCAAGTAAACCTAACCAAGGAAAAAGCCACCTTTTCTCGTATGATGTTAATCGATAATGCAAATGCTACTAACCCGTGTTGTGAGCATGTGCATCTTGTTGAGGAGAATGCTAAGCTAAAGGGGCAACTTGAGAGAGGTATTGCGACTTGCATACAAGGCAAGAAGAACCTCAACGACCTCTTGATCAACCAAAAGGGAGTTGTGGCCAAGGAAGGGGTTGGGTACGTGCCCGAGTCCAAGAACAAGATGAAGAACGACAAGACCAAACGACCTCCTCCTCTCATGCAAACCTTTGTGAAGGAGGGAGAGAGTGCTTCTAAGGAGAAGAAGAACAATGCGAAGGGTGGCGCTATCAAAAAGGGCGATGCCACTCCTCTCATCAAAGCCGGCGACTTTAATCCTTCTTACATGTTATGTCATGCTAGTGATGGGCATGTCTTTGCCAAATTCGTTGGTTCTCCTCATGAATACATTGAATGGTCTATTTGGTTTCCAAAGACCCTTGTTACTAACATCAAAGGACCCATTGCAAAATGGGTACCTAAAACCAAGCATTGATCTCTTGTAGGTGTTTGCTTCCGGTGGGGGATCATGGTTGCTCGATAGCGGAGCTACAAATCATATGACCGGAATCAAGGACTTGGTGATGGACGTGCACAAGATTCCATCTATGCCCACCAATGTCGAGTGGGGTGACGCCTCATCTTCTAAGGTATTGGGACTTGTCAGGGTGGTCATCTCTCATGATCTCACGATCGAGAAGGTCATGCTTGTTGAGTCCCTTGCATACAATTTACTTTTTGTTCGTCAACTTGCAATCATGGGCTTTGCCACTTTCTTTGATATCGATACTGTGGCCCTCTTGTGGAGCAAGACTCTTAAAGTAGCCTTCGTTGGGCATGTCGAGAACGGTCTATATGTGATTAACTTTTCAGAGCGACCCACTAAGACCGCGACATGCCTAATGGCTAAAGTTGATGTGGGATGGCTTTGCATCACCGTCTAGCCCATGTCAATATGAGATCTTTGCAAAGTCTTCTCAAGGGGGACCATGTCCGTGGACCAACGAATGTTAGTTTTGCTAAAGATCGTGCTTGCAGTGCTTGTATCGAAGGAAAGCTACATGAGAAGGCTAACCCTCCCACGACTATCATTTACTCAAAGAGGCCTTTGGAGCTCCTTCACTTGGATATCTTTGGGCCTCCATCCTTTGATAGTCTTGGGGGTAGGAAGTATTGCTTGGTGATTGTGGATGACTACTCAAGATACACTTGGGTGTATTTCTTCAAGAGGAAGAGCGAGACCCAACAAACCGTCATTGACTTTGCAAATGAAGCACAACGTCAACATAATGAAAAGATCTTGACAATAAGAAGTGACAACGGCACCTAGTTCAAGAACTACACCTTGGATGAGTTTCTTAGTGATGAGGGAATCAAGCATCAATATTCCGCACCTTACACCCCTCAACAAAACGGTGTTGCGAAGAGGAAGAACCGGACGTTGATGGATGCGGCAAGGACCATGATGGCGGAGTTCAAGTCTCCGTACAACTTTTGGGCCGAAGCCATCAACACCGCATGTCATGCATCCAATCGGCTCTACCTCCGCAAGGGCTTGAACAAAACTCCATATGAGATACTCACCGGTAACAATCCCAACCTCAAGTACTTTCGGGTGTTCGGGTGTAAGTGTTTCATTCTCAAGAAAGGTGTTCAGTTGTCTAAATTTGAGGCTAGAGCTTATGAGGGCATATTTGTTGGTTATGCTACAAACTCTCATGCTTACCGTGTCCTCAGTAAATCCACGGGACTTATTGAGGAGATGTGTAACGTGGAGTTTGATGAGAATAACGGCTCCCAAGTGGAGCAAAGTGGCACTTGTGATGTAGGTGATGAAATTCCTCCTCAATCCATAAGAAGAATGGGTGTTGGCTTTATCCTACCCATTGAGGAACCCCTTGTGGCCGAAGGAGAAGGACAATGCTCCACTCAAGTGGAGCCATCACCAACCCAAGGCCCACATGCTTCCGAAGAACAACATGAAGGCCCTCATCCTCAAGAATATGACCAAGGGCAAGATCATGCTCAAGACGGTGTTTACACATCAAGTGATGCCCAAGGTCAAGTTCTCTCCTCCGAGCAAGTTCAAGAACAAGAACAAGCTCAAGGCGACGCTCAAGATGATCAAGTGACCACTCCTCGTCTCACCCCCGAGGAGGAATTGGAGCGTCGTGCCGCCAAGGTTGCTTCCAAGCTCTCCACCAAGGATCATCTCATGACGAATGTGCTTGGAAGCTTAAGAAAGGGGGTAAGCACTCATAGACAATTAGCAAACTATTGTGAGCATCACGCGTTTGTCTCTTGTGTCGAACCCCACAAGGTCTATGAGGCGCTCGAAGATCCGGATTGGCTCAATGCCATGCATGAAGAACTCAACAACTTCGAGCGCAACAAAGTGTGGGGATTGGTGCCAAGACCGACGGGGAACCACAATGTCATTGGAACCAAGTGGATATTTAAGAACAAGCAAGATGCCCATGGGATTATCATTCGCAACAAGGCTCGTTTGGTAGCACAAGGCTACTCCCAAGTCGAGGGTATCGACTACGGTGAAACCTTTGCTCCCGTTGCTCGTCTTGAATCCATTCGCATGTTGATTGCATATGCTTCTCATCATAACTTTAAGTTACAACAAATGGATGTGAAGAGTGCTTTTTTTAATGGTCCCATTAATGAATTGGTTTATGTCAAGCAACCCCTCGTGTTCGAGGATCCCTACTTTCCCGATCATGTGTATCAACTTGATAAGGCACTTTATGGCCTTAAACAAGCCCCACGTGCGTGGTATGACCACCTTACCGAGTTGTTACAAGACCATGGTTTTGAAGTTGGGCTAATCGACCCCACTCTTTTTACTAAGAAGGTCAAAGGGGAGTTGTTTGTGTGCCAATTATATGTTGATGATATTATCTTTGGTTCCCTTAACAGAGCTTTCAATGAGGAATTTGCCGCTCTCATGACCTCAAAGTTCGAGATGTCTTCCATGGGAGAGTTGAAGTTCTTTCTAGGGTTCGAAGTGAAGCAAAGAAGAGAAGGAACCTTCATCAACCAAGCCAAATATACTCAAGACATGCTCAAGAGATTCAAGCTAAGTGATGTCAAGCCGGCTTCCACTCCAATGCCCACCAAGTGCCAACTTGACATAGATCCCAATGGTAAAGCGGTGGATCAAAAGGTATATCGCTCCATGATAGGTTCCTTGCTCTACCTTTGCGCATCTAGACCGGATATCATGTTGAGTGTGGGAATTTGTGCATGGTTTCAAGCCGCACCTAAGGAAAGTCACTATGTGGCGGTCAAACGAATCTTTCGATATTTGGCTCATACCCCAAACTTTGGCTTATGGTACCCAAGAGGAGCAAACTTCAAGCTTGTAGGGTATTCGGATTCCGATTGGGCGGGAGACACAGTGGATAGGAAGTCCACTTCCAGAGGGTGCCAATTTCTTGGTTGCTCTTTGGTAAGTTGGTCTTCCAAAAAGCAAAGTTGTGTGTCTCTCTCGTCCAACGAAGCGGAGTATGTGGCGGCCGGTAGTTGTTGTGCACAACTCTTATGGATGAGGCAAACTTTAAAGGATTACGGTGTCATTTGTGACAAAGTGCCTCTTTGGTGTGACAATGAAAGTGCCATCAAGATCTCTCTCAACCCGGTGCAACACTTCAAGACGAAGCATATTGAGATCCGGTATCACCTCATCCGGGATCACACTAGGCGAGGAGAGATCGAGATCAACTATGTCAACACTCATGATAACCTTGCAGATATTTTCACGAAGCCCTTGGATGAAGCAAGATTTCGTGAGTTAAGGCATGAGCTAAATATCATTGATTCGAGCAATGTTGCTTGAACCCTTACACACCCCACCATACTCAACGTGTTGTCTTGTTTAGATGTAGGCATGGACATAGGGGGAGTGTTGTTCTCTCAATGAACTCTCCCTCCCCCCATTATGCATAAATTGATCAAGTCTTTCACATTAGCCATGTTTGATGGTACTTGTGCTTCAAAGACGAGTTTTGGTCATGGGCCCAAGGATAATTCTTCACGGTGCCATACCAATTGACTCAAACATAGGTGGCTACGGCCACCGCCCTCTCTCTGGAGAGGTGGTGTCTCGTGGTTGTTTCGTTTTGTCATTTGCCTTTCTGCCTTTGTGTGTAGCGTGGTCTTGTGGTGTTGTGTTGCCTCGGAGTGTTCGTGCAAAGACCTCTTTTTCGTGTGCTTGATACGTGCATCTTCTTGAGCCCACGGTACTACCGCGGCTTGCTGCGGTACTACCGCTTTGAGAGGCACGGTACTACCGCTCACGAGCGGTACTACCGTGATGAGGCACGGTACTACCGCGCCATCGAGTGAGCGTGGGGGTTATGACTCGGGCAGGGGAGTTCCAACTCCCCATACCCATTCACTCGTCTCTCTCCCCACGTCTCTCTCTCTCTTGCTCAAGAACGGCGCCGGAGGTCCTCGCCGGAGCTCCGTCTCCGGCCACTCTCCTCGGATTCCGACCGGTGGGATCGTTCCCCACCACTTCCTCTTGCCATGGACCAAGGTTTTTCCCCAAATCCCTCTTTTTCTTGGTTGTTCTCTCGCTTCTAGGTTTTTGGGGAGATGCTTGTTGTTCTTGAGATTTTAGGCCAAATCTGTGCAAGAGTAGGATGTAGGAGAGTCGCGTTGCGTAGGAATCATACTTGATATGTTGTCTTGTGGTAGATTTGTCCAACCATAGTACCGCCGCGGTTTCACGGGCTTTTCTCAGATTTGAACTTGTTCGGATCTGACGCGGTGCGGTACTACCGTGTCTCATGAGCGGTACTACCGCTCGTGCGGTACTACCGCCCATCCGGTGCGGTACTACCGTGCTAGCTCGTGCGGTACTACCGCCCATCAGACGCGGTACTACCGCGCTAGCTGAGGCACTAAGCTTCTACTACCACTCCTAGACCCGGTACTACCGTGACCTTACACGGTACTACCGCGACTAAGAGCGGTACTACAATCTTAGTACCGCAGCACTTGGCAGTACTACCGTAGGGGCCAAATCTCTCTCATGGCAATTATCTCGTGTGCTCTCTACATGTTTCTTTTGCTTTGTTGTGGTATTTGCATTGATCCTTCTTGCTTGTTGTGTGTGTTTTGCGCTTTGTGTCTCAGGTGGTGGCTCTCGCCGTTCCAATCCCAGTCGTGACACTGGCTCCAAGCGTTTGCGCAACCCCCAAGATGAAGCACCAGAGGGCTCCAATGCCCCCAAGCGCAATGTTAAGACCACTGCCAGCAAGCAAAAGGAACCTGCTAAGGGCATGGACGAGATTTCAGTCACTGAGTATGTCGAACGCCAGAAGATCAATCCCTATGTGAATCCTCGGGCTGTCCTCAGAGGCACCGAGTTGTTCTGGACCAAGCAACAGGCTTTCATCTATCTGGATGTGATCAAGAACAAGCAGAATACCTTCGTGGATGTCAAGTGGATAGACATGAATCACATGCGGAAGGACAAGTTTCGTGACTATTTTGGAGAGGCTCTGGACTTGGTGGAGCAGTTTGCTATTGAGCCGGTGATCTCCTTTCACCTTGACTATGACCCTGAGCTTATCTGTCAGTTCTTTGCCTCTGTTTATTTTCATCCCGGGGATGAGCGGAGGATGACCTGGATGACCAACGGCCGTCAGCTGTTTGCTACATGCAAGGAGTTCATGGATCTGCTTCACATTCCTGATGACAGGCTTCACACCCCCGTTGGTGTTCGCCCCCACGCCAACTCTGAGTCTGCCAACAAGAACCTGCTTCAGGCATTCCTTGTTGAGAAGGTGCTCCCCAATGGCAAGTCGACTTGGGTGCTGAACTCCTTTCTGGATATCATGCATCACATCTTCCGCAACACTCTGTTCCCACGCATTGGCGACAATGACAAGGTTCATGCTTATCTAGTGGACATGTTGCTCCTGTGTGCAGAGGCACGTTCATCTCAGACTCAACCACTTGATGTCTCACACATCATGTGGTGTGAGCTTCGGTTTGCGGTGTTCACTCGCAAGGTACCTATCTATGGACCGTACCTGTTTCTGTTGCTCTCCACAACTTGGGAGAAGATGTACCCTGGTGATGAGTTCCTTGCTCCAGACTGGGTTCGGCATGAGTCCATCAGCCTCCGTGTCAAGCCCAACTAGGCCAACACTACCACCCGTGCTGAGACTTCTTCTGCTAGGAGGGCTGTTGGTGAGGAGGAGGCTGGTGCAGAGCATGTTGCTGAGGATCGTGCTGCTAGGTCTACCACTCCTTCCTCTGAGCCATCGTGGGCCAAGAAGTTAAAGGACAAGATGAATACTCTCTTCTGCATGCAGGCAAAGGGACAGTACAGGACTCACATGGCTGACAAGGAGAGTCGCCACCGTGACAAAAAGGTCATGATGCTCTTTGGAGAGGATGTGTCTGGCGGTTCTGAGGACGTCATCACGCTAGAGGCTGCCTGGATGATGAAGCAGGGGTACAAGTGGACCAGTTTAGAGGAAGACATCGAGGAGCCCGTCCCCGCCGCTGAGTCTAACGAGGAGCACGAGGAGCAGTGGGACGACCTCTCTACCTGAGCCACCCCGTGTGTGTAGGTGTCCTCTCTGCCTTTTTGGCATCTCGATGCCAAAAGGGGAAAGAGTGTAGGGATTTTCATTGTGTCGTGCTTGGTGTGTTTGCTTTGTCTTTGTCGTTTGAACCTCGTTTGCTTTTGTTTGGTTTGTGCCTTCGAGACCTATCCTACATATGGTGTAAGACATATGCACTCTATCTACCTTAGTTAACTTATGTTTGCTATCCTGTCTAGTGTTAGCCTTCCTATTACTAGATATGCCTTGTCTCTATAATATAGGGGGAGCTTTGATCCTAGTATGTGTGCCGTGCAGTCCAAAGCACCCATCTAGTTGGCACACATCTAGGGGGAGCCCATCTATATTCTAGAGAGGAGGGGTTTGCGGTTGCTTAATATTATTTCCCTTGTGCAAATCCCGTATTGTCATCAATCCACCAAAAGGGGGAGATTATAAGGGCATATTTATCCCTAAGGTGTTTTGGTGATTGATGACAACGCATTTGCGGACTAATCGTGTGCCTTGAGTATCCTAGACATTTCATCACAAGGCACAAGATGGTTGGGTGCCCCTCAAAGACTGTTGAAGACGACGTCTTTTCTACGTTTCTTTTTGGTGGATTTGAGTCGTAGGAAAGCCGTACTATTAAGAGGGGGTCCGCGCCGGAAAGGTTTGGGTGGAATCATCACGTACACGTCTCCTTCTTGTCCCCTCCTTTCCCTTTGAGCATCCTTCGCTTTCTCGCCGTCTTGTTTCTGGCTGCTGCGTTGGCTCGCGGTAGTACTACTCCCAAGTGAGCGGTAGTACCGTAGGCACCAGCGGTAGTGCCGCTCCCCTGGAGCTGCACTACCGTTGCCCACCAAGCTAGTACCGCTCCCTCGCGGTAGTAGGGGCGGATGTAATTTTTTACATCCGCGCCTACCACGGTAGTACCGCTTTCGCTCTGCGATAGTACCATGCTATGTTGTCAGGCAGTAGTACCGCCCCTCTGCAGTACTACTGTGTCGGGTTTTTGCTTCTTCCGTTTCTTTGCGGAAGTAGGCACGGATGTTTCCTTCCCCCTGGCTAGGGGAGTCCTGCCTCGCGGTAGTACCACATGGGGGCGCGGTAGTACCGCGCTCACGGAAGTACCGCCCTCAGCTCCTGTGTTTCAGATCTGACCTTGCTGTTGCTGGGGTTGCGGCAGTACCGCGGGCCTGTACGGTAGTACCGCATGACCGTGCGGTAGTACCGCTTGGCAGCAAGCGGTAGTACCGCGTGGCCCTGTGGTAGTATCGCTGGCCTGGAGCGGTAGTACCGCTGGCCGCGGGCTGGTAGGTGGATAACGGTTGGATCTTTGTCCCTCACTATATAAGGGGTCCCGTTCTTCCCCGTTGACTGGTCTCTTCCTACCCTAAGCTCCATTGTTGCTCTAAGCTCCATTTTCACCCGATCTCACTCCCTAGCCAATCAAACTTGTTGATTTGCTCGGGAGTGGTTGAGAAGGCCTCGATCCACACTTCCACCAAGAGAAATTTGATTCCCCCCACTAATCCCTTGCGGATCTTGTTACTCTTGGGTGTTTGAGCATCCTAGATGGTTGAGGTCACCGCGGAGCCATAGTCCATTTTGGTGAAGCTTCGTGGTGTCGTTGGGAGCCTCCAATTGAGTTGTGGAGATTGCCCCAACCTTGTTTGTAAAGGTTCGGTCACCGCCTCCAAGGGCACCAATAGTGGAATCACGGCATATCACATTGTGTGAGGGCGTGAGGAGAATACGGTGGCCCTAGTGGCTTCTTGGGGAGCATTGTGCCTCCACACTACTCCAACGGATATGTACTTCCTCTCAAAGGGAAGGAACTTCGGCAACACATCATCGTCTCCACCGTCTCCACTCTTGGTTATCTCGTGCCTTTACTTGTGCAAGCTTTTTGTATCATATCACTTGCTTGCTTGTGTTCCTATACTTGTTGCATCATATAGGTTGCTCACCTAGTTGCACATCTAGACAACCTACTTTGATGCAAAGTTTAAATTGTTAAAGAAAAGATAAAAATTGTTAGTTGCCTATTCACCCCCCTCTAGTCAACCATATCGATCCTTTCACAAGGGAAAAAGGCTTAGGTTATCAAATGTAAAACCAAGGTTGGGCCTTGCTGGAGGAGTTTTATTCAAAGCGAACTGTCAAGGGGGTCCCATAACCCCAACCGCGCAAGGAACGCAAAATCAAGGAACATAACACCGGTATGACGGAAACTAGGCGGCAAGAGTGGAACACAACACTAGGCAAAAGGCCGAGCTTCCACCCTTTACCAAGTATATAGATGCATTAAATTAAATAAGAGATATTGTGATATCCCAACATAAACATGTTTCAACATGGAACAAACTTCAACTTCACCTGCAACTAACAACACTATAAGAGAGGATGAGCAAAAGCGGTAACTTTGCCAAACAACGGTTTGCTAGGAAGTTGGGTTAGAGGCTTGACATGGAAATATGGGAGGCATGATAAACAAGTGGTAGGTAGCACGACATAGCGATAGAGCGAACAACTAGCAAGCAAAGATAGAAGTGATATCGAGGGTATGGTCATCTTGCCTGCAATGTTCTCTAAGTTGTCGAAAGCTTGCTCCTCGTTAGCGTACTCAACAGGTTCCTCATTCATGTACTCGTCTCCCGGCTCTACCCAAAGCAAGAACACAAGCAATGGAACAACAATCAATCACGATGCAATGCACAAGCAACATGATGCAATACATGGCATGATACGCAAGATATGATATGCAATGCATATGCGTGCTCCAGAAGGGAAAGAATGATCAAGGCATCAACTTGGCAAACCAAGTTTGCCTCTGGAAAGATGAGGTGATTTCGGTCGAAATCGATATAAGGATCACCAGAAACGGATGCGCGGTTTGCAAATGACAGGCAACACAAGAAATGTGCAAATCTGTGATTAACAACATGATGCCACTTAGAATGCAACAAGAAACTAAGCTACTGCACTCCAACATAGCAACAAAGCATATAGCAGTGATGTACAAGAGATGCTTCACAAAACATGAACACTGAGATACAGCTAAATCACACTAGAACAGGTTTAAACAAGCATGGAAAAAGTGCAAAAGATATCAGCTTCACAGACTTAGAGAAAATACTAAACATGTCAAAACAGCATCAGGAATCAATGTTTAGAGCAAGCAAACAACATGCTAGAGGAACTTATCATAGCAAACAAAGGCATAGCATGCTTCTAATAAATGCATAGAACAAAACTCCCTTACTGAACATGAGCCAAAAAGGCACAGGAGATATGATGGTACCCATGTAAACATAGCAAGTTTATAAACAGATTCAGACTTAGTGGAATTTCAGGACATGGCAAAAACAGATTCATGATAGCAACTTTGCAAGCTCATGCCGCTCACCACAAAGCATTACATGACAACACAAGCATACCAACAGTAATAAGACATGTTCATGAAGCTAAACATGGCAAGATAAAGTTCATGGGATGCATGGATCACTAGCAAAACACATGGAAATATTGATTATCATGTTAACAATCGGCCAGGAACATTATTTAGCAAAAGTAGAGCAAGAAAAATGACATGCTAGAGTACTCCATAGTTTCAACCGGAGCAATGAATGGATATAGCATAATCATATGTCGAAAACATCCTTACTTAACTACCTCAAAATAAGCATGGATATCATGGTAGCAACAAGTTTACATGGCATCAAAATAACATCAGGAAAAGGACTTCGCAAAATCCTAAGTGCCTGAAAACAGCAACATCACGGAGCCTACTTTGCATGCTTGTGCTAGTCACCACATAGCTCCTAAAAATACAAGACTTGCACCACTCTAAATATGGCATGATGGATCTCAAAACACATGTAGACATCATGCTCATAAGATGCACACACAAAATGCAACAAAAATGACAAATCTCCATATTCTGTTAAGAACCGGCAGTTAACATTTTATAGCACTCTTGCAACGAGGGAAATTGCATCATAACGGATAGTAACATGCATGCAAGTGCCACTAACATGAAGATCTTAACGAGATGAACATGTCGACATATCATATGCATGAATCTAAGCACCGAGCACGGAGATGCGACACGTTGAACATGGCATCAAAATAATGCAGAAAAGGACTTTAGACGAAATCGGGGTCAACCTCACAGAACAGATCTAGGGTTTTGGTGGCGCGGACTTCGAGGATCACTGGGATCTCCGTAGGAGTTGGAGGGGACGGAGGCTGGAGTCGTCGCCAGTGAGCGGGGCGAGGCGGAGAGCGATGGATCCGGCGAGAGGAGGCGGCGGAGGATGACGGGGCGACGCGGGCGGCGCCAGCGGAGCTTGGCGGCGGCGAGGCGGCGGGTGCTCCGGCGAGGGGCGTGTGGTGGCGTGGCGGTGAGGGGGCGGCGTTGGGTGACGAGGTGGTCATTGGCGGCGGCGGAGCATGGTCGGGCGGCGGTGGCGAGGCGCGGGAGGGCGCGGGCGGCAGCGAAGGGCGGCTGGGCCGAGGGGGCCGGACGTGCGCCCGAGCAGGCCGACGGCGGAGGATGCGTGGCGCACCCCGATTGGCTGCGGGCAGCGGCATGTTTTTGTCCGGTGGAATCCGGACACGTTCGGTGGCGGCGGGGAAGTTTTCTAGGGTTTCATCCGCGGAAATTCGGAGGGAGATGTGTATTTATAGGTAGAGGGAGCTAGGAGTGTCTGAGGGAGTCCTGGACTAAGGGATCCTCGGGCGTACAACCTATTAGACATGGGCCAGACTGATGGGCTGTGAAGATACGAAGACCGAAGACTTTACCCGTGTCCGGATGGGACTCTCCTTTGTGTGGAAGGCAAGTTCGGCGTCCAAATATGAAGATTCCTTTCTCTGTAACCGACGTTATGTAACCCTAGATCCCTCCGGTGTCTACATAAACCGGAGGGATAGGTCCGTAGACATACATCCTCATAATGATAGTCAGACATGCTAGACTTCTAGGGTTTAGCCATTACGATCTCATGGTAGATCAACTCTTGTAATACTCATATTCGTCAAGATCAATCAAGCAGGAAGTAGGGTATTACCTCCATAGAGAGGGCCCGAACCTGGGTAAACATCGTTGCCCCTGTCTCCTGTTACCATCGACCTTAGACACAGTTACCATCGACCTTAGACGCACAGTTTGGGACCCCCTACCTGAGATCCGTCGGTTTTGACACCGACATTGGTGCTTTCATTGAGAGTTCCACTATGCTGTCGTCAAAAGGTTTGATGGCTCCTTCGATCATCGACAACGACGCTGTCCAAGGGGAAGTCTTCCTCCCTGGACAGATCTTCGTGTTCGGCGGTTTCGCACTACGGGCCAACTCGCTTGGCCATCTGGAGCAGATCGAAAGCTAAGCCCCTGGCCATCAGGTCAGATTTGGAAGCTTGAACTATGTCATGGATATCCGTGGAGACTTGATCTTCGACGGATTCGAGACCACGGCAGCCGCTCCCTGCCACCACGATGAACATGACCTAAATCTGCCATTGGTCCATACCCAGGAGATAGTACTTGTAGCTGCTCCGGCCCTAGATCCGGAGCAGATCGCGCCATCCGAAGACGGGAAGCTCAACCCCGCCGCTGAGTCTACGGCTTCCGCGGCGTGGGAGCCGCACACAGACCTAACTTCAAGTGACATCTGTGTCACTGGAACCATGGACTCGTCTCCGGCTACAGGTTCCGAACCTTGTGCGTACGCATACATCGAGCTTAATCGATCATCGGTCGTCGAATTCAGCTCCGCGGACATCTTCCGGCACTCGCCTTTGGGTGGTGTGTTAAACTCGTTAAGAGCACTATCCTTAGCGGGGGGCTCACAGCCGAATTATACCCGGTTCGAACTGGAGGCTGATGACGGAGAATTTCGCTTCCCACCCACCGCCCACTTCATAGCCACTGTCAAAGACTTAACCGACACGCTCGATTACAGCTCCGACGACATCGATAGTATGGACGACGATGCCAGAGAAGAAGAGGCCCAAAACCTGCCGTTTACCGGACGCTGGACGGCCACTTCCTCGTATGACGTATACATGGTGGATGCACCAAAAGAGAATAGCGACAATGACAAGGAGGATCAGGTTGAGGATAAACCTCCCGAGATACAACCAAAGCGCCGGCGTCAGCGGCGCCACTCTAAGTCACGCCGCAGCAAAGACAGCAACACCGGCAGAGGAGAAGACAACACTCCGGACAGTGCCGAAGACAATGAAGACCCCGTTCAGCCAACTTCCGAACAGGATGAATGGGAAGATGGGCAAGTTAGCCTTGGTAAACAGGCCACACACGAAGACTCGGAGGACAGTAATTATCTTCCGCTCTCCGAGGACGAGGCAAGCCTCGACACCGAGGACTTTATTGTGCCCGAGGAACCTCTCGAACAGGAGCGCTTCAAGCGCTAGCTAATAGCCACCGCAAGGAGCCTGAAAAAGAAACATCAACAGCTTCAAGATGATCAAGATCTGCTCAATGATAGATGGACTGATGTCTTGGCAGCCGAGAAACACGGCCTCAAGCGACCACTTAAAAGTTACCCGAAGCGCAAATTGCTACCTCAATTCAATGACGAGGCGTTGGAGCCCAGGCTGTCAGTACACAATACGGCTGACCGACCACTACGTGGTCGGTACAAAGCGGCAACACAAGCCGAACACCAACCCGCCTTACCTCGCCGTAAAGGCAGAGACAAAACTGCTCAGGGACACACGTATGATCTCCGGCAGGGCCTGAAGAATAAAACAGGCCCGACCAGATCGATCTACGGATCACGGGGGCGTGCCTTGACGCGCGACGACGGCTATCAAGCCGAGCACGACAAACCTAGTCATACGCGGGCCGAAAACCGCAGACAGACTCCATCGGAGCTACCTCGCGATGTGGCCCGATATAGAGCCACCGCACACCCTCTTTGCTTCACCGACGAAGTAATGGAGCATGAATTCCCAGAAGGGTTTAAACCCTTGAATATTGAATCATACGATGGAACAACTGATCCCGCGGTGTGGATTGAGGATTTTCTTCTCCATATCCATATGGCCCGCAGAGATGACCTCCATGCCATTAAATACCTCCCGTTAAAATTCAAAGGGCCAGCTCGGCACTGGTTAAACAGTCTGCCCGAAAACTCTATTGGCAACTGGGAGGATTTGGAAGACGCCTTCCACGACAACTTCCAAGGTACATATGTCTGGTCACCAGACGCCGATGACTTAAGCCATATAGTTCAACACCCCGGAGAGTCAGCCAGGAAATTCTGGACTAGGTTCCTAACTAAAAAGAACCAGATCATCGACTGTCTGGATGCCGAAGCCCTAGCGGCCTTTAAACACAGCATCCGCGACGAATGGCTCGCCCGCCACCTCGGCCAAGAAAAGCCGAAGTCCATGGAAGCCCTCACGGCACTCATGACCCGCTTTTGTGCGGGTGAAAATAGTTGGCTGGCCCGTAGAAAAAGCAATGCAAGTAATGCTGGCACCTCTGAAGCTTGAAATAGCAATGACAAGTCCTGACGTAACAGCCAGAAGCATCGAAACAACAATGACAACACCAATGATATGATGGTCAATGCCGGATTCAGTGGCTCTAAGTCCAGTCAGCGAAAGAAGCCGTTCAAAAAGAACAATTCAGGCTCATCCAGCTTAGACCGCATACTCAATCGTCCGTGCCAGATCCATGGCACCCCAGACAAACCACCCAATCATACCAACAGAGATTTTTGGGTTTTTAAATAGGCCAACAATTTAAACACCAAGAGCAAGGAGAAGGGATCGCAAAGCGAGGACGATGACAAGGAGCCCAGGCCATCGAACACAAGGGGATAGAAGAAGATTCCCCCTCAGGTCAAAATGGTGAACATGATATATGCTACCCACATCCCCAAGAGGGAGCGCAAGCGCGCGCTCAGGGACGTCTACGCGATAGAGCTCGTCGCCCCAAAATTCAATCCATGGTCATCATGCCCGATCACTTTCGATCGTCGGGATCATCCGACCAGTATCCATCACGGCGGTTCAACCGCACTGGTCCTGGACCCAAAAATTGATGGGTTCCACCTGACGCGAGTCCTGATGGACGGTGGCAGCAGTCTCAACCAGCTCTATCAGGATACAATGCGCAAAATGGGCATTAATCCATCACGGATCAAGTCCACAAAGACTACCTTTAAAGGAGTCATACCAGGTGTAGAGGCCCGCTGTACGAGCTCAATCACACTAGAGGTTGTCTTCGGATCTCCAGACAACTTCCAAAGCAAGGAGTTAATCTTCGATATCGTGCCATTTCGCAACGGCTATCACGCACTGCTTGGACGAACCACATTTGCTCGATTCAACGCGGTACCACACTATGCTTATCTCAAGCTGAAAATGCCCAGACCACGCGGCGTCATAACAGTTAATGGAAACACGGAACGCTCCCTCCGCACCGAGGAGCACACCGCTGCTTTAGCAGCAGAAGTACAAAGCGGCCTTTTCAAGCAGAACCTTAATTCTGCGGCCGAGCTCCCGGACACTGTCAAGAGAGTCCGGACTATTCTCCAGCAGGACAACTCGGCTCGTCAAGAGCTCGACTAGCAATTCGGCCTCCGTCCCATTCCCGTCCAAGCGGCGGCAATTGTACCATGCGTACATAACTACGCACTCAAAATACCATGGGCATGGATGGAGGCATAACTAGCTTGTGATCCACAATACGGCTCGACTGCACCCGGACACACGTACTTTCACTTTTTCTTCTTTCTCCTTTTCAGGTTTCTTTTCCACATGCCTTCTCTGACGGCCTGACCATCGATCCTTTTCGAAGGATAAACACACCAAGACGACAAGAAGCATGGACGTATGGGGGGATTTTTAGGTGGTTTCTTTAACGATCCCTCTACCTGTTTTCAGGACCCACATGCAGCTCTCCCTTGATTAAGGCATATTAAATAGCCTTTTGCTTATTGCACTACTTGTATAAATGCGCTTTGACGCACTAATGAAATTATCATGGAAACTGTTTGCAACCCAAATTCTACGGCTCTAGCTTACCACCCTTTCTTCCTTTTCTTTTTTTGATAACTTTATCAAACAGCACCCGTACACTTTGGTACGTTTCAATTTGCCAGGGGTTTCATAGCGCCCCACAAAATGGCAACAAAGTCTGAACACTTTTTACAGTATAGTTCGCCACCCCGAATTTAGAACTATATGCATTGGCTCCGAATCATGTCTTTGGTTAATAGTTGGGTTGCCCGGCTCCTGTGCTTGCTACCTTACGTTCCGCTATATCGGCTAGGGTAGTAAAGGGAGAACTACTGCGATTGTGCCCTGGTTTACCCGGATGAGCACCTCAGTAGAGAAAGCCGAAAACTGACTGTCATGATGCGGCGAGAGCCGGTCAGCTCTTCGGAGGTCTCAAGTACTTAGAGATTTTTTTCGCATTACGCGAGGGATCGGTATTTACCCGATCATGTGTTTACAGCATCCTAGTTCGGATACTAGGGGCCGCGCCTATATTTTTATTGTCAAACTCCTATGGCTAAGTGAGGGTGCTAAAGCTGCATAGTCCGATTGCCTGGTTCATCCTGCTAAACACCTCCTTCAAGGACCAAACAATTGGATCAAGAGTGTTCAGATTACATCCCGAACACCCCCGTATTACCTACGTGGGGGCAGAAGTCGACGACTGGCCAACTCTCAGATTTCACACAACACGGCCGCACAGGAGGTGAATTTTTTTAAATAACAACATTATATTACATAATGACTTTGTTTCATCATACAAGGCAGAGACAACATGAATGTATTCATTCAAAAATAATGTCTTGCGCACATTGCGTTGCCACAATACGAGACCCCTCCAGGACGTCTTCAAAGTACCGCTCGGGCGTGCGGTGCTCCTTGCCCTCTGGTGGTCCCCTGGTCGTAAGCTTGACGGTGTCCATCTTCGCCCACAACACCTTGACGCGAGCAAAGGCCATGCATGCACCCTCGATGCAGACCGACCGCTTGACAACGTCCAATCGAGGGAGGCATTCACCAGCCGCTTCACAAGCCCAAAGTAGCTATCGGGCTTAGCTTCGGCAGGCCACGGCCGGATTATTAAATCCTTCATGGCCAATTCGGCCACCCTATGCAGCTCGACCAACTGCTTTAGCTGATCGCTGAAGGGCACTGGATGTTCTGGCGCAAGATATTGCGACCAGAACAGCTTCTCCGTAAAGCTCCCTTCTTCGGCTTGGAAGAACTCCGCAACATCAAACACACTACATGGCAGATCCGCAAACGCCCCTGGAGAACTCCGAATCCGGGTTAGTAAGAGATACTTCTTCTTCACATATTTGCTTTGCATACTAAACGCCTTACCCGCCGCGATTTTCTTGGCTTCCTGAATCTCCTGGAGGGCGCCCCGGGCCTCCATCCAGGCCTCTTCCATGCTTTGACGGGCCATAGCGAGTTCGGTCTCTCGAGCCGAAACGTTGCGCTCCAAGGATTCACATTTCTTCACCACATCCTGGAGCACTTGCTGGACCTCATCCAGCCGGGCCTCGTGCTTCTCACGGGCGCGGCTTTTTCCTTGGCAGTTTTCTCCTCGGCCTGGGTCAGGGCCTGTTGAAGGACCTCGACCTCGATCACCGCTCCTACACATATCATGGCACTACAGTCAATACGCATTATTTATTCTTTCCGAATATACAGCCAGTCAGTACATACCTTGCTGGTCTTCTAGCTGCTTCCTAGCTTGGTCGAGCTCCTCCTTTGCTCGCTCCAGTCTCTGCTTTAGTCCAGAGACTTCGGTAGTGTGTGAGGTCACGGCCAGCAACGACGCCTACTTATTCATACAAGACATATTTTAGTTAGTTTATTGCGAAAATAAATTGATCCTCTGTCCAGCTCTTCTTTCCGAACACCGGACAGTGTCTCAGGGGCTACTGTCTATATTGGGATTTTCTCTTTTGCGTTGCTTACCTCAAAGCTTGTCAGCAGGCTGCCGCAGGCTTCGGTCAGTCCGCTTTTGACGGACTGAACCTTCTCAATCACCGTACCCATAAGGATACGGTGTTCATCCACAATGGAAGCGCCTCGTAGCGCTTCCAGCAGATTATCCAGTGCCTCTGGTTGGATAGAGGTCACCGGCAGAATAGGCACACCCCCTTCTTTCGAAGGAGGTTGCTCGCCGGATTCTGAAGCCGTATAGGTCTCCGGACTTGTATTCGGCTGGGGGCCGAATTGAGCAAGGCCGCCATCCCTAGTCGTCTTGGGGGTCTGCTCCCCCATGTGTCCGGCAGCCGATGTTCCGCCCTACGGCGTCACCCTGGCGGCCTCCTGAACCTCTCCCTGGCCTGGGAAGGTCCTTTGGGACAACAACTCGTCGTCGCCCTTGGCCGTGGGAGAGTGAGCGGCCGGCGGCGACTCGCTGGCCATCGCCTTCGAATCCAATGGACCTCTTGATGAGGACCGCTGGGAGCTATCGTGGGCCGGACTGCAATGGCATCATTTAAACATATTAATATCATGAAGCAAGAGAGGCCGGATGTAGGGACGTATGCGGGTTTTTAGTACTTACGACGCAGCCAGGGGATTGTTTCGGGGGCGTCGCTCTGGGCTGCTGTCAACGTCCCACGCGGTGTTATCCGGTAGGGGACCCTTCCCCCTCTTGGGCACCTCCGCCTCCAGATTTGTGGAGGCCGCCCTCTTCTTCCTCCCGCCATCAGGGGGAGAGGTGCTTTATTCCTCCTCCTCGTCATCGTCTTCGGTGGCGGAGGAGTGAGTCTTGTTTTCGTACGGTACGTCCGAAGCTCCCTTGCGGCGGGGGCCACTCAGGACCCTCTTGGCCTTCTTCTCCGACGCCTTATAAGTCGCCGGTACCAGCATCTTCACCAGGAGCGGGATGACTGGTTCCTCTGGCAGCAGAGCCGAACATCGAATCCGCTCCGCTCTCTCCGTCGATACCTAAAGTAATAAAGTTTAGATATCCTCCATGAAACAAGCAAGTAGAGGATGCGTATGGAGACGTAAAAGGCTTACCTTGTTGGCGTAATGGGTAATGTCGTGCCCGCGGTCTGAGTCTATGGCTGGCGGCGTCCCGTTGCCCTTAAAGAGCAACTTCCAGGAATCTTCGTGAGTGGTCCCGAAGAGCCTTTCCAAGGTTTATTTGGTGCTTCTTTGGGTCGAATTCCCATAAAGGGCAGCTTCGCCTTTGGCATGGGAGAATCCGGTGAACCAACATCACCTGGATTATGTCGATGAGCTTGATGTTTTTATCCACCATGCTTTGAATGCGCGTTTGGAGCACTATCAGCTCGTCCGACGAACACCAATTTGGGCCCTTCTCCATCTAGGAGGTGAGCCGCACTGGAGCTCCGAACCTGAATTCGGGAGCCGCGACCCAAGTGGTGTCGCGGGGCTCTGTGATATAGAACCATAGTTTCTGCCACTCCTTGACGGTCTCCACAAAGGTACCCTTGGGCCATGTGACATTGGGCAGCTTGCTCACCATGGCGCCTCCGCACTCCGCGTGCTGGCCATCCACCACCTTCGGCTTCACGTTGAAAATCTTGAGCCACAGTTCGAAGTGGGGTTGGATGCGGAGGAAGGCCTCGCACATGACAATGAATGCCGAGATGTTGAGGAAAGAGTTTGGGGCTAGATCATGGAAATCTAGCCCGTAATAGAACATAAGCCCGCGGACGAAAGGGTAGAGGAAACCCTAACCCGCAGACGAAATGGGGGATGAAGACCACCCTCTTGTTGGGCTTCGGGGTGGGGACGATTTTTCCCTTGGCTGGAAGCTGGTGGGCGATTTCTTTCGCTAGATACCCGGCCTCCCAAAGCTTGGTGATGTCCTTCTCCCTAACAGAGGAGGCCATCCACTTGCCTTGCCCTCCAGATCCGGACATGGTTGAGCGCTTCCTTGGGGCGGAAAGAATGATGACTTGGGCGCTGGAGCTTGAGAATGGAAGGGCAGAGGAAGAAAGAAGGCGTGAGTGAAGAAAAGGGAATCCTTATCTCCTTATAAAGGCAGTGAATATCAAGTGCCTCCCCACTCACCTTAAAACTCGCCTGTTCCCAAGGGCTGTGTAAACGGCACGGTTATATTACCCATGCCCGTATTGATGAGAATCCCGCAATAAGGGGACACGATCTCTGCTTCGACAAGACGTGCCTATTAAAACCACACCTCGAAACATGGAATGGCAGACGTAAAACAGTTCAAAATGATGACCAAGCAGACATGATGTCACATTACAAAAAGTTGTCAGCGGATTGGACTCGTGTAATATTATATTCTCTGCGGTTGTGTGTGGTACTTGTGTTACAGTTCCGGACACGTTCATTACGATCGAAGACTATCTCGGAGTATTCGGAAAGGGGAGCCCGCCTTGCAATGCCGAAGACAATCCGCATGCCGGACACCTCGTCATTGAAGCCTGGTTCAGGGGCTACTGAGGGAGTCCTGGACTAAGGGGTCCTCGGGCGTCCGACCTATTAGACATGGGCCGGACTGATGGGCTGTGAAGATACGAAGACTGAAGCATTTACCCGTGTCCCGATGGGACTCTCCTTGGCGTGGAAGACAAGCTCGGCGTCCAAATATGAAGATTCCTTTCTCTATAACCGACCTTATGTAACCCTAGATCCCTCCGGTGTCTATATAAATCAGAGGGCTAGGTCCGTAGACATACATCCTCATAATCATAGTCAGACATGCTAGACTTCTAGGGTTTAGCCATTATGATCTCGTGGTAGTTCAACTCTTGTAATACTCATTTTCATCAAGATCAATCAAACAGGAAGTAGGGTATTACCTCCATAGAGAGGGACCGAACCTGGGTAAACATTGTGTCCCCTGTCTCCTGTTACCATCGACCTTAGACGCACAGTTCGGGACCCCCTACCCGAGATCCGCCGGTTTTGACACTGACAGTGTCCAAATGAGGTGCAGTTTTCGCCCACATGATCGTGATCCAACGACGGAGAACATGGAGAGGGTTTAGATAGGTTATTGGGCTGTTTTGGAGGGGTGTTGGGCTGCAACACAAAAGAGGTTTTTTCGGTTATCCGGTTAACCGTTGGGGCATCAAACGACCTCCAAATGGAATGAAATTTGACAGGCGGTCTACTGGTGATGTACCAAGGCTACTTGACAAATCTTGACCCATTTTGAGAATGTTTTTCTCCCGCTCATGAAACAAGATAAGAGGGGTGCACCGGGTGCATGTGGGAGTGTCGGATTGCGAAATGGACAACGGGGAAAATGCTCGGATGCATGAGATGAACACGTATGCAAATGCGATGCACATGATGACATGATATGAAATATATGATAGGAACAAAATGCAAAACAAAGACAAAAACCCAGCCACGAAGGGAATATCATATCACATCACCGAAAATGGTAAGAGTCGGAGTTACAAATATGGAAAGTTACATCCGAGGCGTTACAACACTCCACCACTACAAGAGGATCTCGTCCCGAGATCTAAGATGGCACTGGGGAGAAAACGTAAGAGGAAGAGGTAAAACAAAGTTGCTTCTTCAACAAATGAGTGAAACCATGAACCTTGAGAGGTTGAAAAGTTGAAAGAAAGAACACAACAGAGTTGAACACAAGTGAGAGCACTGCGGTAGAAAAGAGAAGGAAAACTTGACAAGATGAAAAGAACTTGAGAAGAGGACACGACACTCCGATTAAATGGATAATCATGAAAAGAACACGATCCTCACAATTCAATATGATGAGTGAAGAGAGCAACATCACAATGCCTCCGGAAGAAAGAATAGAAGATATATCGTTGGAATGAAAGAATGGAGAAGAAAATGCCAACTTCTGCCACAAAAGAGCTTGGAAAGCACCCTTCCAATAAGGTTATAACGGAGTTGTTGGAAAAGCAACAACGAAACGAATAAACTTGTAGTGGGATTATGGAAAACTTCTCAAAATTATGAGGTGAAATTCTGCCACTAACGAAAACAATAGATTGGATTGATATGAACAAGGAGACGAGAAGCTTGTTTTCACCGGGAGGATAAATGAAGAACTTGGGTCATTTATAAGCACCATAAATAGCAAAAATCCTTAGGGAAAGCTTTAGGTGAAATATAACCCAAAATAACTCCAATGAAGAGATTGATGGGTTGCAAAGGATCTCATGAACGAATTGAAAATGATGGGTTTAAAATATGTCATTCCTGAAAACTTGTGAATCATGAAACACAAAGCAATTGTCAAAAAAGACATAACACCACCTCAAAAGATAAGGTAGAAAGAATTGCACTTCGGAATGCAAGATGAAGAATGGTTGAAATCCTCAAAACAAAACATGTGTTGAGCACCTTGTTTAATTTTGAGTATAGCTTGGCGGATCATAACTTCGAGAGAAATCTTGAAGAACAATTGAAGAATGAGAAGAATCCTTGACGAACCACCATGTAGAGCCTCCATGAAGAACTCCGGTAATAAAAGAATGATCAAACGAAAGGGAAAATTGAAAAGAACTCCATGAGAAGCCTTGTAATGATTAGATGAAGCTTTGAAATGATATAATTGAAATAACTTGGAGCTCTGTAAAAGAAAGATGAACAACTCTGGAAGAAGAAATTAGATCCCTTGGATGAAACAATAATAAGAATTACGTTATGCATATACTTCACCAATTTAAATTGATGACCAGCAGCGGATTTGGCATACTACTTATTGTCGTAGAAATGATTAAGATAGATATGGCGCAAACTTTTGGAAACAACGAATGAATTGATATGATAACGAAGGAAGAGAAATCTTGAATGAACCACCGTAAGAATTGAAAATGAA
Source organism: Triticum monococcum (assembly GCA_034509565.1). NCBI lineage: Eukaryota > Viridiplantae > Streptophyta > Magnoliopsida > Poales > Poaceae > Triticum > Triticum monococcum. Next base: position 401,932,359 of record CM067846.1, on the reverse strand, counting down.
CGAAGAAAAGATAAAGAAACACCGGGAAGAATTATAAAAAGAACGAAGATACTTGAGAGAATTTAGATACATGAGAACGAATAGATCACGAGCTGATTAGAGAATACTTGAATGATTCACCGATAAGATTTGGAGAACGATAGTTGAAAGCTGAGAATGAATAAACCCGAAATGATGGCCTTCGTAGGAATAAATGGAAAGAACTCATGAAATGCTTTGGATGGGTATGAAAAGAATTCTCACAATTGAAAACAATTATGACAGGATGCCATCGAGCTTGAACTTCGCATCTTTGAGAGAATGGATAAGATTTGGAGGAGAAACTCTTCTTCGGTCTTCAAATGTTGAGAATGATGCTGAGAAACACCACCATGAATTGTTGAGGCACTCCGAGATGAAGAATAGAAAGTTTGAACCAACGATAAAATGAATTTGAAAGATCTTGGAGAGAGACATTTGCCTGATGATAATTCATTCTTATGTCAAACTTTGAAAGAATTTGAGAATAACTCCGAAAAATAGAAGAGTCAGGTAAGATCCTGGGAAAAGACCTGTGGGTTAGGGCCCACTTAAAAGATACGCCATTGAACGATTTTGAAGAGAGATTGCACCGGTTGATTTAAATGGCTTGAATGAGCTAACAACCACGAAATAACTTGAATGGATTAAGAATGGAAACACTGATCTTCCGAGATATCTTCAACACTCCAGAACAAATGAATAGCGAGAAATGAATGGTTAAGAGGTGCGTCAGCATGAGAAAGCATTGTGAAATGAGGAAAGGATATGATCAACAAAGCTTGACTTGAATCCACCGGAGAAGGAAGAGAACAAAGAATTATGAACTTGAAGCTTCCTTTAGTATCTTCCTGAGAATCACCGGATAAGAACATTGACGGAAAAGAATGGAGAGACTTCCCATCAATAAAAAGGTCTAACGCCTCAAGACCGGAGCTTCAGTTGCCTTCCAGGGTTTCCGGGTTTCGTTGTGTGATTTGTTTCGTCTGTTGCATTCATCTTTGCATCTTGTGCATTGCATCATGTCATCTTGCAACTCGTTTTAAAAACTCAACCAAATAAAATCGGATGGATCTTCGGTCCATTTAAATCGAGGGATATTCACACGGTGAAATTCTCTTTATAACATATCCTCCCAATATTAGGGAGCTATATTAAAATATTCCATTCTTTTGGAATTAAACAAAACACACTTGCATGTTAAATCCCTTGGTCTTTTCGTCTTCAATTTTAACTCTCTAACCTTGCCAATAATTCCTTTTCCTTTTATCGAGGCTCCTCCTTAAATTCTCAACATTTTTTTGAAACTCCTAGAACCTATCCTAGTTCAAACCCATTTGAATTAAATTCAAATGTGTTTGAATTCTTTTCATTCGATCTTGGCTATTCCATTTTTCTTGGAACCAGCGCATTTTTGTGAGTCCGGGAAAATAATCCCCTTGCCCAAATTCTTGTCCACTCATTTCTTTTCTCTCCTTTTATTTCTTTGCTTTCCTGTATTGTGAGAGATTTGTAGAGAGAGAGGTATATGCCAACAACAACAGCCGACCAGGCCTCTGGCCTTTCCTGCTCCATGATCTGGCTTAGCAGACCGAGGCCCAACCAGTAGAACCGCCGGCCACCTGGGCCTCTCGCGCCGGCCCACCAATCCCGCTGCTAACCCTAGCCCAATCCCCTCGCTCGCTAGCCCTCATCTTCTCGATCCCTTGCCTGATCCCTCTCGCCCTACCACGCCACCGCCCTCATGCATCAAGCCAGGAGGCGCTCGATCTCCTTCTTTCCCTCGCTACCTCCATCTCCCGATCCCCATCTCTCCCCTTCGTCCTCCCAGCGCCACACCCTCGTCCCGTTTCCCCTTTGCACCCCTCCTCGTCGCCGGAGTCCAGCCACTGGACGAGCCGCAGGCCGCCGTCGCCTTGAACGTCCGCGCTCATCTCCTCCACCTCGCGCCACCCACCTCCCTTCGCGGTCAGGCACCGGCTCCAGGAGCCAACAGATGTGTCGCCGCCGCCCTGGAGCTCCACCGCCGCCAAGTGCCTCATCAGCGAGCTCCGCCGTCCCCTCCTTCGTCGTTTTTCCCTACCGGGCCCCTCTTCCTCCGCGCCGTCTTCGTCAAGCACCAGGAGCTCGACCTCGTGCACTCACTGCTGCCGCCGCTCTTTTGCATGCCGTCGGCTGCGACCACCAGGGGGCTGCCGCTCGACTCACACCCCCTGCTGTGGGCGACCGGGGCTGCTGGAGCATGTCCGCCGTCGACCTCCTCGGCCAACCAGGTCGGCCGCCCGCTCGCCCGTCGTTCTGCTTCGTTGGAGCAGAGAACCAGCGCCGCCCTTCATGCCTATCGTGCCGTGCTAGTTGCATGCCAAGTCAGCCCCGTGGAGTTTGTCAAGAGTTCCACTTCGACCCGTGCACGCCTCCGTGGAGTTTCGCCAAGTACACCACCGAACATGGACTAACGCCAAGTACCACGACATACGGTGCCCGAACGACCACCGAACCGGAAACGCCAAGTACCCCTACGCGCGAAGACGCCAAGTCCGTTTCGGGATTCGTCAAGTACCGCTACCGATATGGCTCGAACGTCTACGGAACGTGTACGACTACTTCCGTCTCCGAAGAACCGGGTAACGGAACCATCAAGTTTGTCTACCGCCTACATGTACCACTACCGTCGACCCCGAAGCCCTCGGATTCGTCAAGTCCGAAGGTGCAAGTACCACTCCGAACCATGTAAGACGACCGTCGCCGAAGACCCGTGTAACGTGAACGTGAACGACTACCGTCGCGAGTACCTCTACGTCGTCATGTACCCCTACTTCTACTATGAATGTCTTGAGAACGACTACTTCCTCTACTCCCCTTGACGAACCCGAACCGTCCCGTTGACACGCTTCGAAGGTATAACCTGAGACGACGTCCGTGAAACGAATCCTTGCTATGTATGAGATGCTCGTGCTTGCACCGTGCTCGATTTGTCGGTGCACGTTGCCCTCTTTCACCTTGTCACACGTCATGTGGGAACCCGGTAACCGGGAGCACCCCACCTTCTATCGCAGGTCACGCTCCCGTCGCACTTTCTTTTGCACTGGGATCTCAATCGAGTTTCCGGAACCGGAACGTTGCTGTGGCATCCTTTCTTTCCGCCACGATGACATATGCTTCCTAATGCACTTGTCAACTTTTAATAAAAATTGCTTTAAACTTGCATATGTCATCCGCATCACGATAACAACAATTAAAATGTTAAGATTGTCGTTGCACCAAATTACTAATGCAGATGGGGATTTATCGGATTTGTTGTTTGTTATATCCGGCCCCATTTAAAAGGTTTAAATGGTATAGTTTTGTGATGCTTCACCTCTTGCCATGTTAAACAACATTTAATATTGTTGGGTACATAAACGAGAGAGAACTAAATAATTGATGTGGTGTTCCGTCAATATGCAACTCCGTTGCATATTGAGCTCCACTTAATTTGTCGTATTGTTTGTGCACTTTGCCATGCGATGCCTCATTTAAACGGACATGTATCATACTTGTTTGCGCATCATGCCATGATTATGTGGTGGTTGTTTACTATGTTGTGTGCTTCTTTTCCGTTGTTGCTTCTCCGGGTTGGTTCCGTTAATGTCGTGTTTGTAAGGACCCGTTCGTCTACGTCCGTTTGTCTTCTTCATGGACTCGTTCTTCTTCCTTGCGGGATCTCAGGCAAGATGATCATACCCTCGAAATCACTTCTATCTTTGCTTGCTTAGTTGCTCGCTCTTTTGCTATGCCTATGCTGCGATACCTACCACTTGCTTATCATGCCTCCTAAATTGTTGAACCAAGCCTCTAACCCACCTTGTCCTAGCAAATCGTTGTTTGGCTATGTTACCGCTTTGCTCAGCCCCTCTTATAGCATTGTTAGTTGCAGGTGAAGATTGAAGTTTGTTCCTTGTTGGAACATGGAGATGTTGTTCCTTGTTGGAACATGTTTACTTGTTGGGATATCACAATATATCTTATTTAATTAATGCATCTATATACTTGGTAAAGGGTGGAAGGCTCGGCCTTATGCCTGGTGTTTTGTTCCACTCTTGCCACCCTAGTTTCCGTCATATCGGTGTTATGTTCCCGGATTTTGCGTTCCTCATGCGGTTGGGCTATTATGGGAACCCCTTGACAGTTTGCCTTAAGTAAAGCTCTTCCAGCAATGCCCAACATTGGTTTTACCATTCGCCACCTAGCCTTTTTCTTTCCCTTGGGTCGGCCAGCCCAAGGGTCATCATTATTTTACCCCCCCGGGCCAGTGCTCCTCTTAGTGTTGGTCCAACTGAGCGATGTCCGAGGCTACCAGGGGCAACTCTGGGCTGGCTTACCCGACGTCTGGCTCATCTGAGTGTGCCCTGAGAAAGAGATATGTGCAACTCCTATCGGGATTTGTCGGCACATTCGGGCGGTGTTGCTGGTTTAGTTTTACCCTGTCGAAATGTCTTGTTGTACTGGGATACCGAGTCTGATCGGAACGTCTCGGGTGGAGGTCTATTCCTTCGTTAACCGTGAGAGCTTGTGATGGGCTAAGTTGGGACACCCATGCAGGGATTTGAACTTTCGAAAGCCGTGCCCGCGGCTATGGGCAGATGGGAATTTGTTAACGTCCAGTTGTAGAAAACCTGAAGTCGACCTTAATTAAAATGAATCAACAGCGTGTGTAACCGTGATGGTCTCTTTCCGGCGGAGTCCGGGAAGTGAACACAGTTGTTGGAGTTATGCTTGACGTAGGTAGTCCAGGATCACTTCTTGATCATACTTTTATCGACCGTGCTTTGCCTTCTCTTCTCGCTCTCATTTGCGTATGTTAGCCACCATATATGCTAGTCGCTTGCTCCAGCTCCACCTCATACCTTTTACCTTACCCATAAGCTTAAATAGTCTTGATCGCGAGGGTGCGAGATTGCTGAGTCCCTGTGGCTCACAGATACTTCCAAAACCAGCTTGCAGGTGCCGATGAGTCCGAGCAGATGACGCAACCAAGCTCAGGAGGAGCTCGATGAAGATCTTGTCCTTTGTGTTGCTTTGTTCTAGTTGATCAGTAGTGGAGCCCAGTTGGGGTCAATCGGGGACCTTTGTCGCATTTGGGGTTCTTCTTTTATTTTGGTTCCGTAGTTGTACCATGAGTGTATTTGATTGATGTAATGTTTATTCGTGTAATTTGTGTGAAGTGGCGATTGTAAGCCAACTATGTATCTCTTTCCCTTATGTATTACATGGGTTGTGTGAAGATTACCTCACTTGCGACATTGCTTTCAATGCGGTTATGCCTCTAAGTCGTGCTTCGACACATGGGAGATATAGCCGCATCGAGGGCGTTACAAAAGGAAACTTGGTTAAGAAATCTGAGTCCTTGAAGAAAAGGGTGGGAGGGCGGGAAAACAAAGGCAACTTGGGGACAGATGAAACAAACACTGTTGAGAAGAATTGATAATTAATCTAGCAGAAATTGAAAGGATATTAATAACTTGAAGGGAAGCACACCGGTTGAGAAGGACTGACATGAGAATCTTGATGATCAAGGATTAGTACTCCCATAGAAATATGAGAACACCGCTCAGGGAAGGTATGGAATCAACACTTGACTTCAAAGCAACTCGAATACCAAAACTCAAAACAAAACAAAGGATTGGCTTGCAAAATAAGCCGGAAACAAACATATGATAGAGATTTACCCAATCCCATATCATGCATCTGTCGGGAAGATATTCTAGGAGCTACTTGAATTCCCACCTATAAACTCCCAGAACTTTCTGATTAGGCAATCTGGTGTTGGGGATATAGGGGAAGCATAATATCTCACCCAAACTAACAATCCCTACATCCACCTGTATCCATCCTTCAACACATAACCAAGAAACCTTCGGAAATCATGTACCTCAACCTTCAAAAAGCATCCGTTATACGAGTTATGGCAATACTCCCGAACTCCCGCCCCAGTACTAGGTGGCGTCGAGGTTATCTCACCAACAACTGCATAAAAGAGATTTTTAATGTTGGCGAACTCAGGTATTCCAGAACCGCAACGATAAAATTGTGACGACAACACCTCGGAGCTCAACTCCCCGGGACACTGCCACAACCCCTAAATGTCAGGAGGCACCAAGAACAATGTTCTCATCACAAGAATATCAGAAGGATCCCAAGATACCCGCGTGATCCTAATTTTTTTGTGAAATTTGAGGAGAGGAAAGACAAAACATCTACGTCAAGATACCTCACCAGAGCGATGAAGGGACTGAGGAGTAAAAAGAATCCTACTCTCCGATATATATAATCCTAAGACTCAAAACATTTTGTTCTAGACTCAACAACGTCAGCAATTTGATCAAGCAGGGGGCTCCTAAGTCGGGGATGGCTCTGATTACCAACTTGTAATGCCCATGATGCGGCTATATCTCCCACGTGTTGACGCACAACTTAGAGGCATAACCGCGTGGTGGTTTTGTCGCAAGAGGGGTAATCTTCACACAATCCCATGTACTGAATAAGAAAGGGATAAAGAGAGTTGGATTACACTCGCCACATCACACAATACGTAAATAATTCATGCATCATGCAAATACACTCATAGACCGACTACGGTCAAATCCGAATAAAATGAAGCTAAACCCCAAATGCTAGATCCCCGATCGTCCCAACTGGGCTCCACTACTGATCATCAGGAAACGAAACATAGTAACGACAAAGGTCCTTGTCGAACTCCCACTTGAGTTCGGTAGCATCACCAGCACTAGTATCATCGGCATCTGCAACTGTTTGGAAGTATCCGTGAGTCACGAGGACTCAGCAATCGCACACCCACGAGATCAAGACCATTTAAGCTTATGGGTAGGATAAGGTAATGAGGTGGAGCTGCAGCAAGCGCTAAGCAAATATGGTGGCTAACATACGCAAATAAGAGTAAGATGAGAAGCTATGCAACTGTCGTGAAGCTAGAAGTGATCAAGAAGTGATCCTGAAACTACTTACATCCAAACATAACCCAAGACCGTGTTCACTTCCCAAACTCCGCCAAAAAGAGACCATCACAACTACACACGCGGTTGATGCATTTTAATTAAGTCAAGTGTCAAGTTCTCTACAACCGGACATTAACAAATTCCCATCTGCCACATAACCGCGGGCATGACTCTTGAAAGTTTATACCCTGTAGGGGTGTCCCAACTTAGCCCATACCAAGCTCTCATGGTCACCGAAGGATATTCCTTCTCCTGAAAAGACCCGACCAGTCTCGGAATCCCGGTTACAAGACATTTCGACAATGGTAAAACAAGACCAGCAAAGCTGCCCGACTGTGCCGACCAATCCCGATAGGAGCTGCACATATCTCGTTCTCTGGGCACACCGGATAGGTCAAGCTACGAGTAAAATGGGCCCTCAAGTTTCCCCGAGGTGGCCTCGCAGGCTGCCCAGTTCGGACCAACACTTAGAGGAGCACTGGCCCCGGGGGGGGGGGGGGGGGGTTAAAATAAAGATGACCCTTGGGCTCGCGAAAACCCAAGGGAAAAGGCTTAGGTTGTCAAATGTAAAACCAAGGTTGGGCCTTGCTGGAGGAGTTTTATTCAAAGCAAACTGTCAAGGGGGTCCCATAACCCCAACCGCGTAAGGAACGCAAAATCAAGGAATATAACACTGGTATGACGGAAACTAGGGCGGAAAGAGTGGAACAAAATACCAGGCAAAAGGCATCTGCAACTAACAACGCTATAAGAGGGGATGAGCAAAAGCGGTAACTTAGCCAAACAATGGTTTGCTAGGAAGTTGGGTTAGAGGATTAACATGGCAATATGGGGGGCATGATAAACAAGTGGTAGGTAGCACGACATAGTGATAGAGCGAACAACTAGCAAGCAAAGATAGAAGTGATATAGAGGGTATGGTCATCTTGCCTGCAATGTTCTCTGAGTTGTTGAAAGCTTGATCCTCGTTAGCGTACTCAACAGGTTCCTCGTTCATGTACTTGTCTCCCGGCTCTACCCAAAGCAAGAACATAAGCAATGGAACAACAATCACTCATGGTGCAATGCACAAGCAACACGATGCAATACATGGCATGATATGCAAGATATGATATGCAATGCATATGCGTGCTCCGGAAGGGAAATAATGATCAAGGCATCAACTTGGCAAACCAAGTACGTCACTGTAAAGATGAGGTGATTTTGGTCGAAATTGATATAAGGATCACTAAAAACGGATGCGCTATTTGCAAATGACAAGCAACACAAGGAAGGTGCAAATCTGCGATTAATAGCATGATGCCACTTTGAATGCAAGAAGAAACTAAGCTACTGCACTCCAACATAGCAACAAAGCATATGGCAGTGATGTACGGCTAAATCACACTAGAACAGGTTTAAACAAGCATGGAAAAAGTGCAAAAGGTATCAGCTTCACAGACTTAGAGAAAATACTAAACATGTCAAAACAACATCATGAATCAATGTTTAGAGCAAGAAAATAACATGCTAAAGGAACTTATCGTAGCAAACAAAGGCATGGCATGCTTCTACTAAATGCATAGAACAAAACTCCCTTACTGAACATGAGCCAAAAAGGCAAATAAGATATGATGGCACCCATGTAAACATAGTAAGTTTATAAACAGATTCAGACGATGGAATTTCAGGACATGGCAAAAACAGATTCATGATAGCAACATTGCAAGCTCATGCCACTCACCACAAAGCATTACATGACAACACAAGCATACCAACAGTAAGAAGACATGTTCATGAAGCTAAACATGGTAAGAGAAAGTTCATAGGATGCATGGATCACTAGCAAAATACATGGCAATATTGATTATCATGTTAACAATCTGCCAGGAACATTATTTAGCAAAAGTAGAGCAAGAAATGACATGCTAGAGTACTCCATAATTGCAACTAGAGCCATGAATGGATAGATAATAATCATATGTCCAAAACATCCTTACTAAACTACCTCAAAATAAGCATGGATCTCATGGTACCAACAAGTTTACATGTCATCAAAATAACATCAGGAAAAGGACTTAGCAAAATCCTAAGAGCCTGAAAACAGCAACATCGCGGAGCCTACTTTGCATGCTTGTGCTAGTCACCACATAGCTCCTGAAATACAATACTTGCACCACTATAAATATGGCATGATGGATATCAAAACACATGTAGACATCATGCTCATAGGATGCACACGCAAAATGCAACAAAAATGACAAATCTCCATGTTCTGTTAAGAAATAGCAGTTAACATTTTATAGCACTCTTGCAATGAGGAAAATGGCATCATAGTGGATAGTAACATGCATTCAATTGCCACTAACATGAAGAGCTTAATGAGACGAACGTTTCTACATATCATATGCATGAATCAGAGCACCGAGCACGGAGATGCGACATGTTGAACAAGGCATGAAAATAATGCTAAAAAGGACTTGGATGAAATCGAGGTCAACCTCATAGAATAGATCTAGGGTTTCGGTGGCGCGGACTTCGAGGATCACCGGGATCTCCGCCGGAGTTGGAGGGGATGGAGGCCGGAGTCGTTGTCGGTGAGCGGGGCGAGGCGGAGAGCGGCGGAGGACGACGGGGCGACGCGGGCAGCGCCGGCGGAGCTTGGTGGCGCTGAGGCGGCGGGTGTTCTGACGAGGGGCGTGCGGCAGCGCAGCAGCGAGGGGGCGGTGCTGGGTGACGAGGTGGTTGGCGGCGGCGGCGAGGTGCGGGAGGGCACGGGCGGCGGCGGAGGGCGAACGAGCCGAGGGGGCCGGACGCGGGCCCGAGCGGGGCGGCGGCGGAGGACGAGTGGCGCGCCCCGATTGGCTGCAGGCGGCGGCGTGTTTTTGTCCGGTGGAATCCAGACACGTCCGGTGGTGGCGGGGAAGTTTTCTAGGGTTTCATCTGCGGAAATTCGGAGGGAGATGTGTATTTATAGGTAGAGGGAGCTAGGAGTGTCCAAATGAGGTGCGTTTTCACCCACACGATCGTGATCCAACGACGGAGAACATGGAGAGGGTTTATATGGGTTATTGGGCTGTTTTGGGGGGGGGGGTGTTGGGCTATAACACAAAAGAGGCTTTTGCGGTTATTCGGTTAACCGTTGGGGCATCAAACGACCTCCAAATGGAAAGAAATTTGACAGGTGGTCTAAGGCCACTTGACAAATCTCGACCCAGTCCGAGAATGTTTTTCTCTCGCTCACGAAACAAGATAAGAGGGGTGCGCCGTGTTCATGTGGGAGTGTCGGATTGCGAAACGGACAATGGGGAAAATGCTCGGATGCATGAGACGAACACGTATGCAAATGCGATGCACATGATGACATGATATGAAATGCATGACTTGAACAAAATACAAAACAAAGACAAAAACCCAACCATGAAGGGAATATCACATCACATCACCGAAAATGGCAAGAGTCGGAGTTACAAATATGGAAAGTTACATCCGGGGCGTTACAAAGAAGCAGAAGAAGGAACTCACATTTATCCCATCGAGATCGGCAGATTTGGCAGAGGCTGCAGTGGAGAGAATTTGCTCTGTTAGAACTGTCGTGGCCTAAGAACGACACAACAGTTGGCGATATCAAATGGCTCATTAGTAGACACCGTCCCTCCCTCCTCTTCTTATCCGAGACGAAGATGAGGGATAGCAGAGCTCAGAAACTCATGTGGTTTCTTGGTTTCTCGGGTGCTTATCTAGTCAACAGTAATGGGTTGAGCGGTGGTTTGGCTCTGTTTTGGTCAGCCTCCTTGAAGGTCGATTTAAGAGCTTTCTCCTCGCAATTGATTGACATTATTGTTTCAATGAGGAAGGTATCGAGTGGCGTGCTACACTTGTATATGGTGAACCAATATAAGAGCCAAGGCATCAATTTTGGGACATAATGAGGTTCCTTAGGACCACGGTGGAAGGCCCATGGATTTGTGCAGGTGATATCAATGACGCTCTACATAATGACGAACACCTGGGAGCGAGAGATAGAGAAGAAAATCAGATGGAACTTTTTAGAGATTGCCTTGATGACTGTGGCATAGTGGACATGGGTTTTGTTGGGCCCATGTATACTTGTACTAATAGACAAGACGGGTCTGAAACATCAAGGTTAGATTGGATGGAGCTGCGGCCAATGGAAAATTCCTGCAACCTTTGACAACTGTACAGTGGAGAACATCATCACAACATCTTCTGATCACTTGGTAATCCTAGTCACGATAGCAAGGTCTGCTCGCCATCCAACTCAACAAACCTTCAAATTCGAGGCAACATGGATGAGAGCCCCTGACTATTCTCAAACAGCGGAGGATTCTTGGCATTCACATAGAGAAGGCCATCCTTCCCTTAGTAATACATGATCAACCCTAAAAAGGATGTCCAATACACTTCAAAGCTGGAGTAGGTGAAGGAAATATGCCCTAGAGGCAATAATAAAGTTGTTATTTATATTTCCTTATATCATGATAAATGTTTATTATTCATGCTATAATTGTATTAACCGAAAACTTAGTACATGTGTGAATACATAGACAAACAGAGTGTCCCTAGTATGCCTCTACTTGACTAGCTCGTTAACCAAAGATGGTTAAGTTTCCTAGCCATGGACATGTGTTGTCATTTTATGAATGGGTTCACATCATGAGAGAATGATGTGATGGAGTAGACCCATCCGTTAGCTTAGCACTATGATCGTTTAGTTTATTGCTATTGCTTTCTTCATGACTTATACATGTTCCTATGACTATGAGATTATGAAACTCCCGAATACCGTAGGAACACTTAGTGTGCTATGAAATGTCACAACGTAACCGGGTGATTATAAATATTCTCTATAGGTGTCTCCGATGGTGTTTGTTTAGTTGGCATAGACCGAGATTAGGATTTGTCACTCCGATTGTCGGAGAGGTATCTCTAGGCCCTCTCGGTAATGCACATCACTATAAGCCTTGCAAGCAATGTGACTAATGAGTTAGTTGCGGGATGGTGCATTACGTAACAAGTAAATAGACTTTCCGGTGACAAGATTGAACTAGGTATGATGATACCGACGATCAAATCTCGGGCAAGTAACATACCGATGACAAAGGGAACAACATATGTTGTTGTGTGGTTTGACCGATAAAGATCTTTGTAGAATATGTAGGAACCAATATGAGCATCCAGGTTCCGCTATTGGTTATTGACCGGAGATGTGTCTCAGTCATATCTACATAGTTCTCGAACCCATAGGGTCCACACGCTTAACGTTTGATGACGATATGTATTATGAGTTATGTGATTTGATGTACCGAAGGTTGTTCGGAGTCCCGGATGAGATCACAGACATGACGAGGAGTCTCGAAATGGTCGATACATAAAGATTCATATATTGGAAGGCTACATTCGTACACCGGAATGGTTCCGGTCGTTTCGGATAAGTTTCGGAGTACTGGGAGTTACTTGAACCCCCCAGGAAGTTATTGGGCCTCATGGGCCTAATGGTGGAAGAGAGGAGGCATGCCAAGGTGTGGCGCGCCACCCTAGCCCAAACCAAATTGGACTAGGGCTAGGGGGCCCGCCCCCTTTCCTTCTCTTCTTCCTCTCCTTCCTTCTTCTCCTACTAGGACTAGGAAAGGGGGGAACCTACTCCTACTAGGAGTAGGATTCCCCCCCTTGGGCGCACCCCTTGTGGCCGGCTCTCCTCCTCCTCCCCTCCTTTATATACGGGGGAGGGGGCACCCCATAGACACACAAGTTAATCTTTAGCCGTGTGCGGTGCCCCCCTCCACAGTTTTACACCTCGGTCATATTGTCATAGTGCTTAGGCGAAGCCCTGCGTCGGTAACTTCATCATCACCGTCAACACACCGTCGTGCTTACGAAACTCACCCTCGGCCTCAGCTAGATCAATAGTACGAGGGATGTCACCGAGCTGAACGTGTGCAGATCGCGGAGGTACCGTGCGTCCGGTACTTGATTGGTTGGATCGTGAAGATGTTCGACTACATCAACTGTGTTACTTAACGCTTCCGCTTTCGGTCTACAACGGTACGTAGACACACTCTCCCCTCTCGTTGCTATGCATATCCTAGATATATCTTGTGTGATCGTATTTTTTGAAATACCGCGTTCCCCAATAGTAGGAACTCCTTTGGGCCGGTTAGGAAATAAATCAAGAAGCTAGAGAGGAGCTTAGCTGCTATGTGAAAGGAAAATAATGAGGCGGTATATCTCGCCAAGGAAAAGGAAGTTGGAAAACGATTGTGCAAGCTATTTGAAAGGGAAGAGATAATAGCCCGTCAACGTTTTAGAGTAGAGTGGTTCAAAGTTGGAGACCGCAACACTTCTTTTTTCCATGCTAGGGCATCAACAATATGAAGAACAAACATGATTAAAGGTTTATGAAGGGCTGACGACACAAAGTGTGAATATCAGAAAGGCATGTTAGGCCTAGTCCATGAATTTTATGTGAACCTATTTTGTTCTGAACAATGTTCATTACTAAATGAAGTACTGAATGCAATTCCAAGGAAAGTCGATGATGAAATGAATGAAGTTTTGGCTCGAGAATACACCAACGAAGAAATTAAACATGCTCTATTCTAGATGGGGCTGACAAAGGCACCGTGGCCATATGGATTTCCGGCTATCTTTTATCAAAAGGCACCGGGACCTCTTGGAGCAAGATATATGTTCAGATGTGAGAGGCTTCTTAATGGGGTCAAACACTCTAGATGGCTTCTGCAACTCCATAATAGTACTAATACTAAAGGTGAACAATCATGTCTCCTTAGCTAATTTCAGACCAATTAGTTTATGCAACGTAGTCTACAAATTGCTACAAAGGTTCTTGCAAATTGCCGAAAACCTCTTCTTTTAGAGATTATATCTGAATAGGAAAGTGCAATTGTACCTGGTAGACTCATTACAGTTAATGTGCTCATTGCTTAGGAGTGTCCGCACTCCATTATGAAAGAAAAAGATAATTTCCCCTCTTTTGCCCCTAAGATTGGCATGGAAAAATCCTATGACAGGGTAGAATGGAATACTAAAAAGATGTTCTTTTGAAATTGGGGTTTGATTCCTCTTGGGTTGACATAGTAATGAGATGCGTTACCTCTGTGAAATATGCTGTTAAAGTTAATGGTGAATTAACTGGACCTTTCTTTCCTACTGGAGGCATTCACCAAGAAGATCCTATTAGCCCACATTTATTTTTGTTGTGTGCTGAAGGCTTATCATGTTTAATGCAACACAGGAATCATCTGGTGATCTCAAGGGAATTCGTAATGGTAGAAATTGGCCACCTATCTCGCATCTTTTATTTGCAGATGCCATCATTTTATTTGTGAAAGGAGACAACAAAAGTACAAGTGCCCTCTAATCTTCTCTAAAGACATATTATGAGGGTACATGCCTGAAAATCAATTCGCATAAGTCTTCCATCTACTTTGGCCCTCGATGCACAACTCATATTAAAGAAAGGGTGAAGGCTAAACTAGGTGTGCAAGATGAAACACTTTAGGATACTTACCTAGGCATGCCAACCTATGTGGGACGTTCTCCAGTGAATAAATTCAATTTTCTCACAGGCAGGTTATGGAAGAGGCTAAATGGCTGGAGCAACATGCCTGTGTCAAGGGCTGGTAAGGAAGTATGTCGGCGTTCTGGGAACGGGGGTCCCCAGACTTGCCTGCCTGCGGCCTGCGGCGTGGCTCAAGTGGGGGCCCAGCATGACCCATCTTCATCAGCCCAAGCTCAAGACCCTCGCGAGGGGCCAAGCCTCGCGGGGCGGATGACATGAAGCTTCCTCAAAGAGCGGCCTCATCAGGCAGGCTCGCGAGGAGGCGGAGAGATCGATGCAAGGGTACCTCGCGAGGATCCCATGACGCAAGCCATGACAATCAAGGCCAGGCGGGCGCCGGCCTGCGCAGGGTCCTTGTTTCCCCTTTGGTGCAAAGGGGGCAAGCACAGGCCAAGGTATCAGGCAAAGGCTACCATTTCGGTGCAACGAGACCAAGACCAGTCGGACGGCCGGACGGAGGTCACCGTGGAGCCCAAGATAGCGTCATCACTAGTGCTTTTGGCAGCCGAAGACCACCTTTGGTCAGGATAACTTGTACTAGATGTTCCCCTTCAAAATGGCCAATTGTTGGCGCCCTTCCCGCTCAATTATTCGGGGAGAGGCCCAGGGCCTCTATAAATAGAGCTAGCCTCCACAAAGAGAAGGGAGGAGCGAAGAGAGAGTGAAAAGAGGGGAGAGAGGAGAGAAGAGGAGAGAAGAGAAAGAGAAAAACCCAGTAGTGGCTAAGTAGAACACACCGCACCAGCTCAAGAACACCCCTCGCGAGGCTGTTCTTCCCTTGTACTGTCCATCATCAGCCCTAGTGGCAATCCACCACACCACACACTGGAGTAGGGTATTACACCACAACGGTGGCCCGAACTAGTATAAACCTCGTGTCTCTTGTGTTGTTCATCATTTCATCTTAGTTCGCATGAGAGGATCAGACGTAGATCGGTAGGGGAGAGGTCTCCGCGCGCACCCCAGTGTTCGAACCTTAAGGGTCTGCCGGAACCCGAAATCCAACATTTGGCGCGCCAGGTAGGGGTGCGCCGGAGTCCTCCCTCCTGACGACCCGCTCTCCCCCAACATCGCATCCCGCCCTCATGGCAAACAACGCGCCGCCCGCTGTAGCAATGGATGCCGACACCAGGGCCAGGGGGCTCCGGGCCTTGGCCCCCGTCTTGCGACAGGTGCAGTGGCTGCGCAAGTTCAGGCCCAAGACAACGCAGCGCTACGACGACGCGACGGACCCGATGGTTTTCCTCCTGGCGTACGAGGAGGCCGTCCTCAGAGCCGGGGGCAACGACCGGGTGATGGCCAACTGGTTACCCATGGCCCTCACCGGCATCCCGCGCGCGTGGCTCCTCCACCTGCCGACGGCCTCTGTCACCTCCTCGGAGGAGCTGCGCGACCTCTTCCTCACCCGTTTCACCGCACCAGCGCCGCCCGTCATCGTAGCTGTCCTGGGTGGCTCCCAGGCACCACCCTCGAGCCATCACGTCAAGCCGTTCACCCGCCGGATCAGCACCGCCTCCAAGCGCCGAGAAGCCCCCTGGGCTGGGTGGCGCCCGAGCCGATCTAACCTTCAACTCGGAGGACCACCCCTTCAACCCCATTGGTTCGGGCGCACTCCCGATGCTGTGCACCCCCACCATCTGCCAAGTGGCCGTCACCAGGACCCTCATTGACGGTGGTGCCGGCCTCAACATGCTCTCGGTGGAGGCCTTCAGCCTCCTCCACGTGCCGCTGGAGCGGCTCCGACCCAGCAGGCCTTTCTCGGGCGTCAGAGCCGGTTCCACCGCCTCCTTGGGACAGATCCGCCTCCCAGTGACCATCGGCACCTGCGACAACTTCCGCACGGAGCTGATCGACTTCGACATCGCCCCCATCGGCCTCCCCTACAATGCCATCCTTGGCTATCCGGCCCTGGCTCGGTTCATGGCAGCAACTCACCCGGCGTACAACCTCATGAAGATGCCTGGGAGCAGCGGCGTCCTCACCGTGTCAGGAGACACAAGGGTTGCACTGCAGGTGCTCCAGCTTGTTTTCAGGGCGGCCACAGTGGCGCAGCCCACTGGCACCAACGCCCTTGAGCCCAAGGGGGCCGCGCCGGCTAAAACAAAGCAGCTGTTCACCCAAGACAAGGCAGAAACCGAGCAGGTACCAGTCGACAAGGACGGGTCCGCTAGCGCCACCTTCACCATAGGGGCAACCTCGAGCCCGAGCAAGAGAAAGCCCTGATCAGGTTCCTGCGTGCGAACAAGAAGGTGTTTGCGTGGGAACCTGATTAGTTAGCAGGGGTCCCAAGGGAATTGATTGAGCATCACCTCAACGTGTGCCCCAATGTGCGCCCCGTGAAGCAGAAGGCAAGGCGGCAGTCTACCGAGAAACAGGCTTTCATCGTTCAAGAGACCCGGAAGCTAGAGGTGGCAGGAGTTATCTGCGAGGTCTGCTACCCTGATTGGCTGGCTAATTCGGTCGTTGTGCCGAAAAAGGGAGGAAAGGAGCGCATGTGCATCGACTTCATCAACCTCAACAAGGCCTGCCCGCAGGATCCATCTCCGCTCCCCCCGCATTGACCAGATAGTCGACTCCACCGCAGAGTGTGACCTATTGTGCTTCCTAGATGCCTTCTCGGGCTATCACCAGATCAAGATGGCGGTAGAAGACGTGGAGAAGACAGCCTTCCTGACCCCGTGTGGAGTGTACTGCTATACGTGCATGCCGCTTGGGTTGCGCAACGCAGGCGCGACCTTTCAGCGGCTGATGCACATCGCCTTAGGCCGGCAGCTCGGGAGGAACGCTGAAGCTTACGTCGATGACATTGTGGTGAAGTCTCATGAGGCAAGGACCCTGATACAGGACCTGGAAGAAACCTTCGTGAGCCTCAACGAAGTGGACCTATGGCTCAACCCGGAGAAGTGCGTGTTTGGAGTCCCCTCAGGCAAGCTCCTGGGCTTCCTCGTATCCCACAGGGGCATCGAGGCCAACCCGGAGAAGGTCAAGGTAGTCGAAGACATGAGCCTGCCAAGGACCCTCAGAGAAATGCAGAAGCTCACCGGGCGTGTAACTGCGCTGGGGCGTTTCATCTCCAAGCTGGGGAAACGAGCGCTGCCCTTCTTCAAGCTGATGAAGAAAAAGGGCCCCTTCGAATGGACTGAAGAGGCCGACAAGGCATTCCAAGACCTCAAGAGGTACCTTACCCGTCCACCAGTGATGGTAGCTTCGTGTCCTCGGGAGCCCCTGGTGCTCTACCTTGCGGCCACCCCCTACTCCGCTAGCGTAGCCCTGGTAGCGGTCAGGGAGGAGCGCTGTGCCAAGGCCGCATCGACCATCCGAACTGAAGCAAAGCAGAGCCAGGAGGGCCTCGCGAAGGCCGCAACTGCCTTAGGGGTGAAGCGCCTCATCATCAAGGGCGATTCAAAGCTCCTCGTCAATTTCTCCAACAAGATATACGAGCCAAAGGACGAGCACATGGAAGCCTACCTCACTGAGGTTCGCAAGATGGAGAAACAGTTCTGGGGACTGGAGTTGTAGCATGTGCCTCGCGGCACCAATCAGGAGGCTGATGACATTGCCAAGAGGGCATCTAGGCGGCTGCCTCAAGAGCCTGGCGTCTTTGAGGAGCGGCTCTTCAAACCCTCGGCGGTGCCGTCGCTGTCGAGCACGGCACAACCAAGGGAGGAGCTCCCTCAGCCGCCTGCCTCAGGAGCCCCGGTCTGTGGCCCAGCCTCAGGGGCACGCCTGCTCCTGGCGTTAGAGCCTCAGGAAGGGTGTTAGATCCCGGAGCTCAAGAACTACCTGATGCAAGGGACTCTGCCGGAGAATGAGGAGGAAGCAGAGCATGTGGCGCGGCAGGCCATAGCTTATTGCGTCAGGGATGGAGAGCTCTACACGAAGTGACCGAATGACGTGTCCTTACATTGCATCTCCCGAGAGCAAGGGAAGGAGCTACTGGTGGACATACACGGCGGAGACTGCGGGCACCACTCGTCGTCATGGACCCTCGTCGGCAAGGCGTTCCGTAGTGGATTCTATTGGCCCACAACACTCAACGACGCCGTTGAGCTTGTGAAGGCTTGCGAGGCCTGCCAGTTTCACGCTAAGCAGATCCATCAGCCTGCGGGGGGTCTACAGACTATACCCCTCTCATGGCCGTTCGCAGTTTGGGGGCTCGACATTCTGGGCTCGTTTCCTCGGGCGCCAGGGGGCTATCACTACCTCTACGTCACCGTGGACAAATTCACCAAGTGGGCTGAGGTGGAAGCCGTCCGCACAATCCCGGCAGACTCAGCGGTCAAATTCATCAAGGGCCTCGTGAGCCGATTTGGGGTGCCCAACCGCATCATCACCGACAACGGTTTGCAATTCACCAGTAATCTCTTCAAAACATACTGTGCTAACCTTGGAGCGCAGATATGCTACGCTTCGGTAGCACACCCTCGGAGCAACGGCCAGGCCGAGCGGGCCAACACGGAGGTCCTAAGGGGCCTCAAAGCCAGGGACTTCAAGAAGAAGCTGGAAGCCTGTGGCAGGGGCTGGTACAACGAGCTCCAATCCGTGCTGTGGTCAATCCGCACGACAGCGACCAAGCCGACTGGCGAGACCCCGTTCTTCCTCGTCTACAGAGCAGAGGTTGTTCTCCCTCACGAGGTCAGGTGTCGCTCCACGCGGGTCCTGGCATTCGACGAGGCTCAGCAGGACGCCATGCGGGAGACGGATCTCGTGCTAGGGGAGGAACGCCGTCGGGAAGCCGCACTGCGAGCGGCAAGGTATCAACATGCGCTACGACAATACCACTGCCGCAACATCCGCCCCAGGACCCTTGAGGTAGGGGATCTCGTGCTCAGACGGGTTCTCTCTAGGGAGGGGCTGCACAAGCTCTCTCCCAAGTGGGAGGGCCTGTTCAAGGTTGTTCATGTTTCCAGGCCTGGCTCCGCGCGCTTGGAGACTCTGGAGGGAGTACCCATCCAAAACACATGGAACATTCAACATCTCCGGAGGTTCTACCCCTGAGCGAGGCCTAGCGCCTAGGAAAGGCCCGGTGCCTATGAAGAAGGCCAATGCCTGTGAAGCTATCGCGTTTTGGGAAAGGCCCGGTGCCTGTGAAGCTATCGCGTTTTGGGAAAGGCCCGGTGCCTGTGAATAAGGCCAATGCCTGTGAAGCTATCGCGTTTTGGAAAAGGCCCAGTGCCTGTGAAGAAGGCCAATGCCTGTGAAGCTATCGCGTTTTGGGAAAGGCCCGGTGCCTGTGAAGCTATCGCGTTTTGGGAAAGGCCCGGTGCCTGTGAAGAAGGCAAACGCATGTGAAGCTCGCCGACGTGACACTCTCACGTAATAATGAGTGGGGCTGTACACGCTCCGAAGTCTCCGGAGTGCCGCCCCTGGGCCTCGGGGGCTCCCGCCCACACCCAGTGGCAGCACTTAGCTCCGCGCTGGTGAGAAGACGTCGAAGACTAGAATATGTGACAGACGCGGCTTTTTCATTTGCTTTCTGCAGTTGGTGTGTTTATTCCCGTTTGAAGTCTTATTGGAGTTGTTTGCATTCCTGGCTTGTGACTCTCTGTCTTTTTCATCCACTCGCCTCGTTTTCTCTCGCACAAGTCTCGCGAGGGATGTTCGCGGGCGCCCTCGCGAGCGTCTTCTGCCCCGGTCGTCTGGAGCTTTCCTGTCTGAGTCCTCTACGGGAGCACCCCTCCCAGTCCATGCCTCACGGGCATCGCGACACAAACGCAGGACCTAGACTGATCGCCCCCGCTGCCAGGACCAAAGGTTACCCCTCTAACTAATCCTCGCAGGGCATGAAGTGCACAGCGAGGCCTCAGCCTCCGGAGGTGAGGGCCGCGTCAAGCTCCACCAAGCTCAAATGAGTCCCGCACATGGACACGCAGCACGGAAACATAGCGCAGAAATGGCAAAAGCAACGCGACACTTGACAACAACAGTTCTAACACGCCCCCACGGGGCCCTGTACTACCTTCTTCTTACGCAGGAAAGGAAGGAAACAAAATGGACATGACCTGTCCAACACCAACCTACAACAAAAGCTTGAGCTGCTCCTGGGGTTCAGGCGGACGCCTCCTCTCGCTTCACCATGGCGCGGCGGCGGGTGGACCTGCTGCCTTCGCCTAGGCGGGCGCGACGGCGCGGGGGTTGGTCGTGGCCACCACTGGAGGAGCTGCTGCCTGAGGGAGAGTGGCCAAAACTTGACGGGCCCCGAGCACCGCCGTCGGTGCACCTGGCACTGTCTTCATCCTGGTCGGTGCCGGGGCTAGGCAGGCGGCCGCGGTCACCATCTTCGGGGCAGCACCCAGCGCGGCGACCATCTTCCCCAAACACCCTCATGCAGAGGGTGGCGTCACCATCGAACTTGAAGTGCAGGGTGCACCGCTGACCCAGGCCGCGCGCGCAGGCAAACGTTTGCTAGCCGCGAGTCAGGGCCCCATTTCCGAAAGGGGAGACCTCCAGCAAAGCCCAGAAGGCCCTGCCGCAGCAACCATCCGCCTGGAGCCAGAAGCCGCACCGGGCGCTGGCCGACAGCTCACCTACGAAGAAGCAGGGGAGCTGGAGCCAGGTGCTGGTCGGGTCCACTAACCACACGACGAACTCCGACAGCACCTCCGCAGAGCGGAAGCGTGGCCTAGGGGGGCGCACACCCATGGTGTGCCCCCCGTCGGCAACAGGGCGCTCACCACCACGCAGGGAACCGCCTCCATGACCGCGGGAGGCTACCACGGGGACCGTGGTGTACTTGCGAGGGCGGCCTCGGCCGCGCTTGGTCGGGGGAGGGTCAGGCCCTACCCGGGGGGCCTTTCCTTTCTCTGCGGCCGAGAATCTCTTTGGGTCCATGGGGACGGCGATTAGCCAAGAAGAAGAAAAGGAGTAGAAAGAAGGGATGGACTGAAGGGGGTCGCCTAGCCCCGTACTTATAACTGGAGGAGGTCAACCGCCGAGCACCAAGACCTCAGGTAATCATGACCCATATCTCTGCATGCAGGAACTTGTCAAGTCGTGCGGTCGCCGAGGCATCATGGGGAAGCGCAGATGCCCATGCCCAATCAACCGCCACGTGGCGCCCAAGGCCGCAGGCTGTTAGGGCCCGCGGTGCTTCGTGCTTGCCCCTTCGCTTCTCTGCTAAGCCAAGCCCGCGCGCGCCTTGGGCCCGGGGGCTACTGTTGGCGTTCTGGGAACGGGGGTCCCCAGACTTGCCTACCTGCGGCCTGTGGCGTGGCTCAGGTGGGGGCCCAGCATGGCCCATCTTCATCAGCCCAAGCTCAAGACCCTCGCGAGGGGCCAAGCCTCGCGGGGCGGACGACAGGAAGCTTCCTCAAATAGCATCCTCATCAGGCAGGCTTGCGAGGAGGCGGAGAGATCGATGCAAGGGTACCTCGCGAGGATCCCATGATGCAAGCCATGATGATCAAGGCCAGGCGGGCGCCGGCCTGCGCAGGGTCCTTGTTTCCCCTTTAGTGCAAAGGGGGCAAGCACATGCCAAGGTATGAGGCAAAGGTTACCATTCCGGTGCAATGAGACCAAGACCAGCCAAACGGCCGGACGGAGGTCACCGTGGAGCCCAAGATGGCGTCATCACCAGTGCTTTTGGTAGCCGAAGACCACCTTTGGTCAGGATAACTTGTACTAGATGTTCCCCTTCAAAATGGCCAATTGTTGGCGCCCTTCCCGCTCAATTATTCGGGGAGAGGCCCAGGGCCTCTATAAATAGAGCTAGCCTCCACAAAGAGAAGGGAGGAGCAAAGAGAGAGTGAAAAGAGGGGAGAGAGGAGGGAAGAGGAGAGAAGAGAAAGAGAAAAACCCATTAGTGGCTAAGTAGAACACACCGCACCAGCTCAAGAACACCCCTCGCGAGGCTGTTCTTCCCTTGTACTGTCCATCATCAGCCCTAGTGGCAATCCACCACACCACACACTGGAGTAGGGTATTACACCACAACGGTGGCCCGAACCAGTATAAACCTCGTGTCTCTTGTGTTGTTCATCATTTTCATCTTAGTTCGCACGAGAGGATCAGACATAGATGTTGGGGAACGTACTAATTTCAAAAAATTTCCTACGCATACGCAAGATCATGGTGATGCATAGCAACGAGAGGGGAGAGTGTTGTCTACGTACCCTCGTAGACCGGCAGCGGAAGCGTTATAACAATGCGGTTGATGTAGTCGTACGTCTTCACGGCCCGACCGATGAAGCACCGAAACTACGGCACCTCCGAGTTTTAGCACATGCTCAGCTTGATGACGATCCCTGGACTCCAATCCAGCAAAGTGTAGGGGAAGATTTCCGTTAGCACGACAGCGTGGTGACGATCTTGATGTTCTACCGTCGCAGGGCTTTGCCTAAGCACCGCTACAATATTATCGAGGATTATGGGGGAGGGGGGCACCGCACACGGCTAAGGGAACGATCACGAAGATCAACTTATGTGTCTAGAGGTGCCCCCTGCCCCAGTATATAAAGGAGCAAGGGGGGAGGCCGGCCGGCCCTTGGGGCGCGCCAAAGGAGGAGGAGTCCTCCTCCTAGTAGGAGTAGAACTCCCCTCTTTCCTACTCCTACTAGGAGGGGGAAAGGAAGGGGGGGAGGGAGAAGGAAAGGGGGGCGCCACCCCCCTCTCCTAGTCCAATTCGGACCAGAGGGGGAGGGGGCACGCGGCCCACCCTAGCCGCCCCTCTCTCTCTCCACTAGGGCCCATAAGGCCCATTACTTCTCCGGGGGGGGGGGGGTTCCGGTAACCCTCCGGCACTCCGGTTTTCTCCGAAATCACCCGGAAAATTTCCGGTGTCTGAATATAGCCGTCCAATATATCAATATTTATGTCTCGACCATTTCGAGACTCCTCGTCATGTCCGTGATCACATCCGGGACTCCGAACAAACTTCGATACATCAAAATATATAAACTCATAATGAAACTGTCATCGTAACGTTAAGCGTGCGGACCCTACGGGTTCAAGAACAATGTAGACATGACTGAGACATGTCTCCGGTCACTAACCAATAGCGGAACCTGGATGCTCATATTGGCTCCTACATATTCTACGAAGATCTTTATCGGTCAGACCGCATAACAACATACGTTGTTCCCTTTGTCATCGGTATGTTACTTGCCCGAGATTCGATCGTTGGTATCTCAATACCTAGTTCAATCTCATTACCAGCAAGTCTCTTTACTCGTTTCGTAATACATCATCTCGCAACTAACTCATTAGTTGCAATGCTTGCAAGGCTTATGTGATGTGCATTACCGAGAGGGCCCAGAGATACCTCTCCGACAATCGGAGTGACAAATCCTAATCTCAAAATACGCCAACCCAACATGTACCTTTGGAGACACCTGTAGAGCTCATTTATAATCACCCAGTTACGTTGTGACATTTGGTTGCACACAAAGTGTTCCTCTGGCAAACGGGATTTGCATAATCTCATAGTCATAGGAACATGTATAAGTCATGAAGAAAGCAAGAGCAACATACTAAACAATCGGGTGCTAAGCTAATGGAATGGGTCATGTCAATCACATCATTCCCCTAATGATGTGATCCCATTAATCAAATGACAACACATGTCTATGGTTAGGAAACATAACCATCTTCGATGAACGAGCTAGTCAAGTAGAGGCATACTAGTGACGTTTAGTTTGTCTATGTATTCACACAAGTATTATGTTTCGGGTTAATACAATTCTAGCATGAATAATAAACATTTATCATGATATAAGGAAATAAAATAATAACTTTATTATTGCCTCTAGGGCATATTTCCTTCAGTCTCCCACTTGCACTAGAGTCAATAATCTAGATTACACAGTAATGATTCTAACACCCATGGAGCTTTGGTGCTGATCATGTTTTGCTCGTGGAAGAGGCTTAGTCAATGGGTCTGCTACATTCAGATCCGTATGTATCTTGCAAATCTCTATGTCTCCCACCTGGACTAGATCCCAGATGGAATTGAAGCGCCTCTTGATGTGCTTGGTTCTCTTGTGAAATCTGGATTCCTTTGCCAAGGCAATTGCACCAGTATTGTCACAAAAGATTTTCATTGGACCCGATGCACTAGGTATGACACCTAGATTGGATATGAACTCCTTCATCCAGACTCCTTCGTTTGCTGCTTCGGAACCAGCTATGTACTCCGCTTCACATGTAGATCCTGTCACAACGCTTTGTTTAGAACTGCACCAACTGACAGCTCCACCGTTTAATGTAAACACGTATCCGGTTTGCGATTTAGAATCGTCCGGATTAGTGTCAAAGCTTGCATCAACGTAACCATTTACGATGAGCTATTTGTCACCTCCATATATGAGAAACATATCCTTAGTCCTTTTCAGGTATTTCAGGATGTTCTTGACCGCTGTCCAGTGATCCACTCCTGGATTACTTTGGTACCTCCCTGCTAGACTTATAGCAAGACATACATCAGGTCTGGTACACAACATTGCATACATGATAGAGCCTATGGCTGAAGCATAGGGAACATCTTTCATTTTCTCTCTATCTTCTGCAGTGGTCGGGCATTGAGTCTTACTCAATTTCACACCTTATAACATAGGCAAGAATCCTTTCTTTGCTTGATCCATTTTGAACTTCTTCAAAACTTTGTCAAGGTATGTGCTTTGTGAAAGTCCAATCAAGCGTCTTGATCTATCTCTATAGATCTTAATGCCCAATATGTAAGCAGCTTCACCGAGGTCTTTCATTGAAAAACTCTTATTCAAGTATCCCTTTATGCTATCCAGAAATTCTATATCATTTCCGATTAGTAATATGTCATCTACATATAATATCAGAAATGCTACAGAGCTCCCACTCACTTTCTTGTAAATACAGGCTTCTCCAAAAGTCTGTACAAAACCAAATGCTTTGATCACATTATCAAAGCGTTTATTCCAACTCCGAGAGGCTTGCACCAGTCCATAAATGGATCGCTGGAGCTTGCACACTTTGTTAGCTCCGTTTGGATCGACAAAACCTTCCGGCTGCATCATATACAACTCTTCTTCCAGAAATCCATTTAGGAATGCAGTTTTGACATCCATTTGCCAAATTTCATAATCATAAAATGCGGCAATTGCTAACATGATTCGGACAGACTTATGCATCGCTATGGGTGAGAAGGTCTCATCGTAGTCAATCCCTTGAACTTGTCGAAAACCTTTTGCGGCAAGTCAAGCTTTGTAGACAGTAACATTACCGTCAACGTCAGTCTTCTTCTTGAAAATCCATTTATTCTCAATTGCTTGCCGATCTTTGGGCAAGTCAACCAAAGTCCACACTTTGTTCTCATACATGGATCCCATCTCAGATTTCATGGCTTCAAGCCATTTTGCGGAATCTGGGCTCACCATCGCTTCTTCATAGTTCGTAGGTTCATCATGATCTAGTAGCATGACTTCCAGAACATGATTACCGTACCACTCTGGTGCAGATCTTACTCTGGTTGATCTACGAGGTTCAGTAGTAACTTGTTCTGAAGTTTCATGATCATCATCATTAGCTTCCTCACTAATTGGTGTAGGTGTCACATAAACCGGTTTCTGTGATGTACTACTTTCCAATAAGGGAGCAGGTACAGTTACCTCATCAAGTTCTACTTTCCTCCCACTCACTTCTTTCGAGAGAAACTCCTTCTCTAGAAAGTTTCCGAATTTAGCAACAAAAGTCTTGCCTTCGGATCTGTGATAGAAGGTGTATCCAATAGTTTCCTTTGGATATCCTATGAAGACACATTTCTCTGATTTGGGTTCGAGCTTATCAGGTCGAAGCTTTTTTCACATAAGCATCGCAGCCCCAAACTTTCAGAAACGACAACTTTGGTTTCTTGCCAAACCACAGTTCATAAGGCGTCGTCTCAATGGATTTTGATGGTGCCCTATTTAACGTGAATGCGGCCATCTCTAAAGCATAACCCAAAACGATAGCGGTAAATTAGTAAGAGACATCATAGATCGCACCATATCTAGTAAAGTACGATTACGACATTCGGACACACCTTTACGCTATGGTGTTCCGGGTGGTGTGAGTTGCGAAACTATTCCGCATTGTTTCAAATGTACACCAAACTCGTAACTCAAATATTCTCCTCCACGATCAGATCGTAGGAATTTTATTTTCTTGTTACGATGATTTTCAACTTCACTCTGAAATTCTTTGAACTTTTCAAATGTTTCAGACTTATGTTTCATTAAGTAGATATATCCATATCTGCTTAAGTCATCTGTGAAGGTGAGAAAATAACGATATCCACCACGAGCCTCAACATTCATCGGACCACATACATCTGTATGTATGATTTCCAACAAATCTGTTGCTCTCTCCATAGTACCGGAGAACGGTGTTTTGGTCATCTTGCCCATAAGGCATGGTTCGCAAGTACCAAGTGATTCATAATCAAGTGGTTCCAAAAGTCCATCAGTATGGAGTTTCTTCATGCGCTTTACACCGATATGACCTAAATGGTAGTGCCACAAATAAGTTGCACTATCATTATAAACTCTGCATCTTTTGGCTTCAACATTATGAATATGTGTGTCACTACTATCGAGATTTAATAAGAATAGACCACTCTTCAAGGGTGCATGACCATAAAAGATATTACTCATATAAATAGAACAACCATTATTCTCTGATTTAAATGAATAACCGTCTCGCATCAATCAAGATCCAGATATAATGTTCATGCTCAACGTTGGCACCAAATAACA
Organism: Triticum monococcum; assembly: GCA_034509565.1. Lineage (NCBI taxonomy): Eukaryota > Viridiplantae > Streptophyta > Magnoliopsida > Poales > Poaceae > Triticum > Triticum monococcum. Next base: position 401,905,063 of record CM067846.1, on the reverse strand, counting down.
ATTATTTATGTCTAATACTAATCCCGAAGGTAGATGTAGAGGTAGCGTGCCGACCGCGATCACATCGACTCTCGAACCATTTCCCATGCGCATGGTCACCTCATCCTTTGCCAATCTTCGCTTAATCCGTAGTCCCTGTTTCGAGTTGCAAATATTAGCAACAGAACCAGTATCAAATACCCAGGTGCTACTGCGAGCATTAGTAAGGTACACATCAATAACATGTATATCATACATACCTTTGTTCACCTTGCCATCCTTCTTATCCGCCAAATACTTGGGGCAATTCCGCTTCCGGTGACCAGTCTGCTTGCAGTAGAAGCACTCAGTTTCAGGCTTAGGTCCAGATTTGGGTTTCTTCTCCTGAGCAGAAAATTGCTTGCTATTCTTTTTGAAGTTCCCCTTCTTCTTCCCTTTGCCCTTTTTCTTGAAACTAGTGGTCTTGTTGACCATCAACACTTGATGCTCCTTCTTGATTTCTACCTCCGCAGCTTTCAGCATTGCAAAGAGCTTGGGAATTGTCTTATTCATCCCTTGCATATTATAGTTCATCATGAAGCTCTTGTAGCTAGGTGGAAGTGATTGGAGAATTCCGTCAATGACACAATCATCTAGAAGATTAACTCCCAATTGAATCAAGCGATTATTATACCCAGACATTTTGAGTATATGCTCACTGACAGAACTGTTCTCCTCCATCTTGCAGCTATAGAACTTATTGGAGACTTCATATCTCTCAATCCGGGCATTTGCTTGAAATATTAACTTCAACTCCTGGAACATCTCATATGCTCCATGATGTTCAAAACGTCGTTGAAGTCCCGATTCTAAGCCGTAAAGCATGGCACACTGAACTATCGAGTAGTCATCAACTTTGCTCTGCCAGACGTTCATAACATCTTGTGTTGCTCCAGTAGCAGGCCTGGCACCTAGCGGTGCTTCTAGGACGTAATTCTTCTGTGCAGCAATGAGGACAATCCTCAAGTTACGGACCCAGTCCATGTAATTGCTACCATCATCTTTCAACTTTGCTTTCTCAAGGAACGCATTAAAATTCAACGGAACAACAGCACGGGCCATCTATCTACAATCAAACATAAACAAGCAAGATACTATCAGGTACTAAGTTCATGATAAATTTAAGTTCAATTAATCATATTACTAAAGAACTCCCACTTAGATAGACATCCCTCTAATCCTCTAAGTGATCACGTGATCCAAATCAACTAAACCATGTCCGATCATCACATGAGATGGAGTAGTTTCATTGGTGAACATCACTTATGTTGATCATATCTACTATATGATTCATGCTCGACCTTTCGGTCTCCGTGTTCCGAGGCCATATCTGTATGTGCTTGGCTCGTCAAGTATAACCTGAGTATTCCGCGTGTGCAACTGTTTTGCACCCGTTGTATTTGAACGTAGAGCCTATCACACCCGGTCATCACGTGGTGTCTCAGCACGAAGAACTTTCGCAACAGTGCATACTCAGGGAGAACACTTCTTGATAATTAGTGAGAGATCATCTTAAAATGCTACCATCAATCAAAGCAAGATAAGATGCATAAAAGATAAACATCACATGCAATCAATATAAGTGATATGATATGGCCATCATCTTGTGCTTGCGATCTCCATCTTCGAAGCACCGTCATGATCACCATCGTCACCGGCGCGACACCTTGATCTCCATCATAGCATCGTTGTCGTCTCGCCAATCTGATGCTTCTATGACTATCGCTACCGCTTAGTGATAAAGTAAAGCATTATAGGGCGATTGCATTGCATACAATAAGGCGACAACCATATGGCTCCTGCCAGTTGCCGATAACTCGGTTACAAAACATGATCATCTCTTACAATAAAATTTAGTATCACATCTTGACCATATCACATCACAACCTGCCCTGCGAAAACAAGTTAGACATCCTCTACTTTGTTTGTTGCAAGTTTTACGTGGCTGCTGCGGGCTTTAAGCAAGAACCAATCTTACCTACGCATCAAAAACCACAACGATAGTTTGTCAAGTTGGTGCTGTTTTAACCTTCGCAAGGACCGGGCGTAGCCACACTCGGTTCAACTAAAGTTGGAGAAACTGACACCCGCCAACCACCTGTGTGCAAAGCACGTCGGTAGAACCAGTCTCGCGTAAGCGTACGCGTAATGTCGGTCTGGGCCGCTTCATCCAACAATACCGCCGAACCAAAGTATGACATGCTGGTAAGCAGTATGACTTATATCGCCCACAACTCACTTGTGTTCTACTCGTGCACAACATCAACGCATAAAACCTGGCTCGGATGCCACTATTGGGGAACGTAGTAATTTCAAAAAATTTCCTATGCACACGCAAGATCATGGTGATGCATAGCAACGAGAGGGGAGAGTGTTGTCTACGTACCCTCGTAGACCGACAGCGGAAGCGTTATGACAACGCGGTTGATGTAGTCGTAGGTCTTCATGGCCCGACCGATCAAGCACCGAAACTATGTCACCTCCGAGTTTTAGCACACGTTCAGCTCGATGATGATCCCTAGACTCCGATCCAGCAAAGTGTCGGGGAAGAGTTCCGTTAGCACGACGGCGTGGTGACGATGTTGATGTTCTACCGTCGCAGGGCTTCGCCTAAGCACCGCTACAATATTATCGAGGATTATGGTGGAGGGGGGCACCGCACACGGCTAAGGGAACGATCACGAAGATCAACTTATGTGTCTAGAGGTGCCCCCTGCCCCTGTATATAAAGGAGCAAGGGGGGAGGCCGGCCGGCCCTTGGAGCGTGCCAAAGGAGGAGTCCTCCTCCTAGTAGGAGTAGGGCTCCCCTCTTTCCTACTCCTACTAGGAGGGGGAAAGGAAGGAGGAGAGGGAGAAGGAAAGGGGGGCGCCGCCCCCCCTCTCCTAGTCCAATTCGGACCAGAGGGAGAGGGGACGCGCGGCCCACCCTGGCCACCCCTCTCTCTCTCTCCACTAGGTCCCATAAGGCCCATTACATCTCCCCCCCCGGGGGGGGGGGGGTCCGGTAACCCTTCGGCACTCCGGTTTTCTCCAAAATCACCCGGAACATTTCCGGTGTCCGAATATAGCCGTCCAATATATCAATCTTTATGTCTCGACCATTTCGAGACTCCTCGTCATGTCCGTGATCACATCCGGGACTCCAAACAAACTTCGGTACATCAGAATATATAAACTCATAATGAAACTGTCATTGTAACGTTAAGCGTGCGGACCCTACGTGTTCAAGAACAATGTAGACATGACCGAGACATGTCTCCGGTCAATAACCAATAGTGGAACCTGGATGCTCATATTGGCTCCTACATATTCTATGAAGATCTTTATCGGTCAGACCGCATAACAACATACGTTGTTCCCTTTGTCATCAGTATGTTACTTGCCCGAGATTCGATCGTCGGTATCTCAATACCTAGTTCAATCTCGTTACCGGCAAGTCTCTTTACTCGTTTCGTAATACATCATCTCGCAACTAACTCATTAGTTGCAATGCTTGCAAGGCTTATGTGATGTGCATTACTGAGAGGGCCCAGAGACACCTCTCCGACAATCGGAGTGACAAATCCTAATCTCGAAATACGCCAACCCAACATGTACCTTTGGAGACACCTGTAGAGCTCCTTTATAATCAGCTAGTTATGTTGTGACGTTTGGTAGCACACAAAGTGTTCCTCCGGCAAACGGGAGTTGCATAATCTCATAGTCATAGGAACATGTATAAGTCATGAAGAAAGCAAGAGCAACATACTAAACGATCGAGTGCTAAGCTAATGGAATGGGTCCTGTCAATCACATCATTCCCCTAATGATGTGATCCCGTTAATTAAATGACCACACATGTCTATGGTTAGGAAACATAACCATCTTCGATTAACGAGCTAGTCAAGTAGAGGCATAATAGTGACGTTTAGTTTGTCTATGTATTCACACAAGTATTATGTTTCCGGTTAATACAATTCTAGCATGAATAATAAACATTTATCATGATATAAGGAAATAAAATAATAACTTTATTATTGCCTCTAGGGCATAGTTCCTTCAGTAGATCGGTAGGGGAGAGGTCTCCGCACGCACCCCAGTGTTCGAACCTCAAGGGTCTGTTGGAACCCGAAATCCGACAAAGTATTCTTGAAATTAGTTGCACAAGCAATACTGATGTATGTTATGAACTATTTTAAGATCTTGGCTAGTACTTGTGACAAACTAAGAAGGCCAATATCTAATTTTTGGTGGGGCATGGAAGATGGTAGAAAGAAATTACACCGGAGATCTAAGATATGCACTTATTTAACGAAGCTATGCTTGCAAAACAGTGTTGGCGACTGCAATCGGAGCCCCACTCTCTATATCACTGTGTAATGGAAGGGGGATACTTCCCTCATGGAGACTTTTGGAACTCAAAATGTCCAAGAGTAGCATCCTACACTTGGTGAAGCATGTTGCATGGGAGGGAACTTCTGCAAAAAGGATTACTATGGAGAGTAGGAGATGGCAAGAAAATTTCCAGTATTAGGGATAGTTGGGTGTGAGGTACCACACCAGGTACAGTGCACACCTTAGTCCCTATGCAAGACAACCAAATAGTGATATCTCTAGTTTCTAGTGATGGTTCTTCATGGAAAGAAGAAACAACTAGATAAATTTTTGTGGAGGACACTAGAATTCTTAAAATCCCCTTAAGCTCTGAAGGGTGAAGTGACTTGGCCTCCTGGCCATACACCAATACTGGAATTTACATGGTGAGGTCAGGCTATAATCTTGCAAGAACACATCTATTCTGGCTTAGCCAAAGCTCCCCAGACAGAGGGTCATCATTGAAATAGTGTGTTATGGAGAAATTGTGGAAAACCTATGGAGAATTCAGTGTCTCGAAAGAATGAAAGTGTGTTGTGGAGAATTGCATAGTATTGCCTTCCTACCGGTGACCAACTCCTCAGGCGATCAATCCCAACAAGGTATGACTGCACATATTGTAACAAATTTGAAACAATGGAACACTTTTTTCTTCTATGCCACTATGCGAAAGAAATCCGAACAGAGCTAAAGAAATCATTTGATATATCATTAAATCTGAAAAGCTTTGCCCATATGCAACAGTGGTTATTGAACTGGATTTCTAATGCCTCACATCTCCATTCAATGATCCTTGCTATTGCAATTTGGCACATTTGGGAGAATCGGAACAATATAAGAAATGGTGAAAATGCCTAATCCTCCATGTGTGGTGGGCAAGATCAAAGCTTATGTTGATTTCATCTTATTGTACAACTTCAGGTCTACTATCTCCACTAGGCATGAGCACCAGACGACAATCCCAAAGTGGTCTCCACCGCTGGCTGGGTCGCTCCTGGTGAATGTTGATGTTGTGATTTCCCCCCACACCAAACACATGGGCATTGGTGTTGTCTTCTACAACCACCCGAGTCTGGTGTTAGCTACAAGTATAAGATTTGTTTATCATGTGGATAACCAGAGCTAGGTGAAGCTATTGCTATAAGCCATGCTTTAACCTTCACTGAAGAAACTGGCTTCCAGCAGATTATTGTAGCTTCTGATTATGCTAGTTTGGCCAGTAAGGTGAAAAGTGGAGAGACGGACAGATCTCACATAGGTGCCATTGTCTTTGATATTAAGAGAAGGGCTCCAAAGTTCATGTCATGTAATTTTACTCATGCTAGTCATTCTTCTAATGAAGCAGCTCATGTTCTAGCAAAGTCAACTGAAAATGATGCAGGGTCTTGCTGGTTTAATGCGTCTCCTGATATTATCAGGGCCATTGTTTGTACTGAATTTTTTCCGAATGAACATACGAAGCCGTCTTTTGTCAAAAAATACATGACAACAATTGAAGATGGGATAAAGGACTCTCAGTCCCTTCCCAAGGACATTGAGTGCCCTTGCCAGCCTCGCCACTTCAGCTTGGATAGCGTGAGCTGCGGAGGCGCTCCTGAGCACCCGACAGGCTCGTAGATCTTTGGCATGTCCAGCTGTTGTTCTTTGTTTCTGGCCTTGCTGGAGGAGGCCTCTCCATTGTGCCCTCTCTTCAACCTTCATCAGGAGGAGGTGCCACTGCGCCCTTGTCTCCCATGAACTCCTCCTCAGAGGCCTTAGTGTCATCGTCATCATCGTCTTCACCACCACCCTCTCCAACGCGGAGGTTGCGACGACCTCGCTTTCCTCCTCTTTGGGAGATGCAACAGCTTCATCCTCATCTTGGGAGGCGGCGACCTTCATCTCTAAAAGTGCATATCATCCCTGGGTAGTTTTGGTAATTCATCACAACATTTATATATCATTGAACTAATGCCTACTCAAATAGTATTTCAAGAAAGAGTTTAATTTAGGTACAACTTTGGGATGTGGAACTGGACACCTCAAAATGCCAAGGACAAGTGTTGATTAAAGGCTCTAGACTCTTCATTTATATTTGAGTGATCAAAGATCACATTGAGTCCATAGGAAAGCCAACACTATTAAAAGGGGGTGATGTTTTTGTAATGGCTCACTTCTCATGTGCTTAGAGATATTGCTCCAAAAGCCTCAAACTTTCCCACATTCCACTACGTTAAAAACCTAAAGTCAAACTCGGTCCCACCAGACCACATCCATCCGGACGCACCAAGATACACATGACATAGCCGTCGCCTAAACCCTAGAACCTGGGTCTCACCAAGTTGGCCCTTTGGTTCCACCGGAGTGCACTGGCTAACCTCATGTTACCAACTGAAATTCAATCAAAATTTCCGATCAGTTTCTGTCGGTGACATCTAAGAGGGGAAATTTCTTATGTTAACATGTCTCAGTCCACCGAATGGTTTCGCTCTGTCTCACCGAAAAGCCTAAAGTTCAAATCGTTTGTACTAGTTGGTCTCACCGGGTGGTTTCACTCGGTCCCACTAAGTAGTGAATAAAGGTGCGTACCATATATACCCTCACTAATGTGGAGCATCCTATAATCATCCGCATGGACCTACCTACATCTCCCCAAGTGCCTAGTGGACCGATGACACGAGCACATGCAAGAGCTATCTGGACCGAGGTGACACCTCTCCTTTGTGATATTCCGTATGACCCACGTGAGACATGGCTACTACCTAAAGACGGAATGCTATGTGTGATTAGGTATGGAGAAAACCCTGTCAGAGATGATCGTGAAGACGGACAAATCCCCACGTACACGGACAAAGAGGACCGACGAAAGGAATCGTCCAAGATCTACAGGACCCGGACATCCGGCCCTGGCCCCGAACATCCTCTGGCCCCTGAAGACAACAACAGCAGCAGCGCAAAAGCTACAGGGCCCGGACATCCGTCCTGGCCCCGGACATCTGGCCCGACGGCCCCGGACATCCGATGCTAGCCTGGAAATCTGGCCACCCCTGTCCAGAGAACAATGGAACGCCACCGAAGCCAGCCTGGACATCTAGCCCGATGTGAAGGCCTGGACATCTGCCCCCTGTCTGCACACAGTAAACAGGCCACCAGCCCATGTATCACCCCATTCTCCCCAACTAGCACTAAGGTTATAAATAGACCTCTCCCCTCTCCATATAGGGTCAGCAATGTGTGAGCTCATTTGAGATAGAGCTTTGCTCATCCACTTATTCCTTACTCCTTTGGAGATCGAGGCCTCCTCAAGGAGAAGATCCCCCAAGTGGATTCAAGACCTCCTCACTGAGAAGATCCCCCTAGTGGATTAAATACCTCTTTGCTCACGGATCGGGACGACCTAGCTATCATGTATCCTCCCTCGTTGACTTTGGATCTTGTGTTCCCCTTTGTGTATGTGGATTTAGCACATGTGTGATTGGATCTCATTGATTTGAGTGTTTTCCTCTTGTCTATTCATCATGTTCTTTGGGAATTCCCTCAAAATCGTAAAAAACTGGCCATTAGGGTTCCACACTACATCATCTTAGTATCACGAGCCATGGTTGATCATGAATTTGGAGTCCCTACCCCCACTTTCTAGCCTAATTTTGCTTTGTTTTGTCCCAATTTCGAAAATCCCCTGAAAAATAGCCCTACCATTTTTTTGTGATTTTTTATTGGATTTGATCCATGGATTTGCTGTGTTACTAGTTGTTGGGGATATAACTATTAGGTATGACCCGCCCAGGAGGGGCCGGGTCATCCCTATGAAGATCCATCACAATGAAGCCCAAGGTCACGTGGCGATTCATAGACAGGCTAGTGGAGGGCCCAGACCTGAAGGTGGCTTAAGGCCCAAGAGAGTAAACTGCCATGTATGTAAACTTGTATTGTAAGGCATATGTAAAAGGTCATCGAGCCGGATACATTGTATAAGCCATCCGGGACTCTGAGGGCCGCAAGGCGTCAACCCATGTATATAAGGGGATGACCTAGAGGCGGCTTAGGACAAGAAACAAGAGATCGAGAGCCGGGTCAAGAGTATTCGCTCCCCATTCATCGAAACCCTAGCAATACCAACTACAAACTGGACTAGGATTTTACCGTCATCGTAAGGGGCCGAACCAATATAAACTCCCCGTGTCCTTTGTCCTGTTTAACCCCTTTAAGCTAACCTCAACGCGATGGCTCCATGACTAAGTCCTCACACTAGGACATCTGTCGTGACATTTCCATGACAGCTGGTGCCCATTGTGGGGCTATCGCACGATGGTTTCGAGTTCTTAAAGGGCAGCTTCAAAGGGATCAAGGGATATGCCATGGGACGGATGACCAAGAGTCGCCGCGACAAGCTCTACATCGATGATGCAGGCTGGGGCCGTGAGGCCGGCTCAATTGAGTATGGGTACCGGGCCCCCTTCGGAGGAATCCACGTTTTCATCGGCAAGATTGGTGAACCGGGCCCTGAGCCGGACATCTGCATCGACATCATCGAGACGGCTCAGCATGCAAGACCCGCCCAGGTTCGGCCAGCCATGAGTCGTGCCTTCGTGGGGTTTATCCATGGAGCGGACTCGGAGGACAGGCCGGCAGCTGGTGATGAGACCGTCGTCTATTCTGATGGCGAGTCATCCACTGGTGAGACAGAGTCACTGTATCAACTACAAGAGGGCCGGCTTGAGGGTTGTTCCGATGGCGACAATATTCCGGACCCCTGTGAGCTGCCGAATCGAGTTACAATTTTCATGGCTGGTACCCAGGCCGTGCAACACTCAACAACCGCGGCGGAGCTGGTTTCCGGGTCAGGGGCGGCAGCGGCTACCGAGGCAGGAGGCCCTGAGCGCCCGCCGGCTCAGGCTTTAACTGATTTGCTGGATAAATTGACGATGCTGTTGACAGTGGTGGTTAACCCGGCGGATCAAGATCAACATAACGCGGTGATCACAAGATTGCGCGATGAGATAGTGCAGGCTAAGGAGGAGCTAAATGCAGAAAGCACTAAGATGGCTGAAGAAAGGGCTGCTTTGGATGCCCGGTCACAACGGATTCAGGCGGAGTCCTACCGGCTCATGTTGGATCAAAATGCTGAGGAGGAGGCATCAGACCCATCTGCCATTGGTCTACAAACCTCGAAATCTTTTTAACATGCCAGGAGCAAGAACCAGTAACCCAACAGGGGCAAACCGAGTCGAAGCACCTAGGACGGGTGCGCTGGTTCAACTGCGTGTAATGGATCCACCATGTTAGAACAACAACCCGCCACAGCATGTGCCGATGCCACCAGGTCATTAATCCAACCCTTTGGATAACATGATCGTTGCAGCATCTCGATTGGCAGCTATCCCGGTTGAAGGTGAATCGCCAGCGACAGTTGAGACACGGAGGGCTAGAGAGCGTCTCTAGACGGCGTTAACTCAGCAGCAGGCTTATTCATACAGTCGGGATAGGATTCATTCCACCCCTCGCCCGAGCCGGAGTTACAGCAGGCATCTCGATGAGCCGGCTGTGTCGAGCAGTGGACGAAACCGGACCACGCCCCATGGGCATGACCCAGCGGGTGATGGTGCAAACGCTCAGGATGTGGTGGATCAAGGTAGAGCTCGTCGAGAGGCCGAGCTGGCGGCTCAGTATGCAGTTCGTCAAATGACTCCGGTTCGTCTGACCACCTCTGTGGAGCCAGGTTTAACCTTTTGAAACTTGGGTGTGCCGTGCTTAGTGCCGGATCTACGTAATGAGCGTCTACCCAAAGATTTCAAAGGACCTCGCAAAGTGCCAAATTATACAGCTGATTTAAGTCCTGAGGCATGGATCGAGAGTTATGAGATGGGCATGGAGTTGCTGGACGTTAGTGAGGCTGCGTGTGCTAAGTATTTCCCCCTGATGTTGGAAGGAACGACCCGCACCTGGTTGAAGGGGCTTCCTGGCAATTCCATCGGATCGTGGGCCGAGCTGAAAACCCGGTTCATCCAGAACTTCAAAGATACATGTAAGCAACCCAGGTCGATTGTGGATCTGGCCGCTTGTGTTCAGGAGAAAGTGAATCAACAACCCATTAGGTCCGCCGGGTCTCAACAATCTTACACTCATCGGATCGCATCAATGCTGACTCAGCGGTGCTGATGTTGGAGAACAACTGCCGTTTCACACCCTTGAAGCAGAAGTTAGGGTGGCTTAAGCACCACTTCAATGACATGGGGACGCTCATGGCGGCTCTGGTGAAATATGCTGACTCTGATAGTACCAAAGACCCCGAGTCTGATGACGATAAGGCAGGGAAGGGGAAGAGGAGCAGCAACGCTAAGGGGCAGCAGTATAACCCAGGAGGAAACGGTAAGCGCAAAGCTGATAATAGTTTTGACTTTGTGGATAACACCAATACGCAGAATAATGGTCAGCGTCGTAAGGGTAAGCCGCCCCCACAAGCTGGAGGATCTGGTATCAATCTGGAACGTATGTTGAATCAGCCCTGCCCACGACATGGTACGAAGGAAAGGCCATCCGGGCATCTATGGAAGGATTGTCACATCATGAAGGAGTACAGAAATTCAAATCTTTTCCATGACAGCCACGGGCCAGGCGGCGGTTCTGGGCTGGGCTCCCACGGTCCGGGTTATGGCGGTGGCGGTTCTAACTATGGTTTTCACGGAAATCAAGGTAATCACAGCAACCAGGGTGGTTACAACCAGCAGAGTAATCAAGGGGGTCAGCAACATCAACAGTCTGGTTACCAGAGTAACCCGAAGCAGTTGAATAGTGGGCAATATCATGTGTTTACCACTAGCTTGTGTAAGCGTGACCAGAAGCTTCATAAGAGATTAGTCAATGTTGTTGAGCCGGCAGTTCCTCGTTATCTGCGTTGGTCTGAGCAGCCCATTGTATGGAGTCGGGAGGATCACCCGCCCCAGGTTGATAATCCGGGTAATTTGGCTTTGGTGGTTGCGCCGCAGGTCAGAGGGTATAAGTTCACCAAGGTACTCATGGACGGTGGAAGCAGCATCAATATACTTTATTATGAGACTTTCCAGTGCATGGGGTTGACTGATAAACACCTTAAGCCATCAAACACTATTTTCCATGGCGTGGTGCCTGGTAAGTCGGCATATCCAGTCGGTAAGATAGCTCTGGAAGTTGTTTTTGGAGATGATCATGACTCTAGGTCAGATACATTAACCTTTGAAGTGGTCAAGATCCGCAGCCCATATCATGCTCTGTTTGGACGACCGGCTTATGCCAAGTTCATGGCGCGACCGTGTTACGTGTATCTGCAGCTCAAGATGCCGGGTCATAAAGAAACCATTACAGTACACGGGAGTCGTAAGATAGCTCTAGAGTGTGAAGAGGGGGATGCGGTTTATGCTGAGTCAGTTTGTGCAACGGAGGAGCTGAAGTTCTACAAGGATAATGTTGACCCGGCAGATATGACGTCTTTGAAAAAGCCAACTATAGAGCATGATCTGGTTCTCAAGTTCAAGTCGGCAGATGATACCAAGATGGTTGATTTTGTCCCTGGTGACTCATCTAAGTAGTTCAACATTAGTGCTAATCTGGATCCGAAATAGGAAAGCACGCTCATCAAGTTCATCTGTGAGAACCGGGACATCTTTGCATGGAAGCCTTCATACATGCCGGGTGTACCGAGAGAACTCGCTAAGCACACTCTTAATATTGATCCAAAGTTTAAACCGGCCAGACAGTTTCTTTGCCGATTCAATGAGGAGAGACGAAAGGCTGTAGGAGAAGAAGTAGCCCGACTCTTGGCAGCTGGGTTTATCATCGAAGTTTTTCATCCTGAGTGGTTGGCTAACCCGGTGCTGGTACTTAAGAAAAACGGCACTTGGCGTATGTGTGTGGACTACACGGATTTAAAAAGGCTTGTCTGGCTGATCCTTTTGCTCTTCCTCGTATTGATCAGATCATTGATGCTACGGTGGGTTGTGAGAACTTGAGTTTTTTGGATGCTTATTCTGGTTATCATTAGATCAAGATGGCAGTTAAGGACTAGGAGAAGACGACTTTCATAACTCCCTTTGGAGCCTTCTGCTATGTGTCTATGCCTTTTGGGCTCAAGAGTGCCCATGCGGCTTATCAGAGGTGTGTGCAAAATTGTCTTCATAACCACATTGGGCGTAATGTTCATGCCTATGTGGATAATATTGTGGTGAAGTCCAGAGAGAAGGAGACACTGATAGATGATTTGAAGGAAACCTTTGACAATCTCCGGGTTTACAAGATGATGCTTAACCCGACCAAGTGCGTTTTTGGTGTGCCGGCAGGCAAGCTCCTGGGTTTTTTGGTGTCTAATAGAGGAATTGAAGCTAATCCGGAGAAGATCAAAGCTATCACCTCTCTGGCTAAGCTGGCGTGTATCAATGATGTGCAGCGTCTGGCGGGTCATATTGCAGCGTTAAGCCGGTTCATAAGCCGGTTGGGGGAGAAGGCTATTCCTCTGTATCAGATGATGAAAAAGACATATAACTTTGTCTAGAGTGATGCTGCCGATGCAGCGTTTGAGGATTTAAAGAAATAGCTGATTGAGCCGCCAATACTCGCAAGCCCTATTGATAAGGAGCCTTTGTTGTTATATGTGGCTGCTATAGCCGGACCATCAGTGTTGCTATTGTGGTAGAAAGAAAGGAAGCAGAAAAGGAGTAGCAGGTTCAAAGGTTGGTTTATTATATCAGTGAAGTGCTTATTGAGTCCAAGCAGAGGCATCCACACTGGCAGAAGCTTGTATATGGGGTGTTCTTGGCCAGCTGGAAACTTAAAGACTATTTTCTGGGCCATCCCGTCACCGTGGTCAGCTCTGCGCCTTTGGGAGATATCATCCAAAACGGAGAAGCAACTGGCCGGGTCGCTAAGTGGGCCATTGAGCTTGGGCCTCACGGGTTAAAATATGTGCCTCACATGGCCATCAAGCATTGATGGACTTCATCAACGATTGGACAGAGCTGCAAATGCCTAAGGAAAAGCAGGATAATGCATATTGGACTATTCACTTTGATGGGTCCAGGCAATTGGAGGGCTCGGGGGCTGGAGTTATTCTTGCTTCCCCTCTAGGTGATAAATTTTTCTATGTTCTTCGTTCGATGTTTCCTTGTACTAACAATGCAACTGAGTATGAGGCCTTACTCCATGGTCTTCGTATGGCTAAGGAAATGAACTTAAGCCGGGTTAGATGCTTCGGCGACTCAGATTTGGTGGCTCAGCAAGTTTCTGGTACTTGGGATTCTAAGGATCCACTCATGGCGGCTTATCGGCGAGAGGTGGACGTTATTGCTGGTCACTTCAAAGGTTATTAGGTTGAGCATGTTGATCAAAGGAAAAACAAAGCGACAGATGCTTTAAGCCGGTTGGGCTCTCAGCATAAGCCGGTGCCACCTAATGTCTTTCTTGACGTCTTACATAACCCATCGGTTAAGATCCCTACAGAGGAGGATTTGGCTATTCTTGACCTAGAGGCTCAGTTGGTGGCGACTCTTCATGTAATCCCAGATTGAACCGTCCCTTATTTGGCCTATATGACCCGGGGCGAGTTATCTGAGGATGAAACTTTGGCCCGGAAGATAACCCGGCGGTCTAAGTCCATGACGATTGTTAATAGAGAGTTACATCATCGCAGTGTCACAGGGGCGTTTCAATGTTGTGTTTCTCCAGAAGAGGGCTGTGAGATCTTACGAGAAATTCATGAAGGAGATTGTGGTCATCATGCCGGGTCAAAGTCTCTTGTGGCTAAAGCTTTCCATCATGGGTTTTATTGGTTAGCAGCTCATGCTGATGCAGAGGACCTCGTCAGCAGGTGTGATGGATGTCAGAAATTTGCACGTCGAGCTCATGTGCCGGCTCAAGAATTGAGGATGATTCCAATTACTTGGCCGTTCACAGTTTGGGGGCTTGATATGGTTGGGCCTTTCAAAAGATCTAAAGATAAGAAGACCCACCTTTTGGTGGCGGTTGATAAGTTCACTAAGTGGGTAGAGGCACAGCCGGTCAGTAAGTGTGATGCAGCAATGGCGGCTCAATTCATGAAGAAGGTGATCTTCCGTTTTGGCTTTGCACACAACATTATAACAGACAACGACACTAAGCTCTCTAAGGGTGCTATGGAAGAATTTTGTCAACGTGAGCATATCCGGCTTGATGTGTCATCAGTGGCTCACCCCAATCCAATGGTCAAGCCGAGAGAGCAAATCAAGAAATCTTGAAGGGCATCAAACCCCGGCTTATGGTTCCCCTGCAGAGGACACTGGGTTATTGGGTTGTAACATCCCAAATTTTCAATTTGGAATGTTATGCATTAGATCATCATTGCATATCATATTTTAATGCATTTTGGTTGATCCTAGAAATTCTACGCAACTCAAGGACCTACAGAGAGAGTTGGGGATTTCGTTATTTTCACATTTGAGTTTTCTCAAATTTTGAAAAGAGGATCGTTTGATTTTAATTATTTTCTCTTCAAATATTTCTTTTAGAAAAATAAAAGAGGGAGGATAAAATGACTTCCTCAAAATAAAGAAATATTGGAGATTTAATAATAAAATAAAATAAGATTTTAATTCGGAGTTTTATTGCTATTTTATTTGAATTAGGAAAAATATGCGTTTTTTAAAATGGCATTGGAGTCCCAAATAAATGTTCACCTTGTCCGTTAGATTTTTAGAGGACGAGGAAAATTTATTTCAGGCTTTTTGGAGTCCATTTAGTATTTCTTTTATTTATTTTTCTGAGTGGAATTTATTAGTTTTTTTAAAAAGGAAACTGACCTACGGGCCGTATCCGGCCCGAACTCCTCCCAGGCCCCCTCCTTATAACCGCCCCCCTGCCCCACCGCGGCCCCACCCTACCCCACCCTAGCCCTCCCGCCACGCCGCCGCCACCACCTAGCACCGCGCCGAGCCGCCGCCGCCGCCCACCGGAGTTCGAGGTAGCCGCCGGTTTAAAAAAAACGTTCGGTTTTATTCCGAAAACCCTAGTTTCGGTTTTTTCGGCTCAGTTAAATAGCGGACGTTCATCCGTTTTAACGAACAGTTTTCGCCTGTTAGCCGCAGACAGTGAACGTTCGTTCGTTAGCCTGTTCGTCGGTTTTTCTTTTTCTCGGATTTTTCGCGATTATTTTTTATCGCGATTTCTGATCCGATTTTCATTTTAGTTTATCTCGTCGCTCGTTTATCGGAATCAGGCGATTCAAGCGCCTAGAGTTTTGGCTTGAAGACCTCTTTCTGTTTAATCAACTTAAACAAGTTTTTGCTACTGTAAAATTTGACTTAGTCCAGATTAGTAATCGAAGCTTGTTTCTTTCGCAGTTTGAGTTTTGTTGCTTCGTTTGATTTGATTCTTTTTGCAAACCGGAGTTCTTAAGTTGGACTTTCTGGTTAGATCTTCTTATTTGAGTTTTACCCATGCATCTTTGTTGATTGCTTATTGTATGCTTGTTTGTTTGCGATAGAGTACTCGGAGTGCGAAGCGTGCTACTACGAGTCTCTAGGTTTCACGGATCATCAGCAAGGCAAGTAACACTTTGATCATACCTCTTTGCTACCCAGTTTTATTGCATTAGATCAATCCTCAAACAATTACATGATTAGGATCTGATTAATATGTGGGTTTTGGGAAGTAGATGAGGTGGTACCTATTGTCCTTTTTATTACCAAACCTTGGGGAGTTACTTCTATGTTGCTTATATTGCTATGCTATGCTCATAGACGTGGTTTGGGTTTGAGTGTATTCATGACATATGCGAGTATTGCTAATTAATGGTTAACTCAAGGTGGCAACTTTAATACACATCTGGGTGGATTGAGGCACCTGGGGAACCTAGTGTTGCATGTATCTTTGGAAATCCCGGGGTACCATGTGATTCTCCTATGGACTGCCACCCATGCTCAAAGGGATCATAAGATTATTCATGCTGGAAACTTCCGTGTGTAGCCACATGCCATTATGGGCTCTGGCATAGTTGAGTAAGTTGTGGGAACCCTTTCCATGATGGGCTAGCAGATGTAGGGGATTGTAGGTGTACATGCCTATCTATCAGTTAAGGGGACCTCTTCGGAAAGACTGTGTCTCAGTCATCCGTTTCTCAAACATTATGTAGTGCGAGAAATCCAATGGAGGAGATCGAGTCTTGTGGGGAAAAGTGCACAAACCTCTGCAGAGTGTACAAACTAATCATGGTTATCCATGTCCCAGGTTATGGACATCTTGAGTATCTAGTTCTTGGATTATCATGTGGATCTCATCACTCTTAATATAATTTGATTGGGTTTAATGATGATGCTTAATTGGGATTGAGTTGGGTGAACCTTCTCAATGTTTAACAACCACCATCATAGTTAAATAAATTTATTCCTTTGTTGTAGGGAAAAATTGGCTTTTCGCAAAACATATTAACCATACAGCCTCCACCAGCCATATATGCATATAGTGCTAGCGTTATTATTTTCATTACTCTCTTGTGTTACATTGCCAGCATATCCATGTGCTGACCCGTTTCGGGCTGCAACGTATCATGTTGTAGACTTCTCAGACGATGAGTAAGGAGCCATAGCTCGTTGTCTTTCACTTAGTGATGATGTTGGAGTTGATGGACTCACTTTATCTTCCAAGCTTTCCGCTGTTATCGTGTTAGATGGCCTTAAGCCATATTTATTTGTAATAAGTTCTCTTTTGAGACATTCGATGTAATAAGTGTGTGATTGCTACTCTATTATAAATCCTCAAGTACTGTGCGTGTCAGCATTATCGATCCAGGGATGACACTGATGCATAGAGATCGGACTGTTTGAGGTCTAGTCGCTACAAGATGGTACCAGAGCACACGCTGACTGTAGGACACGGCCACTAAGATAAAGCCCTAGATCACTACTCTCTTCTCATTTCTGGCTCCTCTCCATTTTCTACTCTTTAGGATGGCGGACGCAAGGAACAAGTTTGCACAACCGGATGAAGACACACCTTTTGGACACCACTTGAAGGAAGTCACTAGGTACCTGAACATCGGAATAACAAGCTTCACCGGGACTTACAACGCCAGTTTACCAGAAGAGGAGCGCTCGGTGATTCAAGTTCAAGTTCCAGGAAGGACATTTACACCAGTCACTGAGCCCATAGAGTTTTCCTTTGATGCACCAACCTGGAGTCTAGGAAAGAGTATGGCAGCCCACATCACCATGGGACGCATTGGAGAAGTTTATCACAAGGATCTCAAGGATACTATCTACCAGATTTGTGGGCGTCGAGATGAGCAATGGGAGATGATCAGCACCAGGAAGGATAGATCAATTGCCGCTTTCATCCAGTAGTTAAACCAGCACATACGTCGCCAGGAGAACCAGATGTGCGCAAACATGATAAATCTGAAGAAGGCAATGACAAGGATCACCGAGATTGAATAAGAACTCAAGGGAACTCGCGAAGATTATGAGGAGGAAATCGTCGTACTAGTGGAGAAGAATGATGACCTGTCAAGGAAGCTAGGAGTCTTCATGGGAGACCCCGTGCTGGGAGGAGAAGATAACGATTCCACTTGCCCGGAGAACTACATCATCACCGACGACACCGACTCGGACCCTGGCGATAGCGATGATGACTTTGTTGATGAAGCTGGAGCGGATATTATGGAGTCCTCTACCGATCAATTTTTCTAGTCGACCACCAAAACAATAGTAGTATTCCACCATGTATATAGTCTGAGCACTTTTGTAATGATAGTTCTAGACCGATTGTATGCCCTTGCTTGATTGATTGAGCGATATGATTATGTTTGTCTCATGTGCATATGGGTAGTGTTTCCCCCTAGACCCCATTCTACTCTGTTTTCTCATCTTTTCTAAACCCATCAGATGCCTCCAAGACGTGACAATGGATTTACTTTCCTACCGGAGCTCACTCAGTTGATCCAGCTGCAGAATGCATTGATGCAGATACTAGTCCAGAATCAGAATCATGGGAACAACAACAACAACAATAACACACCACCACCACCTGTTGATCACTTAGCCCGTTTTCTAAGGCTGAATCCGCTGGTGTTCTCCAGTAGCACCGAGCCAATAGTTGCAGATGATTGGCTCCGCAAGATTGGAAGGGGGTTGACCACTGCAGGATGCATAGATGCGGAAAGAGTGCATTTTTCCTCACATCAGCTTGATTGACCCGCATCAGCATGGTGGGAGAATTACACTGTCACCTATCCCATCGACATTGTTACATGGGACCAGTTCCAGCAGGCTTTTGACACTGCCCATGTATTAGCATGAGCTATGGCCATTAAGAAGCGTGAGTTCCGCAACTTACACCAAGGAGGACGCACCATTGGCCAGTATGTGGATGACTTTGGCAAGCTAGCACGTTATGCCCCAAATGACGTTGCTATGGATGTAGCTAAACGAGAAGTTTCTGGAAGGACTGAATGATGAGCCGAGCATGCATTTGATGGTAGCAACCTTTAATAACTACCAACAGTTGGTAGATAGAGCTCTCATGATTGAAGGGAAGCAGCAGTAGATTGACAACCACAAGAGGAAGTATGGACAAGGGAAGTATAATTCTGGAGCTCAGCAGAGACCCCGTTTTACCCTGAACTCGGGAGGACCCTTTCAGCATAACCATGGAGGTCACAATCACACTGGAGGAAGTTCGCACAACCATAGTGGCACCAAGAATGGAAATGGTAATGGAGGAAGCAACGGCCAGAACCGTTTCAACCCAGCAACACCCGCTAAGAAAGATCTAAGCCACGTTACTTGCTACAAGTGCCAAAAGACTAGACATTATGCCAATGAATGTCCTGAAGCTAAGAATGGAAACGGCAATGGAAGTTCTGGGAAGAAGCCCAACCCTTTCAACAGGGGACAAGTGAACCACGTTAACGTGGAGGAGGTTGAAGTCCAGCCAGATGCAGTAATAGGTAAGTTTTTGGTTAAGTCATTTACTGCAGTTGTTCTTTTGATACTGGTGCATCAGATTCATACATATCAAGGGGATTTGTGGATAAGTATAAGCTGCCCACCAAAGTTCTTAGTACACCTATGTTAGTGAGCTCGCCAGGAGCAGAGTATATGGCAAGCCAAGGATGTTTTCAGATGCCATTAACCATAGGTAGGCATGTTTTCCCCTCAGATCTGATAATTTTGGAGTCGCAAGGTTTGGATGTGATTCTGGGTATGGATTGGCTATCGATGTATGGAGGAAATATCGATTGCGCTAGTAAGTCCATTCTGCTCACCACCCCAGAAGGAAGAAGGATCAAGTATGTATCCCGGCATGTGACGATTAGGACTGAAGTAAATTCCTTATTAGGAGTTGTACAGGAGGAAGTACCAGTGGTGAGGGATTTGCCGGATGTATTTCCAGAAGAGTTGCCAGGCATGCCACCGGATAGAGACATCGAGTTTTTGATTGAGCTTTTGCCAGGCACAGGGCTAATATCTAAGAGGCCATACAGGATGCCCGCACAGGATTTAGAGGAAATTAAGAAGCAGATTAAGGAGTTACTGGATAAAGGATATATTCACCGAAGCTCGTCACCTTGGGGATCCCCGATACTTCTAGTGGAGAAGAAGGATGGATCATTGAGGACGGTTGTTGATTATCGAGGATTGAATGAGGTGAAGATCAAGAACAAGTACCCATTGCCAATGATCAATGATTTGTTTGATCAGTTGCAAGGAGCTAAGGTCTTTACCAAGATCGATCTACGATCAGGGTACCACAAACTGAAGATTCGAGAGCAGGATATACCTAAGACAGCTTTTACCATGAGGTACAGGCTATATGAGTATACCATTATGTCATTTGGCCTGACTAACATACCTGCCTATTTTATGAACATGATGAACAAGGTGTTTATGGAGTTTTTGGATAAGTTCGTTGTGGTGTTCATTGATGATATTCTGGTCTACTCAAAGAATGAAGAGGAGCATAAAGAGCATTTGCGTTTAGTACTTGCGAAGCTCAGAGAACATCAGCTATACGCCAAGTTCAGCAAGTGTGAGTTTTGGTTGAAGGAAGTTGGATTCCTTGGACATGTTATATTCGGAGAAGGAATAGCGGTAGACACCACCAAAGTTGTCACTGTGACAAATTGGGAGGCGCCCATGTCAGTTGGAGAGATTCGGAGTTTTCTTGGACTCAGAGGATACTACCGGAGGTTCATTGAGAATTTCTCGAAGATTGCAAAGCCTATGACGTAGTTGTTAAAGAATGACACCAAGTTCAAATGGACTGAGGAATGTGAGGCTAGTTTTTAGGAGTTGAAGAAACGCTTGGTTACATCACCAGTGTTGATTCTACCAGATCAACGCAAGGATTATGAAGTGTATTGCGACACTTCTCGTCGAGGACTTGGAGCCGTACTTATGCAGGAGGGAAGAGTTGTTTCATATGCCTCACGATAGCTTAAACCCCATGAGTTAAATTATGCTATGCATGATTTGGAGTTAGCAGCTGTAGTGCATGTGTTGAAGACTTGGGGACATTTTCTCATCGGAAACTATTGTGAGGTATACACGAATCACAAGAGTTTGAAGTATATCTTCACGCAGAAGGAGTTGAATCTCAGGCAGAGGAGATGGTTGGAACTCATTAAGGATTATGATATGAAGTTGCACTATCATCCCGGAAAGGCTAACATAGTAGCCGATGCGTTGAGCCGCAAGAGTCATGCCAATACACTCATGATCGGAGAGTTACCCAAGGAGTTAGCAGAGGATCTTCATGAGCTATGTTTGGAGATAGTTCCGAGAGGCTATGTAGCAGCATTGGAGATTCAATCTACTCTGATAGATAAGATCAGAGAAGCTCAGAAGATGGACAAGGAGATTGCCAACATAAAGGAAAGGATGAGCAAGGGAAAGGCTAAAGGATTTCGTGAGGATGAGCACGATACCTTATGGTTCGAGGACCGCGTATATGTGCCAAATGACCAGGAGATCAGGAAGCTGATTTTGCAGGAGGCCCATGATTCGCCATATTCGATTCACCCAGGAAATACTAAAATGTACCTGGATTTGAAGGATAGTTTCTGGTGGACCGGAATGAAGAAGGATATTGCGGACTATGTAGCAGTTTGTGATGTATGTCAGAGAGTGAAGGCAGAGCATCAGAATCCAGTAGGATTGCTACAACCATTGCCGATACCCGAATGGAAGTGGGACAAGTTAGGTATGGATTTAATCACGGGATTGCCCAGGACTCGTTCAGGCTATGACTCGATATGGGTTGTAGTCGATCATTTGACGAAAGTAGCTCATTTCATCCAAGTGAAGACCACTTACACCTAGTGCTAAGTTGGCAAAGAAATACATGACCAGGATCGTATGTTTGCATGGAGTTCCGAGGACCATTGTATTAGATAGGGGAACCCAATTTACCTTAAAGTTTTGGAATCAGTTGCATGAAACTTTGGGAACCAGACTAGAGTTTAGTACAACTTTTCACCCGCGGACAAATGGATAGACTGAGAGAGTCAATCAGATTTTGGAGAACATGTTCAGAGCTTGTACGCTAGATTATGGATCTAGTTGGGACGAAAATTTGCCTTACGCAGAGTTCTCTTACAACAACAACTATCAAGCCAGTTTGAAGATGGCCCCTTTCTAAGCATTATACGGAAGGAGGTGCAGGACACCGTTGTTGTGGGATGAAGTTGGAGACCGATAGTTGTTTGGACCAGATTTGATTAAAGAGTCCGAAGAGAAGGTTAAGCTGATTCGCGATAGACTCAAAATAGCCCAGTCTAGGTAGAAGAGCTATGCAGATTCTAAATGCAAGGAGATAGCTTACGAAGTTGGAGACAGAGTGTATCTTCGTGTATCACCACTTCGAGGAGTGAAGCGCTTTGGAGTTAAGGGAAAATTAGCACCATGTTTTGTGGGACCATACAAAGTTTTGGAACGTATGGGAGAAGTTGCTTACAAGTTGGAATTGCCCGAAGGATTGTCAGGAGTTCACGATGTATTCCACGTTTCTCAGTTGAAGAAGTGCCACACAGAGATGGCTGATATCCCTCTGAGAGATATAGTGCCACTTGAAGCAATTCAATTGGATAGAGACTTGACTTACGAGGAGAAACCAGTCAAGATTCTTGATTTTGCCAGCCGAGTCACACGCAGCAAGGTTATTAAGTTTTGCAAGGTTCAGTGGAGCCACCATACCAAGGATGAAGCCACCTGGGAACGGGAGGAAGACCTACGGAAGGATCACCCTCACTTAATTTCTAGCCATCCCGAATCTCGAGGGCGAGATACATCTTAAGGGGGGTAGGTTTGTAACTATAAGTGCATCTAGTGCCCCTTAGTGATTTTGGTGTATGGAAGACTTATAGGTTAAGGGACTAATGCGTTTGTGAGTGTACACAGGTCTATAAGTCTATGAGGAGTTTGATATTTATAGGAAAAGTCGACCCCTAAAAATGAATATCTTCGACTAAAGATTTTGGCATTTCTGAAGACTTTCATGAAGAGTTTGAGAGTGAAGAAATTGGTGTGTCCGTGAAGACTTGATATTCATGCGAGGAATATGAAGTTTGAAGACTTCCGTTTTCATAGTTTTGTTTTTCTCTTTCTTGAGTCATAGGAAACACCGTACTGTTAAAGGGGGTCGAGGAAATACTAAGGAAAAATTTCAATGTGATGCTCAACTCAAAATCCTACACCTACCAATCCCTTCGAGTGAAGCCATTGGAAATCTCATACAGTTCAGTCAATTTCTTCAGTGACAGAGACGAAGTTCTTCTGGTCTCTGAGGAATTTTTCCTGACTGAGGAGTTAGGAATTCGCCAGTGCAGATTGCCTACACAGTGAGGAACATGATAGCCTTGAGGATTTTGCTACTCAAAATTCCGACCGTTGCTGTGCTATGCGCCAGCTGTCCCAAAATATCTATCCACCTAACGCTCATATCATTGAAGGGCATTTATATCTTATCATGTCGGGCTGCTCCCTAGGCTATAAATAGCCGCCCCCTACAACCACTAGCTGGTTGGCTGCTCCGAGAGAAACTGACACTTGTCATTTGAGAGCAACCCATCCTCTGAGGACTTTGAGAGAAAATCATCAAGTGAGGAAAAACCAAAAACCCAAAACCCAAACACCTACAAACCCCAAGTGATTGAGCATCACTGAAGAGATTGATCCTGTGTGGATCCGACGCTTGTTACCTTTGAAGACTGTGCTTCTTCCAGACGGTTAGGCGTCATGGTCTAGAGTATCCAAGAGGAATTGTGGATCGCCGAGTGACCAAGTTTGTGAAGGTTTGGAAGTCGCCTGAAGACTTACCACGAGTGATTGGACGAGGTCTGTGTGACCTTAGTTCATGGAGAATACGGTGAGGACTAGGTGTCCTAAGCTGCATGTTCAGGACTGGGTGTCCGGGACTGTGTGTCCTCGAGTTTAAATACTCAGCCGCTCCAACCAGACGTACAACTGAGACAACAGTTGGAACTGGTCTACCAAATCATTGTCTTCACCAAGCTTACTGGTTCTATTTCCTCAACTCTTTCATTCCCTCATAACTGTGTTGTGTGTTTGTTCATATCTCTGTTTGAAGACTTTGACTGAAGACTTTCTCAATTTCCTCAGTTCAATTTCTTCAGTCTGTTTGTCTTCATCCTGTGTTATCATGTGATTACGCTTCCTGTACTCTGTGCGTGTCTTCATTTCATCATGATGACTATGCTTGTATTATGTTTTGTTTACTTTTGAGCACTTATTCTGCTGCTAGTAGTTCTTCGCTAAGGAATTTCCTAACCGGCAAATTCCTGAGTGAAGAATTTCATAAAAATCGCCTATTCACCCCCCTCTAGTCGATATAATGCACTTTCAATTGGTATCAGAGCAAGGTACTCCCTTGTTCTGTGTGATTTTGGTTTAACCGCCTGGAGTTTTAGTTATGTCGACCGTAGGAATGATCAAGGTCTCTGCTGGGTGTCCTACCTTCGATGGGACGGACTACCCCTACTGGAAGAATAAGATGCGAATGCATCTTGAAGCAATTGATAACAATCTCTGGTATGTTGTGGAAAATGGTGTTCCCTCAGCCACACCTTCTCTGAATGCTGCTGATGTGAAGAGATTCAAGCAACTCGACTCTCAAGCGAAGAATATCATATGTGGCCATCTGAGCAAAGGACAATATGGCAGAGTGAGTGCTTTGGAGACATCGAAGCTTATCTAGGACAGGTTGTCCAAAATGAATGAAGGAGTCTCAACTCAGCGTGACTCTCGAGTTGATGTTCTTCACAATCTCTTCAACCGCTTCAAAAGACTCGACAATGAAAATGTTCAACAAACCTTCGATCGCCTCACTGACATCTCAAATGAGCTTCAAGCACTTGGTGCCACTGACATCACCGACCATGTGGTGGTGAAGAAATTGCTGAGATCGCTTGATTCCTCATTTGACACTCTGGCATTGATGATACAAGAACGTGCTGATTACAAGTCACTTGATCCTGCTGATATTCTCGAGAGGCTAAATACTCATGAGTTCCAACTTGCTGAAAAGAGAGATCTCTATGGTTCAAGCTATGGCAGATCACATGCACTAAAGGCCAAGGTAGTATTTGAGTCCGAAGATGAAGACTCTGATAGCAGCCTTGGTGATCCTGAAGAACTAAGCCATGATCTGGCTTTGCTTGTGAAGAAGTTCCAAAAGTTCTCAAGACGTGGCCGCCTTGGAAGACCCTCAAGGAGCAATGATTCCTCATCAAGTGACTACAAGAGGAGGCTCTGCCACAAATGCAAGAAGCCTGGACATTACATTCAAGACTGTCCTCAATGGGAAAAGGAATCATAGAAGAAGAAATACAGGGATTACAGTTCTGATGATGCGAAGAAAAAGAAGAAATCCTCAAAATCCTCATCATCAAAATCCTCAAAGCCTTCATATCACAAAAAGAGCAGCTCCAAGAAGGCCAGGGCATTCATTGGCAAGGAAATGGACTTTGAAGCTAAATCTGAAGAAAATGAGGAAGAGGAGTCATCTGAGGAGTCCGAATCCGGAGTGGCGAGCCTAGCTCTCGCTACTGCATTCGTCTGCAAGTCTATCTTCAACACTAAAGAAAATAACCTCACCAACAAAGCTGATGAAGGGGATGATGACTACGCTCCCACCTACTGCTTCATGGCAAAGGGTGCCAAGGATGATCAACCCAAAGCCACTGAGTGGGTCCTCAATAGTGGGTGTACAAACCACATGACTGGTGACAAGAATCTATTGATGGATGCTCCATTATCTCCGTCACATCTGAAGCATATCATCTTTGCTGACAAAGGTAAAATTCAGGTATTGGGTCTAGGTAAGGTTGCGATTACAAAGGATCGACACATGGACAAAGTCATGCTTGTTGAGTCCTTAGGATACAACCTTATGTCTGGCTCAATGCTTTGTGATCTTGATATGGTTGTTGTCTTTGGCAAGTACCGTTGTGTTGTGGTTATGGAAGCTGACAATTCCAAAGTCTTTGAAGGCTTTAGGAGAGGAGACCTGTATATTGCTGATTTCTCTACAGGACCACAACCAGCCGTGTGCTTACTTGCAAAAGCTTCAGAAGGCTGGCTCTGGCATCGACGACTTGGTCATGCAGGCATGAGGAATTTGCACACACTTGCGAAGAAGAAGCATGTCATTGGCATCGAGAATGTCAAATTCCTCAAGGATCACCTATGCGGAGCCTGTGAAGCTAGGAAGATGACGAAGGCCAAGCATGCAGCAAAGACTATCATGACCACCACTCGCCCGTTTGAATTGCTTCACATGGATCTCTTTGATTCTAATCATTATTCTGCTATTTCAAATGAAGCATCTCAATCTGGCTTTGTTATTGTTGATGATTATTCTCGCTACACATGGGTAGACCTTGTTACTTACAAGCATGAAGTGCAGGAAGTCTTCAAACGATTTTCCTCGAGGGCTTCAACCAACTTTGGTGTGAAGATCAAGCACATCAGAAGTGACAATGGCACTGAGTTCAAGAATTCTGGTCTCGATGACTATCTTGATGAACTTGGTATTACTCATGAGTTATCTGCTCCTTACACTCCTTAGCAGAATGGCGTCGTGGACCGCAAGAACATGACTCTTGCTAAGATGGCTCGCACTATGCTTGATGAATACAAAACGCCTCGTCGTTTCTGCATTGAGGCAATTGATGCTACGTGCCACATCATCAACAGAGTATATCTTCACAATTTCTTCAAAAAGACTGCCTATGAACTCCTCACTAATAAGAAACCCAATGTAAGTTATTTCAAAGTCTTCGGTGCTAAATGTTGGATTAGAGATCCTCATCACAACTCAAAATTTGCACCGAAAGCACATGAAGGTTTTATGCTTGGTTATGGAAAGGACTCGCACACCTACAGAGTCTTCAACAACGTTCTTCACAAAGTTGTTGAAACTGTAGATGTGTGGTTCGATGAAACTAATGGCTCACAAAGAGAGCACCTACCTACTATGATAGATGAACCAGCACCCGAGGAAACTATCAAGTTCAAGGCTACTGAGGATGTCATTCCTACTGAAGAATCTGCTGAAGAATTCATTCCAGAACATGAAGAACGCCGGGCTAATACACCTGAAGAAAATGCTGAAGAAAATGGTGCTGAAGAAAACGCTGATCAAATTCTTCAACGACAACCAGCTCATCCTCGCATTGCAAAAGAAGTGCAAGTTGAAAAGATCATCAATGACATCAAAGCGCCAGGTCCTCTCACACGCTCAAAAGCTTAATATTTGTGTAACTTTTGTGGGCACTATGCTTTTGTCTCTATTACAGAGCCCACTAAGGTAGATGAAGCATTTCTCGAGCCTGAGTGGATTCAGGCCAGGCAAGAAGAATTACATCAGTTCGAGCTCAACAATGTCTGGGAACTGGTCAAACGTCCAGATCCTCGCAAGCACAATATCATCGGCACAAAGTGGATCTACCACAACAAGCAAGATGAAAATGGCCTTGTGGCGAGGAATAAGGCACGGCTTGTAGCTCAAGGCTACACACAGGTTGAAGGAATTGATTTCGATGAAACTTTTGCACCTGTTTCTAGACTTGAGGCTATTCGCATATTACTTGCTTATGCTAACCATCATGATACCATTTTATATCAAATGGATGTGAAAAGTGCATTCCTCAATGGTAAGCTTGAGGAAGAAGTATATGTTGCTCAACCCCCAGGTTTTGAAGATCCAAAGAATCCTGACAAAGTCTTCAGACTCAACAAGGCCCTCTATGGCCTCAAGCAGGCCCCACGGGCTTGGTATGATACCTTGAAGGAACTCCTCATGAAGAACGGCTTCAAACCCGGTTCACTCGAGCCTACTCTTTTCACTAAATCTTATGATGGTGAATTGTTTGTGTGCCAAATATATGTTGATGATATTATCTTTGGCTGTACTGACCAACGTTATAGTGATGAATTTGCCTATATGACGAGTGAAGAATATCAAATGTCTAGTATGGGAGAGTTGAATTTATTCTTAGGTCTTCAAATTCGTCAACAACACAATGGCATATTCATATCTCAGGAGAAATACCTCAAGGATGCACTGAGGAAATTCGGCATGCAAGATTGCAAAGGCGTCAAAATTCCTATGCCCACAAATGGCCATCTGTGCACTGATGAAAATGGTATTGACTTTGACCATAAGGTATACCGCTCCATGATAAGTTCCTTATTATACTTATGTGCATCTAGGCCAGATATAATGCCTAGTGTTTGCATGTGTGCCCGATTTCAAGCTGCACCAAAAGAATCACACCATAAGGCTGTGAAGCATATTCTTCAATATCTAGCTCACACACCAACACTTGGATTATGGTACCCCAAGGGCTCGGCTTTTGATCTTGTTGGATATTCTGACTCTGACTATGCTGGTGATCGTGTGGATCGCAAGTCAACATCTGGTACATGTCATTTCCTCGGATGATCTTTGGTCTGTTGGTCCTCGAAGAAACAGAACTGCGTGTCACTATCTACTGCTGAAGCTGAGTACATTGCCGCTGGTTCTTACTATGCCCAATTGCTATGGATGAAGCAAACTCTCAAGGACTACGATGTCAACATGAATAATGTACCTCTCTTCTGTGACAATGAGAGTGCCATCAAGATTGCTCACAACCCAGTTCAGCACTCGAAGACAAAGCACATTCAGATTCGTCATCATTTTCTTCGTGATCATGTGTTGAAGGGCGACATTTCTATTGAGCATGTGAAGACTGAAGAACAGCTAGCCGATATCTTCACAAAGCCCTTGGATGAGAAGAGATTTAGCAAGTTGCGGTGTGAGCTAAATATCTTAGAGTCTTCGAATGTTCTTTGAAAAGGACACTCATCTTAACACTTATGCAAAATTGATGACTTAGATGTGCAACACATGAAGAAACGTTTCTCTTCAATCAATGAAGAATAACACTCTTAGTGTGAAGAAATTAACGAAGAATTTGATTCTCAGAACCCTACGATAATTGTACGCGGTCTCTGAAATCATCATTCTTATACGGTGGGTCACGCCACCACCAAAAGTTGGAATTCCTCAAATTATTCATATTCTTCAACTTTGCATAGTCTTCACTGGTTTCGTCGTTTTTCTTCATTGGCTATATATATATATATATATATATATGAGTTTATGTCCTCTACAGCATTCACTTATTGCTATTTCTTCAAGTTGATTTTCTGCTAAGTGAATGCGATCAGACCCTTCCCCTCTATGCTATACTCAACTCAATCTGTTCACAAATTCTTCATGTGCGTTCTATTTGAAACTCGTTCAAAATCTTCACTGTGTCCTTGTCAGCTGAAGAAATTGCGAACGGAACTTTAAAATCTATCTTATCTAAATTTTCGGCTTTGCCGCTCAAACCGTTCTGCATCCCACGATACACTTATCGACTCACCCACGATCTAACACGATATCCACCTCTCACTACGTGGGTGACACATGTCATGCGAATGAGAAGGGTCAGGGGCACATTCGTCCAATTTCTTCGGGCGAACAGTTTTTCACCGAGGCTATAAATACCGCTCCTTCCCTTCCTCACTTCTTTTACTCCGCTCGACCTCTCTCTCCAGCCCGAGCTTCTCAAACCCTAGCGCCACCGCTACTTCATTGCCACTGGTGAGGAAGAGCTTCACTGCCTCGACCTTGTCGCCGACGTACTCATGCCGACCGCGGACATCTTCACTCCGCCGCCGCCGTAGCCGTCTTCCTCTGCCAAGTTAGGGCGTGGAAGATCTGCACAGACGAACTTCACAATTCCTCACTCCAGTTTGTCGTGTTCTTCATCCAGGGTAAACAAAAGTTACTTTTACTGCCCTCGTTGATTTGAATGATTATCTACAAAATCTTCAAAAGTGTTTTTCTTCATATCTTCACACACTGAACACCTCACAAAGTCATCTGTTCTTGATTCGTTTCTCTAAGCATTTTTTTTCTTCAAGATTCCTCAATTGTGTGGATCTTCGATCTATACAACTCTGGAACCTAAGACAAAGAACGCTTAGTGAAAATATTCAAGACTCATCTGGTTAAATTCCTCAAACTTGTTCTTTTTGAAAAACCTTCTGAGAACGCATATGACCTATCCAAATTCCTCGCAACTATACTTTGTTCATAGGTACACATGTCAGCTGCTGAATCACTAGGTTCTCATCAACTTAACTCATTTGCAGCGTTCCTCAAAGAAAAGTTGCATACTTATTCAGAGAATTCGATTGTTCAAATTCCTCAACTGAAGAAAATGGCTGATGGTAAGAAGCCACAGAAGGGAGGAAAGAGGCCTGAGGTAAATACAGCGTTTGATATCCCCGATGACATATATGCTGGGTACTGCACACCTACTGAGGAAACCAAGAATGAGCACAAAGTGCGCAAATAGAGGATAGAGAGGAGATGGGCAAGAGAATGGAGGGAGTACAGATATGTCACTCCTAAGTACATGAAGAAATTCGCACTCAATCCTCCATGCCCAAGAGCTCCATTGGCACCTGGCCGAATTGCTGATCCCACCAGCCTCAAGCACGGTGAGGACTATCCTAATGATTGGGCCTAGCGCCAAGCCAAGCTGGCCAAGCAAGCCAGAGAAGCAGTGAGGAAATTTAATGAAGACTCTGCTGCGGCTGCTGCTGCCTCTGCTGAGGCCTCTGTCAAGCCGAGAAAATCCATGCCTAAGAAGCCTGCTCATAAGCAAAGTGCTTCACCAATAGTGCCCTCACGGCCAAGTTCCTCAGCTGTGCCCTCACGGCCAGACTCTTCAAAGTCCTCACGACCAATCCCTCAAGCTGCTCCTTCAAAATCCTCAGCACCTCCTCCAAAGTCCTCAGCTGTTCCGACAAAGTCCTCAGCACCTGCACATCTGCCCTCGTGCCAAAGGACCGCAGGCATCTCCATTGCCTCTGGTGTCTCAGCAAGCTCCTCAGCTGCACCAAATTCTTCATCTGGCCCCACTCTGCTGAAGACCAAGGCAAATGCTGGACGAGGTCCTCAGCCAAGTCCTAAGAAGAAACAGGTCGCCTTCCAAGAGCCACCTGAAGAAGATGAAGCTGATGATGATGAACTTGCAGCAATCATCAGAGACAGACAAGTTAGGGCCGCTAGAGCCAAAGGCACACCTGTGCCACTGCTTTTGGATCCCAAGCTGATCCTCGACTACATTGATCTCTAGCACAAGGATCCAAATACTCCTATGCCTGACTTCAAGCTGGCGCCTGGTCAAAATCACATGCTGACTCATTTCATCCAAGAGGAGAAATGGAAATATGATCAGGCCAGGCAGATCAAGAAGGCCCAGTACAAGAAGGAGAAATATCTGAAGAACAACATTGTCACTATGACAACTGATGAACTTGTAAAAATCCAATCTGAAATCAAAACCCTCAGCGATGACTTCCAAGCCTACTATGCTGATTGGCAAGGAGCCAAAGTTAGATTTGTAAAGATAACTGCATAGTTCACTTCAAATGTTGCTGCCCCAACGCAACATGAAATTCCTCAGGCTGAAGCATCTGCTCAGCCGACTGAAGAACATGCCAGCACCGCTGATGACAATCAGGCTGCTGAAGAAAATGTGAGTTCCAGGGCTGATGACTGCATTCCAGCCACTGAAGAAATTGCCAGGGCACCCACTAGTGGTGTGCCTGAAGAAACTGAAGAACTCTGGGCAACTGCATCAGTTCTGCCTAAAGAAAATCAACCAGATTCCTCAGCTGCTCCCACACCAACTTCAACTCCAATCCTTCCATCCGCATCAGATGTGAAGAAGACCAAGGCTGCAGAGCGTGCTGTAGTGAAGAAAAACCACTACTACCTCCATCAAGTCTTCGGTCGCACCTGGGCAATCCTGTCACATCCATATGGTTAAGAAGATCTGAAGAACATGAGTCTTAATGAAGATTTTGACTGGTCTGCACCTCCACCGAAGAAATTCAAGAAGGTCAAGGTTCCTTCTCTGGTGGCTAGCTCATATTCTTCATCGCGCGACACTGATGAAAATGAAGATTTGGACGACACTGCGGCAGGCCCTACATCAACCAACGACCCCAACAAGGCTGGCGCTCCTTCATCAACATGATTATCTTCAGGGGCGTTAGTCCTCATTTTTGATCCTTTTGGTCATTCGATGACAAAGGGGGAGAGATATGAGTTAGTCTTCAAGCGGGTCTACTATATGGGCATTTTTTTGCTAAGTTACAACTCTCGTTCTTCTGAAACTTTATTGGATTGAGTTGTAATCTTAAACCCAATGGTGCTCTAATACTTTTGATGCAATGTGCTCTGATACTCTTGATGCACTATTCTGCATGCTTATTCCTCGTTAAATATTATTGCACGCATGCTGAATTTCATCAGGCACCATATTTCATCATGCATTTCAAATTCTTCATATTATATGTTAAAAACGTGTATGAATTACAAGATATAGGGGGAGATCTCCATGATTCAACTCTTCAAGTGTGCATTGCTTCAAAAGCAAATTCCTCACTATGCACATCTTCAGGAGGAGTTCTTCTATATCTTGCAATCAAATTCCTCAATATCAGTATTTACACTTCTCATGTTTATCCCCGTTGAAAACTTAACCTATATTGTCATCAATCACCAAAAAGGGGGAGATTGTAAGTGCATCTAGTGCCCCTTAGTGATTTTGGTGTATTGAAGACTTATAGGTTAAGGGACTAATGCGTGTGTGAGTGTACACAGGTCTATAAGTCTATGAGGAGTTTGATATTTACAGGAAAAGTCGACCCCTAAAAATGAATATCTTCGACTGAAGATTTTGGTATTTCTGAAGACTTTCATGAAGACTTTGAAAGTGAAGAAATTGGTGTGTCCGTGAAGACTTGATATTCATGCGAGGAATATGAAGCTTGAAGACTTTCGTTTTCATAGTTTTGTTTTTCTCTTTCTTGAGTCATAGGAAACACCGTACTGTTAAAGGGGGTCGAGGAAATACTAAGGAAAAATTTCCATGTGATGCTCAACTCAAAATCCTACACCTACCAATCACTTCGAGTGAAGCCATTGGAAATCTCATACAGTTCAGTCAATTTCTTCAGTGACAGAGACGAAGTTCTTCTGGTCTCTGAGGAATTTTTCCTGACTGAGGAGTTAGGAATTCGCCAGTGCGGATTGCCTACACAGTGAGGAACATGATAGGCCTGAGGATTTTGCTACTCAAAATTCCGACCGTTGCTGTGCTATGCGCCAGCTGTCCCAAAATATCTATCCACCTAACGGTCATATCATTGAAGGGCATTTATGTCTTATCATGTCGGGCTGCTCCCTAGGCTATAAATAGCCGACCCCTACAACCACTAGCTGGTTGGCTGCTCCGAGAGAAACTGACACTTGTCATTTGAGAGCAACCCATCCTCCGAGGACTTTGAGCGAAAATCATCAAGTGAGGAAAAACCAAAAACCCAAAACCCAAACACCTACAAACCCCAAGTGATTGAGCATCACTGAAGAGATTGATCCTGAGTGGATCCGACGTTTGTTACCTTTGAAGACTATGCTTCTTCCAGACGGTTAGGCGTCATGGTATAGAGCATCCAAGAGGAATTGTGGATTGCCAGGTGACCAAGTTTGTGAAGGTTTGGAAGTCGCCTGAAGACTTACCACGAGTGATTGGACGAGGTCTGTGTGACCTTAGTTCAAGGAGAATACAATGAGGACTGGGTGTCTTGGACTAAGTGTCCTTGACTGGGTGTCCGAGACTGTGTGTCCTCGAGTTGAAATACTCAGCCGCTCCAACCAGACGTACAACTGAGACAGCAGTTGGAACTGGTCTACCAAATCATTGTCTTCACCGAGCTTACTGGTTCTATTTCCTCAACTCTTTCATTTCCTCATAACTGTGTTATATGTTTGTTCATATATGTGTTTGAAGACTTTGACTGAAGACTTTCTCAATTTCCTCAGTTCAATTTCTTCAGTCTGTTTGACTTCATCTTGTGTTATCCTGTGATTACGCTTTCTGTACTCTGTGCCTGTCTTCATTTCATCATGATGACTAGGCTTGTATTTTGTTGTGTTTACTTTTGAGTACTTATTCCGCTGCTAGTAGTTCTTCGCTAAGGAATTTCCTCACCGGCAAATTCCTCAGTGAAGAATTTCATAAAAATCGCCTATTCACCCCCTCTAGTCGATACAACGCACTTTCAGCTTGTTCCTTTAGGATATTAGTAACCTTTGCATTAGTCCTCGAGGTCCGTGGTATTTCCTTCTTCCAAATACTATGAACCACTTATGGCAGAAGTTTGTTGGATCAAAAGATCACAACAGG
The DNA here is from genome assembly GCA_034509565.1 of Triticum monococcum. Classification (NCBI taxonomy): domain Eukaryota; kingdom Viridiplantae; phylum Streptophyta; class Magnoliopsida; order Poales; family Poaceae; genus Triticum; species Triticum monococcum. Next base: position 401,870,895 of record CM067846.1, on the reverse strand, counting down.
AGGGCTCTCGATGAGTTCCCCATTCTATATTGTGACTCTGCCAATCCTACCTCTCTACATGGGTTATCCGGAAGAAACCTGTTGAACTTGATTCGACATACTAATCTATGCATCCACAACTCAGAAAGTTATATGTTCCTTTGAGTTGTCCCTCTTTGGTTGTGCATTCGTGTTATCGATGCTTATTATTCTCGTGGTCCGTCGAGCCATTCTATTTCAGAATGACTAGGAGAAACAAACTCCAGTACCTCATCCATATCTAGGATTGGGTCAAAGCAGTTGTATTCCGCAGATCAAAATGCCAATCCAGCTTTTGATTATGTTCTACCCTGAAGTATTGCCCTCTTTATGTCAGGAATATCATAGGAATTGCACAACCTCCTATGAACTCTTGATACAGTGATACTTCTCGCCATCATCATTCATTCCTCGGCCTCCGTGTTATTGTAACTGGAATACCGACAAGTGAACCATGATGTGCGAAATCAATACTCCTAGCAACCGTGTTGCTCGGTAGTTAATGGACATTAATATCATTCTTAGCGTGTTGGTTATCGAATCACTATTCTAGGATTGATCGTGCTATCTTGTCCTTATTTTTGGTGCACTCTTCGATCTTTGAGTTAGGATTGAATCCCTTACTCTTCTGATCATGTCGTCTTGCCTTGAAAAGCAAGATTGTTCTCGAGCTTAGAGACGTATCGGTGGTTCGTGATTTTCTGAAAATCTTCTCGGAAGTGTTACCAGGTTGTCACCTAACCGATATGTTGAGTTCATGATCAAGTTGGTTTTCCAATAAACCACTCTTTCTCCAAAAATCTGTGTTGGATATCCCTGAGCTAGTTGGTTGAGCTAGACAACAACTTGGAGAGTTGGAAGGTAAAAGCTTTGCTTAACTTAGTTCATCTCTAAGGGATATCTTGTGTGTGTGTATGTGTGTTGAAGAAATATATATCTTCACCAATTGGTCCTCGTGATCAGTTGTTGAATCTATTGTCTTGTTAAAACTTTGACTTGAGTATGGGCTATCGTCAAGTCAAATCAGAACCAATGATGTTCGTAATGCTGTCCTACTCGTGGTTGATCCCTCGAGCATACACCGTTACATCTTTTGATCTGACCAAGGCTATCACCGTGTTCACATGATGGTGGAAGTCCAGTGATATGGAAATTACAATGAGTAGCTACTGAGTCCATCAGCAGCATTTTGTCTCCCCCATGATTCATGTTGAACACCAACCTAGTGTTGAAAACTTTGTAAGCAATGCCTTCGTGTTCCGTTCATGAAGCTTATGCCTGGATGGAAGAAGTGACTTCCTCGAATTCATGTGCATTTGGTGCAAGTTGCCGCCCTGAGTTCGAGAAAGATTGTTTTTGTTTCCTCTGGTACCATCCCAAGTCAGTTATGCATGTGCGAATGTATTCTATGGTTTGGTAGATTAATTAACTCCACTCCATATGTATTCCCTAGCACACCAAGCCACTGATTGATTTGTTCGAGGAAAAGAAGTTGTTGTGCGAATACTATTTCATGCACAAGACTCCGACATCCTCGATGATGGTTCCCCACCTGAACTCGGTAGGGTTTCGTTGTAAGACTACTACGTGGTCATGCTTGTCTGGGACAGCGTGTCCACATGTTTGTGGCAGAACCAGCTCATGTTTTGGATCTTACTACCGTAGTCCATTTCCTGAGAATCTCGCAACACCATCTCATCGAATTGCGTTGCCAACTTTCTTTTGCAGACATTTTGAGTTTGAAGTATCCTGTTACTAACCAGATCTGAATCTCAGGTAGATATGATGGTTGGAACATTCCAACATTTGCATTTTGTTCCTAGCTTGCATCGTCTTTGCGCCATTTCACTATAGGTTGCCTCCATAGTAATTCCTATTCAGGATCATCTTCAAAAGTGGTCCTACCATGGGTCCCATCCATTTCCGATGATAAGCAAAATCATCCATTGCGTTGTCTTCAACAAGGTAGTCCACATCATCCATTCTAGTCGATATATGCCATTCTTTCGAACCTCCTCGAACGATCGTTTGTGATTGCCTTAGGCTGGCATAAAGAGTTTCAATGATCATTATATCAAAAGTAATTCTTTTTGCCACTTAAGGGAATAACTCTATGAGTCACCCTCCCCGAGGTGCCCCGTTAGGTAATCATAGTAACTTATCTCCTCGCTGCTTTGACTCTCACTCACAATCTCACCTAAGCGTGGGATTGTTGCTTACCAATTTGGACCTTCGTCATATGTCCCTCTACATCCCTCTTGATATGTGTTTTGTGTCTCAGTTCGCGAGATGTTTCTATGTCCCATTCCGTGAGTTAAGACCGAGCTTCTCGATCTTTGAGAAGATCGATCCTTCTAGAGTTTCTTTTCCCTCTCATTGTCATGTTGGTAGGAGTTCCTGGAGCAAGACTTCGAGACAATGAAGGTGATCAAATCAACATTCTTATGGAGTGCACCCAGGATCGCGAAGATTGTGTTGGTTTTGTGTCCCTTTTGTCTTCTCACCTCACGCCCTGAATCTCGGGACGAGAATTCTGTTTAGTGGGGGTGAGTTGTCACAGCCCTAGAATAGTTTGTAACTAGTTGCACAAGCATTCACGCATCATGTATATATTTATGAAAGTTGAATTGGGGAAAGTGGAAAGCCTCAGAAATCATTTCTAAAAATGATGAACATTAAAAATTGCTTCAAATAAACCCAAGAAAATAATCTTGTTCATTTCTGGAAATATTGGCAAGAGGTAAAATCCAAACCAATATTTTTGGAATCACAAAAATATTTATTTGGGTTTGAATTAAGTCAATACTTATTTTAATTGGAGCTACTAATTCCTATAAAATATTTGGTAGCTCCAAATATTCTGAAACTTGGTGAGGGCCTCTAGTTAAAATCAGATAGTGCCCATAAAAGTTTGCAGAATTTTATAAAGTGATTTAGTATTTAAACTAAGTCAAAACATACTGTAAAAAAATAGAAAACAAAAAGTTTTATAAAGAGTAAGACAGAGAGAGAGAGAGAGATAGTACCTGGGCCTTACCTGGAGCCCAAGTGACTAGCCCAACCCACCCACATGGCCCGTTACTGTGCAGCCCAGCTGCCAGTCGTCTTCTCCACCCTGCCAGGAGGACGCGGGCGTGTGCCCGACGTGCGCCGGCCACCTCCTGCCTGCCTGCGTGCACCCCCAACGCTCTGGACGACTCTGGCATCGCCACGCAGCCCTCGACCTCTCTCCCACTCTCCCCGTGCCTCTACCCTCTTCTCTGCTCTCCCCCTAGTGGCCACCTGAACGCAGTCGTCGTCACCGCTCACCACCACCGCGGCCACCGCACTCCCCATGGCCTACCGCAGTGCCAAATCGCTCTGCCACGACGCCTCGCTTCTTCAAGCCGAATAACACCACCCCGGATGGTCTACAATGACGCCCCCGAGCTCGTCTTCCTCACCGGCATCTGAAGATCGCCAGCGTCGATTCGCCGTCTCCGACGCATCCCCGAGCCCACAGATCTGCTGGTCGACCTCCCTGTGAGCTCCCCTTCGGTTCTCCCCTAGTCCCATAGTCCCGCTCGTCCCCTAGTTAGCATGCCACCTTGGCCAAAGCTTTTCCGCCGCCGACTGTGTTGCTGCCATCGAGCTAGTCACTGGAGCTCATGTCCGAGCACTCCATCATGCTCAGCACGCTCCCCGTAGCACATATCACCCCACTGCCGTCCTCCCTGTGCACCACAACGCGATCCCGCGCACAACCGAACTCCTGCCGCCGCTATGAGGTTGTTTCCAGCGAGCTCCGGTCGACCCACGACCTCCCACCTGCTCCCCTGGATGCGGGTGAGCACGGGCTACGCCCCGGTGGTCTTCGCGCGTCCAGCCGACGCCCGTGGCACAGCCCCGGTGAACTTCCGCCACCGATCTGGTCGTCGCCGGCCTAGGTCCGACGATGATGACATGGCGTCATCATTAGCGGCTAATGACGCCACTAACTACCCCCATGCTCACTGACACACGGGCCCCACACCCTTAATTAACCTGGATTAGTTTCTATTTAGGATTAGATTAAGCCCAGCGGGCCTCGGCTGTTAGGTTTGACCTGGACCGAGTCTATTGACCTGCTGAGGTCAGCATGACGTAATGCTGACACAGTAAACTGTTTATGGATTTTAAATAAATCTAAATGATTTATTTATTTTCAGAAATTTGCCTAAATTTCTAAAATTCATAGAAAATCAACCGTAGCTCCAAATCAAATAAATTATATATGAAAAATGATCAGAAAAATCCAATCTATCCATATGTATCACTTTCATGCATGTTAAAACAACTTTTGGTTACTGTTTAGGAAAAATCAAATGAATGGCATTTAAATAACCACATGTGGAGTTTGGGTTTGAACCTTGGGTTCAAACCAACTACACTTAATTGTGTTGCCGGTTGCATTAGGCCAAAACACAAGCATATTACCATGACATGATCATGCATCATATTGTTGCATTGCATTGATTGTGTCCTTCTCTATTTGCTGGTAATTGTCCCCCTTCGGTAGATGTTGTTTCGACGATGAGATCGACGACACCGATGAAGAACTATACTATCTTCAGAAGTGCCAGGCAAGCAAAACCCCCTTGTTCATTCTGATACAATCCCACTCTCTCGCTCCCGCTCTCTTTTACTGCATTAGGACAACAACGATTCATCTGTTACTTGCTGCGGTAGCTGAAACCCTTTATCCTTTGCATGACCTGTCATTACCACAGTAAATAGATGAAACCCACTAGCATGAGTAGGAGTTGTTTGAGCCCTGATGTGCCTACACATTCATGCTTGTTTTTCATGCCTGCTATGCTTAGAGTTGTGTCAGGTCTGATTCATCGGGGATGAATTGGAACAGTGATGAACATGTCCTAATGTGTGTGAGCTAAGTGTGTTGAACACGATTTGGTAAAGGTATCGATGAGAGGCCATGTAGGAGTACATGGTGGGTTGTTTCATTGGAACCGTCCTTAAGCACCGAGATCTGTATATGTGATTTAAGAACCAGCTACTATCATGCATTGGGCCCGAAACCAATGGACCCTCTCGGCTTCTTAACCACCCTAGTCCTCTGTCCAAGAGTTGCAACTAGTTTCTGGTGTTTATAGGATATGTCTTGTCGGCCGTGCGTAGCACTGACCCTAGGGGTGGGCTATGATGCGGTAGATACACCGTGGTCGGGCATGCCGGGCGCCCATTTGGTGTGTCGGAACCCTGTAGACATCGTTCGGGGCTGTATGTGGAAACCTCGGCCGGACTCCCTACGGATGGAACCTGGATAGGCGATAAACCTGGACTAGAGACTTGAGTGTTTAGGTAGGCCGTGGCCGACACCCTCGTTGGGCTTCCGCTCTAAGGTTGCCGAGTACATGTCGTGTAAACGACGGTAGGTGGTGAGAGCATGTATGAAGAAGTACACCCCTGCAGGGTTAACATCATCTATTCGAATAGCCGCGTCCGCGGTAAAGGACTACTTGGTTGCCTATACAGTTCATAGACAAGTGAAAGTGGATACTCTAAAATGCGCAAGATAAGCATGAGTGCTATGGATGGCGTTCTTGTAGGGAGATGGGAGTAGATCCATAGTGGTGTATTGAATGGTGAATATGTGGACTCGTGTGCGCCACCTCAAAAGAGTTGCTTGCAGTCGTAGTTCAGGTTAGCCACTGAGTCAAAGCTGGCTTGCTGCAGTTAAACTCCACCACCCCCCTTGTTGATACCGATCCATATGTAGTTAGTTCTGATGTAAGTGTTGCTGGGTACATTTGTACTCATGTTTGCTTAATTTATGTTTTGCAGAGAGACGTCAGTCTCGCTAGTAGTTCCGTGTGGACTTCGACGTTTAGCTTGATACCTCAGCTACGATCTTGTGCCCTCGGCAGGATCTGGTAGATAGTCAGGCTTCTTAGCCTTTTTCATTTGTAGATGTCTGTACTCAGACATGTTAAGCTTCCGCATGTGCTTTGATTTGTATGCTATGATTGTTGGGTCATGAGACCCATGTTTGTAATATCTCGCTCCTCGGAGCCTAATGAATAAATACTTGAGTTGTAGAATTATGTTGTGATGCCATGTTGTATTTACACATATCGAGGATATTGTGTGTATGATTGAAATGCTTGGTATGTGTGGGATCCGACAATCTAGTTGTTTATCCTTGGTAGCCTCTCTTATGGGGAAATGTAGTCTAGTGCTTCCATGAGCCATAGTAGTCCGCTACAGCCCGGTTCACCAAAGTCCTGTTAGCCCAGCACTACTGCTCAGGACACTTGACTAGTCGGCATGTGTTTCACTTCGTTCCTGTGTCTGTCCCTTCGGGGAAATATCACGCAGTGACCTCTGGAGTCCTGCCTAGCCTGCTACAGCCCGGTGTCGGTGTACTAAAGTAGGGGTACCTTAGTATCCCGAACTTGTGCACGGGCAGTCGCAGCGTCCCGCGGCAAGGCTTGCCGGGTGACCGCCAAGGTCCTCCGCGGTTCCTTTGGAGCCATTCAAGAACAAAGTAACCAAAACCCCGGCAAGAGGAGCTTGCCGGGAAGGAGACAAGACCCCGGCAAGAGGAGCTTACCGGGAAGGCGACAAGCTCCCGGATGCGACAAGACAACGACCGCGGCAAGGCACTTGCCGCGGCAAACCTCCACTCTGTACCTGCGCTCCAGCACATCCACCAACGTGTCGCTCTGGGACCCTTCCAGGCGTACGTGGCGGAAGGCTGTGTAGCCAGAGGTACACGGTGGCAAGCGGCGCTGACAAGATCGCCATCGTGGCAAGCATTGGCGTCCCTGGTGGTCCCTTTCTGCACCGTCTAGGCGACGTAGACAAGCATTTAATGCCTTTGTCCCCTGCCGTCAGGGTTAGGTATGATACAACTGTAGTAGGCGGTGGTGCCAACCGCCACGCCTTTTACATTTTTACCCTCATCTATGTTGCCACCTGTCGGTGACCCCTTAATCATATAAAAGGAGGCCCATGCGCAACAGAGAGGGGGGACGATCATTCCCACGCTCGGTCTTGCTAGCTGCTGATGTGTACTGTAGTAATCAGCGCTCTCGAGCAAGAACACAAATACAAAACAAAGCAGGAGTAGGGTTTTATGCATCCGTGCGGCCCGAACCTGGGTAAACCAATCGTGTCGCTCGTGCGCTTCGCCTCGATCTGCTCTTCGTGCTCTCTCCGCCCCCTGCCGAACTGAAAGGGGCCCGGTCCGCCGTGGTCCCATAGGTGTCCGTGGGATCAGTACCCCCGACATCTTTGGCGTGCCAGGTAGGGGTGCGTCGAGGTTGTGTGAACCTGATCCGGCGTTCGCACGAGCCAAATCTTCATCGTCTTCATCGACATGCCGCCAAAGAAGAAGGCTTCAGAGGCGGCTGCTCCGTCCGCGCCGAACCCACCATCGCTAGAGCGAACGGCTGGTGGGGTAGACGCCGGCAGAAGAACGGGCGTCGACGAGGGAGCACACGGTGCTGCCAGGTCCAAGGACAAGACTGCGCTGCACATAGGCGGCGCAGTCGGCTCCCACAACGACCAAGCGCACTCCAAGACCTCGGCGTCCGTACACGCATCGCGCCCATCCCAGGAGGCGCGGGACCAGCAGCGTTATGGTACTCACGGTACCATACGTTTGCTGGGCCAAGATCAAGCTGGTGGATCCCGGAGTGCTCAAGACCAGCATGCACGCCAACATGCTGGCGCAAGCGGGGCACGGTCGCCTGGACGAGATACTGCTCCTTCTAACATAGTTAGAAGTCCGAGCATATCTTGCTCCTCGCACCGTTCGCCGCCGCCGCCCGCCACTCTGGCAGAAGCTTTGGCGCGAGCTCAACTGCTCCTAGACTACCCTCCAGCGGCGGACAAGATCGACGACTGGAGGGCCACCATCCAGAGTTTCATCGGCTTCGCCAATGGCGACATCCCACGGCAGCCGAGTACTTCGCTACCGTGGCAAGTCAGCCAGGTGCGAGCCGGTGGCGACAAGACCGGTGGGGGTGCAACCACCATGCACTCTCCACCCCGAAGGCCAAGATCGCCGACTCGCTGGATCCACCACGACAGCGACTCCACCGCGTCATCAGATCCGCGAGCTCGTCGCGATCAGCGCCAAGTTCTTCATGAACCACAGCAAGAAGACGCTCGTACACGCATCGAGCGCCGAAGAGAAGCGCGGCGTCAATCAGACCTGCGCGCTGTGCCCTCTATCAATATGCATGCGCCAAGGGAAACAGGCAACTTGCCGTACGCGGTAGGTTGCCCTGCATTTACCCGTGAGCTGCGGCAAGTCCAGTGGCCCAGCCAGAAGAACTTCAAGCCAGACGTACCAAAGAAGTACGACGGCAAGTCGCACCCGTCGGAGTTCCTCAGCATCTACACCATTGCGGTGCAGGCTGCCGGAGGATGCGACGACAAGGTCCTTGCCAACTACTTCCCACTGGTGCTCAAGCCTGAAGTCAGGTCCTGGCTCATGCACTTGCCGGACAACTCCATATCCTCTTGGGCAGACCTATGCCATCAGTTTGTTGGCGCCTTTACAGGCGGCCACAAACCCCATGGCCAAGAGAGTGATCTTCATCTACTCGCCCAGAAGGAAGGAGAGCCCCTGCGCAAGTACATTCGGAGATTCAGCCGTGTACAACGCAACATCCCAGATATCCACCCTGCCGCGGTCATCAGTGCGTTCTATCAGAACGTGCGTAACCGCAGGATGCGGGAGGAGATGGCGATGAGTAGGATCAGAGACATCAGTGAGCTATATGCCCTGGCCGACAAGTGTGCATGCGCTGAAGAAGGGAGGAAACTCCCCGGAGAGAATACTGGAGCAGGAGGATCTGACAGGGAGGATGCTGCCCCGGCAAAGAAAAACCGGCGGCGCAACAACAGGAAGAAGAAAGGCAAAGAGGTACTAGTCGTTGAGCAGTCCGGCAATGACGGTGGCGCCAAGAATGCCAAAGTTGGTAGCTCCGGCAAGGAGATTGCCGCATGCACCAACTGCCAGGCTGTGGCGGCCGCCGACAAGCAGGACGGTTCTGACAAGCAGTACTGCAAGATCCACCGCACCAAGGGCCATGACCTCCAGAGGTGCAAGTAGGTCGAGCAGCTTGTCCAGCAATAGAAAGCTGAGTACGAGCGGCGCGACAAGGAGAGGGCCCAAGGAGGCGCTGGAGAAGCCGGCAAGAAGCACGCTGGCCGGGGAGGACGCCGCGGCAAGGCCAAGCAGCGGCAAGGAGGCAGACCTCCCTGCGGCCACGACAAGGATGAAGACGAAGACGACGACGAAGACATGGATGATGTCGAGACTAGTGAGCAGGAGTTCCAGAAAGCCATAGAAGTCTTGTGCGTTGACGGTGGTGCTTCTCTGCATACTTCCCACCGCCAACTCAAACAGTGGGCACGGGAAGTCAATGCGGCAGAACCACCTGTCAAATCGCGCAAACTTCTGAAATGGTCCAGCACGCCTATCATCTTTGACATTGAGGATCACCCTGATCGCACAACTGCGGTCGGGTGCTTGCCATTGTTGGTTTCACCAACAATCCGCAACCTCAAGGTCACTAAGATGCTAGTTGACGGCGGGGCCAGCTTGAATCTGATCTCCTCCGCTGTGCTCCAGAAACTCCAGATCCCTGACAGCGAGCTCGAAGAGACCGGCACATTCCAAGGAATTAACCCGGGAAGGAGCAAGCCGAAAGGGAAGGTCACGTTGCCGGTAACATTTGGCAGCAAGCTGAACTTCAAGACTGAGAGGGTCACTTTTGACGTTGCCGATTTTCCATTGCCTTACAATGGGATACTTGGCCGTCCTGCACTCGCCAAGTTCATGGCAGCCTCTCATTATGCATACAACATGCTCAAGATGCCAGGCCCGATAAGCGTCATCTCTGTCCCTGGCGACAAAAAGGATGCCCTTATCTGCGCCGACAAGATCTACTGGGAAGCAGCAGCCGTGGCAGATCGCAAGGAACTTGCCGCTGAAGCTCCCGGGGAGAAGAAGAAGACCAAGTCCGGCAAGAGCTCTGATGCCCACTCCGGCAAGCGCACCTCTTCGGAGTGCTGCGCTACCGTCGAGGATGCACCATCGAGCTGCACCAGCAAGTGTAAGAAGGCAATGGCAGCTCCGCCAGAAACCAAGAAGGTGTCCGCCAAGGAGGACGGCACTGGTGGTACCTTCGCCATCAGTGCCACTCTCGACCCTAAATAGGAAAGCGCGCTCATTGCTTTCCTGCGGGCGAATGTCGACGTGTTTGCATGGCAACCGTCTGACATCCCCGGTGTTCCCAGGAAAGTAATTGAGCACCATCTTGCCGTTTGTCCTCATGCGCGGCCCGTCAAGCAGAAGGTCAGGAAGCAAGCGGTGGAGCGCCAAGAATTCATAACCGAAGAGATCAAGAAATTGGAAGCAGCAGGCCTTGTCAGAGGAGTGCTTCATCCCACGTGGTTGGCCAATCCTGTAGTCGTGCGCAAGGCAAACGGGAAATGGAGGCTTTGTATCGACTTTACTGATGTTAATAAAGCTTGTCCCAAAGACCCATTTCCCTTGCCGCGCATTGACTAGATTGTTGACTCCACAGCCGGATGTGATTTGCTTTCATTTCTTGACGCATACTCAGGATACCATCAGATCTTCATGGCTGAAAAGGATGAGGAGAAAACCGCATTCATTACTCCATGTGGCATGTACTGTTTCATACGGATGCCTTTCGGTTTAAAGAATGCTGGTTCAACATTTGCAAGAGTAGTCCATGTCGCTCTGAAGCCGCAAATACACAGAAATGTGGAGGCCTACATGGATGACATAGTGGTCAAGAGCAAGGACAGGGCAACTCTGATTCAAGATTTAGACGAGACCTTTGGAAATCTGCGCAAGATCAACCTCAAGCTTAACCCCGAGAAGTGTGTGTTTGGAGTCCCCTCCGGCAAGCTTCTCGGGTTCTTTGTGTCTCAGCGGGGAATTGAAGCCAATCCCGACAAGATCAAGGCCATTGAGCAGATCGAAGCACCAAAGCGCGTCAAGGATGTACGGAAACTTGCCGGTTGCGTGGCTGCTCTCAGCAGGTTTATCACTCGGTCTGCTGAGCGCGCCCTGCCGTTTTTCAAAATCTTGAAAAAGGCAGGTCCAATGAAATGGACCCGGAAGCGGAGGCTGCGCTGCAGGACTTGAAGAGATACCTGTCCTCCACTCCAACACTTGTCGCACCTAAGCCACAAGAGAAGTTGCTGCTGTATATAGCGGCAACCAATCAAGTGGTTAGTGTTGCGTTAGTGGCGGAGAGGGAGGCAGATGACGAGCCAGCAACCCCAGCAAGCGCATCCAGCGACAAGCAGGGGGCTTCCCCGACAAGCTCTGGTCCCGACAAGGATGGATCTGCGCAGGTGCGCGAGGAGATATAGAAGAGAATGGTACAGCGCCCAGTTTACTTTGTCAGTTCCCTTCTGCAGGGGGCTAGGTCAAGGTACTCTGGTGTGCAGAAATTGCTTTTCGGCCTTCTCATGGCCTCGAGAAAGCTGCGCCATTACTTCCAAGCACATGAGATTACAGTTGTCACTTGCTTTCCGCTGAAGAGGATACTGCAAAATCCAGAAGCGACAGGCAGGATTGTCAAGTGGGCACTGGAACTGTCAAGCTTTGGCCTCAAGTTTGAGAGTACTTCAACGATCCAAAGCAGAGCATTGGCAGAATTCATAGCAGAGTGGACGCCAACACCAGATGAAGAAATTACAGAGACGAGCATCCCCGTCAAGGAGGCGAGCAAAGAGTGGCTCATGTACTTTGATGGTGCCTTCTCGCTGCAAGGCGCCGGTGCTGGCGTGCTGCTTGTCGCACCCACCGGAGAGCACCTCAAGTATGTAGTCCAGATGCACTTTCCCAAGGAGCAAGCGACAAACAATACTGCAGAGTATGAAGGCTTGCTTGCCGGTCTTAGGATCGCGGCAGACCTTGGGATCAAGAAGCTCATAGTCAGGGGTGACTCGCAGCTTGTCGTCCGCCAAGTGAACAAGAATTACCAGAGTCCTTTGATAGAAGCCTACGTTGACGAAGTGAGAAAGCTAGAAGAGCACTTTGATGGCCTGCAGATGGAGGATGTCCCAAGAGCTCAGAACGACATTGCCGATGGCCTGTCAAAGTGCGCTGCACTTACATTACCTGTGGAACTAGGGATCTTTGTGCTCAAGCTGACTCAACTGTCCGTAACACCATCAACCGGACAGAGCAAGAAGAGGAAGTTGATTTCTGGCGACTATTTTCCGGCAGAGCTTCCCGAAGCCGCCGCCAAAAAGGTCCCCAAGATCAACACCAAGAGTGCTGAGGAGCAGTCTGCTCCGGCAAGCCCTAGGGTTTGTTCCGTTGAAGCATACGCTCCAGACAAGTTTTGCTCCGGCAAGCTTGCTGGGGAACATCGAGCTCTGGCAGGGCCGCAAGCCCTTGCCGTGGAAGCGGACGTTCCCGCAGCAGCAGATACGCCTTTAGTCCTTGTTGTCGAGCCACAAGCTCCAGCATGGGCACAACAGATTGTCCGTTTCCTTCAGACAGGAGAACTTCCCGAAGAGCAAGAAGAAGCGGAAAGAGTAGCCCGGCAGTCTAGTATGTACTAGTTTGTCGATAACACAATGTGCAGAAGAAGACTCAACGGTGTGAAATTGAAGTGTATTCCCCGGGAAGATGGACAAAAGCCGTTGGCAGAGATACATGGAGGCATATGTGGTCACCACATTGGCGCAAGAGCACTTGTCGGCAAAGCATTCCGGCAAAGTTTCTTGTGGCCGACAGCCCTCCAGGATGCAACTGCACAAGTAACCAAGTGTGAAGCGTGCCAGTTCCATTCCAAGCAGATACACCAGCCAGCTAAAGCTCTCCAGACGATCCCTTTATCCTGGCCATTTTTGGTCTGGGGGCTCGACATCCTCGGCCCCTTTCCCCGAGCAGTCGGGGGCTTTGAGTACTTGTACGTTGCAATCGACAAGTTCACAAAGTGGCCGGAAGTGGAACCAGTGAGGAAGGTGACCGCACAGTCAGCAGTCAAGTTTTTCAGGTCGATTGTTTGCCGTTTTGGGATCCCTAACAGGATAATTACCGACAACGGTACGCAATTTACGTGCCGCACCTTCATGCAGTACGTCCAAGATCTTGGCGCCAAGGTCTGCTTCGCTTCTGTTGCTCACCCGAGAAGCAACGGTCAAGCAGAGAGGGCAAACACTGAAGTGCTGCGCGGGATCAAGACCAGAACTTTTGACAGGCTGCACAAGTGCAGAAGAAACTGGATCGAGGAGCTGCCGGTGGTTCTTTGGTCGATCAGGACGATGCCAAATCGAGCCACTGGCCAGACACCTTTCGCTCTAGTCTATGGAGCAGAGGCAGTTCTCCCCACGGAACTCGTATACGGGTCGCCTCGAGTGCTCGCTTACGATGAGCTTGAGCAAGAGCAGCTGCGACAAGATGACGCGCTGCTCCTTGAGGAAGACCGTCTTCAGGCTGCTGTGCGAGCTGCTCACTACCAGCAAGCTTTGCGCCGCTACCATAGCTGCAAAGTTAACGCCAGAAGTCTCGAGGAAGGCGACCTTGTTCTTTGGCGCGTTTAGTCCACCAAGAATTCCAACAAGTTGACGCCAAAGTGGGAAGGCCCTTACCGGGTGAAACGAGTCACTAGGCCTAGCGCTGTCCGCCTAGAGACCGAAGATGGCATCCCAGTGAGCAACTCCTGGAATATTGAGCATCTTCGCAAGTTTTACCCATAGGGCGCGGTTGCCGGAACCCGTTCCGGCAACCACATTTTGTTCAAGTCTTGCCGCTGTTGCATGTAATCCTTTGTACAAAGCCAGGTGCAGATCCCGTGCATAAAGATCATGTTCTCAGCACACTTTGTCGATTTCATGCTTTTTATATATTTTTTGCATGTGTTATCTGACGTTTTGGGCAGCACTTAACCCCGGTAAGCAACAACGAGCCGCAAGGCTCCATAACTTTATTTTCTCCTCTCTCTTTTCTCTCAAGGAAAGGAAGGGTCCCTCGCCCACAAGTTTGCCGGGGGGAAAGGGAGAAGATAATGATATGGAACCAGGCGTCGTTCAAGAAGGTTTCGCCTTGTCGGGAAGCGAACAACAGAAAAGATAAGTTGCCAAAGTTTGAGCAATTAGATCTTTTAAATTTTTAAGTTATTTTCCTTGAACGACCGTGCTTTGTAGGAAAACCTGTGCGCGGAGGAACCAACTCATAGCAAGTTGCCCCCTTACTGTTGTTTCGAGTCCGCTCAACAACTTAAGTGAGCTGCGACTAGCTGCGACAAGGTTTCTTGTCGGCTGTGGCACCGCCAGCAGGCTGCTGACGTTCCGCACTCAGCGCTCGCGGCAAAGGTGCCTGCGCCAGCAAGTTAAGCGTAGGGTAAAAACATACAAAGGAAGGAGTCAAGTAAAGGAAATAACATTGCAATCATTGCACGGAATAAAGTTATATTACAAGATAAGCTTGTCGCAGCTCTAACAGAATGTTCTTATAACATGAATAGCAGCGACAAGGAAAGAAGAAAATGGACAGCCTAATCTATGCGGTCGCCCTCGATCCTCTTGATCCCCCTCACCCTGTCCACAATGGGTGCGACAAGGGCCTTGAGCGCCTCCAAATCAGCATCCGGCGGCAAGGACCTGATGACGTTGGTGAGGTTGAGGCCCGGATTGCGGAATGCCACCTTCATCAGCACCTTCTGAAGAGCTCCCGCGCAGATCTTACGTGAATCGTCGGCAAGCTGCTTCGGGATCCCTTCCCGGAGTCGCCGGAGTGCCGTCGCCACACCCTTGAAGAAAGAAGTGAGCTTGGCGCTGGGTTGGACGTTCTCGTCGGAGGAGTACCCGAGATCCTCCATTCCCAGCTGCGCCAACTCCTTGTCGATGTCGGCGGCAACGTCCACGAGCCCTTCTGTCCAGTGCTCCACATTCTCCCGGAATGGGCTCTAGGTGGCGGCAGCGCTCGCCAGCAGCGCCTTGCCGGCCTTGACTTCCTCCTTCAGGGCCGTCTCCTGCTCTTTGGCGCTGTCCAGTGTCTTGGTCAAGGTGATCAGCTTTGACTCAAGATCTGCAGTGGAGTCCTTGGCGGCATCAAGCTCCTTGCCCTTCTCGGCGAGGTGGGTCTGCAGCTCCGAGTAGCTGACGGCGTCCTTCTCGCGCTCAAGCTTGAGCGCGGCAAGCTCGTCACCGCTCGCCTTGAGGTCGGCCTCCAGCTGCACCACCTTCGTTTCCAACTCATTCTTGGCGGCCTCGGCAGCTGCGGCAGTGTCTTCGGCTTGTTTAAGGGCCCCGCCAACCGTCCGCTCGCGCGCGGCAAGCTCTTCCTCGTGGCTGTCGAGGTGGACCTTCCGCTCCACTAGCTCGCCTTCTTGCAACGCCAATTTCTCATCGGCAAGTCGCTGCTGCTCTTCGGCTTCGGCCTTCTTGAGAAGGAAGGCCTCCCACTCCTCGGCAAGTCGCACTCGCTCTGCTGCCAAGGATCAGAGAGCTTCCTGATTGGCGCCCCGGAGCTCCTCCGCGCGCTTCTCGATTTCCTCTCCCGCCTTCGCGACAAGCGCTTCACGGGATTCCAGCTTGGCTTGCCGGGCGCGGTAGAGTGACAGCAGCTTCCGCAGCAGCCGCTCCTCCTCAGGTTCGCCACTGCTGCTGCTTGGCACGTCGACAAGCGCCAGCCCGGCGGAGGCAAGCACTTCTTCGTCGAAGATTTCTCCCTCGACCGGCGCCCTGGAGCTTGACGCCCAGGGGAGGTTGATGAAGATGTCGTCGCCGGCCTTCAAGTAGACGCCAGGCTGGGGCTCTTCGGAGCCTGGCGCGGAGGCAACGGCGGAGGGGTCGGTGGTCGGTGCAGCGCCTGGCGCTCCTGCGGCCTCCGGGTCGTCAGTACGATCGCCGGACTCCCCGCCTGCTTCTGCGGCGGCAGCCTTGGCGGCCTCTTCATCGACAGGCTCGTTGGCGCCGGCTGCTTCCTCGGCGGCAATGGCGTCGTCGGCTGCAACTTCGGTCTCCATCGGCTCTGCAGCAGATGGATCTGACAGCCGGGAAGGGGAGAAGAATCAAGCAAATATCCAAAAAAAGAAGATCCAAAGAAGAAAAACCCAAGGGAAGTTTGAAGCAAGAAGATTACCTGTGCCAGGATCTGCAGTCGTGGTCTCCGCCGCCGGGGGGCCGCTGGTGCTGTCCCTTGCCAGAGACCCCTCCCTTGCCGGGGGCTCCTCCCTTGCCGGAGACTCCTCCCTTGCCGGAGAGCTCTCCCTTGCCGGGGACCTCTCCCTTGTCGGAGGACTCCCCCTTGGCGCTTCAGGGGCGGCCTCCGGGCTCTCCTGGTGGGGCTGCTCTGCTCCTACACAGGTCAACAGACAGATGTCAGCAAAGCAAGAATCTTCGTGCACGCCCGACAGCGGAAAGCAAACAAGATACTTACGCTGGGGGCTGCTCTGGAGATCAGCCGTCGGGTCCGGCAAGGTTGTCTCTGGCGCGTCCCCTGCTGACGCGGTGGGTTCGTCCTTGATGACAATCACCGGGGCCTTGGCTCTCTTTGCTGCCCTCTGAGCCAGAGTCCTGAAAAGGAGCAGGTTCGGAGTAAAACAAGTGAGATGCAAGACAAAAGCAGCAAGGATTGAAGAACTACAAGAACAAATATGAGAAACTTACTCTTCTTCTTCTTCTTCTTCCTCGTCGGAGCTGAACGCGGAGAAGTCGAAATCCGGCTCACGCCCGGTGCGGGAAGGTGGAGGAGTGGGTTCCCTTGGCCGCTTGGCGGGAACGGAAGCGGTGGTCCGGGAAGACCCTGCTCCAGTTGTCGCAGTAGCGTGGGGCTCTCCCGCGGCAACGGTGCTTGCTGCGGTGGAGCGTGTCGCGCGACGCGGCGACTGTCGACTCGCCTGCCGCCTCGCGATGTCCTCGACTTTGCGGAGATGCCTTCTTGGTGGAGATGGAGGCTCTGCTTGCGGCGTGCTATCTGAAGACGAGGAGGAGGAGGAGTTGATATCCAATGAGCCACTCGTCTCCTTGGCGGGCTCGCTCGGCTCAGCGTCACGCCCGGCAAGCTCTTTCTTGCCGGCAGTCTCCCCTTGCCCGGCAAGATCTTTCTTGCCGGCAGGCTCCTCTTGCCGGGCAAGCTCTTTCTTGCCGGCAAGCTCCTCTCGCTCGGCACGGTTTGCCGCCTCTGCTGCCACTACCTCCTCCAAGGTGAATCCAAACTTGCCTGCCGCTGCAGCTGCCGCCGCCTCTTCCAGCCTGGTGGCGATGTGCTTCAACTCTGCCTCGGTGGTGTCGCGAGTGAGGCCATCCTTCTCGTCGGGGCGGATCAGCACTTCAACCAAGTTGTCGAAGAACTGCTGCACGACGTCGTCTTCAGGCTCCTGCCAAGTTGGCACGATTCCATGCGAGTCGCACAGCGGCATCATTGCCCTGATGCGGTCGAGCGCAGAGTTGTTGCACAACGGGACGACGCCCTGCGGCAACCTAAAGACTTCTGGGTGGTCAGGATCATACTTGAAGAGCTCTTGCAGCATTGTGTTGAGCTCCAAGACAGTGAAGTTGTAGTTGAGGCCCGGGCGCAGCCTCACGATATCTGCCGCGTTCTTGAACTCCCAGGTGGGCCTCCTCCGTTCCTGCAGGGGGGCGATGCGGCGGCAAAGGAAGTCTGCGCCAACGACGCCTACAGTGAGTCTGGCAAGCCTGAGGCGTTGGATCCTGGTGACGGCAATCCTCAGCCTGCTGTCCTCTGGGGGCACGTCGCTCCAGTCGCTGCCGCGTGCTGCTGCTACTTGGCGCCGGGCAGTAAATGGCTGCGGGTTCTCCTCAACAATCCAACACCAATCTGCTCTCCACTCCTCCCACTTGCCGCGGAACTCGCCCTCCAGATACGAGTCTTTCTTGCCGGCCCTTGAGATCCAAGCGATTCCACCGGATAGAGGCTCTCCTCTCTCTACTCGGGGCATGAAGAAATGGCGGAAAAGAGCTACGTTTGGGTGGACTCCGACGAAGTTTTCGCAAAGGTGTGCGAAAACTGCCATGGTGAGGACGGCGTTGGGGGTGAAGTCAAGGAGGCAGAGGCCATAGGTATTCATGATATCGCAAAAGAATTCAGAGAAGGGCGGGCAGAGCCCGCAGTAGAAGAACACGGCGAAGAAGGGATATCCCTGCGGAGCCATTTTGTGAGCGGAGGCCGGGAGTACCTTTGTGCTCGGGTGCGCTCGCGTCTCCGTCGACCAGAAGAGGTAGTAGTACTCCCTCAACTCCTTTGCGTCAAGCTTGGGGGGGAAGATGGCCCGCTCCTTTCGCAGCACTGCAAGCCGCTGCGCCTCGGTCGACTTCATGGCCTTCCCCTTGTCGGCTTTCGGAGCCATGGCAGAGGTGGTGGAGGAGGCCGACAGCGTTGGTGGTGCTGGTGGCAATGGGGGGAGCAGGGCGCTGCTCTCTTGCTGCTTTGTGAAGACAGAGGCGGGGCGGAGGCTTCTGAGATTGGAGTGGAAAGGGCGCGAGTGGGCGCACTACCCCTGCTTCCCCTTGCTTATAAAGGGGGAGGTGGCGGACGTTCCGCCTTTCCTAATAAAGAAACCGCCCACGATCTCTCCCACGATGCCGCGTTCGACGCGTGTTGTGCGGGGAGGGTGCGGTGGATGCGGAGTGAGATACGGTGTAACCTAGGCCGCGCGTGCCCGTGCCCTGTTTTGGGCCTGGCCCAACAACGCTCGGCACCGTGTATGGCCCAGGCCCGGGGGCTCCTGTCGGTGTACTAAAGTAGGGGTACCTTAGTATCCCGAACTTGTGCACGGGCAGTCGCAGCGTCCCGCAGCAAGGCTTGCCGGGTGACCGCCAAGGTCCTCCGCGGTTCCTTTGGAGCCATTCAAGAACAAAGTAACCAAAACCCCGGCAAGAGGAGCTTGCCGGGAAGGAGACAAGACCCTGGCAAGAGGAGCTTGCCGGGAAGGCCAACCAAGGCCCGGTGAGCGACAAGCTCCCGGATGCGACAAGACAACGACCGCGGCAAGGCACTTGCCGCGGCAAACCTCCACTCTGTACCTGCGCTCCAGCACATCCACCAACGTGTCGCTCTGGGACCCTTCCAGGCGTACGTGGCGGAAGGCTGTGCAGCCAGAGGTACATGGTGGCAAGCGGCGCTGATAAGATCGCCATCATGGCAAGCATTGGCGTCCCTGGCGGTCCCTTTCTGCACCGCCTAGGCGACGTAGACATGCATTTAATGCCTTTGTCCCCTGCCGTCAGGGTTAGGTATGATACAACTGTAGTGGCGGTGGTGCCAACCGCCATGCCTTTTACATTTTTACCCTCATCTATGTTGCCACCTGTCGGTGACCCCTTAATCATATAAAAGGAGGCCCGTGCGCAACAGAGAGGGGGGACGATCATTCCCACGTTCGGTCTTGCTAGCTGCTGGTGTGTACTGTAGCAATCAGCGCTCCCGAGCAAGAACACAAATACAAAACAAAGCAGGAGTAGGGTTTTACGCATCCGTGCGGCCCGAACCTGGGTAAACCGATCGTGTCGCTCGTGCGCTTTGCCTCGATCTGCTCTTCGTGCTCTCTCCGCCCCCCTGCCGAACCGAAAGGGGCCCGGTCCGCCGTGGTCCCATAGGTGTCCGTGGGATCAGTACCCCCGACACCCGGGTTCCTGGAGTCCTGTTTGCCCAGTGCTACAACCCAGATTCACACGCTGCTGACCGACATGCTCGATGTGATTCATGTATGCCTATCCCCATAGGTTAGTGCCGCTTTGGGTTCATGACTAGCCATGTCGGCCCAGGTTCTCTGTCATATGGATGCTAGCGACACTATCATATACGTGAGCCAAAAGGCGCAAATGGTCCCGAGCCATGGTAAGGCGACACCCGTGGGAATACCGTGCGTGAGGCCGCAAAGTGAGATGAGGTGTTACCTGCTAGATCGATGTGACTTGGAATCGGGGTCCTGACAACAACGAGTAAGGAGCCATAGGTCGTTGTCTTTCACTTAGTGATGCCGTTGGAGTTGATGGACTCACTTTATCTTCCAAGCTTTCCGTTGTTATCGTGTTAGATGGCCTTAAGCCATATTTATTTGTAATAAGTTCTCTTTTGAGACATTCGATGTAATAAGTGTGTGATTGCTACTCTGTTATAAATCCTCAAGTACTGTGCGTGTCAGCATTACCGATCCAGGGATGACATTGATGCACAGAGATTAGACTGTTTGAGGTCTGGTCGCTACAAGATGGAGGAGTTACCTTCTGGGTTATGGATCATTAATACCACCCAAACAGATCTACGGGTTACACACCTTTTTTCATGGTTTACGGAGCAGCGGCAGTTCTCCCTAGTGACATCCCTCATGACTCGCCTCGCGTGGCGGCTTATGTTGAAACTGACAATGAAAGAGCACGATAAGAAGCACTTGATCTGTTGGATGAGGAGCGTGACATAACAGAAGCTCGATCAGCGATTTACCAGCAAGATCTGCACCATTATCATAGCCGCCGGGTTAAAACCAGAACTTTTCAAGAAGGCGACCTGGTGCTCCGGCTTATTCAGGATCAGACGGATATGCACAAGTTGTCCCCACCTTGGGAAGGACCCTTTGTGGTCAGCAAGAATCTAAACAATGGGTCATATTACCTTATCGATGTTCGAGACCACAAGGACTCACGCACGTCGGAGGAGGAGATCTGCCGCCCCTGGAATATTGATCAACTTAGGCCATACTACACCTGAGCCACCGGCACATCCAATGTACATATTTTGATGATGTATATATTATGTTACAATAATAAAGCCGGCATCCATGCTAAAGCAGGGCCTCTGCTCTTTGTTTTCTCTAAATTGATGAGTTTTTGATTACTTGGGGGCTTCTGCTTTATACATCAAAGTTATAATTACCCTTTGATCCAGCTTATAGGCCAAATACAAAAAATTGGGACCAAAGAGAGTTTGTGGCAAAAGCACGACTCAAACATAGGTACCTCCTAAGCATAGCTCAAAGTGTCACTTGGGGACTCTTTTGTTCTAAAGAACGAAGAGTTCATAACCTTGTGATAGGCTATAAAAGCCAGGCTTGGAAGCCAGGTGTATTCACCTAAAACCCCGGGTGATCCTGCCTGTATGCCAGATGCTCCTCCATCAGGTAATCCTGATTGACCCGGCGAACTCTTAACAGTTAATCTTTAAAATAAGACCCTGAACTCATTAAGGTTAAAACGCCGGTTTGTCATGAGAGGGCACGGTTTTACAGATATCAAGGAGAAGCCCAGGCTGTAAAGCCGCCTTCCTTGAGACTTGGATAAATCGGCCTGTGATGCACGATGCCGCTCTAACCCCGCGTACTCCTGATAAGTCTATCTTTAAATAAGAACTGAACTTATCCAGGTTAAAATGTCGATTGGGTCAATGAGGGCCGGCTCACGGAAAGCACGTACCTTCCAGTGGCTAATGCTAGTTTCATTGAAGAAGATATTTTGGCTTGGCGTCCTATGAAAGTCTCAGATTTTTTCTGTTATTTTGATTTGAATGTCTTTTTGAGATTTTTTTCTTCTGTGACATAGTAACACGAGGTTGAAAAACAATAAGGCTTTTAATGCCTTCTGAGTCATATATGATATAAACCGGTGTCCAATAACCCGGTCTAGTTTTTTACTACAAGTCGCCAGTATAAAATAAAGGTAAATAGTCGGTGTTTATTAACCTGGTCTGGTTTTTGTTCATAAGCCGGCAATCTCTAATAACTACCAGCATCCAAAGTCTTGGGTTATCACCCTTACTACATTGGCTTGGTACAATCAACAAGTGTGATCAAATATCACATGTATGATATATTTTCATATATGATTATTATTTTGACCAGCTCTGGTTTTGAATCATGATAATTTCATGTTGGGGCATTATAACCCATCCAGCGGTAAACTGCCAGGACACTTTTAAATGTTGTATGCAGGAACAGATTCAAACTTGTTGAAGTCATCAAGTGCATATAGCATATTTTCATATAAAGGATAAGTAAGTGTTATAAGCAGCACAATATGCACGACAGCATATCAGAGCAAGAAGTTCTCAGCTAGCCTATTACAAGGCGTGTAGAGCCCAAAATGATATTGTGTTTTAGTTTCCCATAAAACAGATGATAACCCGGAGCCGATTCATGATTCTTGGTCCGGCTGACTTGATGGTTGCACCTCATCCCTTGCCGGTTCGTCCTCCTCCGCCATCTGGAAGTTGGGTTTGGACCAATCAAAGCCATGAAGGGCGATGAATTCAGCCTCATCATGAATTAGACCAGACAGGTCAATCTCAGGGGCGAAAGTGTGCTTACGGATCGGCGGGATTAAATCCATCACTTTATATGAAGGATGCGCCATCTTCTTATTATCTGCATCAAAACCCGGCTGATACTTGGTTAGGTTGGTTTCTTCACCAATGATGGTAGCATGAGGGCGAATTTCCTTAACGCAAGTGGCAAAATCTTCTTGGTTGAAAGGTGTTCCATCTTCTTTAAAGCTAGGATATCCGCTGGCCACGTCCGTCGGGTCTAATTCTGGTATCAAGCTTTTGCACGGCTTAAAGCCGTTACAGCTCCGGCTCTAGCACACGATCGCTTGATTTCTTGGAACTGCGCGGGCAAGATGGACAGTTTCTTCAAGATATCTCTTAATAGAGTCGGCCCTTGGTTCATGGGGGAGATAGTGGCAAGGGTCCGTTGAGCTCCAGTATACAACTGTTCAACCAGCGTGTAAACCGCCTTTAGCTTTACCACTGTATCCCGGTTCAGATTGCTGCTCCTGGGACCTGTCAATATTACAAAATGAGTTAAGTGGCGGCTTATAATGGAAAATACTTACTTTAAATACGTAACAAGCTGATTCACCAAAGATTGCAGAAACTATCTGAGACACACGGTTCTTTAAACCGGTGAGTTCAGCGGTGACTTCTCCGAGAGCCGCCTCAGCCTTCTCCGCTCGCTGTGTCAAAGCAGTTTTCTCATTGGTCCAAGCCTCTTTCTCCGCAATGAAGCTGGTCTTCAGTTTCTCTGCCTCAAATATACTCAACTGGAGTTTAGATTCAATTGTCTTTGTTTCAGTCTCTTGAGTCGTCAGCCGGGTCTTCGCTTCAGACAATTGCGATTCCAGTTGTGCGGTCACAGCCTGAATACAACATAAGGTTGGTCAGTTTCTGGGCAGATTATAAAAAAAGCCCCAAGTGCTTTGCAAGCAGTAACACTTGGCACTTGGGGGCTAATGTCTATCAACGTAATTTTTTTAAAAAGGAAATGGCTCTTTCTAAAAGTCCCAATTGTTTTGCAAGCAATAACACTTGGCACTTGGGGGCTAATGCATATTACTTGACTTTTTTCTACAAATGAGCAGGATAAGCTATCAACAATCTCAGCCGGCTCATGAGGGTTATACGGTTCAGTTCTATACAATGACTAGTAGGATCGGCTCATTCATACTGATTAAACCGGCCCTTGGGGGCTACACATGCAAAGTGAAGTACTATCAGCATCTGGTTTAGTTATAAACCGAACTTGAAGGGAGTCTAAGGCAGAGGCTTATAAGTCTTGTAAGTCTACAGATCATTCAATTTTATCATAATCCGAAGACTCGAAGGCTGGCAGGGTATATAACTTATGTAAACCGGAAAACATACCTCATATTTTTGATGCATCTATTTGACCATCTCAATTTCTGAGTCGCGACTGGAGTGCACCTGACTAAGATAACCGGATAGTACTTCACTAATACTCAGATGGGCATAGTGGGAGACGTTAAACCTCACCTTCTGCCTTTCCATAACTTCTTGTTTGGCAGAGTGTCTTGCCAAGACGGTTGGGTTCCCCGGTTCAACAAATCTGGAGCCAGTAATTAAAACATCTTCATTATGCTGCTCCAGCGGGTTAGCTGAGCTTGACGGCTCAATACTGGATGGATTAATAGAAGTTTCGTTTGTAGACGGCTCAGGAAAATCTGGTTGAACATTGAAAGCAGGGTCTTCTGACTGTTCAGCGTGTTCTGGCACAAAGGTTGACTGCTCTGGTTCTTCAGGATGTTCCGGTATAAGTGTTGGCTGCTCCGTTTCAGTGGTTTTTGGAACCTCAGCCGGCTTTGCCACCCTTGCCTTCTTGGGCTTTGCTTGACCACTAACAAAGGATTTATACAAGTCAGTATAATGATGCATATATAAAGAATACAAGAAGGGTAGTTATCTTTACCCGGGGGCGGTTTTGAAGGCCAGCAATTGAGTTTGTGATGAATCGCCAGAAGAGGAACGGGAAATCTCCTGTCAAAATGGAATCAAAAGTGAGTAATGAAGGTAAATCATTGAACAAATACAAGGGTTGAAAGTCAAAAAGAACCTCATTCTGGCGTTTCCGAGGATTTCTTGGTAAGCCGAAAGGTAAATCGTCATCTCCACCGGTCTGGGTCTGCCGGCGGCTCTCATGTTGCTGTCGTTTCAAAAGAAAATGAGGATCTAAATAAGCCAAGGGGTGTGAAAACCTTACTTTTCGGGTCACTCGCCGAATTTTCTGTCTTGGTAAAGGTTCTGAGTTGGAGGAAATGATATTTACCTCTTCTTCAACTGCCTGGCTGGCCCCCGTGTCATCCTGGTAATAATCAGTGTCAATAAGGTGGTTAAAAAGCAGACCAAGAGAGTCAAGGGCTACCTCCGACTCAGAGGTATCATCCAGCTTGAGTAACTCAGAGGCGGTTGGTTTCTTCTTCGATTTTCTGACGGTTTTTCTTGGCCGCTATCGCAGCAGCTCTAGCTTTCTTGGAAGCCTCATGATCATACTTGACTTTCCAAAAGTCAGATTTAGCCTGTGGAGGGATAACATGTTGAAATTCATGCAAATATTTAAAACTACTAAAGAAAAAGAAGTTAAAGGATTTACCTCTGGCGCCGGGTTAAGCTTGCAGAAAGGATTCAACCCTACTATGCTGCAGTCTTCATACTTGCTATTGACAAGAGTGGTTGCCCTTTCCACAATGGCTTCTTCGGTCAGACGCAAGGAACTATGACGTAATGGATCATCTGGTCTTCCGGTGTAGTTACACATCAAACCAGATTGGTGGCCCAGAGGGATGACCCACCATGCGACCCAGTAGCGGATCAAATCAACTCCAGTTAAGCCGTTTCCTAATAGAGCTTGGACTTTTCTGATTTTTGGGACAAGTTTCTTGCGTTCGACGGTAGTAGGTTTGTCAAGAGTGGGTGCTTTGCGTCAAGACGATCAGCTCGATAACCCGGCATTGGATTTTCATCAGACAGCAAGGTATCTTTGCAGTAAAACCATGTTTGATTCCAGTCTTTGGGATGGCTTGGTAGAACTACTAGAGGGAAGATGACATCTCGTCTGCGTTGAATCGAAATCCCGTCAAGTTCCAAGCTGGGACAGTTGGTGTATTCATTCTGGCAGTTCAGGTAGATATATTCTCTGAAAAGCTCCATAGTAGGTTCTTCTTGAAGATAAACCTCATAGAAAACTTGGAAGTTGCAGATATTTGACAGGGAATTGGGTCCGATATCTTGCGAATGAAGCTTGAAAAATGCAGAACATCTCTAAAGAATTTTGAGCTGGGAGGTGAGAAGCCCCGGTTCATGTAGTCAGTGAAAACAATAATTTCACCATCGAGGGAGTCCTGGATTAGGGGGTCTCCGGACAGCCAGACTATATCCTTTGGCCGGACTGTTGGACTATGTGAAGGAAATATGCCCTAGAGGCAATAATAAAGTTATTATTTATTTCCTTATATCATGATAAATGTTTATTATTCATGCTAGAATTGTATTAACCGGAAACATAATACATGTGTGAATACATAGACCAACAGAGTGTCACTAGTATGCCTCTACTTGACTAGCTCGTTAATCAAAGATGGTTATGTTTCCTAACCATGAACAAAGAGTTGTTATTTGATTAACGAGGTCACATCATTAGTAGAATGATCTGATTGACATGACCCATTCCATTAGCTTAGCACCCGATCGTTTAGTATGTTGCTATTGCTTTCTTCATGACTTATACATGTTCCTATAACTATGAGATTATGCAACTCCCGTTTACCGGAGGAACACTTTGGGTACTACCAAACGTCACAACATAACTGGGTGATTATAAAGGAGTACTGCAGGTGTCTCCAATGGTATATGTTGGGTTGGCGTATTTCGAGATTAGGGTTTGTCACTCCGATTGTCGGAGAGGTATCTCTGGGCCCTCTCGGTAATGCACATCACATAAGCCTTGCAAGCACTGCAACTAATATGTTAGTTGTGAGGATGATGTATTATGGAACGAGTAAAGAGACTTGCCAGTAACGAGATTGAACTAGGTATTGGATACCGACGATCGAATCTCGGGCAAGTAACATACCGATGACAAAGGGAACAACGTATGTTGTTATGCGGTCTGACCGATAAAGATCTTCGTAGAATATGTAGGAGCCAATATGGGCATCCAGGTCCCGCTATTGGTTATTGACCGGAGACGTGTCTCGGTCATGTCTACATTGTTCTCGAACCGTAGGGTCCGCACGCTTAACGTTACGATGACAGTTATTATGAGTTTATGCATTTTGATGTACCGAAGATTGTTCGGAGTCCCGGATGAGATCACGGACATGACGAGGAGTCTCGAAATGGTCGAGATGTAAAGATTGATATATTGGAAGCCTATGTTTGGACATAGGAAGTGTTCCGGGTGAAATCGGGATTTTACCGGAATACCGGGAGGGTTACCGGAACCCCCCGGGAGACTAATGGGCCTATTGGGCCTTAGTGGAAAAAGAGAAAAGGGGCAGCCCATAGTTGGCCGGCGCCCCCCCTTTCCCCAAGTCCTAGTAGGACTAGGAGAAGGGGCCGCCCCCCCTCTTTCTCCTTTCCCCCCGAGAGTCCTAATTGGAATAGGATTGGAGGGGGGAGTCCTACTCCCGGTGGGAGTAGGACTCCCCTGCGCCTCCCTCTCCCTAGCCGGCCGGCCCCCCTTCCTCCAACCTTTATATACGGGGGCAGGGGACACCCCAAGACACACAAGTTGATCCTTGAGATCGTTCCTTAGCCGTGTGCGGTGCCCCCTGCCACCAAATTCCACCTCGATCGTACCGTTGTAGTGCTTAGGCGAAGCCCTGCGTCGGTAGTACATCAAGATCGTCACCACGGCGTCGTGCTGACGAAACTCTTCCTCGACGCTTTGCTGGATCGGAGCCCGAGGATCGTCATCGAGCTGAACGTGTGCTAAGAACTCGGAGGTGCCGGAGTAACGGTGCTTGGATCGGTCGGATCGGAAAGAAGACGTACGACTACTTCCTCTATGTTGTGTGATCGCTTCTGCAGTCGGTCTGCGTTGGTACGTAGACAACACTCTCCCCTCTCGTTGCTGTGCATCACCATGATCTTGCGTGTGCGTAGGAAAATTTTCGAAATTACTGCGTTCCCCAACAGTGGCATCCGAGCCTAGGTTTTATGGTTTGATGTTATTTGCACGAGTAGAACACAAGTGAGTTGTGGGCGATACAAGTCATACTGCCTACCAGCATGTCATACTTTGGTTCAGCGGTATTTTGGGTGAGACGATCCGGACCAACCTTACGCGTACTCTTACGCGAG
This sequence comes from Triticum monococcum, assembly GCA_034509565.1. Classification (NCBI taxonomy): domain Eukaryota; kingdom Viridiplantae; phylum Streptophyta; class Magnoliopsida; order Poales; family Poaceae; genus Triticum; species Triticum monococcum. The sequence goes on along the minus strand of CM067846.1, from coordinate 401,843,276 downwards.
ACCGGTTCCCTCGACGTGCTTTGCACACAGATGGCTTGCGGAAGACTGTCTCTCCAACTTTAGTTGAACCAAGTGTGACTACGCCCGGTCCTTGAGAAGGTTAAAACGGAGTCTATTTGACGAACTATCGTTGTGGTTTTGATGCGTAGGTGAGATGAGTTCTTACTTAAGCCCGTAGCAGCCACGTAAAACTTGCAACAGCAAAGTAGAGGACGTCTAACTTGTTTTTGCAGGGTATGTTGTGATGTGATATGGTCAAGGCATGATGCTGATTTTATTGTATGAGATGATCATGTTTTGTAACCGAGTTATCGGCAACTGGCAGGAGCCATATGGTTGTCGCTTTATTGTATGCAATGCAATCGCGATGTAATGCTTTACTTTATTACTAAACGGTAGTGATAGTCGTGGAAGCATAAGATTGGCGAGACGACAACGATGCTACGATGGAGATCAAGGTGTCGCGCCGGTGACGATGGTGATCATGACGGTGCTTCGGAGATGGAGATCACAAGCACAAGATGATGATGGCCATATCATATCACTTATATTGATTGCATGTGATGTTTATCCCTTTTATGCATCTTATCTTGCTTTGATTGACGGTAGCATTATAAGATGATCTCTCACTAAAATTATCAAGAAGTGTTCTCCCTGAGTATGCACCGTTGCCAAAGTTCGTCGTGCCCAGACACCACGTGATGATCGGGTGTGATAAGCTCTACGTCCAAATACAACGGGTGCAAAACAGTTGCACACGCAGAATACTCAGGTTATACTTGACGAGCCAAGCATATACAGATATGGCCTCGGAACACGGAGACCGAAAGGTCGAGCGTGAATCATATAGTAGATATGATCAACATAACGATGTTCACCATTGAAAACTACTCCATCTCACGTGATGATCGGTTATGGTTTAGTTGATTTGGATCACGTGATCACTTAGAAGATTAGAGGGATGTCTATCTAAGTGGGAGTTCCTAAGTAATTTGATTAACTGAACTTAAACTTATCATGAACTTAGTACCTGATAGTATCTTGCTTGTTTATGTTGATTGTAGATAGATGGCTCGTGCTATTGTTCCGTTGAATTTTAATGCGTTCCTTGAGAAAGCAAAGTTGAAAGATGATGGTAGCAATTACACGGACTGGGTCCGTAACCTGAGGATTATCCTCATTGCTGCAGAGAAGAATTACGTCCTGGAAGCACCGCTGGGTGACAGGCCTGCTGCTGGAGCAACGCCAGATGTTATGAACGTCTGGCAGAGCAAAGCTGATGACTACTCGATAGTTCAGTGTGCCATGCTTTACGGCTTAGAATCGGGACTTCAACGACGTTTTGAACGTCATGGAGCATATGAGATGTTCCAGGAGTTGAAGTTAATATTTCAAGCAAATGCCCGAATTGAGAGATATGAAGTCTCCAATAAGTTCTATAGCTGCAAGATGGAGGAGAACAGTTCTGTCAGTGAGCATATACTCAAAATGTCTGGGTATAATAATCACTTGATTCAGATGGGAGTTAATCTTCCAGATGACTGCGTCATTGACAGAATTCTCCAATCACTGCCACCAAGCTACAAGAGCTTTGTGATGAACTATAATATGCAAGGGATGAACAAGACTATTCCCGAGCTCTTCGCAATGCTGAAAGCTGCGGAGGTAGAAATCAAGAAGGAGCATCAAGTGTTGATGGTTAGCAAAACCACTAGTTTCAAGAAAAAGGGCAAAGGGAAGAAGAAGGGAAACTTCAAGAAGAACAGCAAGCAAAGTTGCTGCTCAGGAGAAGAAACCCAAGTCTGGACCTAAGCCTGAAACTGAGTGCTTCTACTACAAGCAGACTGGTCACTGGAAGCGGAACTGCCCCAAGCATTTGGCGGATAAGAAGGATGGCAAAGTGAGCAAAGGTATATGTGATATACATGTTATTGATGTGTACCTTACTAGAGCTCGCAAGTAGCACCTGGGTATTTGATACTGGTTCTGTTGCTAATATTTGCAACTCGAAACAGGGACTACGGAATAAGCGGACGCTAGCAAAGGACGAGGTGACGATGCGCGTGGGAAACGGTTCCAAAGTCGATGTGATCGCGGTCGGCACGCTACCTCTACATCTACCTTCAGGATTAATATTAGACCTAAGTAATTGTTATTTGGTGCCAGCGTTGAGCATGAACATTATATCTGGATCTTGTTTAATGCGAGACGGTTATTCATTTAAATCAGAGAATAATGGTTGTTCTATTTATATGAATAATATCTTTTATGGTCATGCACCTTTGAAGAGTGGTCTATTCTTGTTGAATCTCGAAGATAGTGATACACATATTCATAATGTAGAAGCCAAAAGATGCAAAGTTAATAATGATAGTGCAACTTATTTGTGGCACTGCCGTTTAGGTCATATCGGTGTAAAGCGCATGAAGAAACTCCATACTGATGGGCTTTTGGAACCACTTGATTATGAATCACTTGGTACTTGCGAACCGTGCCTCATAAGCAAGATGACTAAAACACCGTTCTCCGGTACTATGGAGAGAGCAATAGATTTATTGGAAATCATACATACCGATGCATGTGGTCCGATGAATATTGAGGCTCGTGGCGGATATCGTTATTTTCTCACCTTCACAGATGATTTAAGCAGATATGGGTATATCTACTTAATGAAACATAAGTCTGAAACATTTGAAAAGTTCATAGAATTTCAGAGTGAGGTTGAAAATCATCGTAACAAGAAAATAAAGTTTCTACGATCTGATCGTGGAGGAGAATATTTGAGTTACGAGTTTGGTGTACATTTGAAAAATTGTGGAATAGTTTCGCAACTCACGCCACCCGGAACACCACAACGTAATGGTGTGTCCGAACGTCGTAATCGTACTTTACTAGATATGGTGTGATCTATGATGTCTCTTACTGATTTACCGCTATCGTTTTGGGGTTATGCTTTAGAGACGGCCGCATTCACGTTAAATAGGGCACCATCAAAATCCGTTGAGACGACACCTTATGAACTATGGTTTGGCAAGAAACCAAAGTTGTCGTTTCTTAAAGTTTGGGGCTGCGATGCTTATGTGAAAAAGCTTCAACCTGATAAGCTCGAACCCAAATCGGAGAAATGTGTCTTCATAGGATATCCAAAGGAAACTATTGGATACACCTTCTATCACAGATCCGAAGGCAAGACTTTTGTTGCTAAATTCAGAAACTTTCTAGAGAAGGAGTTTCTCTCGAAAGAAGTGAGTGGGAGGAAAGTAGAACTTGACGAGGTAACTGTACCTGCTCCCTTATTGGAAAATAGTACATCACAGAAAACTGTTTCTGCGACACCTATACCAATCAGTGAGGAAGCTAATGATGATGATCATGAAACTTCAGGACAAGATACTACTGAACCACGTAGATCAACCAGAGTGAGATCCACACCAGAGTGGTACGGTAATCCAGTTCTGGAAGTCATGCTACTAGATCATGATGAACCTACGAACTATGAAGAAGCGATGGTGAGCCCAGATTCCGCAAAGTGGCTTGAGGCCATGAAATCTGAGATGGGATCCATGTATGAAAACAAAGTATGGACTTTGGTTGACTTGCCCGATGATCGGCAAGCAATTGAGAATAAATGGATCTTCAAGAAAAAGACTGGCGCTGACGGTAATGTTACTGTCTATAAAGCTCGACTTGTCGCGAAAGGTTTTCGACAAGTTCAAGGGGTTGACTACGATGAGACCTTCTCACCCGTAGCGATGCTTAAATCCGTCAGAATTATGTTAGCAATTGCCGCATTTTATGATTATGAAATATGGCAGATGGATGTCAAAACTGCATTCCTGAATGGATTTCTAGAAGAAGAGTTGTATATGATACAACCAGAAGGTTTTGTCGATCCAAAGGGAGCTAACAAAGTATGCAAACTCCAGCGATCCACTTATGGACTGGTGCAAGCATCTCGGAGTTGGAATAAACGCTTTGATAGTGTGATCAAGGCATTTGGCTTTATACAGACTTTTGGAGAAGCCTGTATTTACAAGAAAGTGAGTGGGAGCTCTGTAGCATTTCTAATATTATATGTGGATGACATATTGCTGATTGGAAATGATATAGAATTTCTGGATAGCATAAAGGGATACTTGAATAAAAGTTTTTCGATGAAAGACCTTGGGGAAGCTGCTTACATATTAGGCATAAAGATCTATAGAGATAGATCAAAACGCTTAATTGGACTTTCACAGAGCACATACCTTGACAAGATTTTGAAGAAGTTCAAAATGGATCAAGCAAAGAAAGGGTTCTTGCCTGTGTTACAAGGTATGAAGTTGAGTCAGACTCAATGCCCGACCACTGCAGAAGATAGAGAGAAAATGAAAGATGTTCCCTATGCTTCAGCCATAGGCTCTATCATGTATGCAATGCTGTGTACCAGACCTGATGTGTGCCTTGCTATAAGTTTAGTAGGGAGGTACCAAAGTAATCCAGGAATGGATCACTGGACAGCGGTCAAGAACATCCTTAAATACCTGAAAAGGACTAAGGATATGTTTCTCGTATATGGAGGTGACAAAGAGCTCACCGTAAGAGGTTACGTTGATGCAAGCTTTGACACTGATCCGGACGATTCTAAATCGCAAACCGGATACGTGTTTACTTTAAACGGTGGAGCTGTCAGTTGGTGCAGTTCTAAACAAAGCGTCGTAGCGGGATCTACATGTGAAGCGGAGTACATAGCTGCTTCGGAAGCAGCAAACGAAGGAGTCTGGATGAAGGAGTTCATATCCGATCTAGGTGTCATACCTAGTGCATCGGGTCCAATGAAAATCTTCTGTGACAATACTGGTGCAATTGCCTTGGCAAAGGAATCCAGATTTCACAAAAGAACCAAACACATCAAAAGACGCTTCAACTCCATCCGGGATTTAGTCCAGGTGGGAGACATAGAGATTTGCAAGATACATACGGATCTGAATGTTGCAGACCCGTTGACTAAGCCTCTTCCACGAGCAAAACATGATCAGCACCAAGGCTCCATGGGTGTTAGAATCATTACTGTGTAATCTAGATTATTGACTCTAGTGCAAGTGGGAGACTGAAGGAAATATGCCCTAGAGGCAATAATAAAGTTATTATTTATTTCCTTATATCATGATAAATGTTTATTATTCATGCTAGAATTGTATTAACCGGAAACATAATACATGTGTGAATACATAGACAAACAGAGTGTCACTAGTATGCCTCTACTTGACTAGCTCGTTAATCAAAGATGGTTATGTTTCCTAACCATGAACAAAGAGTTGTTATTTGATTAACGAGGTCACATCATTAGTAGAATGATCTGATTGACATGACCCATTCCATTAGCTTAGCACCCGATCGTTTAGTATGTTGCTATTGCTTTCTTCATGACTTATACATGTTCCTATAACTATGAGATTATGCAACTCCCGTTTACCGGAGGAACACTTTGGGTACTACCAAACGTCACAACATAACTGGGTGATTATAAAGGAGTACTACAGGTGTCTCCAATGGTATATGTTGGGTTGGCGTATTTCGAGATTAGGGTTTGTCACTCCGATTGTCGGAGAGGTATCTCTGGGCCCTCTCGGTAATGCACATCACATAAGCCTTGCAAGCACTGCAACTAATATGTTAGTTGTGAGATGATGTATTACGGAATGAGTAAAGAGACTTGCCAGTAACGAGATTGAACTAGGTATTGGATACCGACGATCGAATCTCGGGCAAGTAACATACCGATGAGAAAGGGAACAACATATGTTGTTATGCGGTCTGACCGATATAGATCTTCATAGAATATGTAGGAGCCAATATGGGCATCCAGGTCCCGCTATTGGTTATTGACCGGAGACGTGTCTCGGTCATGTCTACATTGTTCTCGAACCGTAGGGTCCGCACGCTTAACATTACGATGACAGTTATTATGAGTTTATGCATTTTGATGTACCGAAGGTTGTTCGGAGTCCCGGATGAGATCACGGACATGACGAGGAGTCTCGAAATGGTCGAGACGTAAAGATTGATATATTGGAAGCCTATGTTTGGACATAGGAAGTGTTCCGGGTGAAATCGGGATTTTACCGGAATACCGGGAGGGTTACCGGAACCCCCCGGGAGACTAATGGGCCTATTGGGCCTTAGTGGAAAAAGAGAAAAGGGGCAGCCCATAGTTGGCCGGCGCCCCCCCCTTTCCCCAAGTCCTAGTAGGACTAGGAGAAGGGGCCGCCCCCCCCTCTTTCTCCTTTCCCCCCGAGAGTCCTAATTGGAATAGGATTGGAGGGGGGAGTCCTACTCCCGGTGGGAGTAGGACTCCCCTGCGCCTCCCTCTCCCTGGCCGGCCGGCCCCCCTTCCTCCAACCTTTATATACGGGGGCAGGGGACACCCCAAGACACACAAGTTGATCCTTGAGATCGTTCCTTAGCCGTGTGCGGTGCCCCTGCCACCAAATTCCACCTCGATCGTACCGTTGTAGTGCTTAGGCGAAGCCCTGCGTCGGTAGTACATCAAGATCGTCACCACGCCGTCGTGCTGACGAAACTCTTCCTCGACGCTTTGCTGGATCGGAGCCCGAGGATCGTCATCGAGCTGAACGTGTGCTAAGAACTCGGAGGTGCCAGAGTAACGGTGCTTGGATCGGTCGGATCGGAAAGAAGACGTACGACTACTTCCTCTACGTTGTGTGATCGCTTCCGCAGTCGGTCTGCGTTGGTACGTAGACAACACTCTCCCCTCTCGTTGCTGTGCATCACCATGATCTTGCGTGTGCGTAGGAAAATTTTCGAAATTACTGCGTTCCCCAACACTATGAAGATACAAGATTGAAGACTTCGTCTCGTGTCCGGATGGGACTCTACTTGGCGTGGAAGGCAAGCTAAGCAGTACGGATATGGATATCTCCTCCTTTGTAACCGTACTTGTGTAACCCTAACCCTCTCCGGTGTCTATATAAACCGGAGGGTTTTAGTCCGTAGGACATAACAAAAAACGTACAATCATACCATTGGCTAGCTTCTAGGGTTTAGCCTCTCCGATCTCGTGGTATATCAACTCTTGTAATACCTATATCATCAAGAATAAATCAAGCAGGACGTAGGGTTTTACCTCCATTAAGAGGGCCCGAACCTGGGTAAAACATCGTGTTCCCTGCCTCCTGTTACCATCCGCCTTAGACGCACAGTTCGGGACCCCCTACCCGAGATCCGCCGGTTTTGACACCTACATTGGTGCTTTCATTGAGAGTTCCTCTATGTCGTCGCCGTTAGGCTTGATGGCTCCTACTATCATCGATAGCGATACAGTCCAGGGTGAGACTTTTCTCCCCGAACAGATCTTTGTGTTCGGCGGCTTCGCAGTGCGGGCCAACTCGCTTGGCCATCTGGAGCTGATCGAAAGTTACGCCCCTGGCCACCAGCTCAGGTTTGGAAGCTTAAACTACACAGCCGACATCCTCGGAGACTTGATCTTCGACGGATTCGAGCTTCTGCCTTGTGCGTCACGCGGTCATGATGAGCACGATCTAGCTCTGCCATCGGACAGTGTTCGAGAAATCACACCGGCAGCCGCTCCGACCCTTAATTCGGAGCCAGTTGCGCCTCCCATGTACGGGTCGATAGACCCCGCCACAGAGGCCGCATCCCCAACGGCGATCGAGCCGAATATCGATCTTACCCTTCGCGAGAGCCGTGTTGTTGAACTGCCGGATACTTCTCTGGCCACGGACTCCGAACTGCCTGCGCCCGTTCCTATCAAATCCTGTTGGGCGCCGATCATGGAGTTTACCTCCGTGGATATCTTTCAGCACTCGCCCTTTAGGGACATACTGAATTCATTAAAGTCTCTCTCCTTATCAGGAGAGTCCTGGCCGAAATATGTCCGGCAAGATTGGGATGCGGATGATGAAGAAATTCGCTGCCCACCCACCACCCATTTAGTAGCCACTGTCGATGACTTAACCGACATGCTCGACTCCGACTTCGAAGACATCCACGGTCTGGACGACGATGCAGGAGACGAATAGGAACCACTGCCCACAAGGCACTGGACGCCCACTTCATCACATGACGTATACATGGTGGAGACGCCAAAAGAAGACGACGACGAGGAACGGAAGGACGCAATGAAGGGTTGTCCCCTCGAGAAGCAGTCAAAGCGGCGGCGTAAGCGTCGCTCCATATCCCGCCTCAGCAGAAACAACGATCATATAGACCCAGCGTTAGAGCAGGGTGAACCATCGCCGGACCACGGCAACACGGAGAATCAAACCGAACAACCCGACTCTGTCAAAGATAATAGTTCGGACGACATCACACCGGACAGACACGCGGAGCAACAGAATGCCCATCAAAGTCTCGTTGCCACCGCGAGGAGTCTAAAAAAGCAGAAGCAAAGGCTCAAGGCTGCGCAAGACACACTCAGAATTAGATGGAGTAAAGTGCTCAACACAGCAGCGAAGTACAGCAGCAATCACCCCACCAAGAGCTACCCGAAGCGGAAGTTGCTACCTGAATTCGATGAGGAGGCCTTAGATCCCCCACAACCAAAAACTAAAATGGCCATCTGGCCGGATAGACGACCTCACGGCCAACATAGAACGGCAAACAACGCCGCACATAAGCTAATACGCGATCCACGCGAGGGCTCGCATCAAAAGGACGGTGCAACCAGATCCATCTATGGACCACGCAAGCGTGCTCCAGCATACGATGCAACGCAACAAACATCCGAACAACGCGGTACACCCAGATACAGGGGTGCCGCACACCCCCTATGTTTCACCGATGAGGTGCTGGACCATGAATTTCCAGAGGGATTCAAACCCGTAAACATAGAGGCATACGACGGAACAACAAACCCTGGGGTCTAGATTGAGGATGATATCCTCCATATCCATATGGCTCGAGGATATAATCTCCACACCATCAAGTATTTACCCCTCAAACTCAAAGGGCCAGCTCGGCACTGGCTTAAAAGCCTCCCCGAAAGCTCTGTTGGAAGCTGGGAAGAGCTTGAAGACGCTTTTCGGGAAAATTTTCAAGGGAATTATGTCCAACCTCCGGACGCGGACGATTTGAGTCATATAACTCAACAGCCCGGAGAGTCAGCCCGAAAGCTTTGGAACAGGTTTCTTACTAAAAAGAATCAAATAGTTGACTGTCCGGACGCCGAAGCTTTGGCAGCTTTTAAGCATAGCGTCCGCGACGAATGGCTTGCTAGACACCTCGGCCAAGAAAAGCCGAGAACAATGGCAGCATTAGCAATCCTCATGACCCACTTTTGCGCGGGTGAGGACAACTGGCTAGGCAGATGCAGCACCAGCGACCCAAGTACATCCGAAGTTAGAGATGGAAATGGGAAATCACGACACAGCAAAAATAATAGGCGCCGGAATAAAGAAGACAGCCCGAAGAACACAACAGTAAATGCTAGATTCAGAAGCTCTCGGCCAGGTCAGCAAAAGCTGCCCTCTAAAGGCAGCAGAGACGAACTGTCCAGTTTAAACAAAATTCTGGACCAAATATGTCAGATCCATAGCACCCCTGGTAAACCCGCTAACCATACCCACAGAGAATGTTGGGTCTTCAAGCAGTCCGGCAAGCTCAACGCCGTACACAAGGGGGAGGATACACCGAGCGAAGACGAGGATGAGCCTCTCAAGCAAAACACTAGGGAACAAATGAAATTTCCACCAGAAGTCAAAATAGTGAACGTGTTACACGTGACCAAGGGGAGAAACAAAGCGGCACTCCCAGAGAAATATGCCCAAGGGCCTATCACCGCGGAGTCCTGCCACTGGTCGTCTCAACCAATCACTTTCGACCATCGGGATTACTCAGCAAGTATCCGGTGTGCAGGATGGGCTGCCTTGGTATTAGACCCAATAATTGACGGATACCATTTCACACGAGTCATGATGGACGGTGGCAGCAGTCTAAACCTGATATATCAGGACACAATCCGCAAAATGGGGATAGACCCAACGAAAATTTGCCACAGCAATACTACCCTTAAAGGAGTAATGCCAGGCCCAGGGGCTCATTGCACGGGCTCCCTGCTACTAGAGGTTATATTCGGCTTCCCCGATAACTTCCGTAGCGAAAATTTAACATTCCACATTGCTCCGTTCCAAAGTGGCTATCAAGCACTACTTGGACGCGAAGCTTTCGCTCGCTTTAATGCAATACCGCATTACGCTTCCCTTACGCTTAAGATGCCCAGTCCACATGGCATCATTACAGTGAATGGAAATAGTAAGCGATCCTTGCGCGCCGAAGAGAGTGCAACTGCCTTGGCAGCCGCACACTAAAAATGGCCTCACCAACTAAAGCATTTGATAGGTCGTCAAGACCACAAACACGGTTAGACGAGTCCAGCGCAGCTATATGTCATTCACACAGGTTTGATAGGCCACACCCTTATTACAAATACAAGGGGCTCAACACGCGCAGACAAGTGGCAATTTTTACTCATCTTGAATTATACATGGTTTCTTTAAACCTACCTTTTTGCATGACAACTTTTCACCTAAGTTTCTCTCTTTTATAGATGACCATCGTGCTACACCCGTCCAAGATACGGCACAACAGAGACACAGGCGCAGACGTGCAACAAGGACCCGTTCCAAGGATTCTTTTTAGATTAAGACCCTGCGTAAACCTTTTTTACTGTCTCTTGATGATACACATCCCTTGGATTCTCAGTACAATTGAGAAGGATGCTGGCGTCTTGGCATGTGGCCACGTCAGAATAATGCACGTTCCTGGACACCAGGGGATTCTTACAAAGGGCACTGTTTAGGCCCGGTTTATACCATAAAAGACCGAATACCTTAGGGAGTGTTCGGCGTCGCGAGTTTGGCCTTATATGCATCAGCTCCGAATCATGTCTTTGGTCAAATGTTGGGTTTTCCTGGCTCTTGAGTTTTGCTGCCTTACGTTCCGCTCTATCGGCTAAGGCGGCACCAGGAGAACTACTGCGATTGTGCCCTGGTTCATCCGGACGAGCACCTCAGTAGAGAAAGCCGAAAACTGACTGTCATGATATAGCGCGAGACTGGTCAACCACTCGATGACCTATCGGAATGTTAGAATTCCTCCTCTTTAATGAAGGGCCGTTTCCCGGCCAGGCATGTACGCACCCCGAATTCGGATGAGTGCGGAGCCACCAGGGGCTATATAGTAGCCCCAGTGTCAAACTCCTATGGCTAAGTGAAAGTGTTAAAGCATTATAGTCCGGTTGCCCAGCTCAGATTCTAATGGATCTCACGGATAAACTTACGACTTTGTTAACCGCCGTGGTAGAACCGGCGGATAGAGCTCAGCATGACGCAGAGGTGGCACGCGTGCGGGAAGAGATGGTACGAGCTAAAGAAAATTTAGCAGCAGTGGAGGTTAGGATGGCAGCATTGCGGGTAGCTTTAGACGTTCGTGCGCAATAGCTTCAAGCGGAGACTTTACGGCTCTCGGTGGATCTGAACGCGTCAAACGAGGTCATGAGAAGAAGGCATCAGAAAACTCAGTCACGTCTACCTCTAACGCTCGATCCTAGGAACCATTTTCATACACCCGGGGCTGGAGCAAGCAACCCGCCGGAGGCAAATCAGATCACGATGCCCAGGGCACCGGTTCAACCGCGTGCCATGGAGCCACCTCGCGTACATACCGCTCCGCCTCAGTATGTGCAAACTCCGCCGGGTCACTTCTCCAATCCCTTGGAAAACCTCATTGCAGCATCGGCCCATTTGGCGGCTCTCCCAATGGAGGGCGACTCTCCGGCGGCGATTGAAACCCATAGAGTGAGAGAACTTCTTCAAACGGCTTTGGCGCAGCAGGATGCATACTCTTATAGTCGAGATAGGATCCATTCAACCCCTCGCCCAAGCCGGAGCCCAAGCTACAGTAGGCATATGTAACGCCCCGTGACCGATGTGCCAGGTGTCCTCCAGTTATTCGCTGTTGTTGCCTTGTCATTGCTTGCGTGTCATGCATTGCATATCATGTCATCATGTGCATTTCATTTGCATACATGTTCGTCTCTTGCATCCGAGCATTTTCCCCGTTGTCCGTTTTGCATTCCGGCGTTCCGTTCTCCTCCGGTGGTCATTTCTACCTTTCTTTCATGTGTGGGGATTAAACATTTCCGGATTGGACCAAGACTTGCCAAGCGGCCTTGGTTTACTATCGGTAGACCGCCTGTCAAGTTTCGTACCATTTGGACTTCGTTTGTTGCTCCAACGATTAACCGAGGGACTGAAAAGGCCTCGTGTGTGTTGCAGCCCAACACCCTTCCAATTTGGCCCAAAACCCACCTCAACTTGTTCCATCATCTCCGTCGTTCGATCACGATCGCATGGCCGAAAACCGTACCTTATTTGGACTCTCCTAGCTCCCTCTACCTATAAATATGTGATCCCCTCCGAAATTCGCGGTGCAAACCCTAAAATCCCTCCCCTCACGCCGCCGGACACTTCTCCACCGCGCCGGACATGTCCGCGCGCCGCGCCAGACCAATCCCCGCCTGCCACGTCGCCCAACCCCGCCGCCGGACAACTCGCCCCGCCGCGGGCCGAGGAACCCAGATCGGGCCCTCCCGGCCCGAATCGCCGCCCGCCGCCGCCAAGTGCGCCCGCGCCTCCTCGTCTGGCGTCCCGTGCCGCCGCTCGTCCTTCGTCGGCATGCTCCACCGCGCCGCCACATCGCTGCTTCGCCGCTGCTCCGGCCGCCTGGGAGCGCCTCCGCCGCCGCCAAGGGCCGCCCCCGCCGCCGCTCGTCGCGGATCCGGTCGGGCCGGACCGGATCCGGCCGCCCTCACTTCTCCGGCGCCACCCCGCGCCTCCCTGCCTTCTTTCCCATCTCCGGTGAAGATCCGACCACCTCGAAATCCGTGCCAAACCCTAGGTATGGAGGTGGTTATTTCTACTAAGTCCCCGAGTTTCCCACGTTTCATATGCACATGTTCATCGTGTCGTAACTTTGCATCCGTAGCTCCGATTCATGCATATAGCATATCAAAATGTCCGTCTCAGGGAGTACATCATTTCATCTCATTGCATCATTTTCATTTGAGCTCATATTGATGCCCGAAATGCTATTAGAAGAGTGCTACTTGAGATAAATTGTCAGATCTGCTGCTCCATTTAGATATTTGTCATTTTTGCCATGTTTATTGTGTGCATGATATGCCCATGAGCTCTACATATGTTTTGTTAAGGGTTTTGCCATCTTTCCAGAGGAGCAACCCATGTATTTTTGTGATGTGTGTGGTGACTAGCACAAGCTTGCAAAGTAAGGCACTTGGTAATGCTGATTTCAGGGACTTAGCATTTCCACTAAGTCCTTGATCTGTTTATCTCATATGGCCATATGTTCATGTCGCTTCCTAGTGATCCGTGCCTCTTTTGAGGATGATCAGTATGGATGTTTTATTAATCTTGCAGTGCTTAATCCATCCATGTCTTTGTTTGCATTTATGGAGCACCCTAGCTTGAGTCAATCAAGCTCTACTTTTGCTATTTCGTGAATCCGGGCAGATTGTCTACTTGTCAGCAATTTTGCCGGGGATGTTGTAGTTGATCCATGCATGCTATGTTATTGTTCTTGCCATGTCTAGCTTGCATTTTGTGTATTCTTGATGGGTGTATGCTTAGATTATCACGACTCGCTCCGTAGTGAGTGCATCGAGCTCGTAAACATGCCTACTTGATATCTGTTTTCAGCATGTGCCAGTTTTTCACTAAGTCTGAAAACTGATTATGCTTTTGCTATGTTCACATGCTTGCAAATGTGTTTTCTGATCCCCTTTGGCTCAAGGTCACTAAGATACTTTTGTTAAGCTTTTCGTGTAGCTTCATGCCATGTTTTACTTTGCCATGTTCAGGTCCTGTAGCATGTAGTTTTGTTGCTCCAAAGAGTGCTATCTGATCTGAAATTCCAGACGAGTGTTAATTTCACTAAGTCTGAGATCTGTTTACCATATGCATTTTTCCAAGCTTGTTTGAACCTGTTAATGGATGAATTGGCTGTAGCTCAGTGCTAGACTTTTGTTAAGCATCATTAATGCATCACTGCCATGTATTTTTATGCCATGTTTGGGTGCTGTAGCATGTTCATCTTGTTGCATTTAGATGGCTACTTGCTGTAAATCGCAGATCGTGGTCATATTTGAATCGCTTGCCATTTCCAAACCATAACTCCGATTCTGGCGTTCTTTATATCATTTTCAAGCGATTTCATCTCACCTTTCCAGTGGCACACTTGGATTTCCAAGTTGAGGCCAGGTTCATTCATTCCTTTGCAAATCATGCATATGCATCGCATACCGCATCCCGCATATCATACCATGTTCATGTGTTGGTTGTTTACTATGTTGTGTGCATCTTTCCGGTGTTTTCTTCTTCGGGTTGGTTCCGGTAACTTTGTGTTTGTGAGGAAGCATTCGACTACGTCCGTTTGTCTTCTTCATGGACTCGTTCTTCTTCCTTGCGGGATTTTAGGCAAGATGACCATACCCTCGAAATCACTTCTATCTTTGCTTGCTAGATGCTCGCTCTTTTGCTATGCCTATGCTGCGATACCTACCACTTGCTTATCTTGCCTCCAATATTGTTGAACCAAGCCTCTAACCCACCTTGTCCTAGCAAACCATTATTTGGCTATGTTACCGCTTTGCTCAGCCCCTCTTATAGAGTTGTTAGTTGCAGGTGAAGTTTGAAGTTTGTTCCTTGTTGGAACATGGAGATGTTGTTCCTTGTTGGAACATGTTTACTTGTTGGGATATCACAATATATCTTATTTAATTAATGCATCTATATACTTGGTAAAGGGTGGAAGGCTTGGCCTTATGCCTGGTGTTTTGTTCCACTCTTGCCACCCTAGTTTCCGTCATATCGGTGTTTTGTTCCCGGATTTTGCGTTTCTTATGCGGTTGGTTAATAATGGGAACCCCTTGATAGTTCGCCTTGAATTAAAACTTCTCCAGCAATTCCCAACATTGATTTTACCATTCGCCACCTAGCCTTTTTCTTTCCCTTGGGTCGGCCAGCCCAAGGGTCATCATTATTTTACCCCCCCCGGGCCAGTGCTCCTCTGAGTGTTGGTCCAAACTAGAGTCCTGTGCAGCGCCCCTCGGGGAAACTTGAGGTTTGGTTTTAGTTGTATGGAGAGCTCATCTGAGTGTGCCCTGAGAACGAGATATGTGCAGCTCCTATCGGGATTTGTCGGCACATTCGGGCGGTGTTGCTGGACTTGTTTTACCATTGTCGAAATGTCTTGTAACCGGGATTCCGAGTCTGATCGAGTCTTCCCGCTAGAAGGAATATCCTTCGTTGACCGTGAGAGCTTGTGATGGGCTAAGTTGGGACACCCCTGCAGGGATTTGAACTTTCGAAAGCCGTGCCCGCGGTTATGGGCAGATGGGAATTTGTTAATGTCCGGTTGTAGAAAACCTGAAGTTGACCTTAATTAAAATACATCAACCGCGTGTGTTACCATGATGGTCTCTTTCCGGTGGAGTCGGGGAAGTGAACACGGTGTTGGAGTTATGCTTGACGTAGGTTGTTATCGGATCACTTCTTGATCATACTTTTATCGACCGTGCTTTGCCTTCTCTTCTCGCTCTCTTTTGTGAACAGGTTAGCCACCATATATGCTAGTCGCTTGCTGTAGCTCCACCTCATACATTTTACCTTACCCATAAGCTTAAATAGTCTTGATCGCGAGGGTGCGAGATTGCTGAGTCCCCGTGGCTCATAGATACTTCCAAAACCAGTTTGCAGGTGCCGATGAGTCCGTGCAGATGACACAACCAAGCTTAGGAGGAGCTCGATGAAGATCTTGTCCTTTGTGTTGCTCCGTTCTAGTTGATCAGTAGTGGAGCCCAGTTGGGGTCGATCGGGGACCTTGTCGCATTTGGGGTTCGTCTTTTATTTTGGTTCCGTAGTCGGACCTTGATTGTATCTGGATGATGTAATGCTTTATTTATGTATTGTCTGAAGTGGAGATTGTAAGCCAACTATGTATCCCTTTTCCATTATGTATTACATGGGTTGTGTGAAGATTACCTCACTTGCGACATTGCTTTCAATGCGGTTATGCCTCTAAGTCGTGCTTCGACACGTGGGAGATATAGCCGCATTGAGGGCGTTACAGCATATGGATTCAGCTGACATGTCAAGCAATGTTCAACGCCACAACCGGCTGCACAGGCATGAGCCGGGACAGGCAGGAGCCCTTAATTTGGCGGATCAGGAAAGGATCTGACAAGAGGCTGAGCAAGCGGTTCAATTGGCAGCAGAGCAGGCGGCTCACCAGACTTTTCCGGTTTATCCAGTAACCTCAGTTGAGGCAGGAGTGGCCACGAGAACCGGAGGTGTCCCTTGCCTGGTGCCTGCCATACGTAATGAGCGTTTTCCAAAGGACTTCAAGGGGCCTCGTAAGGTGCCTAATTACACGGCCGACTTGCAGCCTGGGGCCTGGATTGAGAGTTATGAGATGGCTATGGAGTTGTTGGAGGTCAGTGACGCGGCAATGGCCAAGTATTTCACTATGATGTTGGATGGAACAGCTCGTACTTGGTTGAAGGGGTTGCCACCCAATTCTATTGGCTCATGGACGGAGTTGAAGGCCTGGTTCATTCAGAACTTCAAAGACACATGTCTACAACCCATGTCGATTGTAGACCTGACTAATTGTAATCAAGAGGACGGTGAATCTACAACCCATTGGGTGCACCGGGTCAAGGAGATAATACATTCGTCGGATAAGACGGATGCCGGCTCAGCAGTCTTGATGTTGGATAAAAATTGCCGTTTTCAACCTCTGAAGCAGAAGTTGGGGTGGCTCAAGCGTGACTACAATGACATGGGCCAGTTGATGGCGGCTCTCGTCAAATATGTTGATTCTGATAGTACCAAGGACCGGGTGTCGGACGAAGAAAAGACAGCAAAGGGAAAGAAGAACGGCAACGGCAAGGGTCACCAGCATAACCTGGCAAATCAAGGAGGTAATAAACGTAAGGTTGATGAATTTGTCGCTAACACCAATGCGCAGGGTGGCAATCAACAACGCAAGGGCAGGCAACCCCCTCGGTCGGGCGGGTCAGGTCCTACCCTTGAGCAACTATTGAATGAACCTTGTCCAAGACCTGGCACCCAGGAGAAGCCAGCCACCCACCCATGGAAGGATTGTACAATCATGAAGGCGTTTATAAATTCAAATGCATTCGATGGAGGTCACGGTCCAGCCGACGATTCAGGTGGGGGCAGCTTTCATGGCCCGGGCGCCGGATCAGGTGGAGGAGGATTCCACAGTCAGGGCCATCCTGGTAACCAAGGAGGATATAATCCACAACCCGGCCAAAGTAATCAGCAGCAATAGTCCGGATATCAGAGCAACCCAGAATAGCTGAATAATGGGCAATACCATGTGTTCACCACTAGTTTATGTAAGTGGGACCAGAAGCTTCACAAGAGGGTCGTCAATGCCATTGAGCCGGCGATTCCACGTTACTTACGGTGGTCAGAGCAGCCTATTGTGTGGACCAGAGAGGATCACCCACCCGGGTTGATAATCCGGGTCACTTGGCCTTGGTAGTGGCGCCTCAGGTTGGTGGATATAAATTCACTAAGGTACTCATGGATGGAGGCAGCATCATCAACATCCTCTACTATGAGACGTTCCGTCGGATGGGGTTGACTAATAAGAGTCTTAAGCAATCCAACACTATTTTTCACGGTGTGGTACCTGGCAAGTCGGCATACCCAGTTGGTAAGATTGAACTGGAAGTAGCCTTTGGGGATGAGTATGACTCCAGAGTAGAAAAATTAACCTTTGAGATGGTTAAGATCAAAAGACCATATCATGCTCTGTTTGGATGGCCGGCTTATGCCAAGTTCATGGCTCGCCGTGTTATGTGTATTTGCAGCTCAAGATGACGGGTTATAAGGGAACCATTACAGTACATGGAAGTAGGAAAATAGCCTTGGAATGTGAAGAAGGTGATGCTGCATATGCTGACTCTATTTGTGCAACAGAGGAGTTAAAGTTTTATAAAGATCATGTTGACCCGGCAGACATG
The DNA here is from genome assembly GCA_034509565.1 of Triticum monococcum. Classification (NCBI taxonomy): domain Eukaryota; kingdom Viridiplantae; phylum Streptophyta; class Magnoliopsida; order Poales; family Poaceae; genus Triticum; species Triticum monococcum. Next base: position 401,825,182 of record CM067846.1, on the reverse strand, counting down.
ACGTCTTTAAAGAAACCAACAACGGAGCATGAGCCGGTGTTGAAGTTCAAATCAGTTGATGACACCAAGATGGTTGACTTTGTGCCTGGTGACTCATCCAAGCAGTTCATCATCAGTGCAAACTTGGATCCGAAGTAGGAAAGCGCGCTCATCGAGTTCATTCATGAGAACCGGGACATCTTTGCATGGAAACCTTCTGACATGCCGGGTGTCCCGAGGGAACTCGCTGAGCACACTCTCAATATTGATCCAAAGTTTAAACCTGTTAGATAGTTTCTCCGACTGTTCAATGAAGAAAGGCGTAAGGCCATTGGAGAGGAGGTGGCCCGGCTCTTGGCGGGCGGGTTCATTGTGGAAGTCTTTCACCCAGAGTGGTTAGCCAACCCGATGCTTGTACTCAAAAAGAACGGCACGTGGCGTATGTGTGTGGATTACACCGATTTAAACAAGGCTTGTCCGTCTGACCCTTTTGCCCTCCCCCTTATTGATCAGATCATCGATGCTATGGCGGGTTGCGCATGTTTGAGTTTCTTGGATGCTTATTCAGGTTATCATCAGATCAAGATGGCAGTCAAAGATCAGGAGAAGACAACTTTTATCAATCCGTTTGGAGCTTTCTGCTATGTGTCTATGCCTTTTGGGCTTAAGAGTGCCCAGGCGACTTACCAACGGTGTGTGCAGAATTGTCTTCACAATCAGATTAGGCGTAATGTTCATGCTTATGTGGATGATATAGTGGTAAAATCCAGGAAGGAGGAAACCTTGGTCGTAGATCTGAAAGAGACCTTCGATAACCTCCGGGTTTACAATATGATGCTTAACCCGGTTAAGTGTGTTTTTGGAGTACCAGCCGGCAAGCTTTTGGGTTTTTTGGCGTCCAACCGAGGTAATGAAGCTAACCCGGAGAAGATTAAGGCAATCACATCCCTGTCCAAACCAACATGCATCAATGACGTTCAACGGCTGGCGGGTCGTGTTGCTGCTTTGAGCCGGTTCATAAGCCAGTTAGGGGAGAAGGCGATGCCTTTGTATCAAATGATGAAGAAAGCGGATGATTTTGTTTGGAGCGATGCTGCAAACTCTGCTTTTGAGGATCTGAAGACACAGCTTGCTGAGCCGCCGGTCCTTGCTGCTCTAGTTGAGAAAGAGCCGCTGTTGTTATACGTAGCCGCCAACTCACGAGCTGTTAGTGTGGCAATTGTGGTGGATCGCAAGGAGGTTGGCAAGGAACATCCGGTCAACGGCCGGTTTACTACGCTAGTGGGGTGTTAATTGAATCCAAACAATGATATCCACATTGGCAGAAGCTTGTGTATGGGGTGTTCATGGCGAGCCGGAAGCTTAAACATTATTTTCAGGGTCACCCAATCATTGTGGTTAGCTCTGCTCCTTTAGGAGACATCATTCAAAACGGAGAAGCCACTGGACGAGTTGCCAAGTGGGCCATTGAGCTTGGGTCTCATGGGTTGAAGTATGTACCATGTACTGCGATCAAGTCTCAAGCACTGGTTGATTTTATCAATGACTGGACAGAGATGCAGATGCCGGAAGAGAAACCAGACAACACATATTGGACTATTCACTTTGATGGGTCTAGACAACTGGAAGGCTCGGGGGTTGGAGTTGTTTTAACCTCCCCTCGAGGTGACAAATTTTGCTATGTGTTGCGACTGATGTTTCCTTGCACTAACAACGCAGCGGAATATGAAGCCTTGCTCCATGGTCTTCGAATGGCCAAAGAGATGAGCCTGAGCCGGGTCCGGTGTCTTGGCGACTCAGATTTAGTGGCTCAATAGGTATCGGGCAAGTGGTATTCCAAAGATCCTCTCATGGCGGCTTATCGCCGTGAAGCTGATGCTGTTGCGGGGCATTTTAAAGGTTATCAGGTGGAGCACATTGACTGTAGGATGAACGAAGCGGCTGATGCTTTAAGCCGGTTGGGATCTCAGCGTAAGCCGGTGCCACCTAACACCTTTTTGGATGTTTTGCATAACCCGTCTGTTAAGTTACCCATAGAAGAAGATCTAGCCGTTCCTGACCGGGAGGCACAGTTGGTGGCGGCTCTTCACGTCATCCCAGACTGGAAAGTGCCGTTCTTGGCTTATATGACCCGGGGAGAGTTGCCAGCGGATGAGATCCTGGCTCGACAGATAACTCGGCAGTCTAAGTCAATGACGTTTTCTAATGGAGAACTATACCATCGCAGCATCTCTGGAGCGTTTCAGCGGTGTGTTTTCCCTCAAGAAGGCCAAGAAATACTTTGTGAGATCCATGAAGGCGATTGTAGTCATCACGCTGGGTCAAAGTCTCTGGTGGCCAAGGCTTTTCGTCATGGTTTTTACTGGTTGATGACTCACGCTGATGCAGAGGATCTGGTCAGTACATGTGATGGATGTCAAAAATTCGCACGACAAGCACATGTGCCGGCTCAAGAGCTCCGGATGATTCCAATCACTTGGCCGTTTGCGGTTTGGGGGCTTGACATGGTGGGACATTTCAAAAGGTCTAAGGATAAAAAGACACATCTTTTAGTGGCAGTTGATAAATTCACAAAGTGGGTTGAGGCAGAGCCGGTGAGTAAGTGTGATGTGGCCACGGCGCTTCAGTTCATGAAAAAGGTGATCTTCCGTTTTGGTTTTCCACACAGCATTATCACTGACAATGGCACTAATCTATCCCAAGGGGCTATGGAGGAGTTTTGTCAACGTGAGCATATTCGGCTTGATGTTTCTTCTATAGCTCATCCTCAATCCAATGGTCAAGCTTAGAGAGAAAATAAGGAAATCTTAAAAGGTCTCAAGCCCCATCTCATGGTTCCCTTGCAGCGAACGCCGGGTTGTTGGGTATAGGAATTACCCTCGGTGCTCTGGAGTATTAACACAACACCTAACAGGTCTACAGGGTACACACCTTTCTTCATGGTGTATGGAGCAGAAGCAGTGTTGCCTAGTGACATATGTCATGACTCGCCCCGTGTGGCGGCTTACATTGAAGCTAATAATGAACAAGCCAGACAGGATGCACTTGTCGGCGTTCTGGGAATGGGGGTCCCCAGACTTGCCTGCCTGCGGCCTACGGCGTGGCTCAAGTGGGGGCCCAGCGCGGCCCATCTTCATCAACACGAGGATCAAGACACTCGCGAGGGGACAAGCCTCACGAGGCGGACGACACGGCGCATCCTCAGGCACAGCCTCGTCAGGCTGGCTCGCGAGGAGGCAGAGAGTTCAAGGCGGGGTACCTCGCGAGGTGCCCATGACGCAAGCCATGACGACATGGGGCACCAGGCGGGTGCCAGCGCGCGCAACGTCACTCTTTCCTCTTTGGTGCAAAGGGGGCAAGCGTATCCGTGGAGTACCGAGGCATCAGACAAAGGTTGCCACTTCGGTGCAACGAGACCAAGACCAGGAGGACTACGAGACGGAGGTCACCATGGAGCCCAGCGCGGCGTCATCACCAGAGCCTTTGGCAGGCGAAGACTGCTTTTGTCAGGATAGATGTACTCGCTATCCCCCTTCAAATTAGCCCACCATTGTTGGATCCCTTCCCGCTCAATATTTGGGGAGAGGACCAGGGCCTCTATAAATAGGGCTAGCCACCCACATAGCAGGGGGTTCGGGTTGGTCGGCTCGGTTCGAGGGGGTCGGTTCGGTTCGTTCGGTTTGCAAGTAGAGAGACAGAGAGAGGGTGACTGAACTCTTCATAGCAGTTCACCACCACAGCCAAGAACAGACCCTCGCGAGGCTGTTCTTCCTTGTATTGCTCATCCACACCAGCCCCAGGAGGCAATCCATCCACCACACACTGGAGTAGGGTATTACACCACATCGGTGGCCCGAACTAGTATAAATCTTGTGTCTTTTGTGCAGCTCTTTTAGTAGTTTAGATCCCCTCGAGACGAAGAGGTTGAAGGTGAGATTTCCACGCGCACCCCAGTGTTCGAACCTTAAGGGTCTGTCGGAACCCGAAATCCGACATTTGGCGTGCCAGGTAGGGGTGCACCAGAATTCGTCTTCCACCGCTCCGCTCTCCTCCGACCGTCGCATCCATGTCTGACGCTCGTCGGGCCCGCGCCGAGCGCCGGGCCGCCATCGCTTCTCGCGTCGCCCAGACGGCCCCCGTCGGTGGGCGTCCTCGTCGTTCCCCGTCGCCCGCCGTCAACGCCGCCACCGGCCCGGCGGGGGGCGAGCAGCAGGCATCGTCTCAGCACCCGTCCGTGCGGCAAGACGGCCGCACTGCCACTCCATCACTCGCTCCAGCCGGTTCTTCATCCCGTGCGCTCCGCGCACCCTTGGAGGCTCGGGCTGCGCTCCTCGCAACAAACGAGCTCCTGCGCTACCGTCCCGTCGACGACGTCTACGAAGAATGGCTCGACCGCGTCGCCGAGCTTGTCCGCGCCGCAGGGGGCTCTTCCGCGCCGTCCGTCCCTCTGCGCCGCACTCCGCCCCGTGCGGGCAATGAAGCTCCAGAGGCGCACCAGCCGCCTCCCCTCCAAGAAGATGCCGTGGCTCCAAGGCGACTGGCCCCTGGGCGGAACCCGCTCCGCCAGGCGCCATCGCAACAAGAGCGAGGCTGCCAAGAAATCCCTTGCCCGCAGGGGGCTGCCAGGGCGCTCCCTGCTCCGGCACGCGGCGACCCTGCTCCAGCTCCGGCACATCAAGACCCCGCCCTGCTCCTAGTTGCAGCGTGTGGGGACCCTCAAGACCAAGCTCTCCACCAACCGAGGCCTTTCGTGGCCACCCCGGGCTGCCACACCTACACCACTGAGCTGCGCAGCGTCGCGTGGCCCGGCAAGTTCAAGCCTGACCTGCCTCCTCGCTACGACGACACAACTGACCCCATGGAATTCCTCCAGCTCTATGAGCTGGGTATCGAGGCTGCCGGCGGGGATGAAAAGGTCATGGCGAACTAGTTCCCCATGGCGCTCAAGGAAGGAGCTCGAACCTGGCTCCTGAATCTGGCTCCAGGCACGATCTCCTCCTGGGACCAGATGCGCGCCCGCTTCATCGCCAACTTCCAAGGTACTCGCGACCGGCTGCCTGCCGTGAGCGACATGCGCCGCATCAAGCAACAACTCGGAGAGACCCTACAAAAGTACATCCAGTGCTTCAACAGCGCGCGCCTCAAGATCCCCAGGGTGTCAGAGGAGGCCATCATCTCCGCCTTCTCTGACGGCATGCGTGACGTCAAGATGAAGGAGGAGCTGGCGATGCACGAAGACGTCTGCACCTCCCTGGAGCTGTTCAACTTGGCGAACAAGTGCGCCAGGGCTGAGGAGGGACGTCTCTCCCTCCTCGAGCTGCCTGCCGTGGACCCAAAAGAGAAGAAGCGCAAGGCCAAGGACGTGAAGCGCAAGGGGGCTGCCGTGCTCGCAGCCGAACCAGACACCAAGCGGGGCAAGGATCTGCCCGAACCCTCCAGAGGCAGCCGGTACTTTGTGTACCATGACCTCCACACCCACAACACCAACGAATGTCAAGATCTCCATGCCGTACGAGAAGGAAGGATCGGCCGTCGCCCTGACCGTGCTGACCGGGGCTATGGCCGAGGAGGAGGAAGAAACCCAGGGCGCTGGGAAGACCGCGGCCCGCGCTAGGGGTGGCGCGACCAGCCTCGCGAGGACCGCTGGCGGGACCTGCCTCGTGAGGGGGACTGGAGAGACCAGTCTTGTGAGGACCGCCCTCATGGCAATGCAGGCCTACCTCCGCTGCCGCCTCCACCAAGAAGGAACGAAGACCGCCATCAAGACGAGGGGGCTGGGGGCTTCCAGGAGCCGCGCGCGATCGCCTGCATCCTGGGCGGAGCTCAAGCCCCAGCCTCCCAACGCATCTTCAAGCAGTTTGCCCGTGAGGTGAATGCAGCCCTCCCCAAGCTCGAAGCAACACGCCCCCTCAGGTGGTCGGCGTGCCCCATCACGTTCAGCTCGGCAGACCAGCTCAAGTGCGCGGCCACTGCAGGAGTCCTCCCGATGCTCTGCTCCCCGGTCAGTGGCAACGTGCAGGTCACCAAGACCCTCATCGATGGCGGGGCAGGGCTCAATGTCCTGTCCGTGGAAACATTCAACAACCTCCAAGTGCCCTATGATCAGCTCCAGCCGACCAGGCCTTTCTCCGGGATCACCGACGGTTTCACAGTCCCGATCGGGCAGGTCCGCCTCCCTGTCACCTTCGGAGCCCGCAGCAACTACCGCACCGAGCTCATCGACTTCGACGTCGCCCACATCCGCCTGCCGTACAACGCTATCCTCGGGTACCCAGCGCTGGCCAAGTTCATGGCCGTGACCCACCACGGCTACAACGTCCTCAAGATGCCAGGAAGTGGCGGCGTCATCACGGTGCCCTGTGAAGAGAGAGATGTAGTGTGTTCTCTGGAGCGAGCCTTTCAGGCTGCGTCGCTAGAAGACCCAGATCGCGGAAGCAGGAGGCTTCTTGAGATCACCCCCAAGAAGAAGAAGACGTCGTCAGGCTCGGCCCCTCAGGAGGCAGGCCCCTCAGGGCCCGTGCCCCCTCAGGAGGGCCCTCCATCCATCGCATCGGAAAGCGCGCCCGGCGCCCTCCTCAGGCAGGGCTCGAGGGCTCTCACCTGGAGGGCCACCGACCTAGCCAGGGTCGCAAGGGAGGCGCTTGGGCACCATGTGGAGGCGTGCTTCACAACACGTTTCCCTCAGGAGGGAGCCAGGCGAGGAAGATCAGACCAGCAAGAGTTTGTTGACGAGGCCATTCAAGAGCTACAGGAGACAAGGATCATGAGAGGTTGCCGCCGCTTGCCAGCCACGGCCCCACATCCAGGCGAGGATGGTGGGTTGTGCGCCTGCGTCGATGTACCAGGGCTCAATCAGATCGCCACAACGGAGCGCCTCTGGCCCTCGCAAGTGGGGCGCTGCGGAGGTCCACCCCACAGCTATGTTCGCATGCCTTACGGCCTGCCGAGCATGGCTGCAGCGTACCAGCACCTCATGAGGGGCATCATGGAGGCTTAGGAAGACAGGCGTTCCGCGGCCTTGGCGGATGTGGAGACAGCTCGCGAGGAGTCACCAGCGCCTCCGGAGCCTCCCGAGGCCCCGGGGCCTGGGGGCTCGTGAGGATCGGCTCCTGCAGCCCATCAAGTCTGCTGCACCAACGCCACTACGCTGACGACATCCTCAGGTGACATCTTTCAAGTTCTGTTCTCAGCTGGGAGCACCCTCCCAGGGTTGCATCACTCCCAGGCCGCGTGGGTCCGTCCCCGCGGCATGTATCTGCATTTACCTTTCCGTCATTAGTTTGCCTTGTTGGGGGCGCCCCTCGGGCTGCATCATCCCAAAGCCGTTCGGGCCAGACCCAGCGGCGTGTATCCCCCTAGCGTTTATTTCCAACTATGCATTGCCTATCACGCTTAGCTGCATGGTGCCCGTCCGCGGCATCTTCTCTTCCCATGTCGGCCACTTGCACGTTAAAGGGGGGGGGGTGCCTGAGCATCGCGACTCAGGGCTCTTACTGGCTCTCCAGCCCTCACCCTCTGGCCTTGTCCACGGGATCGCGACCTGGCATACCAGCAACGGTTGAGACAAGCTCAAGGGCCGAGACCCAAGGACGTAGAGTACCGGCATCTAACCAAATTTTGCAGGGACACATCTCAAGATATGGCCCAGTGCCGGGCGCAACCCGCCCAGAGGTAGGGCCTCGTGAGTCCCGCGCTGGCTCATGGGTGCCCAGATACACCTCACCCAGCTCTACCGTGCCGGTCACATGTCAGGGCGGGGCTGTATACACCCCGGGGGCTCCTCCCGGAGGGGAGCCCCCTCCCACGTACCAGTGGAAGCACCATGCTCCGCGCTGGCTGACAACACTGCCGAGGAGCGGCTATGCCCGTACACATACGGAAGTGCTATGCTCCGCGCTGGTGATAAACAACTGAGGGTGGCCTCCGGGCCGCGTTAACCTCAGGGAGCCCAGAGCTCAGTGGCTGGCCTCATCGCAACGCCTCCCCTCGGGAGCGCCGCGTGAGGGGGCTGGGCACGGGGGTTACGGCTGGGTCACACCCAGATGTACGCCGCCCAGCCAGGCCCCTCGGGCCTGGTTCGCCGCGCGTCTCTCCCCGAGCGGAGCCAAGGTATGAAGGCCGTTTGCGTGTCAAGGGGGACCTGTAAGTGCATCTAGTGCCACCCCTAGTTGGTTTTGGAGTATTGACGACAAACCTAGTTGAGGGACTAATGTGTTTGTGAGAATTGCAGGATAACACAGGTAGAAGTCCCTCAATGATTTGGTTTTACTACCAGAGATGACCCCTAAAAATGTACGAAGACATTGAAGACAATGGTGGTACTTGAAGATATTCACATTGAAGACTATGACAAGAGAAGACACCACGTGAAGCCTATGGAACTCGAAGACTTAGATTCTTCATAGTTCTATTTCATTTGTGTTGAGTCATAGGAACCACCGTACTGTTAAGTGGGGTCCAAGAGAACCAGTCAGAATGACTGAAGTGATGCCTAATTCAAAACCTATATCTTCGAGCGAAGACTATGAGAGCAAAGATTGTCCAGAGTCGGACAAGTCAGCTTTACTTGTAGCCCAAGTAAAGTTGCCGTGTGAGTTTGAAATCTGACCGTTGGTACACGTGTCAGTTCCTTAGTGACCCAGGGTCATTTCGGACAAATCAGGTCAGGTTGCCCAGTGGCTATAAATAGTCCATCCCCTACAACCATAAACGGTTGGCTGCTCAGATTTCAGTACACGGCTTTTGTCGTTTGAGAGCAACCCACCTCGAAGCCTTTGAGAGAAAATTCCTAGCAAGGAGAAAAGCCCTAACCACCCAGAGCCAGAGTAAATTGGGCATCACTTAAGTCTTCATGACTGTGCATCCTCCAGCCGGTTAGGCATCGCGTTCTGAGCATCCAAGAGAAATTGTGGATTGCCAGTGAACGAAGTCTGTGAAGGTTTGGGAGTCTACCTTGAAGACTTACCAGAGTGATTGGGCGAGGTCTGTGTGACCTTAGCTCAAGGAGAAAACGGTGAGGACTGGGTGTCCTGAGCTGCGTGTTCAGGACTGGGTGTCCGGGACTGTGTGTCCTTTGGTTTAAATACCTAGCCGCTCCAACCAGACATACAGTTGTCACAGCAACTGGAACTGGTCCAATAAATCATTGTCTTCAGCATGTCACTGGTTTCATCTTCACTTCCTTTTACTTTCTGTTACACACTATGATGCCATTGCATGCTTGCTTTATCTCCTGTCTTCACAACATAACTGTATGATCTGTTTGGCTTCATAACTTCTTCCTACCTGATCCTTATTACACCGCAGCTACTTGTCTTGTGCTTTCACTCGATTGAATACCTGACCATGGCTTGCCTAGTGTAATCTAACTTCCGCTGCTGAAGTGATTGGCATATCTGTACTGTTTGTCTTCATAACCTTCACGTTTTGAAGACTTTCATAAAAATCACCTATTCACCCCCCTCTAGTCGATATAACGCACTTTCAATTGGTATTAGAGCAAGGTGCTCCCTTGTTCTGTGTGATTCGGTTTAACCACCTGGAGTTTTAGCTATGTCGACTGCAGGGATAATTAAAGTCTCAGCTGCGTGCCCCGTCTTCGATGGAACTGAATATCCCTACTGGAAGAATAAGATGCGCATGCATCTTGAAGCCATTGACGTCGACCTATGGTATGTCGTCGAAAACGGCGTTCCCAAGGCTGGAGAAGGTGTCACTGCTGCTGATGTCAAGAAGTTCACTCAACTCGACTCTACTGCCAAGAATATCATCTGTGGTCATCTGACCAAGGGACAGTACGGCCGTGTGAGTGCCTTGAAGACATCCAAGCTGGTCTGGGACTGGCTCTCCAAAGTCAATGAAGGCATCTCAACCCAGAGAGATAAGAGAATCAGTGTTCTTTGCAATCTCTTCAACCGCTTCAAGCGAAATGACAATGAGAATGTCCAGCACACATTTGACCGGCTCACTGACATCACAAATGAGCTTCAAGCTCTCGGCGCCACTGAGATCACCAAACATGAAATCGTCAAGACGCTGCTGAGATCACTTGATAGTTCGTTTGACATCCTAGCCCTGATGATTCAAGAACGTCCAGACTTCAAGACACTCGATCCGTCTGACATACTTGAGAGGCTCAACACACATGAGTTTCAGCTTTCTGAGAAAAGAGATATATACGGTCCAAACTATGGGCGAACTCGTGCCTTGAAGGCAAAAGCTGTATCCTCATCTAAAGAAGAATCTGACAGCAGTTCTGATGATCCTGAAGACATTGGACAGGAACTTGCAATGCTAGTGAAGAAGTTCCAGAAATTCACCAAGAAGAAAGGCTTCAGGAAGTCTTCACGATCAAGCTCAAGGAATGATGAAGCTTCTGCTCATGACTACAAGAAGAAAACATGTCACAAGTGCAAGAAAACTGGACTCTTCATCTCTGAGTGTCCACAGTGGGACAATGAGAGCAGAAAGAAGAAAAAGAGCAAGGAATATGACTCCGATGACAAGAAGAAGAAGAAATACTCAAAGTCTTCTTCCAAGTCTTCCTCAAAGTCTTCATCACACAAGAAGAGCTCAACTGGCAAGGCTCGTGTGTTTGTTGGCAAGGAAATGGATTCAGAGGAGGAGTCCGCTTCGGAGGAGGCAGAGGTGGAGTCTGAGGAGGAGTATGATTCTGGCATTGCGAGTCTGGCTATAGCCTACGTCGCCAAGTCCATCTTCAACACTGAAGACAATGACTTCATCACCAACACCGATGCAAATGACAAGGAGGACTCTACTCCTACCTACTGCTTCATGGCACGCGGTGCCAAGGTAAACACACGCACTACTCACTATCAAACATCCAGTGACGATGACTCTGATTGTGATTCAAAACCCAGCTACAAAACACTTGCTAAAATTGCCACTGAACAACAGGAAGCCATGGAACATATTCAAAAACTGTTAGACATAAGCGATGATCTGTTGGGTGCTAAAATGACTCGATCTGAATCCTTAATTGAAGACATAAAAAATCTTCATGTTAAGTATCAGGAACTTGAAGATCGTCATGATACTCTCTCAACAACTCATGAAAAGCTTTCCTATGATTATCTTCAAAGGAAGCAAGATCTTGAGAAATTGAGAGCGGCTCATGAAGATCTTCAAAAGGAAAACGAGTCACTTCGTGCCGAACAGATCAGTTCCGCTCAGGAAGGATTTGAACCACCATGCCTTAAATGCATTGAGCGTGATAATGCTACTTCTGTTGCTGAATGTTCCACTGCTACTGCTGTTGCAATATCTTCAACTATTGAAGTGGTAACTAACCCCTCTGCTGAGGATACCACTGCTATTGTTGATGAGAATGCTAGGTTGAAGACATTGCTTGAAACAGGGATGTACAAAAGTCTCAAAGGACATTAGACATTATGTGATGTCCTCAAGAAGCAGATTCTGAACCGAAACCCTAGGAAAGACGGTGTTGGGTTCGTGAGGAAAATTAATGCAGATGGCTCTTACTAGAAACCTGAGCAGTACCCCAAAACCACATGGGTTGCTGTAAAGGAATCCTCAGCAGATCCATCCAATCTATCTGGATTCACTTGTGCAAATCCTATTATCATTGATGAATCCTTTGATGCAAACTATAAACTATTTAAGAATCAGAATGGTGAAGTATTTGCCAGGTACATTGGTACTAACTGCAGGAATGGACCGCCTATGAAGAAGATCTGGGTTCCAAAAACGTGTCTGGAGAATCTTCCTGTGAATGTCCTCATGACGCCTCACATGAAGAAGACAAACCTTAGACCAAAGGCATCATATGGTCCAAAGGCTTCATACAGGCAGAGGACTCACCTGAGTCTCACTAACGCAAATGTTTTGCAGGGAAACCATACTCAGGCATATGAGAGCGGTTCTTCAAACCGTCATGTTCATATGACAAAGAACTATTCTGCCTATTCTTATGAGTACTATTGCCCGCCTGGTAGACTGTTTGCTAGGGCTCCAAAGCCAAAATTCTCAGATGCTGCACTTAGACTTATTGCTTCTAAGCCACCCTTGAAGATGTGGGTGGTTAAGAAAGCTTAACTCTCTTTTGCAGGGAATGGTCTCCAGCAGAAAACCAAATCTTCTGACGCTATTGCTGGGGTCCTTAAAAATCTTTTGGGGCGCAAGATCAAATGCCCGAATGGCATCACTATGTATTTCGTACCTGAATCGCATGCTACTCTCCCTATTAGTCCTAACCTGGATCTAAGTTTTCATAACCCATTGGTTTGTCAAATGTTTTTGCTTCACAATACTCTTCGTGAAGCCTATCCCCCTAACTGCATTGTAGGGTACGACACCAGCGTCTTCAGAGTCTTCAGAATGGATTATTAACAGTGGGTGTACAAATCACATGACTGGCAAAAGAAGTCTCTTTATGGACCCAACCTTACGTCCATCCGACAAGAGCCACATCACATTCGCTGACACTGGTAAAAGTAAGGTATTGGGTCTAGGTAGAGTTGCAATCTCAAAGGATCAACACATGGATAAAGTCATGTTTGTTGAATCCATTGGCTTCAACTTAATGTCTGTCTCAATGCTTTGCGATTTGAACATGATTGTAATTTTTGGAAAATATCGTTGCCTGGTACTAATGGAATCTGACAAGTCTCCAATGTTTGAAGGGTATCGGAAAGATGATTTGTACGTGGTAGATTTCTCAGCAGGGCCACAGCTTGCAGTATGTCTTCTGGCAAAAGCTTTAGAATGCTGGCTTTGGCATCGGAGGCTTGGGCATGCTCGTATGAGGAACCTCCACACCCTTGCGAAGAAGAAGCATGTCATAGCCATCGAGGGCGTCAAGTTCAAGAAAGATCACTTATGCGGTGCCTGTGAAGCAGGGAAGATGACAAGGGCAAAACATCCTTCAAAGACAATCATGACCACTACTCGACCCTTCGAACTGCTTCACATGGATCTCTTTATTCCCACTCACTACTCAACTTTTTCCACTACTGCTTGCCTCTATGGCTTTGTCATTGTTGATGATTACTCTAGATATACTTGGGTGCACATAATCCTTTACAAGACTGAAGTGCAGGATGTCTTCAGACACTTCGCAAATCGGGCTATGAACAATTATGGCGCCAAGATAAAGCACATCAGAAGTGACAATGGCACTGATTCAAGAACGCTGGCCTTGATACATATCTGTATACCTTGGGCATCACACATGAATTCTCAGCTCCGTACATGCCACAGCAGAATGGCGTCGTCGAACGCAAGAACAGAACACTCATTGAGATGGCCAGAACAATGCTAGATGAGTACAAGACTCCAAGAAAATTCTGGCCTGAAGCCATTGACACTGCATGCCATACAATCAACCGTGTTTATCTTCACAAGCTTCTGAACAAGACATCTTATGAACTTCTAACTGGCAAGAAGCCAAATGCCAGTTACTTCAGAGTATTTGGCTCAAGATGCTGGATCAAGGACCCACACCACACCTCAAAATTTGCACCAAAAGCACATGAGGGCTTTATGCTTAGATATGGAAAGGATTCGCACTCCTACAGAGTCTTCAATCTCTTTCACTACAAAGTGGTTGAAACAGTGGATGTGCGGTTCGATGAGACCAATGGTTCACAAAGAGAGCAACTGCCAGATGTGCTAGATGAAGTTCCAGCCAGTGAATCAATCAAGCTAATGGGAACTGGAGAAATTATACCTTCTGAAGCTCATCCTGAAGAAGAACTTATCATCTCAGCACCTGATCCACATGAAGACAATGCTCAGCCTGAAGACATTCCTCCCCACGACAACATAGATCAGCAAGAGCAAAGTCTTCGACCCATACATCCTCGTGTTGCCAATGAAGTGCAGATTGACAGAATAATTGACAGCATCAATGCACCTAGTCCACTGACTCGCTCAAGGGCAACTCAACTGGCAAATTTCTGCGGATGCTTCACATTCGTTTCAATCACAGAACCCTAGAAAGTTGAAGAAGCTTTTATGGAACCTGAGTGGATTCAAGCAATGCAAGAAGAGCTTCATCAGTTTGAGCAGAACAATGTATGGGAATTGGTTAAGCGTCCTGATCCATGGAAGCATAACATAATAGGCACCAAATGGATATACCGCAACAAGCAAGATGAGCATGGTCAAGTTGTCAGAAACAAAGCTCGTCTCATTGCTCAAGGATATACTCAAGTGGAAGGCATTGACTTCGATGAAACATTTGCTCCTGTGGCCAGACTTGAAGCCATCCGTATACTGCTGGCCTATGCAAATCATCATAACATACTTTTATATCAAACGGATGTGAAGAGTGCCTTTCTCAATGGCAAGATTGAAGAAGAAGTGTATGTTGCACAACCACCTAGGTTTGAAGATCCAAAACATCCTGACATGGTTTACAAGCTCAATAAGGCACTATATGGTGTCAAACAAGCCCCTCGGGCCTGGTATGACACACTCAAATACTTCCTGAAGAGCAAAGGCTTCATACCTGGCTCCCTAGATCCCACTCTCTTCACGAAGACATCTGATGGTGAACTGTTTGTGTGCCAAATATATGTGGATGACATTATCTTCGGCTGCACCAATCAGAAGTACAGTGAGGAGTTCGGATATATGATGCAAGAGCAATATCAGATGTCTATGATGGGGGAGCTGAAATTCTTCCTCGGTCTTCAGATACGGCAACAATGCAATGGCATCTTCATATCTCAAGGGAAGTATCTCAAAGATTTCCTGAAGAAGTTCGGTATGCAAGACTGCAAAGGCTTCACAACACCAATGCCATCCAAACACCATCTGGGTCCTGACGACAATGGTAAAGAGTTCGATCAAAAGGTATACCGCTCCATGATTGGTTCTTTGCTTTATTTATGTGCATCTAGGCCAGATATTATGCTTAGTGTTTGCATGTGTGCTCGATTTCAAGCGGCACCAAAGGAGTCGCATCACTTAGCAGTGAAGCGAATTCTTCGATATTTGGCTCACACCCCTACTCTAGGATTGTGGTATCCAAAGGGTTCAGAGTTTGATCTGGTTGGATTCTCGGATGCTGATTATGCTGGTGATAAGGTTGATCGGAAGTCTACATCAGGCACATGTCACTTTCTGGGACGATCACTCGTCTGTTGGTCTTCAAAGAAGCAGAACTGTGTATCCCTCTCCACTGCTGAATCTGAATACATTGCTGCTGGATCTTGCTGCGCTCAGCTTCTCTGGATGAAGCAAACTCTCAAGGACTATGGAATTCATCTGAAGCAAGTGCCTCTTTACTGCGACAGCGAAAGCGCCATCAAGATCGCCAACAACCCAGTTCAGCACTCGAAGACAAAGCACATTGAAATTCGTCATCACTTTCTCAGAGATCATGTTGCAAAGGAAGATATTGATATCATACACGTCAACACTGAAGAACAATTGGCAGATATCTTCACCAAGCCCTTGGATGAGAAGAGATTTTGCAAGTTATGGTGTGAGCTAAATATCTTGGAATCCTCAAATGTCCTGTGATCAGGCACACATCCTAACACTTATGCATATTGATGACTTAGATGTGCAACACACGAAGTAACGTATATCTTCAATCAATGAAGACATACATTCTAAGTGTGAATACATTCATGTGGAAATTGACTTCGGAGCGCCACGATAATTGTGCGCCGTGTCTGGGTCTAATACTTCCTATACGGTGGGTAACGCCACCACCAAACATTCAATCTTGAAGTGTTTCACTCACGGCGTTACCTTGCAATGTCTTCACATTTGGTTTGGCTTCAATCTCTACATGTCTTCATGATTATCTTCATTACGTGGATTATATATATATATATATATATACTAGTGTTCTGTCCTCTACAGCATTCACTTATAGCTATGTCTTCTTGTTTTGAATCTTTTGAACTAAGTGAATGTGATCGGACCCTAATCCCTCCATGCTCTCTATCTCAAATTCTATCTCTCCAAGTCATATGCATCCTATTGAAACTATCGAATGTCTTCTCTGCATCCTTGTCAGCAGAAGACACAGAGACAAACTTTAAAACCGTTTTCAATGCTCATTCATCCACAAGAAATCCGGAGAAGTAGGAATGACCACCCGAAAATCCAGGCGTGCGTGGGTTGTGGAACTGCCCCCGAGACTCCGCATGATGGCCACGTGCTGTTCAAATGCGAATCTCCAGGGGCACCTGTGTAATAGCGCAGTGCAGCCCCTGTGACTATAAATACCCACTCACCGCGGTCATTATCTCCTTCTCCTTCTTCCTCCCTCGAACGAACCCTAGCGCCACTGCTAGCTCTCGACGACGCCGGCGACGAAGCGCTTCATTGCCACAACCTCTCCGACGTCGTTTTCACGTCGACCGCGGACATCACTCTCTCCGCCGTCGCCATAGGTGTCTTCCGTCGCCAAGTTAGGGCACGGAGGATCGAACTGCTCGGCCTCATCTCCCACTCCGTCTAGCAGTTCCAAGTGTGGTAAATAAAACCTCTTTTTACAGCCTCTTTTGATCCTATAGTTCGGTCACTTTCTGCCATAAGAAGTTTCTATTCACACAAGTTAGATCTGTCTCAGTCTGCATCTCATAACTTGCCTAGTATATTCACTTGTGCTTCATGAAGTAGTTAGATTCCTCACTTGTACTGATCTATGGGTTCGTACAAATCTGGAACCAACTTCTTTTCTATAAGTGAATGTCTTCGCACGATGAGGTCAATATCTTCTAAACTGATTTATCTTCAAAATCTTCTGAGAATGCATATGACCTCTTCCCCTTCCCTCGCACCTTAATGCTGTCACAGGTACATGTCCGTGGGAGAATCTTTTGGTTCTCATAGTCTGCATTCATTTGCAGAGTTCTTACAGCGTCACATCAATTCTCCTGAAGCCAGTTCCTGTTGGTCCAGCAAAAGAAAGCCTTTGAAGCCTTTGAACGTTTTGAAGCCCTCCAAGTTAAGCTTCATGGCTGCAGAAAAACCAGCAAGGAAGGGTGGCAGAAAGATTCTAGGGGAAACATCACGAGATCTGCCCGATGACCTCTTAGAGCTGTACAATACAGATCCTGAAGAGGATTACAATCAGCGCAAGACACGAATCCAATGGATTCGACGCTATTGGGTGGAGCAATGGTTCCAATACCGCTTCGTCACCAAGGAATACGTTGAGAGAAGCGCCATCAAGAGACCGTGGGGAGACGTACTATACAAAAATCTCGTACCCAGGTCCAGAGACGAAGCCATTGCTCAAGGCTTCTACCCATGCATGGTCCGAGGACCACATCCAGCTGAAGCACATCCGTCATCTCTCCTCTGATGTCGCGCTGACAATCTATTCAAGCGCAACTTCCAGTTTGCCCAGAACTCTGCGAAGGAAAACAAGAAGTTGGGGTTAGACTTCAACCCTGGCCCCTCCTCTCCAAGGGCGGATGGCACATGCGACGCCGAACCCAATGTCATCGGTCCGTATGCCAATCTTGCAGGCCTCATCACCCGCATCCTAGTCCAAGGGACTGCCGTGAATGACCCTCGAGCAGACACTGAGTCCGATGATGCGCCTGCTGCGCCGAAGCCAAAGCAGATGAAGAAGCCAAAAGCTTCAAAGACGGCCCCTTCACCCAAAATCTCGAGAGCGAAGCCATTGGCAACTGCACCTCCTGAAGCCAGTGTGCAGTCTGAAGACTTATCACGAGTCTCCAAGCCCCAGGAAGCCAAGAAGCCTCAGCCACACACAGGCAAAGAGCTCACAGCTGCTGCCATTCTGCGCAGTGAAACTATTGATCTGTCCAGCGACGAAGATCTTGCAGATGACGCTCTTGAGCAGCTCATCAAGAGCAAGGAGGAGGCTGAAATCTTCAACAATCTGCCTCTGTTTGATGTAGCAATCATCCACAACTTCATCGATGAGTGGTTTGCTACACCAAATATCAGCTCCGATGATCTGCAGCCGCCCATTGGCCCCAGCGTCGCCTTCCAAGGCGCTATTGCTTCAGAACTTGCAATTGCCCAGCGCATTGTTGAACTGAAGCAGAAAATTGATTTTGAAAAGGCTCAGTTCAAGCAGAATATGGCCAGGCTCAGCGTCCAAGAAGTCAAGGACTTCAAGATCATGTTGCACGAGTTAAAGGAAAACTTTCTGAAGAAACGTGCAGAAGCTCAGGGTTCGCGGGAGCGAATGAAGACTCTGGCTGATCGTTGTGTGCAGGCCTGCAATGAGGCCGAGAAGCGCAAGGCACTTGGGCGTCCCGGCATCGACCCCAGGATGGCCGCGAAGAAAAAGAAGAAGCCTGCTGTGGCTGAACCAGAGGCACCAAGGCAAAAAGCTGTTCCGACTGTCTTCCCCACTGCTACGACTGGCTCGAAGCCAAAGAGCCGGCCGCTTCAGAGCTCAAGAAGACACGGACAGCCGAAGCTGAAGCAAGGAAGAGGAAACACTCTGAAGCCTCTCCTTCTGACCCCACCAAGAAGAAGCGCAAGATCAAGAGAACTCGGGCTGCTCCCACAGAGCCCTTGATAGTTGAACCCCTCTCTGTCCTCTATCCTGATGCAGATCGTCAGTTGACAGTTCATGAGCCTGCTCCCACAGAGGCTCCTGAAGCTGAAGATATTCTAGCAGCCGACCCCATCGCTGCTGAAGACATTGGTCATCAGGACCATGTACAAGATGATGCAGCCCTTCCTCAGCTTGAGACAAGTGAACTCATCAGCATTGGTCGTCCTCTGACGCCAATTGCACAAGATGCATCATGGGCGGATCGCCCACAAGTGGAAGAAGAATCTGAGGTCCAGCCCACTCCAACTCCACAGGCGTCGTCTGCATTTCGCAGGCTTCGCAAAGGTCCAAGGCCTCAGGACTCTGCTGACGACATTCCGGCTGCATCAGCCGAAGAGCATGAAGAAGTACCACAAGCTCCAACTCCCCCGCTCCAACAAGAAACCGTTCTCCAGGAGAACGTGCCGGAGTCTGTCCCTCCAACTACACAAGTGGAGGCTGAAAATGTTGTGGCTGCCACAACCAACACCGAAGCCAATGTGGCGCCCTTCCCACCCAAAGCTTCTGAAGACAGTGAAGCTACTGATCCAGATATGTCTGTTCCTGAGTCTGCTGCAGGTCCTTAATTTGATTACCATGTTGAGCACAGGCCTCAGGTCCAGACGCCAATCCCACGACTGCCAAGGTTCCCAGGTCCTGCATCAACTCCTGGCTCCTTCAACATCACTAGCTTCAAGGCCGACAACACGTTCTTCAACAGCTCCACGAACCCCTATTCAAGGGAAAGGATTGTATCTGATAGGTTCTGGAGCTATCCTCAGTGCAGTTACTACTCCTGCATCCTCTACAACCAAGGTCGCATCTTCCCGCACAAGCGCCTTGATGTTGAAGCCATTGCTGGACTGCCCTGTTTGGAGGAAGCTTTGGATTGCTTCAAGCAAGTGGGTCTGCTGCAGTTCGTAACTGATGAAGAGCATTGGAATGAAGAGCTTCTGCTTCAATTCTATGCCACCCTCCACATTAAAGGATACAACAGAGATCCGAAGACTTGGATCCTGGAGTGGATGACTGGCAATGTCCATCACAAAGCCAATGCATTTGATATCATTGAGCTTACCGGCCTACCCACTCCTAGCGAATTCTTCGAAGAAGGCTGCCAATTACATGCTGAAGCAATTGAAAGCATATTTCAGAGGCCTGAACCAAATATGAGTCAGCTGCTTTCAATGATGAAGCCATTGCCCCATGATGCACCCTATCCAACTGAGTTTCTTAGTCGAAGACTTAGAGTACCTGCCTAGAACCATATATCACATCATCAGGCGGACTCTCTGGCCCCTCAAGGGACACTCTCCATATGCCAAGGTTGAGGGTGCAATGAAGACTCTCATATTCTACATCCTTCATGGCAAGTGCTTCAATGCGCAGGACTTCTTCATACACCAGCTTGCGGCATCCGGCTCAGATTTATTTGGCTTGAAGTTTTATGCTCCTTGGGTTATGCGGCTGATCAAGCTTCATTCTGCGATTTCATATCAGCCCTCAGCCCGCAACCATCGGATCTTCTTGCTAGATGTGGACACCTCTGCTGAAGCTGTATATCTTGAGCCTGCCAAGCAACCCTTAAGTCTTCAGAATGCAGAACACCAGAGCTTCATGCAGAACGTTGAAGGTGTTGAAGCCATCTCCAGGGTGTACCCGTTGGCCGGCACTACACGTGCACCTGCATCCACTGAAGCCACTGACAGCGCAACTGCTCAGCGACCAAAGAAGCGCGCTCGTGCCCTCAATGACCGAGAGCTTCTTGTGGCCCTTCACCAAAAGCAGGATAGGCATCACGACTGGTTGAAGAGACAGATGAAAAGCCTCTTGGTGGATGTCAATCACATCAGAAATCTTGCCACCAAGAATGCATTTGTTGCTCATGAAACTTGTCGCCGCACCTGGAAAGGCCTCACAATGCTATGCCCTGAAGCTGATCTTCATGAGGATGGCTTCAGAGAGAGATTCAAGTTTGACTCCACACCCCCCAGAAGAGCTGTGCTGCGCGGAACTCCATCACTTGAAGATTCTGAGTTCTCTTCCTCTGCTGCCACGGTGACTGCAAGAATCATCGAGGAAGAAGACGACGCTACATCACCACCACCTCCTTCAGCGCGCGTCGACCCTGCACCAAGCCCTTCAGCACCACCAAACGCCTCCACCGACCCTGCTGCGCCTGGGAACGCGTAGCAAACTCTATGTCTTCAAACCTTTTTGGTCATCACTGACAAAAGGGGGAGAAGCATATGATGTTTATAGTCTTCAAGCGGGTCAATATGGGCGGGTGCTTTATATTTTGCTACATTTTTCTTCGTGCTTACAACTCTCGTTTTGCTACATTTGGTTCTTTGAGTTGTAACACTTAAACTCGATGGTCATCTGCTACTTGCTTGCCACTATGTTTTTGCTAAGATAAATTCCGCATGTACGACGATAATTTCCGCACTTATATCATTTCGCAGACGTCCATTTATCATTATGCATGTCATTCTCTTCATATACTTTTACATGCATGGTGGATTGTCATCATAAGTTGAAGTGGATATCCACAAGTACAACCTGCCATGTGCATTTGCGTTCCAGAAGCAAATTACTTATATGCACATCTTCAGGGGGAGCCCTTGCAGCTTATGAAGACAATCCCTTTACAATTTCACAAATTATATTCCCCGTTGAAAACTTCAACTAGTTTGTCATCAATCACCAAAAGGGGGAGATTGTAAGTGCATCTAGTGCCACCCCTAGTTGGTTTTGGAGTATTGACGACAAACCTAGTTGAGGGACTAATGTGTTTGTGAGAATTGCAGGATAACACAGGTAGAAGTCTCTCAATGATTCGGTTTTACTACCAGAGATGACCCCTAAAAATGTACGAAGACATTGAAGACAATGGTGGTACTTGAAGATATTCACATTGAACACTATGACAAGAGAAGACACCACATGAAGCCTATGGAACTCGAAGACTTAGATTCTTTGTAGTTTTATTTCATTTGTGTTGAGTCATAGGAACCACCATACTGTTAAGTGGGGTCCAAGAGAACCAGTCAGAATGACTGAAGTGATGCCTAATTCAAAACCTATATCTTCGAGCGAAGACTATGAGAGAAAATCTTGTCCACAGTCGGACAAGTAAGCTTTACTTGTAGCTTAAGAAAAGTTGCCGTGTGAGTTTGAAATCTGACCGTTGGTACACGTGTCAGTTCCTTAGTGACCCAGGGTCATTTCGGACAAATTAGGTCGGGTTGCCCAGTGGCTATAAATAGTCCATCCCCTACAACCATAAACGGTTGGCTGCTCAGATTTCAGTACACGGCTTTTGTCGTTTGAGAGCAACCCACCTTGAAGCCTTTGAGAAAAAATTCCTAGCGAGGAGAAAAGCCCTAACCACCCAGAGCCAGAGTAAATTGGGCATCACTTAAGTCTTCGTGTCTGAGTGATCTGAAGACTTATTACACTTGAGGACTGTGCATCCTCCAGCCGGTTAGGCGTCGCGTTCTGAGCATCCAAGAGAAATTGTGGATTGCCAGTGAACGAAGTCTATGAAGGTTTGGGAGTCTACCTTGAAGACTTACCAGAGTGATTGGGCGAGGTCTGTGTGACCTTAGCTCAAGGAGAAAACGGTGAGGACTGGGTGTCCTGAGCTGCGTGTTCAGGACTGGGTGTCCGGGACTGTGTGTCCTTTGGTTTAAATACCTAGCCGCTCCAACCAGACGTATAGTTGTCACAGCAACTGGAACTGGTCCAACAAATCATTGTCTTCAGCGTGTCACTGGTTTCATCTTCACTTCCTTTTACTTTCTGTTACACACTGTGAAGCCATTGCATGCTTGCTTTATCTTCTGTCTTCACAACATAACTGTATGATCAGTTTGGCTTCATAACTTCTTCCTACCTGATCCTTATTACACCGCAGCTACTTGTCTTGTGCTTTCACTCTATTGAATACCTGACCATGGCTTGCCTAGTGTAATCTAACTTCCGCTGCTTAAGTGATTGGCATATCTGTACTGTTTGTCTTCATAACCTTCACATTTTGAAGACTTTCATAAAAATCGCCTATTCACCCCCCCTCTAGTCGATATAAGGCACTTTTAGGACCCCTGAGCATCGCGACTCAGGGGCCTAACTGGCTCCGTAGCCCCTCACTCCTTAGTTCCGAAAGGCTATGCTGGGTGAGGTACGCGCGGAGTCGGGCTCTGCAGACGTAGAACGGAAGACACGCCTACATCACGCTTCCCTACTTGTTGTTCGCGCGCCAAGGGGGACTCCTGAGCATCGCGACTCAGGAGCCTAACTTGTCACGTGGCCCCTCACTCCTTTGGTCCCGTCCTGGTTTCCGGTCGGGGCTAATGCTGGGTGAGGCATGCGCGGGGCCGGGCTCTGCCGGCGTAGAACACAAGCAAGTAGGGACGAAAAGCATAAAATTCAAGGATCTTAAAAGCAAATATTACAGTCCATACCATCAATCTCAATGCCAAACACAAGTTTAAATGCCTCCCCGAGGCGTGATGCATGTGCAGGAACCTAAAGAAGAGCAGGCATGGGACGGAGTCACTCGTCGGCGCTGGTTTCGCCTTGTGGAAAGGCAGGGTCGGCAGCACTTTGCTTCGGCCTGGTGCTGAAGGCCCGGAACTTCACCAGCAGCGCCTCCGCACGCCCCTTCACGACTTCGACATCGGCAGCTGTCGGCGTTCTGGGAACGGGGGTCCCCAGACTTGCCTACCTGCGGCCTACGGCGTGGCTCGAGTGGGGGCCCAACGCGGCCCATCTTCGTCAACACGAGGCTCAAGACCCTCGCGAGGGGCCAAGCCTCGCGAGGCGGACGACACAGCGCATCCTCAGGCACAGCCTCGTCAGGCTGGCTCGCGAGGAGGCGGAGAGTTCAAGGCGGGGTACCTCGCGATGTGCCTATGACGCAAGCCATGACGACACGGGGCACCAGGCGGGTGCCAGCGCGCGCAGCGTCCCTCTTTCCTCTTTGGTGCAAAGGGGGCAAGCGTATCAGCAGAGTACCGAGGCATCAGGCAAAGGTTGCCACTTCGGTGCAACGAGACCAAGGCCAGGAGGACTACGAGACGGAGGTCACCATGGAGCCCAGCACGGCGTCATCACCAGAGCCTTTGGCAGGCGAAGACTGCTTTTGTCAGGATAGATGTACTTGCTGTCCCCCTTCAAATTAGCCCGCCATTGTTGGATCCCTTCCCACTCAATATTTGGGGAGAGGACCAGGGCCTCTATAAATAGGGCTAGCCACCCACGTAGCAGGGGGTTCGGTTTTTAGTTCGTTGGGTTGTTCGGTTCCTCGTCGTTCGGTCCGGGATCTAAGAGAGAGAGAGAGAGAGGGGGGGACTGAACTCCTCCTAGCAGTTCATCGCCCCAGCCAAGAACAGACCCTCGCGAGGCTGTTCTTCCTTGTATTGTTCATCCTCACCAGCCCCAGGAGGCAATCCATCCACCACACACTGGAGTAGGGTATTACACCACATTGGTGGCCCGAACCAGTATAAATCTTGTGTCTTTGATGCAGTTCTTTTAGTAGTTTAGATCCCATCGATACGGAGAGGTTGAAGGCGAGATTTCTGCGCGCACCTCAGTGTTCGAACTTTAAGGGTCTGCCGGAACCCGAAATCCGACATTTGGCGCGCCAGGTAGGGGTGCGCCGGGATCCGTCTTCCACCGCTCCGCCCTCCTTCGGCCGCCGCAACCATGCGCGGCGCCAGCTGGGTTCGCGCCGCCCCGGCGGCCCTCGCCGGTGGGCGCTCTCGTCGTCCCCTGCTGCCCGCCGTCAACACCGCCACCGGCTCGGCGGGGAACGAGCTACAAGCACCACCCTAGCATCCGCCTATGCGACAGAGGGACTGCACCGCGGCGCCGATGCCTCCAGTCGTTGCGGCCCTCCTGGGCGGCTCGCAGGCGCCGCCCACAAGTCGCCACATCAAGCCTTTTGCCCGCCGGGTTAGCACCGCTGCCGCGCGGCAGGGGGCTCCCCCGGACCGGGCGGCGAGCGAGGTCGATTTGACCTTCAGCTCGGAGGACCACCCCACTAACCCGGTCAGCTCAGGCGCGCTCCCCTTGCTGTGCACCCCCACCATCTGCCAGGTGGCCGTCACCCGGACCCTCGTCGACGGCGGCGTGGGCCTCAGCTTGCTTTCGGTCGAGACTTTTGACCTCTTCCGCATACCCCGGGAACGGCTGCGACCCAGCCGGTCCTTCTCGGGCGTTGGGGGCGGATCATCCGACTCCCTGGGGCAGATCCGGCTCCCGGTGACCTTCGGCACCTACGACAACTTCCGCACGGAGACGGTCGACTTCGACATCACCCCCATCGGCCTTCCTTACAACGCCATCCTCGGCTACCTAGCACTGGCCCAGTTCATGGCCGCCACGCATCCAGCGTACAACCTCATGAAGATGCCCGGGAGCAATGGTACCCTCACGGTGCGCGGGGACACCGGGGACTCATTGCGAGTACTCGAGCTTGCCTTCAAGACAGCGGCGTCGGCATGGCCCGCCAACGCGGAGGCCCAGAGCCCAAGGGGGCTGCACCCACCAAGAAGAAGCAGTTGTTCACCCAGGACAAAGCAGAAACCAAGCAGATCCCCGAGCAGGAGGAGGCCTTGGTCAAGTTCCTGCGCCACTTTCACCATAGGTGCCATCCTAGAGCCCGAGCAGGAGGAGGCCTTGGTCAAGTTCCTGCGCTCGAATAAGAAGGTATTTGCTTGGGAACCGGATCAGCTGGCGGGGATCCCCAGAAGTGTCATCGAGCACCACCTCAACGTATGCCCAAATGTACGCCCCGTGAAGCAGAAGGCCAGGCGGCAGTCCACGGAGAAGTAGGCTTTCATCACCCAAGAGACCCGCAAGCTAGAGGCTGCAGGGGTCATTCGCGAGGTCTGATACCCGGACTGGTTGGCCAACCCTGTCGTTGTGCCCAAGAAGGGGGGGAAAGAATGCATGTGTGTCGACTTCACCAACCTCAACAAGGCATGCCCACAAGATCCGTTCCCGCTCCCCCGTATCGACCAGATTGTAGATTCCACTACGGAGTGCGACCTGCTATGCTTCCTGGATGCCTTCTCCGGGTATCACCAGATCAAGATGGCCGTGGAAGATGTCGAGAAGACCGCTTTCTTGACCCCGTGCGGAGTATACTGCTATACGTGCATGCCATTCGGGCTACGTAACGCAGGGGAAACCTTTCAGCGACTGATGCACATCACCTTGGGTCAGCAGCTCGGAAGGAATGTCGAGGCCTACGTCGATGACATAGTGGTAAAGTCTCGGGAGGCCAAGACCCTGATACAAGACCTGGAGGAGACCTTCGCGAGCCTCGACGCAGTAAACTAGCGGCTCAACCCGGAGAAATGTGTGTTTGGCGTCCCCTCGGGCAAGCTCTTGGGGTTCCTCATGTCCCATCGTGGCATCGAGGCCAACCCCGAGAAGGTCAAAGCGGTCGAGGACATGAGCCCGCCAAAGACCCTCAGAGAAATGCAGAAGCTCACGGGGCGCGTGACCGCGCTAGGGTGCTTCATCTCTAAACTAGGGGAGCGAGTGCTGCCCTTCTTCCAGCTGATGAAGAAGAATGGGACCTTTGAGTGGACTAAAGAAGAAGATAAGGCGTTTCAAGACCTCAAGAGGTACCTGACCAGTCCCCCAGTCATGGTGGCTCCACGCCCTCAGGAGCCCCTGCTACTGTACCTCGCCGCCACACCTTACTCCGCTAGCGCAGCCCTGGTGGCGGTTTGGGAGGAACGCAAAGTCAAGGCCGTAGCGGCAGCCCGGGACAGGACAAAATAGGAACAAGGAAAGCCTGCGGGAGCCACAACCACAGTTGGGGAGGGTCAGTAACCGGGAAATGCACCGGGGGCAGGAGAGGCCACCCGGCAACGTAGTCCACCTCCTGAGGCCGCGACACCTTGCGAGGCGCCCTCACCTCCCGAGGGCGCGGCAACCCCAGATGCTCCCAGCCTCGTCGATCACCCAGTTTACTCTGTCAGCACGGTACTATGGGACGCGAGGGCATGGTACCTAATGCCTCAGAAGCTCCTCCTCGCGCTACTGATAGCCTCGCGCAAGCTACGTCACTACTTCCAGGCTCACCCCATCAAAGTCGTCTCGTCATACCCCCTGGAGAGGGTGCTCAGGAGCCCTAACTCAGCCGGAAGGGTCGCCGAGTGGAAAATAGAGCTGCAGGCGTTTCAGCTCGAATTCAGCACAACTAGGGTCATCAAAGGAGCAGCATTGGTGGATTTCGTGGAAGAATGGACAGAGGCACCGGGCCTCAAGGCCGACGAGGATCGGTCCCTCTTCCCGGGGAGCGAGGCGCCAGAAGGCTGGGTCATGCACTTTGACAGGGCGTTCTCCAGACATGCTGCTGGGGCTGGAGCGGTGCTTATATCGCCCACTCAGGACAAGCTCTACTATGCCGTACAGCTCTGCTTCCAACAAGGTGAAAAGGTCTCCGACAACATAGCGGAATACAAGGGTCTAATAGCAGGCCTGAAGGCCGCGGCAGCCCTGGGGGTGAAGCGCCTTACCATTAAGGGCGATTCACAGCTCCTCGTGAACTTCTCCAACAAGGTGTACGAGCCAAAAGACGAGCACATGGAAGCTTACCTTGCGGAGGTCCGCAGGATGGAGAAGCAGTTCTGGGGGTTGGAGTTGCAGCATGTGCTCCGTGGCACCAATCAGGAGGCCGACGACATCGCCAAGCGGGCATCCAGGCGGCTGCCTCAAGGGCCTGGTGTCTTCGAGGAGCGGCTCTTCAAGCCCTCAGCCTTGCCGTCGTTGTCAAACACGGCTCAACCTCGGGAGGAGCTCCCCCAGCCACCTGCCTCAGGAGCCCCGGTCTGTGGCCCGGCCTCGGGAGCACGCCTACTCCTGACGGTGGAACCTCAGGAGGGGTGCTGGATCACGGAGCTCCGGAGCTACTTAACACAAGGGACCCTGCCGGAGAAGGAGGAGGAAGCGGAGCGTGGGGCACGGCAGGCCACGGCGTACTGCATCAAGGACGGAGAGGTCTACCGGAAGCAACCAAACGATGTATCCTTGCGCTGCATCTCCAGGGAGCAAGGAAAGGAACTACGGGAGGACATACACGGCGGGGACTGCGGGCACCACTCATCATCCGGACCCTCGTCGGCAAGGCGTTCCGCAGTGGGTTTTATTGGCCTACCGCACTCAATGACGCTGTAGAGCTGGTGAAAGCTTGTGAGGCCTGCCAGTTCCACGCCAAGCAAATCCATCAGCCGGCTGGAGGCCTGCAGACTATACCCCTTTCATGGCCGTTCGTAGTCTGGGGGCTGGACATCCTCGGCCCGTTCCCTTGGGCGCCAGGGGGCTACCGCTACCTCTACGTCGCTGTGGACAAGTTCACCAAGTGGGCTGAAGTGGAGGCCGTCCGCACCATCCCCGCGGGCTCCGCGGTCAAGTTCATCAGGGGCATCGTGAGCCGGTTCGGGGTGCCAAACCGCATCATCACAGACAACGGTTCGCAGTTCACCAGTAACCTCTTCAAAACATACTGTGCTAACCTTGGAACGCAGATATGCTACGCTTCAGTGGCGCACCCTCGAAGCAACGACCAAGCCGAGCGGGCCAACGCAGAGGTCTTGAGGGGCCTCAAGACCAGGACGTTCAAGAAGAAGCTGGAGGCCTGCGGCAGAGGATGGTACGACGAGCTTCAGTCCGTGCTGTGGTCCATCCGCACCACCGCGACCAAACCGACTGGGGAGACCCCGTTCTTCCTGGTCTACGGAGTGGAAGCAGTCCTCCCTCACGAGGTCAGACGTCACTCCGCGCGGGTCCTGGCGTTCGACGAGGCGTAGCAGGATGCCATGCGGGGGATGGACCTCGTGCTGGGGGAGGAACGTCGCCGGGAGGCCGCGCAGCGAGCGGTGAGGTATCAGCAGGCGCTGCGGCGATATCACTGCCGCAACATCTGCCCCAGGACTCTCAAGGTAGGAGACCTCATGCTCAGGCGGGTTCTCTCCAGGGAGGGGTTGCACAAGCTCTCTCCGATGTGGGAGGGCCCGTTCAAGGTTGTTCATGTTTCCAGGCCCGGCTCCGCGCGCTTGGAGACTCAGGAGGGAGTGCCAATCCAGAATGCGTGGAACATCCAGCACCTCCGTAGGTTCTACCCCTGAAAAGGCCCAGAGCCTATGAAGCAAGGCGAGTGCCTGTGAAGATCATCTCTTTTTGGAAAAAGGCCTAGAGCCTGTGAAGCAAGGCGAGTGCCTGTGAAGAACATCGCTTTGGAAAAAGGCCCGGAGCTTGTGAAGCAAGGCGAGTGCCTGTGAAGATCATCTCTTTTTGGAAAAAGGCCCAGAGCCCGTGAAGCAAGGCGAGTGCATGTGAAGATCATCGCTTTGGAAAAAGGCCCAGAGCCTGTGAAGCAAGGCGAGTGCCTGTGAAGCTATCGCGTTTTGGAAAAAGGCCCGGAGCCTGTGAAGCAAGGCGAGCGCCTGTGAAGCTATCGCGCTTTGGAAAAAGGCCCAGAGCCTGTGAAGCAAGGCCAATGCCTATGAAGCTCGCCGCCCCGTAACACTCTCACGTAATAATGAGTGGGGTTGTACACGCCCTGGAGTCTCAGGAGCGCCGGCCTCAGGCCCTGGGGCTCCCTCCCACGCCCAGTGGCAGCACTTAGCTCCGCGCTGGTGAGAAGACGTCGAAGACTAGATTAGGTGCCGGACGCGGCTTTCCCATTTGCTTTCCACAGTTGACGTGTTCGTTTGCATTTGGATTCTTATTGGAGTTATCGCTGTTGCTAATTTATGGTTCGTCGATTTTCGCCCCTCGCTTTGGTTTCTCTCGCGAACAACCTTGCGAGGGATGGTGCTCAGGCGCCCTCGCGAGGATTTCTGCCCTAGCCTCAGGAGGGTTTCACGGCCCTGGCGCATTACGGGAGCACCCCTCCTAGTCTGTGCCCCTCGGGTACCGCGACGCGCACACAGGGCCTGGGTTGGTGGCCCCACTCCCCGGCAGGGGTCGAAAGCTATCTACGCACAGGCGGGAAATCAGGAAGTACAAAAATAAGATCAAGGTAATCGCTGAAGCGGCAACATTTCCCAACACGCCCTAAGGGGGCTCCATGCATCTGTTCTATTTTACACAGGGAACAAAAGAGAAAGGAAAAAAGACGAGCCTAGCGCCGCCCCTCCCGCATCAACCCACGGCGGTGACACGGGCTGCCCCAGGGCCTCAGGCGGACCCCCTGTCGCGCTGCGCCGGGGCACAACGGCGGGTGGACGAACCACCACCTCCTAGGCAAACCCGACGGCACGAGGGAGGACTGCTGCCACCACTAGAGGAGTCGCTTGAGGAAGAGCTGACGGAGCTGGGGGAGTCGCTGACGCCGCCGCCCGCTCAGGCGCTATCTCCCCCATCACCATCGGAGCGGGGCCCGCGGACGTGGTCATCGTCCTCAGGACAGCACCCCGCGTGGCGACCATCTTCCCCAAACACCCTCACGTAGAGGGTGGCGTCGCCATCAAACCTGAAGTGCAGAGTGCACGGACGCTCCAGGCTGCGAGCGCGGGCGAACGCCTGCCAGCCGCGAGTGAAGACCAAGCCCCCGCTGGCGGAGACCTCCAGCTCGACCCACGAGGACCTGCTGCGGTAGCCCTCCGCCTGGAGCCAGAGGCCGCCAGGAGCGCCGGCCGGGAGTTCGCCGAGGAGGAAGCGAGGGAGCGGGAGCCGGGCGCAAGCCGGCTCCGCCGACCAAACGACGAATACCGGCGGCGCCTGCCCGGCGCGAAAGCGCAGCCTGGGGGAGCGCGCAACCCAGGCGCACCGTCGGGCTGCGGCGGCTTGCCCGCCGCCGCGCTGGGAGCCCCCCCCCACGGCCGCTGGGAGCTGCCGGGGCGGCCACCGGGTGCTTCCGAGGGTGCCCGCGACCACGCTTGGATGGGGGAGAGGCATGACCGATCTGGAGGGCCTTCCCCTTCTCTGCGGCCGAGTACCTCCTCGATGGAGCCATCACACCAAGACAGAGCAAGAACTGAGGCGAAGGAGAGAGCAAGAGGAGATGGACCGGACGGGCACGAGCGGAGCCGTACTTATAGCCGGCGAACGCCAACCGCCGGTCTCCACGATCACAGGTAATCATGACACGTTCTGCATGCAGGGACTTGTCCAACTCGCACGATCGCCAAGGCCTCGTGGGGAAGCGGAGGTGCCACGTACAATCAACCGCCACGCGGCGTCCGAGGCCGCAGGCTGTTGGGGCCCGCGGCGCTTCGCCCTTGCCCTTTCGCCTCTCGGCACGGCCAAGTCCATGCGCACCTTGGGCCTGGGGGCTACTATCGGCATTCTGGGAACGGGGGTCCCCAGACTTGCCTGCCTGCGGCCTGCGGCGTGGCTCGAGTGGGGGCCCAGCGCGGCCCATCTTCGTCAACACGAGGCTCAAGACCCTCGCGAGGGGCCAAGCCTCGCGAGGCGGATGACACGGCACATCCTCAGGCACAGCCTCGTCAGGCTGGCTCGCGAGGAGGCGGAGAGTTCAAGGCGGGGTACCTCGCGAGGTGCCTATGACGCAAGCCATAATGACACGGGGCACCAGGCGGGTGCCAGCGCGCGCAGCGTCCCTCTTTCCTCTTTGGTGCAAAGGGGGCAACGTATCAGCAGAGTACCGAGGCATCAGGCAAAGGTTGCCACTTCGGTGCAACGAGACCAAGGCCAGGAGGACTACGAGACGGAGGTCACCATGGAGCCCACCACGGCGTCATCACCAGAGCCTTTGGCAGGCGAAGACTGCTTTTGTCAGGATATATGTACTCGCTGTCCCCCTTCAAATTAGCTTGCCATTGTTGGATCCCTTCCCGCTCAATATTTGGGGAGAGGACCAGGGCCTCTATAAATAGGGCTAGCCACCCACATAGCAGGGGGTTCGGTTTTGGTTCGTTGGGTTGTTCGGTTCCTGGTCGTTCGGTCCGGGATCTAATAGAGAGAGAGGGGGGGAACTGAACTCCTCCTAGCAGTTCATCGCCCCAGCCAAGAACAGACCCTCGCGAGGCTGTTCTTCCTTGTATTGTTCATCCTCACCAGCCCCAGGAGGCAATCCATCCACCACACACTGGAGTAGGGTATTACACCACATCGGTGGCCCAAACCAGTATAAATCTTGTGTCTTTCGTGCAGTTCTTTTAGTAGTTTAGATCCCATCGAGACGGAGAGGTTGAAGGCGAGATTTCCGCGCGCACCCCAGTGTTCGAACCTTAAGGGTCTGCCGGAACCCGAAATCTGACAGCAGCAGCACCCTCGCCGCTCACCGGTTCCAGCAGGGCGTCGAGGTCGGTGTTGGGATCACGGAGGTAGACATGGGCGAAGACCCGCGTCAGCGCGGCAGAAGACAGGACGTGCACCTCGGCCTCGGCCGCGGGGCCGATGCCAAGAACGACGTCCCCAAGAGCCTTGACTAGGAAGGGAAGCAGCTTGGCGGGGCCATCCTCGTCACCAGCTAGCGGGCTGTCCAAGCCGCTCTCGTAAAGCATCTTCAGCGAAGCGCGGGCGTCCTTCTCCATGTCCGCGAAGGCCACGCGATCTTCGACGAGGACCTGAGCCTTGGCGTCCAGCTCGGTCCTCGTCGCCTCCAGCTCTTGCTTCCACACGCCTAGACGCTCGCGGCACTTCTTGAGCTTGGCCTCCAAGTCCTCGAGCACCGCCTCACGCGCCTTCACCCCCTTCTCCTGCTCTTGGCGAAGGCGAACATCCTCCACAAGTTGGCCCCGCAGGCCTTGCAGCTCGTCCTCCAGCACCTTGCAGCGGTCGCGGGCCTTGACCGCTTCCCCCAGGGTTGCTTCATGAGCAATCTTCACCTCAAGGACGGCCCGCTTCTCCTCATCGCAGGCCGTCGAGGCCTGAACCAGCGCCGCCCGGATCGAAGCATCAGAGCGAATCCACCCCGAAGCCAGTTCCAGACGCCCGGCCACCAGGCGAGGGTCGGCGCCGAGAAGGTCCTGACGCAGCCGGTCCAGTTCAGCAGCAGCATGCTCCAAGACGGAGGAAGTAGACGGAGGAGCCTCGGCGCGCTCTAGGATGACAGGAGGAGCTGAGGGAGCAGTGGCCAGCAAAACGGGAGGAGAAGGTGGCGGCGGCAAGGCCGCCGAATCCCGAGCCAGCGTTCGCTGCGTCTCCCCAGCCGTGGCAGTGGCGCCAGACAAGGACACTTCAGGAGTCACCTGGGCCATGGGGGCTGAGCTCGCCCCCGCCAGCATGGCCAGACCTCCTGAGGGTGACCGACCAGGAGAAGCACGCGCACTACGATCGCCCCCTTTCACAAGCGGGGGCGCTGCCGCGGATGGAGCCTCAGGAGCCTGTTTTGGTTTCTTCGCCGTGGGTGCCCGCCTACTCAAGAGAAGCAATCATCAAGCCTCGTCGGCAGAATGAGAAACAAGAGAACAAGGAGCAAGCGCTTATGGGTCATCGCCGGTGAGCTCGGGCAGTTTTCGGCCCAACTTCAAGCCAAACAGCCGGCTGGAAGGGTCGACCTTGAGAGCAGAAGGCGCGGCAGCGGACTGCCCTGGGGTAGGGGCAGGCCCGCGGGGGACCAGCCCGGTCCTGTCCTTCTTCGGGATTAGGGGCGAGCTCCCGCTACCCAGCACATCGTCATCATCATCATCATCATCGCTCGGCGATAGGCGGAGAGTATGGGGCGAGCGCCGAGGGAGGAGAGCCCTCGACTCTCCGTCAGTCGCCCCGGAGTCGGGCCCCTCTCCCCGCTCCTCTTCGTCCTCCTCCTCTCTGGAGTCACTGGAGGGCACGTCCACCAGTCCTTCAGAAGGAGCCACGGTCACGAGCCCGACCCCGTTGAAAACAGGCATGGACTTCACCACCTGCTCCCAGTCGCTGTGAAGAAACAAGGGCTCGGGAGCGCCCTCCAACTTTGCCACCGTGCCCTCGACCAGAGATTGAAGAACCGCGTTCACGTCCTCTTCGTCCACACGCACGGGGCTCAGATGAGGCCTCCACATCGGAGAAGAGTACTGCCGGAGTGGAGCCAGCTGCTGCTCCAAGAACTCCCTCAATAGTGACGCACCAGTCAACTTCGCCGACGCCATGTTGGCTGGCCTCAAGTCCGCATCCATCTTCTCCAACACCGGCTTCGCGCGGGGATCCGCGAGCTCCGCCCGGCACCAGTCACTGGCGCTCACGGCCTGCTCCGTGGGCGGGATCAGCCGAGGGTGGACGCGCCCGGCGTCAACCAAGACCCACTTGCTTCGGAAGCCATCAGCCCTCTTCCCAGGACTCGAGATGGCAATGGTGCTGCCATGCGCGACGAAGCTCGCGCACGCGGAAGGAGAACTGCCAGTAGTCCGGAGGTAGAAGTAGTGGCGCAGCAAGGCCACCGAGGGCTGCACCCCTACGTGGGCCTCGCAGTAGTAAGCGAAGATCGCTAGGAGAAGGACAGAGTTGGGGTGGAGATGCAGAGCCAGCAAGTTGTAATGGCGGAGGACAGAGAAGAAGAACTCGGAGAAGGGAGGCACCAAGCCCGCTGCGATGGCGCTCACAAAGAAAGGGTAATAGGTGCTCCCTCGACCTTCAGGGGAGGCGGAGCCGACCTTGAACACCTCCGTCCCGACGACGCCCTGCGTCGCTGCCATCCGGCACAGCCAGGCAAAGGTGGCCTTGGACACAGTCGGCGGGTCCAGAGCGGGGGAATACCAAGCTTCGGCCGGAGGCTTGCGAGGCGCCATGGCTTCCTAGGTCGCGCAACCGGAGTGGATCTGGAAGTTTGGAGGAAGAAAGGGGAGGCGCAAGAAAGGGGACCTGAGCAGCAACCGGAGAAAGCAAGGGCGAAGTCTGGGAAGATGCCTCTCCTGTGTTAACCCGCGCGGTCGCTAAGGCACCCACGTCCAATCAACTGCCACGCGGCGTCCGAGGCCGCAGGCTGTTGGGGCCCGCGGTGCTTCGCCCTTGCCCTTTCGCCTCTCGTCACGGCCAAGTCCATGCGCACCTTGGACCCGGGGGCTACTGTCGGCATTCTGGGAACGGGGGTCCCCAGACTTGCCTGCCTGCGGCCTGCGGCGTGGCTCAAGTGGGGGCCCAACGCGGCCCATCTTCATCAACACGAGGCTCAAGACCCTCGCGAGGAGCCAAGCCTCGCGAGGCGGACAACATGGCGCATCCTCAGGCACAACCTCGTCAGGCTGGCTCGCGAGGAGGCGGAGAGTTCAAGGCGGGGTACCTCGCGAGGTGCCCATGACGCAAGCCATGACGACATGGGGCACCAGGCGGGTGCCAGCGCGCGCAGCATCACTCTTTCCTCTTTGGTGCAAAGGGGGCAAGCGTATCCGCGGAGTACCGAGGCATCAGGCAAAGGTTGCCACTTCGGTGCAACGAGACCAAGACCAGGAGGACTACGAGATGGAGGTCACCATGGAGCCTAGCGCGGCGTCATCACCAGAGCCTTTGGCAGGCGAAGACTGCTTTTGTCAGGATAGATGTACTCGCTGTCCCCCTTCAAATTAGCCCGCCATTGTTGGATCCCTTCCCGCTCAATATTTGGGGAGAGGACCAAGGCCTCTATAAATAGGACTAGCCACCCACATAGGAGGGGGTTTGGGTTGGTCGGCTCGGTTCGAGGGGGTTGGTTCGGTTCGTTCGGTTCGCAAGTAGAGAGAGAGAGAGAGAGAGAAAGGGTGACTGAAGTCTTCATAGCAGTTCACCATCACAGCCAAGAACAGACCCTCGCGAGGCTGTTCTTCCTTGTATTGCTCATCCACACCAGCCCCAGGAGGCAATCCATCCACCACACACTGGAGTAGGGTATTACACCACATCGGTGGCCCGAACCAGTATAAATCTTGTGTCTTTCGTGCAGCTCTTTTAGTAGTTTAGATCCCCTCGAGACGGAGAGGTTGAAGGTGAGATTTCCGCGCGCACCCCAGTGTTCGAACCTTAAGGGTCTGCCGGAACCCGAAATCCGACAGCACTGGACCTGTTAGATGAGGAAAGAGACTTAGCAGCGGCTCGATCAGCAATTTATCAATAGGACCTGCGCCATTATCACAGCCGCCGGGTTAAGTCCAGTACTTTTCAAGAAGGCAACCTAGTGCTCTGGCTCATCCAGGATCTATCAGATGCACACAAGTTATCCCCACCTTGGGAGGGACCCTTTGTGGTCAACAAGAACTTAAACAAGGAGTCATATTACCTCATTGACATTCGGGAGCACAAAGACTCATTTAAGTCAGAAGAGGAGACCCGCCGGCCGTGGAATATTGCTCAACTTTGGCCATACTACACCTGAGCCACCGGCTCTCATCATGTACATACGTTGATGTTATATATATCATGATAAGTAATAAAGCAGGACCATCGGTCTCTTTTTCTTTTCAGAAAGATTACACATCATCATTAATTTTTACCATTATTTTTAAATGACTATTAAGGAGCTGATCATATTTGAATCAGGTTTAACCTTTGGTCTGGCTTATGATCTTATTCGAATCTAGCAGCAAATCTCATGGTCACCTGGGGGCTTCCTATTCAAACATAGGTCATATTCGAACCAAAGAGAACATAGCTATCATAACCCTTCTGATCGGCTCAAAGCCAAACTCACTAGGGGGCTTCTTGATCGTATCCGAATCATAGCTTAACCCCTTTTGGGTCCGAC
Source organism: Triticum monococcum (assembly GCA_034509565.1). NCBI lineage: Eukaryota > Viridiplantae > Streptophyta > Magnoliopsida > Poales > Poaceae > Triticum > Triticum monococcum. The sequence continues at coordinate 401,789,054 of CM067846.1, read as the reverse complement.
TTGGATCGTATTCAAATCAGGGTCGTTAAAAACCTCTTAAGGTCACTTGGGGGCTTCTTGTTCAAACATAGGTCGTATTTGAACCAAAGAGAACATAGCTGTCGGTACCCTCTTGATCGACGCAACGCCAAAGCCACTGGGGGCTATATGGTCGTGTTCGAACCTTAGCTTAGCCCCTTTGGTCCGGTTTACTGATCGTATTCGAATTAGAAACCCCCAATCTCTAGTCACAAGCCTAATGTTGTTTATCACTGGTATTTGTCTTATTGGTTTTTTGATATATCAATTTCAAAATAAATCAATGATGGTATTTTCACCGGCTTGACTATATGACAACAAGCCGCCATGACATGATAATCATTAGGTAATCGGAAGCATTGACTTCTCGCAAAGACTTGATTATCAACCTCATCACCCGGGTCATATAAACCGGTGGTCCGGAGGTCAAAAGATACAGGCATGACTATTGTTTATGAACAGTTTCCTTCTGTATTCATCAGAGGTGATTTCAACCGTTGTTTTCTTTTTACGTCCGATTCTGTTTTCTACTATGATAAACATATTGGCTATAAAGCAGGTGTTCTGACCCGTTCGGTACTAAGCCACCTAGCAAGCTTCTTCCATTTTTTATCTACAGGACCGGAGTTCAAGTATTGCAGGGACAACCGTAAATATGATGCATATATTAATATTAGAGAGCACAAAGTAACACACGGTGTATTATGCACGATGGCATAGGCGGAATATGCAGTGTTTTCAACAACTAATCTATTACAAGGCTTGTATAAGCCCATGAAGATGGTCATCAATCCTCCCTCGCCGGTTCACCACCCTCTGCTGATTGGAAGTTGGGTTTTGACCAATCAAAACCTTTCACGGCAACAAATTCTGCTTCTTCATCAATCAACCCGGCCGGATCAACTTCCGGAGCAAATGTATTTTCACGAACAGGCGGGATTAAGTCGGTTACTTTATCGGAGGGAGTCGCCATCTTCTTATTATCCAAGTCAAAACCCGGCTAATATTTATTGATATTTGTTTCATCCCCAAGAATGGTGGCCTGAGGTCGCACCTCACTCACGCAAGCAACTAAGTCATTCTGTTCAAACAGTGACCCGTCTTCCTTTACCGTGGGGTACCCTCTGGCTACATCAGTCGGGTCTAGATCTGGCACCCAAGCCTTGGAGCGGCTCAGGGCAGTCAAAGCTCCGGCTCTGGCACAGGAGCGCTTGACCTCTTGGAACCTGGCGGGCAAAATTGACAGCTTCTTTAAAACATCGCTGAGCCGGTTGGGTCCTTGATTGGCAGGAGAAATAGCGGCGAGTGCTCGTTGTGTGCCAATGTACAACTTCTCTACCAAGGTATAGACCGCCTTCAGCTTAATCATGTGGTCCTGACTTAGATTCTTGGTTCGAGGGCCTGCATATGTTTTGAACACAAAGGGTCAGCTAGCGGCTTGCAGTCCGGATCAAAAGAAGGTAAAAAGTCAGTACAGATGGCTTACCAAAGATGGCGGACACCATTTGTGACACCCGGTTCCTTAAACCGGTTAGCTCTGTCATAGCCTCTTCAAGGGATGCTTCAGCCCTCTCGGCATGTTGTGTCAGAAGCGTTTTTTCTTCAGCCCAGGTTTTCTTCTCAGCAGTAAAACCGGCTTTTAATTTTTCCGTCTCAGAGAGACTCACTTGCAGTTTGGAGTCAACAAACTTGATCTCTGCCTCCTGACCCGCCAGCCGGGTCTTGGCGTCAGTTAATTGCACGCTCAGTTCAGATAAAGAATTCTGCAAAACATACCCAGATAAGTCAAGATTCAAGTCTCAAATACTTTGCGTTGCAAAACTACTTGACACTTGTGGGCTAATATATGCCAAAACAATTTCTTATGACTAAAACATACTTTAAGTCCCAAGTACTTTACAAAGTAACAACACTTGGCACTTGGGGGCTAATGCATGCTATTCAGCAAAGTTTCTCAAGGATAAGCCGGATTACAATGTTATTTTTGGATAAGGTACAAGGCAATTCAAAGTACCGGCTCATTTATGGTCAAATGAACCGGCCCTTAGGGACTACGGATGAAGCTTTGTTCTATTTTATTGAACTCTAGGAAAATCTAAAAAGGAAAAATCTTAGCCTATATCATAAAGTCTACAGATCATTCCGGTTCTCTCATAATCTGAAGACTTGGGGGCTGGTGGAATATAAGTAAGACGGAGGAACATACCTCGTATTTCAGCTGCAACTGCTTGACCATTTCTATCTCTGAATCACGGCTGGAGTGCACATGGCTGAGATAACCGGATAATATGTCATTGGCATTCAGTGAAGGAAATATGCCCTAGAGGCAATAATAAAATTATTATTTATTTCCTTATTTCATGATAAATGTTTATTATTCATGCTAAAATTGTATTAACCGGAAACATAATACATGTGTGAATACATAGACAAACAGAGTGTCACTAGTATGCCTCTACTTGACTAGCTCATTAATCAAAGATGGTTATGTTTCCTAACCATAGACAAAGAGTTGTTATTTGATTAATGGGATCACATCATTAGATGAATGATCTGATTGACATGACCCATTTCATTAGCTTAGCACCCGATCGTTTAGTATGTTGCTATTGCTTTCTTCATGACTTATACATGTTCCTATGACTATGAGATTATGCAACTCCCGTGTGCCAGAGGAACATTACTACCAAACGTCACAACATAACTGGGTGATTATAAAGGTGCTCTACAGGTGTCTCCAAAGGTACATGTTGGGTTGGCGTATTTCGAGATTAGGATTTGTCACTCTGATCGTCGGAGAGGTATCTCTGGGCCCTCTCGGTAATGCACATCACTTAAACCTTGCAAGCATTGCAACTAATGAGTTAGTTGCGGGATGATGTATTATGGAACGAGTAAAGAGACTTGCCGGTAACGAGATTGAACTAGGTATTGGATACCGACGATCGAATCTCGGGCAAGTAACATACCGATGACAAAGGGAACAACTTATGTTGTTATGCGGTCTGACCGATAAAGATCTTCGTAGAATATGTAGGAGCCAATATGAGCATCTAGGTTCCGCTATTGGTTATTGACCGGAGACGAGTCTCGGTCATGTCTACATTGTTCTCGAACCCGTAGGGTCCGGACGCTTAAGGTTTCGATGACAGTTATACTATGAGTTTATGAGTTTTGATGTACCGAAGGAGTTCGGAGTCTCGGATGTGATCACGGACATGACGAGGAGTCTCGAAATGGTCGAATCAATAAAGATTGATATATTGGAAGCCTATGTTTGGATATCGGAAGTGTTCCGGGTGAAATCGGGATTTTATCGGAGTACCGGGAGGTTACCGGAACCCCCCCGGGAGGTATATGGGCCTTAGTGGGCCTTAGTGGAAGAGAGGAGAGGTGGCCAGAGATGGGTCGCGCGCCTCTCCCCCCCCTTGGTCCGAGTAGGACAAGGAGAGGGGGCCGGCCCCCTTCCTCCTCTCTCTCCTCTTTCCCCCCTCCACGAATCCTATTCCAACTAGGAAAGGGGGGAGTCCTACTCCCGGAGGGAGTAGGACTCCTCCTGGCGCGCCTCCTCTTGGCCGCCCCCCCCTTTGAGCCTTTATATATGGAGGCAGGGGCACCCCCTAGAGACACAAGTTGATCCACGTGATCATATTCTTAGCCGTGTGCGGTGCCCCCTTCCACCATAGTCCTCGATAATATTGTAGCAGTGCTGAGGCGAAGCCCTGCGACATTAGTACATCAAGATCGTCACCACGCCGTCGTGCTGACGGAACTCTTCTCCGACACTTTGCTGGATCGGAGTCCGGGGATCGTCATCGAGCTGAACGTGTGCTAGAATTCGGAGGGGCCGTAGTTTCGGTGCTTGATCAGTCGGGCCGTGAAGACGTACGACTACATCAACCGTGTTGTCATAACACTTCCGCTTTTGGTCTATGAGGGTACGTAGACAACAATCTCCCCTCTCGTTGCTATGCATCACCATGATCTTGCGTGTGCGTAGGAATTTTTTTGAAATTACTACGTTCCCCAACAGTGGTATCAGAGCCTAGGTTTTATGTGTTGATGTTATATGCACGAGTAGAACACAAGTGAGTTGTGGGCGATATAAGTCATACTGCTTACTAGCATGTCATACTTTGGTTCGGCGGTATTGTTGGACGAAGCGGCCCAGACCGACATTACGCGTACGCTTACGTGAGACCGGTTCTCCTAACGTGCTTTGCACATAGGTGGCTTGCGGGCGACAGTTTCTCCAACTTTAGTTGAACTGAGTGTGGCTACGCCCGGTCCTTGCGAAGGTTAAAACAGCACCAACTTGACAAACTATCATTGTGGTTTTGATGCGTAGGTAAGATTGGTTCTTGCTTAAGCCCGTAGCAGCCATGTAAAAACTTGCAACAACAAAGTAGAGGACGTCTAACTTGTTTTTGCAGGGCATGTTGTGATGTGATATGGTCAAGACATGATGCTAAATTTTATTGTATGAGATGATCATGTTTTGTAACCAAGTTATCGGCAACTGGCAGGAGCCATATGGTTGTCGCTTTATTGTATGCAATGCAATCGCGCTGTAATGCTTTACTTTATCACTAAGCGGTAGCGATAGTCGTGGAAGCATAAGATTGGCAAGACGACAACGATACTACAATGGAGTTCAAGGTGTCGCGCCGGTGACGATGGTGATCACGACGGTGCTTCGGAGATGGAGATCACAAGCACAAGATGATGATGGCCATATCATATCACTTATATTGATTGCATGTGATGTTTACCTTTTATGCATATTATCTTGCTTTGATTGACGGTAGCATTATAAGATGATCTCTCACGAATTATCAAGAAGTGTTCTCCCTGAGTATGCACCATTGCGAAAGTTCTTCGTGCTGAGACACCACGTGATGATCGGGTGTGATAGGCTCTACGTTCAAATACAACGGGTGCAAAACAGTTGCACACGCAGAATACTCAGGTTATACTTGACGAGCCAAGCATATACAGATATGGCCTCGGAACACGGAGACCAAAAGGTCGAGCATGAATCATATAGTAGATATGATCAACATAGTGATGTTCACCAATGAAACTACTCCATCTCACGTGATGATCGGACATGGTTTAGTTGATTTGGATCACGTGATCACTTAGAGGATTAGAGGGATGTCTATCTAAGTGGGAGTTCTTAAAGTAATATGATTAATTGAACTTAAATTTATCATGAACTTAGTCCTGGTAGTATTTTGCAAATCATGTTGTAGATCAATAGCTCGCGTTGTTGCTTCCCTGTGTTTATTTTGATATGTTCCTAGAGAAAATTGTGTTGAAAGATGTTAGTAGCAATGATGCGGATTGGATCCGTGATCTGAGGTTTATCCTCATTGCTGCACAGAAGAATTATGTCCTTGATGCACTGCCAGGTGACAGACCTATTGCAGGAGCAGATACAGACTTTATGAACGTTTGGCTAGCTCAATATGATGACTACTTGATAGTTTAGTGCACCATGCTTAAATGACTTAGAATCAGGACTTCAAAGACCTTTTGAACGTCATGGACCATATGAGATGTTCCAGGAGTTGAAGTTAATATTTCAAGCAAATACCCGAGTTGAGAGATATGAAGTCTCCAACAAGTTCTATAGCTAAAAGATGGAGGAGAATCGCTCAACTAGTGAGCATGTGCTCAGATTGTCTGGGTACTACAATTGCTTGAATCAAGTGGGAGTTAATCTTCTAGATAAAATAGTGATTAACAGAATTCTCTAGTCACCATCACCAAGTTAGTAGAACTTCGTGATGAACTATGATATGCAAGGGATAACGGAAACGATTCCCAAGCACTTCGTAATGCTGAAATTGACGAAGGTAGAAATCAAGAAAAACATCAAGTGTTGATGGTAGACAAGACCACTAGTTTCAAGAAAAGGGCAAAAGGAAGAAGGAGAACTTCAAGAAGAACGGAAAGCAAGTTGCTGCTCAAGTGAAGAAGCCCAAGTTTGGTCCTAAGCCTGAGACTAAGTGCTTCTATTGCAAAGGGACTGGTCACTGGAAGCGGAACTACCCCAAGTGATTGGCGGATAAGAAGGATGGCAAAGTGAACACAGGTATATTTGATATACAGATTAGTGATGTGTATTTTACTAGTGTTCATAGCAACCCATCGGTATTTGATACTGGTTCAGTTGCTAAGAGTAGTAACTCGAAACGGGAGTTGCAGAATGAACAGAAACTAGTTAAGGGTGAAGTGACAATGTGTGTTGGAAGTAGTTCCAAGATTGATATGATCATCATCGCACACTCCCTATACTTTCGGGATTAGTGTTGAAACTAAATAAGTGTTATTTGGTGTTTGCGTTGAGCATGAATATGATTTGATCATGTTTATTGCAATACGGTTATTCATTAAAGTCAGAGAATAATTGTTGTTCTGTTTACATGAATAAAACCTTCTATGGTCATACACCCAATGAAAATAGTTCGTTGGATCTCGATCGTAGTGTTACACATAATATTGAAGCCAAAAGATGCAAAGTTAATAATGATAGTGCAACTTATTTGTGGCACTGCCGTTTAGGTCATATCGGTGTAAAGCGCATGAAGAAACTCCATACTGATGGACTTTTGGAACCACTTGATTATGAATCACTTGGTACTTGCGAACCATGCCTCATGGGCAAGATGACTAAGACTCCGTTCTCTGGAACAATGGAGCGAGAAACAAACTTGATTGGAAATAATACATACTGATGTATGTAGTCCAATGAGTGTTGAGGCTCGCGGCGGGTATCGTTATTTTCTGACCTTCACAGATGATTTGAGCAGATATGAGTATATCTACTTGATGAAACATAAGTCTGAAACATTTGAAAAGTTCAAATAAATTCAGGGTGAAGTGGAAAATCATCGTGACAAGAAAATAAGGTTTCTACGATCTGATCGCGGAGACAAATATTTGAGTTACGAGTTTGGTCTTCAATTAAAACATTGTGGAATAGTTTCACAAACTCATGCCACCTGGAACACCACAGCATAATGGTGTGTCCGATCATCATAACCGTACTTTATTGGATATAGTCCAATCTATGATTTCTCCTACCGATCTACCACTATCATTTTGGGGTTATGCATTAGAGACAGCTGCATTCATATTAAATAGGGCACCATCTAAATCCGTTGGGACGACACCGTATGAACTATGGTTTGGCAAGAAACCTAAGCTGTCGTTTCTTAAAGTTTGAGGTTGCAATGCTTATGTGAAAAAGTTTCAACTTGATAAGCTCAAACCTAAATCGGAGAAGTGCGTCTTCATAGGATATCCAAAGGAAACTATTGGATACACCTTCTATCACAGATCCGAAGGCAAGACTTTTGTTGCTAAATTCGGAAACTTTCTAGAGAAGGAGTTTTCTCTCGAAAGAAGTGAGTGGGAGGAAAGTAGAACTTGATGAGGTAACTGTACCTGCTCCCTTATTGGAAAGTAGTTCATCACAGAAATCTGTTCTTGTGACTACTACACCAATTAGTAAGGAAGCTAATGATGATGATCATGTAACTTCAGATCAAGTTACTACCGAATCTCGTAGGTAAACTAGAGTGAGATCCGCACCAGAGTGGTACGGTAATCCTGTTCTGGAAGTCATGTTACTTGACCATGACGAGCCTACGAACTATGAGGAAGCGATGATGAGCCCAGATTCCGCGAAATGGCTTGAGGCCATGAAATCTGAGATATGATCCATGTATGAGAACAAAGTATGGACTTTGATGGATTTGGCCGATGATCGGCAAGCCATAGAAAATAAATGAATCTTCAAGAGGAAGACGGACGCTGATAGTAGTGTTACTATCTACAAAGCTAGAATTGTCACAAAAGGTTGTCGACAAGTTCAAGGTGTTGACTACGATGAGAGTTTCTCACTCGTATCTATGCTTAAGTCTGTCCGAATCATGTTAGCAATTGCCGCTTTTTATGAAATCTGGCAAATGGATAAACAAAACTGAATTCCTTAATGGATTTCTTAAAGAAGAGTTGTATATGATACAACCAGAAGGTTTTGTCAATCCTAAAAGTGTTAACAAAATATGCAAGCTCCAGCGATCCATCTATGGACTAGTGCAAGCATCTCGGAGTTGGAATATATGCTTTGATAAGTTGATCAAAGCATATAGTTTTATACAGACTTGCGGTGAAGCCTGTATTTACAAGAAAGTGAGTGAGAGCACTACAACATTTCTGATAAGTATATGTGAATGACATATTGTTGGTCGGAAATAATGTAGAATTATTCTGCAAAGCATAAAGGAGTGTTTGAAAGGAGTTTTTTTCCCAAAGAAAAACCTCGGTGAAGCTGCTTACATATTGAGCATCAAGATCTATAGAGATAGATCAAAACACTTGATAAGTTTTTTCAACGAGTACATACCTTGACAAAATTTTGAAGTAGTTCAAAATGGAACAGTCAAAGAAAGAATTCTTGCCTGTGTTACAAGGTGTGAAATTGAGTAAGACTCAAAGCCCGACCACGGCAGAAAATAGAAAGAGAATGAGAGTCATTCCCTATGCCTTGGCCATAGGTTCTATAAAGTATGCCATGCTGTGTAGCAGACCTATTGTATACCCTACACTAATTTTGGCAAGGGAGTACAATAGTGATCTAGGAGTAGATCACTGGACAGCGGTCAAAATTATCCTTAGTGGAATAAGGATATGTTTCTTGATTATGGAGGTGACAAAAGGTTTGTCGTAAAAGGTTACGTCGATGCAAGTTTTGACACTAATCTAGATGACTCTAAGTCTCAATCTAGATACATATTGAAACTGGGAGCAATTAGCTAGAGCAGCTCCGTGTAGAGCATTGTAGACATAGAACTTGCAAAATACTTACGGATCTGAATGTGACAGACCCGTTGACTAAAATTATCTCACAAGCAAAACATGATCACACCTTAGTACTCTTTGGGTGTTAATCACATAGATATGTGAACTAGATTACTGACTCTAGTAAACCCTTTGAGTGTTGGTCACATGACGATGTGAACTATGGGTGTTAATCACATGGTGATGTGAACTATTGCTGTTAAATCACATGGCGATGTGAACTAGATTATTGACTCTAGTGCAAGTGGGAGACTGAAGGAAATATGCCCTAGAGGCAATAATAAAGTTATTATTTATTTCCTTATTTCATGATAAATGTTTATTATTCATGCTAGAATTGTATTAACCGGAAACATAATACATGTGTGAATACATAGACAAACAGAGTGTCACTAGTATGCCTCTACTTGACTAGCTCATTAATCAAAGATGGTTATGTTTCCTAACCATAGACAAAGAGTTGTTATTTGATTAATGGGATCACATCATTAGATGAATGATCTGATTGACATGACCCATTTCATTAGCTTAGCACCCGATCGTTTAGTATGTTGCTATTGCTTTCTTCATGACTTATACATGTTCCTATGACTATGAGATTATGCAACTCCCGTGTGCCGGAGGAACACTTTGTGTGCTACCAAACGTCACAACGTAACTGGGTGATTATAAAGGTGCTCTACAGGTGTCTCCAAAGGTACATGTTGGCTTGGCGTATTTCGAGATTAGGATTTGTCACTCCGATCGTCGGAGAGGTATCTCTGGGCCCTCTCGGTAATGCACATCACTTAAACCTTGCAAGCATTGCAACTAATGAGTTAGTTGCAGGATGATGTATTACAGAACGAGTAAAGAGACTTGCCGGTAACGAGATTGAACTAGGTATTGGATACCGACGATCGAATCTCGGGCAAGTAACATACCGATGACAAAGGGAACAACGTATGGTTTTATGCGGTCTGACCGATAAAGAACTTCGTAGAATGTGTAGGAGCCAATATGAGCATCCAGGTTCCGCTATTGGTTATTGACCGGAGACGAGTCTCGGTCATGTCTACATTGTTCTCGAACCCGTATGGTCCGCACGCTTAAGGTTTCGATGACAGTTATATTATGAGTTTATGAGTTTTGATGTACCGAAGGAGTTCGGAGTCCCGGATGTGATCACGGACATGACGAGGAGTCTCAAAATGGTCGAGACGTAAAGATTGATATATTGGAAGCCTATGTTTGGATATCGGAAGTGTTCCAGGTGAAATCGGGATTTTACGGGAGTACCGTGAGGTTACCGGAACCCCCCTGGGAGGTATATGGGCCTTAGTGGGCCTTAGTTGAAGAGAGGAGAGGTGGCCAGAGATGGGCCGCACGCCTCTCCCCCCTTGGTCCGAATAGGACAAGGAGAGGGTGCCGGCCCCCCTTCCTCCTCTCTCTCCTCTTTCCCCCCTCCACGAATCCTATTCCAACTAGGAAAGGGGGGGAGTCCTACTCTCGGAGGGAGTAGGACTCCTCCTGGCGCGCCTCCTCTTGGCTGGCCGGCCCCCCTTTGAGCCTTTATATACGGAGGCAGGGGCACCCCCTAGAGACACAAGTTGATCCATGTGATCATATTCTTAGCCGTGTGCGGTGCCCCCTTCCACCATAGTCCTCGATAATATTGTAGCAGTGCTTAGGCGAAGCCCTGCGACATTAGTACATCAAGATCGTCACCACGCCGTCGTGCTGACGGAACTCTTCCCCGACACTTTACTGGATCGGAGTCCGGGGATCGTCATCGAGCTGAACGTGTGCTAGAACTCGTAGGTGCCGTAGTTTCGGTGCTTGATCGGTCGGGCCGTGAAGACGTACGACTACATCAACCGCGTTGTCATAACACTTCCGCTTTCGGTCTACGAGGGTACGTAGACAACACTCTCCCCTCTCATTGCTATGCATCACCATGATCTTGCGTGTGCGTAGGAAATTTTTTGAAATTACTACGTTCCCCAACATTCAGATGTTCATAGTGAGAAATATCAATGCGCACTTTCTGTTTCTCCAACGCCTCTTGTTTCGCCGTGTGACGAGCTAACACGATGGGATTTCCTGGCTCAATAAAGCGGCTCCCGGTGATTAGAACGTCTTGCATAGACGATGAGGGCGGGTTAGCCGAGTTGGCTGGTCCGGTTGCAGAAGGATTCATAGTGGTTTCATCAACTGACGGCTCAAGAGGATTTACTTCATCATTGACAGGCAGGTCTTTTGGAGCATCAGTTAATGGAGAAGATGGCCTTGCCGGTTCAGATGCAAGGACTGGCGGTTCTTCCACCGGCTTAGTTGCCTTTGCCTTCTTGGACTTAGCTTGGCCACTAAGAGAAATGTTGCAGGGCTGTCTGTACAAAGATACAATTCAAAAAACACGGAAAAAAGAGGATTCTTCCTTACCCAAGGGCAGTCTTGAAAGCCGGAAACTGGGTGTGCGATGAGTCGCCAGAAGAGTGAGACACCTCCTGAAAAGATAAAATAAAGTTAAAGTAATGCAAGGGAAAGGATCCATTAAACAGAGTCAAAGACAAAGAAGTAAACCTCATTTCGGCGCTTTTGAGGAGTTTGTTGAAGAATAACAGGCGGTTCGTCTTCGGTCCGAGCTTGCTGACGTCTCTCATGTTGCTTCTTTTTCAAAAGAAAGTGAGGGTCCAGATAAGCCAAAGCGTGGGAAAACCTTACTTTCCGGGTTACGACTCGAAGTTTCTGTCTTGGCAAATGTGCTGAGTCGGAAGAAATAGTTACCTCTTATTCCACGGCCTGACTGGCCCCAGTGTCGTCCAGGTAATGATCAGTGTTAATAAGATTATTAAAGAGTTGGCCAAGGGAGTCAAGGGCTACCTCCGACTCAGAAGTATCGTCAAGTTTCATCATGTCTTCAGCGGTGCTCTTCTTCTTCTTTTTGGACCTCCGGGTCGTTTTCTTGGCGGTTATGGCGGCGACTCTTGCTTTCTTGGCAGCTTCGTGGTCATATTTAACTTTCCAGAAATCAGATTTGGCCTGCGAACAGGTAAAAACAAGATGAAAGGTCATGCAAGTGTTAAATAATACGGCTGGAAAAAATACAAAGGAGAGAGATCAGAGTCTCCTTACTTCTGGCACCGGGTTAAGCTTGCAGAAAGGGTTTAACCCGACGGTACTACAGTCTTTGTATTTTTCGTTCACCAGAAGGAACAATATCTTCTTCCGTCAATTGAACGGAGCTGTGACGAAGAGAGTCATCTGGGCCTCCACCATACTCGTACATCAATTTTGATCGAGGACTTAGAGGAATAACCCGCCATGAGATCCAGCAGCGGATCAGGTCAACTCCGGTCAAACCATTCCCTAATAAGGTGTTAATCCTTTTTATGGATGGGATCAACTTGCTACGTTCGGCAGCCGTAAGCTTATCAGGGAGCGCTAATTTGGAGTCAAGACGCTCGGCGCGATAAACCGGCAATGGCTTCTCGTTTGCTGGTGAAGTGTCTTGACAGTAGAACCAAGTCTGGTTCCAGTCTTTGGGATCACTCAGCAAGACTATGAGGGGGAAAACAGCGCCCTGCCGACGCTGAATGGAGATGCCTCCAAGCTCCAAGCTAAGGCCGTTGGTGCATTCGTTCTGCCGGTTCAGGTAAAAGTATTCTCTAAACAGTTCCACGGTCGGCTCTTCCTGAAGGTATACTTCACAGAGTACTTGGAAGTTGCAGATGTTAGATATGGAATTGGGTCCGATATCTTGAGGGTGAAGTTTGAAAAAGTGGAGGACATCTCTAAAGAACTCTGAGCCAGGCGGTGAAAAGCCACGGTTCATGTGGTCAGTAAAGACAATTACCTCACCATTTTGTGGATTGGGCCGTTCCTTGTCCGGATCAGGTGCACAGTAGGAAATGACATTTTTTCCTAGCAAAAATCCTATGGAGAAGAACTCCTTCAAACATTCCTCAGTCACGGTTGAGGGAACCCAGTTGCAGACAGTCGACGCTTTGGAAGGCATAGTGTTCAAAAACGCACTGAAAGCAAGGTAACATGCCGGTTCAGTTCAATAAATATGATGAAGGTACAAGATGATACAGAGGAGTAATGACGGCTTAATTAAGGGCTAATGTCATATAAGGAAAAGTAAGCCGACACAGTAAGCCTCCATGACTACAGGCATTTAAGAAATACCGGCAGCAGGAATTGGTTAAGTATGGAGACAAACAAGTTTCTTAACTTATGGATATTGATATGAATCAAATGGCTATTCAAAATGAAAAAAATTCCTAGACCTAAAAATACGGCCCAGATGAGTTCATCAGCTCTCAAAAGATATCTGTGCAAAGGAAGGAGATCTACTAACATCTAAAATGGATGAAAAACAACTACCACATGAACATATGTTCTCTTTGGATCAAGAAGAAGCCGTAGTATAAGAACTACAAGGAAACCAAGATGAACTGCGAAGAACACGCAGAAACCCTAATGTAGATCTGAGGAGCAGGAAGGTGAGCACTTACAACCGCGGATCTTCTGCGGAGGTCGCCGCCGTTCTCTGGACCGATTCGGGTTGATGCAGCGGCCAAGGTCGACGGAGACGGAGGTGAAGCGCGACGGCGGCGAAGCTCGAGCAGCAGGAGGGTTGCGAGAGGAAGAAGACGGAGAGAAAGAGGAATGAGGAAGACCGGGGCGTGCCTATTTATAAGGTAAAAGGTGAACAGACGGGCACGAAAATCGAGGAAGAGCCGAATAATGGTTATCTAACTAGATGGACGCCTCAATTCTCGAAAGGCATTAAAGATGAAGATCCGTTGGGAGATGAAGTCATCTAAGTTTTTCATATTTTCTGAAGATGACACCATGGTGGGTTACAAAAACCTCTACGAGAATAAGAGCATGGATTTCGCCTAAGTATTGAAGATTGACCAAGAACAAAGTTCAAAGTCAACCTGGGGCCTAATGTTGGGGATATAACTATCAGTTAAGACCCGCCCAGGAGGGGCCGGGTCAGCCCCAATGGCAGGTTACAAAGGGAGCCCAGTAAACATTAAGATGATAGTTTATCAAATCTTATAGAAAGCCTAAAAGGCCTAGAGGCGGCTTAAAGGCCCAATATTGTAAACCGCCGTATGTAAGGAAAGACTTGTAAAGAAAGGCATGTAAAAGAAGTCACCAAGCTGGACACGATTTATGAGCCGGCCGGGACTCTGTAGGCCACCAGGCGTCAACACGTGTATATAAGGGGACGGCCCGGTGGCGGTTTAGGGAAAGAAAACAAGAGATCGATAACCAAGCCGGCGAGTTAGCCTCTCGGTGACCGAAACCCCAGCAATACCAAACACAACTAGACGTAGGCTTTTACCTTCGTCATAAGGGGCCGAACTAGTATAAAACCTCTCGTGTCCTTTGTCCCAATTAACCCCTTTAAGCTTCCTAGTTGCGATGGCCCTATGACTAAGTCCTTCCACTAGGACATCTGCCGTGACAATTCCATGACAGGTTTTGTTGTGTCTTCTAAGGGTGTTCATGTTGATGAAGCTAAAGTTGATGCTATTAAAACTTGGCCACAACCAACCAACTTGCAACAAGTGCGTAGCTTCCCTGGATTAGCTGGATTCTACCATAGATTCATTAAGGTTTTAGCACTATTGCATCACCATTGCACTCATTGAGTAAGAAGAATGCATCATTTGTTTGGGGACCATCCCAAGATACCTCATTTCACGAGCTTAAGAATTTTCTTACCAATGCTCCATTTGCTTGCATTGCCCAATTTTGATATTACTTTCGAAGTGCATTGCGATGCTAGTGGTAATGGCATAAGAAGTGTGTTGATGCAAGAGAAGCGCCCAATCGCATAATTTAGCGAGAAACTTTCTGGAGCGCAACTTAACTACCCCATTTATGACCAAGAGTTATATGCTTTAGTGAGAGTCTTGCATGTGTGGGAGCATTATCTCCGTCCTCGTGAATTTGTCATCCATACAGACCATGAGACGCTTAAATACCCTAAAGGTCAAACAAATTTGAATAAGCAACATGCCAAATGGAGTGAGTTCATTGAGTCATTTCCTTATGTGATCAAGTACATCAAAGCTAAGGAAAATGTTGTGGCGGACGCTCTTTCCCGCAAATGCATGCTTATAACTCAACCTGAACTGAATGTCATAGGATTTGAGCACATAAAAGACTTATATGCACATGATATTTCATTTGCCATTCCTTATGCAAAATGTCTAACGTATCACACTTGGGAGCGACATTATATCAAGAATGATTATCTAATGAGAGCTAACAAGCTTTGTATCCTCGAGTCTTCTCTTCGTTTGTTGCTTTTGCAAGAGGCTCACAATGGAGGACTTACGAAACACTTTGGACGTGACAAGACATTCACTACGCTCTCTAAGAACTACTTTTGGCCCAAGATGTTTAGTGACGTTTCACGATACAACAACCGTTGCTCTACATGTTGCAAAGCTAAGTCTAAGGCTCAATCCCATGGTCTCTATATGCCACTTCCTATTCCGTATCACCCATGGGAAGATATTAGTATGGACTTTGTGCTTGGTTGACTAGGAGTCGAAATGTAAAGGATTCGGTATTTGTTGTTGTGGACCGTTTCGCTAAGATGGCACACTTTATTCCATGTAACAAGATAGATGATGCTTCACATGTTGCAAATTTCCTTTGTAGGGAAATCTCATGTCTACATGGAGTGCACAAGACTATTGTCTCAGACCACGACGTCCAGTTCCTTACCTACTTTTGGAAGACACTACGCGCCAAGCTCGGAATCAAGCTACTCTTCACTTTGGCATGCCATCAAAAAACCGACGACCAAACAAAGGTCACCGACCAGACGCTATCAACTCTCCTCCATGTGTTGATAAAAAAGAACATCAAGGAGTGGGAGGAATGCTTACCCATCGCCGAGTACGCCTACAACCAAGCAAGACACTCGACGACTCGCAAGTCCCCCTTCGAGGTCATCTATGGTTTCAATCCGTTGTCCCCATTGGACATTCTACCACTACCTCTACAAGAGTGCATTAACATGGACGCGAGTGCACGAGCGAGCTATATCAAGAAGATACATGAAGATACAAGACAAGTAATCGAGCACCAAGTACACCAGCTCGCGACCAAGCTCAACATCAACAAGCAACCCATGATATTCAACATTGGAGATCTTGTGTGGCTACACCTTTGCAAGGAATGCTTCCCCAATGAACACAAGTCCAAGCTACTACCTCGAGCCGACGGACCCTTCAAGGTGATCGCACGCTACCACAACAATGTATACAAGATTGACATACCACATGACAAGTACAACGTGAGCGGCATCTTCAATGTCAAGGTGAAAGGATCGATATGGTTGACTAGAGGGGGGGGGGTGAATAGGCAACTAACAATTTTTAGCTTTTCTTTACCAAATTAAACTTCACATCAAAATAGGTTTTATAGATATGTAACTAGGTGAACAACTTATATGATGCACCAACAACAAGCACACAAGCAAGCAAGGGATACAACACAAAATAAGCTTGCACAAGTAAAGGTAACAGATAAACAAGAGTGGAGCCGGTCGAGACGAGGATGTTTTACCGAAGTTCCTTCCCTTTGAGAGGAAGTACGTCTCCGTTGGAGAGGTGTGGAGGCACAATGCTCCCCAAGAAGCCACTAGGGCCGTCGTATTATCCTCACGCCCTCACACAATGCGAGATGTCGTGATTCCACTATTGGTGCCCTTGTAGGCGGTGACCAAACCTTTACAAACAAGATTGGGGCTATCTCCACAACTTAATTGGAGGCTCCCAACGACACCACAAAGCTTCATCACAATGGAATATGGCTCTGCGGTGACCTCAACCGTCTAGGGTGCTCAAACACCCAAGAGTAACAAGATACACAAGGGATTAGTGGGGGGAATCAAATTTCTCATGGTGGAAGTGTAGATCGGATCCTTCTCAACCAATCCCTAGAAAATCAACAAGTTTGATTGGCTAGGGAGAGAAATCGGGCGAAAATGGAGCTTGGGGAGGGAAGAGGTAGTCTTCTTGGGGAAGCAGACCCCCTTTACATAGTGGGAGAAAAGATCCAACCGTTACCCCCTCACTCAGCCCGCGAGATGCGGTACTACCGCACACGCTCGCGGTAGTACCACAAGGTGCTACAGTACTACTGCTTATCGTTGCGGTACTACCGCTCGTGCGGTAGAGGCCAGATGAGGTCCTGTTGCACTAGGCAACGAGCGGTAGCCGCCGGAGCGGTATCACCGCGCGCCCCTATGGTACTACCGCAGGGCAGGCCTCTATTAGCACTAGAAAAATGCATGTAATTAATAAATTACTTACGTGACTAGTTCCCCTGAGTTTAGGACTATGCAAAATTCTGGCACGGTACTACCACTCATAGGTAGCGGTACTACCGCGTAGGGGTGGAAGTAAAAAATTACTTTCGTGCCTACTTCCGCATGCGCTAGCATCAGGGCTAGAGGCAGCGGTACTACCACTCACCAGGAGTGGTACTACCGCTTGGCGCGGTAGTACTGCAAGCCCGAGCGGTACTACCACGTGCCCCTGCAGTACTACTGCTCCCTCGAGCAGTACTACCGCACGCCACAGAGGCTTTAGCACTTGGCAACCTTCAAATCGCAGAGACAAGGATAAACGAATGGTGCTCCATCGAAGCGAAGGAAAGATGGTGCAAAGAAATAGATGTGTACGTGTTGATTCCACCCTAACCTTTCCAAAGCGCCCCCCTCTTAATAGTATGGCTTTCCTACGACTCAAATCCACCGAAAAGAAATGTAGAGAACTGCCGTCTTCGATAGGTTCCGAGGGGCACCGAATCATCTTGTGCCTAGACATGAGATATCTGAAATGCTCAACACACACAATTAGTCCGCAAATGCACTGTCATCAATCACCAAAACCACATAGGGAGAAATATGCCCTTACAATCTCCCCTTTTTTGGTGGATTGATGATAATACGGGATTTGCACAAAGGGATATAAATTGAACATAGGCAAACCCAACCTCTATAAAATATAGACAAGCTCCCCCCTAGATGTCTGCATTCTAGAGATATTCTTTGGACTGCAACCCACACTAGGATCAGCACTCCCCCTATATTTTATAGACAAGGAAAACCTTGCAACAATATAAGTGACACTAATCATGGAAGCATGATATAGTAAGTGAGCATGAAGAAAAGGGCACAAGATAAAATAAGCTCACAATCTACTAAACATACTAGACAATAAAAGATAAGCTTGAGGGCATATGTCTCACACCATATGATAGAATAAGTCTTCTGGTCTCACACGCACACAACACAAACAAAGGCAACGAAGCAACGAAAGTTCAACGAAACGAAAGCAAAGACAACAACAAAGAACTCGCAAATCCTACACTCTCTCCCCCTTTGGCATCGAGACACTGAAAAGGCAGAGAGGACACCTAAGACACAAGTGGTAGCTCCCACTGCAGTGATCAACCAACAATCTCTTCATTTGTCTTGGCAGCAGGAATGGACTCCTCCTCTGACTCAGTCCACTAATAGCCCTACTTCGCCATCCAGGCAGCCTCAGGAGTGATGTTCTTCTCTGACCCGCTCGAGACGTGCTCACCAAGCTTCCTCGAAATCCGCTTGTCACATTGGCGACTCTCCTTCTAAGAAACGTGAGTCTACTACTGCCCCTTGGTCTGCATATAGAACAGAGCCTTCATCTTGGCCTTGAGCTTCTTAGCCCAAGATGGCTCAGCAGAGGGAGGAGTGTACCCCTCAGAACTGGCATCCGCCTCCTCCTCCCCAATCTCATCATCATCAACATCCATGCGTGCAGCCTCGGCCTCAGCCTGGGTAGTGGTCTTAGCCCACTTTTTCTTCTGGCGCAGCTTGATGGGCTCATGGCGAATCTAGTTGGGAGCAAGAAACTCTTCTCCCGGAAAGAGCTTCTCCCAAGTCTTCGAGATAAAGAGGTGCAAATAAGGTCCATAGATGGGCATCTTACGATGGAACACAGCAAACTGAAGCTCACTCCACATGATATGAGAGACATAAAGTGGTTCAGGTTGTTGGAGACGCGCTTCCTCACAAATGAGCATCATGTCCACAAGATAGGAATGCACCTTGCCCTTATCGCCTATGTGAGGAAAAAGAGAGTTGCGGAAGATCCGGTGCATGATGTCAAGAAATGGGTTCATCACAAAAGTCTTCTTGTTATTGGGTAACTTCTTCTCAACAAGGTAGGGTTGAAGCTTGTTCTTGGAGGCAGACTCGGGGTTGGCATGTGGATGGACACCAATGGGCACATCTAGCCCCTCATCACGAACATGCAACAGATCCATGAACTCCTTCCACTCAGCAGTCAGCCTCTTCCCATTTGCCATCCAAGTCATGGTCCGCTTCTCATCCGTGTGGAAGTGGACAAAAGCAAAGAACTGAGCCACAATCTCCAGGTCAAAGTCAAGGTGGAACATGAGGATTCCCACCAAGTGTACAGGTGCTACCTGATAGGATTATCCATAGGGGAGCTGAAAAGGAAAAAAAGAAAGAAAACAAAAAGGTACACAAACGTTGGAGTCCTACAGCTCCAGCCGCAAATTGTTCTCATTGTAATTTAATTAGTATGTCAAGGCGCATTGATACATGTGGTGCGATAAGCAACGAGCTTTTTGACATGTCGAAACCAAGGGAGAGCTGCGTGTGGGTCCTGAAAAATAGGTGAAGTTATCGTTAACGGAATCACCTAAAAAGTCCCCCATACGTCTGCGTTTCTCGCCGTCTTGGTGTGTTTAGCCTTCAAGAGGACCGATGACCAGGCCATCAGATGGTGCCTGTGGGATTGAGACCTGAAAATGAAACAAGTAAAAATGAAAGTATATGTGTATCCGACATCAGTTGAGCCATACTACAGACCACAAGCTAGCTATGCCTCCGTCGATGCCCATGGGATTTTGAGCGCGTAGTTATGTACACGCGGCACGAATGCCACCACTTGATCGGAACTGCAACGGAGGCCGAATTGCTAGTCGAGCTCCTGATGAGCCGAGCTCTCCTCCTGCAAAGTAGTTCGGACCCTCTTAACGGTGTCCATGGGCTCGACAGCTGAGTTAAGGTTCTGCTTGAGAAGGCCGCTCTGTACTTCTGCTGCTAAGGCAGCTGTGTGATCTTCTATATGGAGGAAGCGTTCTGTATTTCCGTTAACTGTTATGACACCGCGTGGACCTGGCATCTTGAGCTTGAGATAAGCATAGTGTGGTACCGCGTTGAATCGAGCGAACGTAGTTCGTCCGAGCAGTGCATGATAGCCGCTGCGAAATGGGACGAGATCGAAGATTAACTCCTTGCTTTAGAAGTTGTCCGGAGATCCGAAGACAACCTCGAGTGTGATTGAGCCCGTACAGCGGGCCTCTACACCTGGTATGACTCCTTTAAAGGTAGTCCTTATAGGCTTGATCCTTGATGGGTTAATGCCCATTTTTTGCGCTGTATCCTGATATAGCAGATTAAGGCTGCTACCTCCGTCCATAAGGACGCGAGTCAGGTGGAACCTATCAATTATTGGGTCTAAGACCAGTGTGGCTGAGCCACCATGCCGGATACTGGTCGGATTATCCCGGCGATCAAAAGTGATCAGGCATGACAACCATGGATTAAATTTTGGGGCGACTGGCTCTATCGCATAGACGTCCCTGAGCGCACGCTTGCGCTCCCTCTTGGGGATGTGGGTAGCATATATCATGTTCACCGTTTTGACCCGAGGGGCAAACTTCTTCTGTCCCCCTGTGTTCGGTTGCTGGGACTCTTCGTCATCGTCCTCGCTTTGCGATCCCTCTTCCCTATTCTCAGCGTTTAATTTGCCGACATGTTTAAAAACCCAGCAATCTCTGTTTGTATGATTGGGTGGCTTGTCTAGGGTGCCATGAATCTGGCACGGGCGATCAAGTATGCGGTCCAAGCTGGATGGGCCTGAATTGTTCTTTTGGAATGGCTTCTTCTGCTGACCGGGCTTAGAACCCCTGAATCCGGCATTGACTATCGTGTCCTCGTTGTTATCACTTTTGTTTTGGCGCTTGTATCTATTGCGTCAAGATTTGTCTTTGCTAGTTTTAGCTTCAGGGGTACCGGCATCGCTTGTGTTGTTTTTTCTACGGGCCAACCAACTGTCCTCGCCCGCACAAAAGCGGGTCATGAGTGCCATGAGGGCTGCCATGGATTTTGGCTTTTCTTGGCTGAGGTGGCGAGCGAGCCATTCGTCGCAGATGCTGTGTTTGAAGGCTGCTAGGGCTTCGGCATATGGACAATTGACGATTTGGCTCTTTTTAGTTAAGAACCTAGTCCAGAATTTCCTGGCGGACTCTCCATGCTGTTGAACTATATGGCTTAAGTCATTAGCGTCTGGAGGTCGAACATATGTACCTTGGAAGTTATCGAGGAAGGCTTCTTCCAAGTCCTCCCAGCTGCCAATGGAATTTGTAGGCAGACTATTGAGCCAGTGCCGAGCTGGCCCCTTGAGTTTTAAAGGGAGGTATTTGATGGCGTGGAGGTCATCACCGCGGGCCATATGAATGTGGAGAATTAAGTCTTCGATCCACACCGCAGGGTCTGTGGTTCCATCCTATGATTCTATATTCACAGGTTTGAACCCTTATGGGAATTCATGATCCAGGACCGCATCCGTGAAGCAATGAGGGTGTGCGGCGCCTTTATATCGCGTCGTATCGCGACGTAGCTTGGATGGAGTCCGTCTGCGGTTTTTGGCCCGCGCGTGACTAAGTTTGTCACGTCTGAATAGGTGGCCGTCGTCGCGTGTCGAGGCACCCCCTCGCGATCCGTAGATTGATCTAGTGTGTCCTGGTTTATTGTTCAGGGTTTGCCGGAGGTCATATGTATGCCCATGGGCTAATTTACCTCTGCCTATTCGCTGAGGCGGGGCTGGCTGGTGTTCGGCGTGTGTTGCCGTTTTGTTCCGACCATGTGGTGGTCGGTCCGCCGTATTGTATGATGGAGGTATGTAGTTCGGTGCCTCCTCATCAAACTGAGGTAGCAGTTTGCGCTTTGGGTAGCTTTTGGTTGGGCGCTTGAGGTCGTACTCTTCGGCTGCTACGACGTCGGTCCATTTATCATCGAGCAGATCTTGATCAGCTTGAAGCCGCTGTTGCTTCTTTTTCAGGCTCCTTGCAGTGGCAATTAGCTGGCGCTTGAAGCGCTCCTTCTCAAGAGGTTCCTCAGGCACGATGAAATCCTCGGTGCCGAGGCTCACCTCATACTCGGAGAGCGGAAGGTAGTTATCGTCCTCCGAATCTTCATGCGTGGCCTGTTTACCGGGGCTAAACTGCCCGCCTTCCCGTTCATCATGTTCATTAGCTGTACCTACTGGGTCTTCGTTGTCTTCGGCACCTTCTGGAGTGTTGTCTTCTCCTATGCCGGTACTACTGTCTTTGCTGCGGCGTGACTTAGAGCGGCGCCACTGACGCCAACGCTTGGACTGCATTTCAGAAGTTTTATCCTCAGCTGGATCTTCCATGTCCTCGCCACTATTCTCCTTTGGTGCATCCACCATGTATACATCATACGAGGAAGTGGTCGTCCAGCGTCCGGTGAACGGCGGGTTCTGGACTTATTCTTCTCCGGCATCGTCGTCCATACCGTCGATGTCCTCGGAGTCGTAGTCAAGTTCGTCGGTCAAATCCTCGACCGTGGCTATGAAGTGGGTGGCGGGTGGGAAGCAAAATTCTCCACCGTCATCCCATAGTTCGAGCCGGATATAGTTTGACTGTGAGTCCTCTGTCAAGGACAGGTTCTTTCAAAAGTTTAGCACATCGCCCAAAGGCGAGTTCTGGAAGATGTCCACGGCGCTAAATTCGAAGATCGATAAACGATCAAGCTCGGCGTCCGCAGGCTCACATCACTACAAAAAAAGACACATCCATGACATTTTGGGCCGAACGAATTTTTTTTCTGTCATACATATGACACTTCTATGACGATAATTGTGACAAAACCCGGTATCATCATAGATGTGTTGGGCTCCTACTTCTATGACAAAAAATCATGACAGAAAATGGGCTTTTCGTCCTGGGCGGGCCGGAGACGCAGCTGCATGATATTCTTTGGGCCGTCCATGACGGAAAAAACCATGGTAGAAGCGAGGGCGGGGAAAATTTCGGGGAGTTCTCGGTTACGGTGGGAGGTCAGGGCTGAGCAATGCGCGCTTCTCTCGTACACGTACATGCGTGTGTGCGAGGCGTTGGCTCTAACTGAACCCGAGTGAGGCGTTGGGCTCTAACTGAACCCGAGCGATTGCACTACAGGCTGCACGTTACTGAACCCGAGCGATCGATCGATGGCTGTTAACTAAACCAGATCGAGTGGTTCCTTCACTACTGTTGCTAACTGAAGCCGATCGATGCTGCCTCTGGATGAACAGTGAGTGTTGCAGGGGGGGTGGATGAACAGTTCCCGGTGGGGGTGGATGAACAGGACCCCGTGGTGTTGCCTCTAGATGAACAGGACCCCAATCGATCGAGCCGGTTGGGGCTGGATGAACAGGACCCCGTGGAGGTCTGGATGAATAGGACCACCCCGTGGAGGGCAGGATGAACAGTAGATGGTGGAGGGTAGGATGAACAGTAGCCCGTGGAGGGGTGGTTGAACAGGAGCCCGTGGAGAGGGTTGGTTGAATAGTAGACGGTGGAGTAGCGCGCGGTGGAGGCTGGATGAACAGGAGCCCGTGGATGAACAGTCGCAGGTGGAGGCTGGAGGAGGTCGACGGTGGATGAACTGTAGCTCGTGGAGGTTGGAGGGGGTCGATGGTGGAGATGAACAGTATCCCATGGAGTCCCACTTTGCGGTACGCCACACCCCTCCCGATGAACAGGACCCCTGTTTTGACCGTAGCGCTCCAACACAAGTCTGTTTCGTCCGTTTTGCGGTACGCCACACCCCTCCCAATCAACAGGATCCTCGTTTCGACCGTAGGAGGTCCGTTTCCTCCGTTTTGCGGTATGCCAGACCCCTCCCGATGAAGAGGATCCTGTTTCGAACATGGTCGGTCGAACACAAGGCCGTTTCCTCCGTTCTGCGGTACACCAGGCCTCATTTTCATCGCCTGTTCTGTCCAAGCCCTCCCGATGAACACGGCGCATTCCGTTGCCTCCCCATGAACACGACGCATTCCGTTGCCTCCCCGTGAACACGACGACGACATTGTTTCTCCGTTCCGACCCAACCATGTACACGAGCCCTGGTCGTACGTATGCACGAGTAGGCGTTCGAGACCCCGCCCGTATGTACACATACGTGGCCGTATTTTCTTTCTTTCACCCTGGCCGCCCCTACTACAACACGTGCGTGCCTCTACATCCACCAGTATATATGTAGGTACACGTTCGCGACCAAAATGACAACACTACATATGCTTTGACTAGGTGGGTCCCGACTGTCAGGCACTTCCTTGCGTGCGAAGATGTAGCTGGTGGGTCCCAGCAGTCAGGGGGGCGAAATACGGTGGCCCGTCTGGTGGGTCCTTGCTATCAGGTGGAGGAATAATTATTTTGCACGTAATAAGGAGGCACTTCCTTGCTGCGGCCCTGGACCCAGCTGTCAGCCTCTCCACGTACAGTCCATGTCCGATGGAAGCCGTTCCTTGACCATGTTGACCACGCCGCGCCGAGAGCACCAGGGCGGTGGACGACGGCAAGGCCAAGGAAGGGGATGATGCGGAGCCGGGGAAGACGCGGCAGTGGATGCCCATGCTTAGAGGAGTACGAGGGTTCACTGGTTCGCTGTGGTGTGAGGCTGCCATCGCCGCAGAATAACAGGGGGTGTGGGTGAGTAGAGGGATGGCTTGGCCAGTGGTGGGAGTAGTAGGGGGCGGTGAGGCCTCTGCCGCATCGCAGCCGACCATTGGAGGCAGGAGCACGAGGCACGACCGGCGCTGGTTTGGGCGGCTGGAGCAAGAAGACCAAAGGTTGAAGAAGCACTACGGCCGTTGGATGGACATCGTACGGTCACTGGAGCTAGAATCGTGCATATTAACTAAGTTGACAAAGCCCTTCATCCTCGTCAACTTAGTAGGCCCACAAGTCAGACTGCCACTATACTGGGTCCCAACTAACAGGGGGAGTATTCATTTTTTTGTGCGTAATAAGAAGGCACTTCCTTGCGTGTGAAGATATAGCTGGTGGGTCCGAGCTATCAGCGGTGGTAACGTTTTTTTCACGAAATACAGAAGCCCTTTTGGTGGGTCCCTGATGTCAGGTGGAGGAATCATTCTTTTGCGCATAATAAGGAGGCATTTCCTTGCGTGTGGCCGTGGACCCAGCTGTCGGCCTCTCCACATAAAGTCCACTTCAGATGCATGTCGGTCGTTGACCACGTTGACCAGACCGTGCCGAGAGCACCAGGGCGGTGGACGACGGCGAGGCCTAGGAAGGGAACGACACGGAGGCAGGGAAGACTCGGCAGTTGTTTCCCACGCGGAGGGGAGTACGACTGTATGAGTGTTTACTGGTTCATCTGTCGTCGCCGGAGAATAACAGCAGGTGTGGGTGAGTAGAGGGATGGCTAGGCCAGCGATGGGAGTACGATGGGGCAGTGAGGCCTATGCGGCAGCAGAGCCGGCCATGGGGAGGAGGGAGCAGGCAGTCCCGCCGGCGCCTGTTTGAGCGGCCGGAGCAGGAAGAGCAGAGATTGAAGAAGCACGACGGCCGTTGGATGGCCATCCAACAGTCACTGCTTGTGCGTCAACCTTTTTTTAGGAAAGCCTCAAATATGTGGAAAACAGCATACAGCCCATCTGCCATTATTTCTAATAATTTACAGCCCATTTGCTAATTATTAAGGTTCTTTTTGTTAGCAGTACAGCCCATATTGTGGCCACGGTTAAAAAATTATACGAAATTTTGCATATTTCGGTGCGGTCCGAACTGTTTTTAATCCCGAAATTTGGACTCACATTCAAACTAATTTTAAAATAAATGTATATCGATATAAAACCCAACAAATTCTCCATGCATAAAAATTAATGTAATTTCAAATCTCGAAATGAAAAAAAGATATTTGAAACTAATTGCCGGTTTGATGTGTTTTAAAAATGTACATCCCATTTCTCATTACTGATGGGCCATTTTCTCGGCCAGCTGAATGAAAGCTCTCCTCGTCTTGAAAGATTTTTTTAGCCCAACAGGCCTGACAAAGCGACTTACTTGGCAAATCACAAAAAAACTGGGCTGTGGCCGGGGACCTAGCTATCAGCCTCTCCATGTACAGTACTCTTCCGATGGAATGGCGTTGACCATGCCGCGCCGAGAGCACCAAGGTGGTGGACGACGGCGATGCCTAGGAAGGGGACGACGCGGAGCCGGGGAAGATGCGGCAGTGGATGCCCACGCGGAGAGGAGTACGTGGGTTCACTGGTTCGGCTGCGGTCGCCGCAGCGCCTGGCTAGCGGTGGGAGTAGTAGGGGTTGATGAAGCCGCATCGGCAGCACAGCCGGCCACTGGAGGCAGGAGCAGGCGGTCTCCCCGGCGCTGGTTTGGGCGGCTGGTGCAAGAAGAGCAGCGATTGAAGAAGCAGCAGGACCGTTTGATTCAAATACAACGGTTACTGCTGCTAGAATCGTTTGTTGACTAAGTTGACAAGCCCTGCGTAGGCGTCAACTTAGTAGGCCCACAGGTTAGCCTCCCAACCGGTGCGCCCCAGATGTCAGTGGGAGGAATCATTTTTTCGTGTAATAAGGAGGCAGTTGATTGTGTGCGGCCAGGCCAGCGGAGGGAGTAGGGTGGGCCGGGGAAGCCTGCACGGCATCACAGCGGGCCACAAGAGGAGGGAGTAGGCAGTCCCGCCGGTGCTAGTTTAGGCGGCAGGAGCAGGAAGATCAGAGATTGAAGAAGCACGTCGGCCGTTGGATGGACATCCAACACTAACTGCTGCTAGAATCGTGTTTTCACTGACAAAGCCTTGCGTAAACAAGTCAGCCTCGAAATCTGTGGCATGTATAGCCCATTTGCTATTATTTTTATAATTTTTACTCATTTTCTAATTCATATGGAATTTATTGCAGCCTGTTTTCCATTTTTAGAATTGCCGGCCATTTTCTGGTCAGTACCAGGGTCAAAATATTAACTAAATATGTTGGAAATTTTGAAAATTCGCAAATTTTTGATGGGGAACGAAATATTCTTAATCCAAAAATTAATAGCCATACTAAAAAAATTAAAAAAAATAGTACTATGTCATGTTAAATCCAATGAAATACGTATAAGATATCAGTGAAGAACAAAACACAAAAAAAGAAACTTATATCCCATTTGCTATAATTTTTTTGGAATTTTCAACCCCTTTTGATATTACTTTTAACAGACATTGACCATACTCTTAAGCCAGGCCGGAATGCATCCTTCCTCGTCTTGAAAGATTTGCAGCCCAGTAATTCGGAGAAAACAAATAGGCCTAGCTTGGGTATTCTTCAAAAAGAAATACTGGGCTACCTATTTTCCCAAAGAACTGGTGCATGAGCATTTAGCTTTATTTATTTATTTACTTATTTATGTTTAGGGATCATGAGCATTTACCTGGGCCGGATTCATGTGAGAGCCTCCCTTCTAGTTAATTATGGGCTTCTCTATTGGGCCTTCATTAGTGGGTTGCATGTTATCAACAAGTGGAAAATGTGTTCCAAGCTTCAAATAAAATGTGTTCCATACGATAAATAGTATGCGCTACGTACGGTACAGGGCACTAAAGGATCGAACCGTGCAACGGCTTCCAAAACATTGTGTTTGTCATTCTAACAACACATTTATTCAACCAATAGACGAAATATACTACTGATTGTACATTGAAAACAGCAGTAGCAGCAACCAGGGCTGGGGGTGCAACAGAAGTAGTAAGCAGGCCAGAAGAGTGAAGACGCATCTCTCTCTTCCAAACCAAACATTAGCCATCATTACAAAAGGGCTACCAAAAAAGAACAAGTGTATGCATCAAACTAAATAAAGATCCTACTACACCAAGTGTACGCATCTAACTAACTGGCTCAATTAGACGTTACTATTTTTTTTGAAATGGAGGCAAAAGAATTGCCTCGTCGATTAATTAAGAAGAAGAGAATTGCCTGGTTAATCTACGGAGAACTGGGCTAAAACCGAAGACGTTACTATTTATTAAGCTGCAGTGGAGTCACAGATGGAGAGGAGTGGGAAACTTCACTGGTTTGGGTCCGCGGCAGCACAGCCGCGGTGCCGCCCATGGGAGACAGGAGCAAGAACAGAGGTTGAAGAAGGAGCACGGTTGTTGGATTAACATCCAATGGTCCAGCTGCTAGAATCATTTGTTGATTAAGTTGACAAAGCCGTGCGTACACATCCGCTTAGTAGGCCCACAAGTCAGTCACCAAATCTGACGGGTCCCAGCTGTCAACGGGATGAATAATTTTTTTCGCAAAACAAGGAGGCACTTCCTTCCGTGCGAAGATACAACCGGTTGGTCCCAGCTGTCAGGTGGAGGAAACATTTTTTCAGCTTAATAAGGAGGAACTTTCCTTGCGTGAGACCATGGACCTCGTGGGTCCCAGCCGTCAGGCTCTCCACGTAAAGTCATCTTCCGATGACTCTCGTTTGTTGACCACGCCACACCGAACGCAGCGAGGCGGTGGACGACAGCGAGGCCCCGTACGGGAACGACTCGGAGATGGGAAAACGCGGCAGTGGAGTCGCAGATTGAGAGGAGGAGAAGGGTTATAACTGGTTCTGTTGCGCCGTGGGGCTGTAGTCTGTGGAGAATAACAGGAGGTGTCGAGGGGTGGAGGGATAGCCTGGCCGGCGATGGGGTAGCGCTTCGCAGCGATGCGTGCTAAGTAGAGCCGCTAGCCGCCGGAGGCCGGATCAGGCGGTCCCGGCGACGCTGGAGGAAGAAGACGAGAGATTGAAGGTGCATGCCGGCCGTTGGATATAAATCCAATGGCTGTGGATGACACAATCATTTGTTGACCAAGTTGACAACGCCCTGCGTAGGCTTTGACCTATTGGCCTACATGTCAGCCTGCAAAAATGTGGCATACATTTAACCCATGTTTTCTAGAATGTACAGTCCATTTGCTAGGCTGGGTGAACAAATAATTTCGCGTCAATCAGGGCCATTTATATTTTCTAAGAAATCCCAGCCCATTTGCACTTCCTTGAAATACACGTATTAGGTGGGCTCGTTATATATACTCCCTTCGTCCGGAAATACTTGTCATCAAAATGGATAAAAGGGATGTATCTAGATGTATTTTAGTTTTAGATACATCCCTTTTTGTCCATTTTGATGACAAGTATTTTCGGACGAAGGGAGTATAATGTTATGTTAGAAGGAGCAATTAATATCAAAGAATAAACCGGAGAGGCACATTATATATATATAATTAATTAAGAAATTAGCGAGTTATTGCTCAAAATAAAAATGAGCGTGTTATTATGAAATTGGTCCTTAAAATCTTCGCAAGCTTTTGTACGCAATCACCAGGATTTTCCTTGCCTGTGAGTCAAAAACAACTAGGATTTTCCTTGCCAACTTCCGTTAAACATTTACTTTTATAAGTTGGGATGTTTTTATAATGTATATATAAGTCTCTATAAAATATACGATAATAGTAATAATATATATATATAATGTGGTTAGAAGGGAAAACATAAATTGGACACAGCATTACTTTCATAAGAGACCCGCGTTTTATACCCCACAGTAGGCATACTAACAAGTTCACACACAAATACAACAGAAAAGGTAAACACTCATATCAAACTCAGGTTCACAGGACACGTTCATATCCATAACCAACATTCACAATCAACAACTCAAAAGATTCATATATACACAAGCTCAACATATCTATGCATCCAAATGATTGATAGATCACACGACAATATTCATACAATATTTACAAAAATATTTAGATATACACATGTTCAGTATGTTTATGCATCCAAATGATTGAGATCACAGCCAATATGATCCATGGACGAACTTTAATTACCTAGGGTATAGACTGGTAAATGGTGTTCAATCGGAGGTACTTCTTGCTAAAATTAGTTCTTGTACGAGTAAACTTTCGAGTACATAAGAGGCACCACAGACAATCTAAACTTTGCTTGTAGGTTTATCCTCAAATAGTGGCCTCCTGCCGAGGGAGGTTTGAGCAACTTGGCCACTACTTTCATCCAACCAATTTACTGGGTCATCTTGGTCTTGTATCTCGCCAAAATTCTACATTGAAGATGAGAAAGGAGGCGGTTGAGAAAATGAACCACCCAATTTTTTGTGCAGTTCAACTGAAATGGAGCATCCTTGGCGTGTAGACTGATTAAGTGCCAGATGAATATTTGCATCAACCAACTTGTCTGGAATCTTTAGACTCCATGCCATATAGTTCGCTACCATATGTGCCGATAACCAAAAGGCACAAGTTGGGACCAAAGACTGGACTGCGTTTTTCTGGGTTGTGCACCAAGCAATATTTTTGGCGTTCACTCTCCTAACACTTGGAGTTTGACAATTGGTTGACGCCGGTTGATACTCGAATGAATATAGGCACCTCTTGTCAACATCGATGCTTATTTGAGTGAACTTTGGAGTACATAGCAGCAGCATAAGTACCTGTCCATCTGATCATTTTGTGCAGTTCTACTGAAATCACCCAATGTAATGATTTGCCTGCGAGTTCAGGCTCCAAATTACTCCTTTATGAAATCAGCAAATAGTAGCACAATACCAAATTACCAATACATATCACAGGAACAATAATCAGGATAAAGACCAGTACCAACCTGTGTGAGGTAGCATATCAATTACTATTTCCTTTGACTGGAAGCCGAGATAAGCCAAGCGACTGACAGCAAAGGAAGAAAGCATGCGGAGTTTAGCGACTGACAGGAAAGGACGGAACCTGTCGAGGCAATGAAGCACCCAAAGTTTTTGTGCAGTTCCACCAAAATCGAGCATCCCTGTTGACACACATATTGAGAGAGTGAGATTACTGTAATAGTGGGATTAGTTTATGAAACATACACTAACAAATAGAAGCAGCCTCATTATCTTAATGGGTAAAGTTGGCAACATAGTAGTCTTGCTTAAAGAGAGGTATTAGTTTATTTAATCAGTGCCAATTAGCTCAACTCAACACTCAAAGCATTGCCATTTATCATAGGTTGCAAAACTTTAACATGCAAAGATAAAGGAGTTTCTCATGACAGTAGCAT
Organism: Triticum monococcum; assembly: GCA_034509565.1. NCBI lineage: Eukaryota > Viridiplantae > Streptophyta > Magnoliopsida > Poales > Poaceae > Triticum > Triticum monococcum. The sequence continues at coordinate 401,757,932 of CM067846.1, read as the reverse complement.
GATACAAATAGAGATGACAGCAAACTAATATGGATGAAGGCCTTAGGCCCATACCGACCTGAGAAAAAAAGCTTATTCATGTAGTCCCATAAGAGATGATAAAGCACTCACTGGAATCACACAATAGTATATATTTTTGTGCACTTCAAATGTATGGTTGAAATCACTCTTGTTTACCAGTGCTGAGATTATATCGAAAGATTATCAAGAACTTCCAGCAGAGTTAAAGCACTGGCTGGGATACAGTTCATTGTATTGTCTTGTGTAGTTACATTTAATGTATGATTGGCACAACATGATCCCTGTTTGCACAAGTAGGAACAAGGTGAAACCTTCATTAGCTTAGTGAGAAAGGATAGGAAGACATTAGCATATTACTCAACCAGTAGCATCAAATTCATGATGGACAATACGCAAAACAATGCCTCATTGAACCAATGGCAATAAATTGACATGCAAAACAATAGCACTATTATGTCATGACACTAATAATATTCCCTCCCTGCTCCACCACATGATTCACCTCCATAGACAAACATACACACGTACATGATTCAGCATAGGGTCCTACTAAAGATTTGTTTAACTCCAACAGGAAAATTAGGCAGTAATAAATTAGTGGTCCTTAAGTACTCCTAATTAATTAAGTGAGACAGCGGAAGTGGAAGGGCTCCCTGGAGGATCGTCTCACATGTAAGGTAGTCGTTGCCGGAGCCCTTGAATGGCCTCGACTGAGGCCTCTGGCTTCAGCAAGATCGCCTTGGCACTGTTTCTTCTTCTTCTTCTTCTTCTTCTTCTTCCTCTTCATGCTCTGTTTCTCTTTCTCCTCACCAGTTGGTGAAACCAAGTACATGATTGGCCTTCTAATTCAGAATTGGTTTTGTCAGTGAGGGAGTACAAGTGTACTAGTAAAAAACAACATTATTTTCTCATGGCAGTCAGAAAATAGAGATGAAGACATGCATTAAATATCATTCTTACCTAAAGGAAGGTTATGGCGCCAATATGGACGATGAGGATTGGAACACAGATCTCCCTTTGTGCAGTTCCACCAAAATGAACCAATTGTTCCATTCTGACATTCCAGTTAAACAGCACAAAAGTCACTTCTTTTAAGAAGAGTTTTGTGCAGTGCACCAAAAGGTCACAACAGCAACCAGGTGAATTGGATATCCCTGTTTGCACAAAAAGGCACAGAGGAAACAGTCAGAGTCTCAAACAATTACAGGCAAAAACATTTGGCTAAACTTGTCATGGCTTATAACAATGGGTGCACCAGCAGTCCAACACCATGTACCTAAACAGGGGCATAAAGTGGTGATTCATAGTTTGTTGCCCCGAGAAATAAACATCCAAGAAACATATCTGGGTTGGTCCCATTTTTGTTCACTCTAGCCACCTACTCCTATGTGTGGATAGCAAATCTAGTCCTGGTCATACCACTATGTACAACGTTACCCCTATATTTCCCTTTTCGACCAAGAGACCGGTTGGATGACCAGTCTGTACTACTTTCACCCCTTTCCTTCCTGTTTGTACCAAGTCCGATTTACATACTAAATTCCCCCACCCCCACTTTATTTCTTGTTTGAACCAAGTACTCCCTCCGTCCGGAATTACTTGTCATCAAAATGGATGTGTCTAGAACTAAAATACATCTAGATACATCCATTTCAATGATAAGTATTTTCGGACGGAGGGAGTACAAGATTCGACTCCATGAAGTAGCTTTACCTCTAACAATAGAAAAAAATGTGACGTTGGACCATCCGATCGAGAGGGGCTGAGAGGTAGAAAATGATGCACATGCAGCGACATAGCGAGCTAGGGAAGTAGAGCTAAGGCGGTTTCGAACGAAGATATACCTGAAGGTCGTCGGGATGTGGATAGGTGAGCGGCAGGAGGCCGGATCCGCCCATAGGCAACGACGAAGGGATCAGAGGACCTCTCCTGCCGGCGCTCGGCCAGAGTTAATGGTGCGGCCGACAGTGGGTCTCCTCCCTTGCTGTCGACGACGGCCTAAACGCTGCCCCTCCTCCCCTTCACCAGCGGAGGGGGATACGTCCGGATCTGTAACTAGCGGTGAGGATAGAAAGCCAGTGTTTTTTGAAGGGAGAAAGACAGTGTTACTACCCCTATCTTGTTTAAATCTGGAGAGGATGAGGGTGTGTGAATAGAGGAACCCTAGAAAGCAAGCGCGGAGGCTCCGGCCTATATATACGTAGTGAGCAACCCTAGCAAGCAAGCAACCCCTATCTTCGTCAATTCGTACAAGACCGAGAAATTTGATTACTACAACGCCCTCTCCCTCGCGGACTAAGCTCCGGTGCCTTAACTGCACCTGCCTTTGGCTGCATGACAGGAGGGCCAACCACCTGTCATGGACGCAAAGGCAGGAGCAGTAAGTTGAAGCTTTTGCTATCCCTCCCGCACGAGGTGGACGGACATGCAGCAGTGGATTCGATACTGTAGAAGTAGGAGTAACATCATTATTGTTCGTCTTCTCGAAGAGGCGAAGAGCCAAGCGCAACCCGAACGTGGTAGTTGCGAACGCTCGCATGGTGCGGTAACTTGCAGTACTAGCTAGGCTCTTGCATGAGACAAAATTGCTATTGTTTAACAATTAAACTCCATTATCCATTGGTTGATACTCATTCTGCATAGGTCCATGTGCTTAGCACCATTTCCTCCTGGGGTCACCAATGTTTATTTGCTAATTAATAGCATTGCATGCAATGAACTAGCCATTGGAAGTCATTAAAAGCATGCACACCTCTCATCTCTTATTGGTTGATATGTCAAGAAACAAGAAACAAGGTAGAAGTTAATGCACCACACCTAAGTGTTTTGGGACTATTTGGTTTTCGTAAGATGACTTACACACCTAGACGGAGGGAGTAGTATAGCCCTGTAAACCGGAAAGGAGTATTTGCCTTTCTAGAGATTTCAACAAGTGAGTAGACTACACCGTGTGCAGTCCTCCCACCCTTCCGGTTTATAGGGCTCAAATCTCATGAACCAAGGCATTTTGTGATTGGAGGAATGTATCTCGTACTTTACAAAACTGCCCTAATTAAACTCATGCATTAATTACGTAGTTCTCTCATTTTCCTCTCCGCCTTGATCGCGGTGCACAATATTGAGCACTCCTATATGACTAGCCGCTCTATCTACATGCGGGACATTTCAAAGCATCCGAGCCCGCGTGCCATCCACCCAATCACAGTGAGGTGCTACAGTTGAGACTCACCTGTAACCTCGGTGTGGCCGTCATGACCCGTCATATCACAAAACCCACACCTTTACCAGCAGTGGTCAGGTGGCCTCCAAGTTGGACTGGACGACGCAACCATCATTTCACTGGAACGCTCGTTCAAGCCCTTTCTTCCCTTTCTTGAAGAAAACCTCGCTCCAGGCTACTCACTTCTGCCATTTTTCTTCTGTACCGACGAAGGAAAGGTGGGCGAATCAGTTATGCTGCTATATTTTCATTCCAAGAATCTTCTTTTTGCAAAGCATCGACCGATTCTCACATCCTATTCTTTTCCCGTTTTCATTGCGATTGTGGTTTCCTTTCGATTGCTTTTTGTTTGTTAGTTCATTGATGGATCCTAGAGCACTAGGCAAAGAGTTGTCGGCGGACAACCCACTGGAGACATCGATCTCCAGGAAGAGAGCACCGACCAACGAGTTGACCATGTTGGTAGGCTAACCCATGGAGACGAAGAACTCCAAGAAACAAGCATTGGCCAAAGAGTTGAGGACGTTGGCGGATGAACTCCTCAAAGGAAGTTCGAAGAACAGCAAGGGCCCCACTATGCCTACCCCAGGAACTTTGATTGCCACCTATGTGAGGCTCAAGACCGAGTTTGAGGAGATAGTCGCCGTTGAGAAGCAGTATTCCCCTGGCAAGGTGATGGCCCCCATCGAGGACGAGGATATGGCCCCCGGAGGGATGAGATCCCCCGGTGAGCTGCACAAGGTAAAATATAATGGCTTATTACCATAGTTGTGGTTTTTGATTATTTGCAATGTGCTTGCTAATATGTTAGGGTTGTGCAGGTGCCGGTGGACGTCCTTGATGATTCTGATGTCGTGGCCCGTCCTGTTGGCATCGCCCCAGAGATCGATTTCGATGCCGCTGTCCATCCTATGGACATCGCCATAGAGATCAATTCTGATGTCGCGATCAGTCCTGCGGACATCACCCCAGAAATCGATTCTCATGCCGCTGTCCATGCTGTGGTCATTGCCCGAGAGATCGATGACAAGGAATAGTTGGTCACGCTAATCCTTCAGGGTAGTTTGCATTGCCCTGTGTTTAATTACCAGAATGATGCGTATTATCAAACCATCTTAGGGCTAGTGCACTGTCTTGTGTGGGCGGATCTTGCTACTTTTGTTTGGTAGTGAATCATGCGATGAATCATGCGAATCCTCTCCGAGTTATGGAAACAGATGTATCCTCACCAGCTTTTGATGTAATATATGGCATGATTATATGTAAGTTTGAACTGTTTATCATATCATCATGGCTTGTTTGATGATTCTTGGTGTTAGTAGGCTAGCTACTGTGCAAGCTATAGTACTTGCAAAACACTCACCGAAGAGAAACGTTGGGGCTGATGAGCTCGTGGTACGCTTATACTTATCCCTCGTCGATCGACTAATAGCCCTAGCTCCTAAAATTGTAGGCTTAGCAATCGATGACCTAGGCGGGCTAGTTTGGCCTAGTGGGTTTCAGTGATATGACGTGCAACACAAAATCATAGCAGTGCAGAGACGTACTCCCTCCGTTCCAAAATAGATGACCTAGGCGAGCTAGTTTTCCCTAGTGGGTTTCAGTGATATGACGTGGTACAGTGCCGTCAAGTCTTCGCGTGTGGTAGCAGTATTGCGGGTACAGTAAGTTTTCTTGAAGAAGCGGAATTCAACGAAGTCATGAAGGAACAACTTACAGTGGGAAAGGTTGGGCCTGCGATACGACCGGGGTAGACCAGGAGAATTTTGTGCATGGCAGGTGGACCAGGATGGTCGACATCCCACATGTCGGCGAATGAAAGTATTCTTTCCGATATCAAGGACGAGCAATGAGTATTCATTGTTTATTTTTAATGAAAGCTATTGTCTCCACTGTTACGACGAAGGAGTGTGAAACATGGCAGCCCAGTGAACTTGGCATGTGCACCACTCCCTCCTTCCTCATGTAATGCCCAGGTTACAGCTTTTTCTCACTTTCTCTCTATCTATTTCCTCTCAAATGTTTTTACCTTTCTTTTTTAAGAGACAATTGTTTTTATGCCTTTTTTAGAATTATTTTTTTATACCTAGGAGCACGTGTAGAGACGGGCTCTTGCAGAGCCCACTCCTTGACTTTGTCAATGCCTCTCTCTCCTCCACATAAGGAGTACTACTTGCTATGCATGCATGCGGCGGGCAGCTGGCGTCTTGAGGGGCCAGGGCGGTGAGAGCGGGCTCCGGAAGCAGTCCGGACTCTAGCATAATTTTGGTTTTTACAGTATTTCTTTCTCCATTGGCAGGTAGGCCCGCATAGATAGATAAAGAACACGAGCTGATGAGGCGCATGCGGACTGTTTGACTGGTCAACCAGACAAATACGGAGCTATACGCTGAGCCAGAGACTGTATAATCACCATATCTCATATACAATGATCAATGTGAGCTATCAAGACAAGTTCGATGACCGCCAATGCATTTTACTCAGTAATAAATGACCAGGATTGAAGGGGAATCCAAATTTGCTTCATCTTCTATCCTTGAGCTCTTAACAAACCAATGCACTATACGGTTGTCCGGCCACTCCACCCCAGAGCTCTCACCAAGCGTCGTTCATGCCACCGCGCCGCACACTAACCAGTAAGGTAGCAATGGCATCCCGCCGCGCCGAGTTCCTCGCCACCCACGACCGCACACAAAATGGTAGGGAAGCGATGGCATCCTGCCGTGCCAAGTTCATCGTCGCTCGCAACCTCACAACTATGTGGGAGGAATTTGAAGATGCCAAGGCCGAATGGGCGGCAGAGCAAGAGGCGGCCAAAGCCGCATAGAGGGAGCGGAAAATTTAGAAAGCACTAAAGAAAAGAGAGGCCCACCGCCGCAAGAAATAAAAGGATGCACGTGCTTCCGCGGAGAGGTCAGCGGAGATCCAAGCACCGTGGGGTGTTGCCAACAAAGCCGGGAAGGAGAACGACGGTGTCTGGCCAGCATGTGAGAAGTAGTAGTACTAGTAGTTAGTGTGTGTGTGTGTGTGTCTGAGTACGAGCATGTACCAGTACTACTAGTTACTACTGTAGTTTTTAGAGCAAATTACCAGTACATTAGCCTAGACTAAATGGAAAAATTCCTATCCTAAGCATCAAATGGCATCTCTTTATCTATAGGAATTGAGATGCATGTCATCTCACTTCCTATGATTTTCATATTCCTATCCTATGAAGGAAAGGAGGCCTTTGTAGGAGTAACTACTGTAGCTAGAAGTACTGCTGGTACAATAGTTTTCTTCAATAAGCGGAATTCAACGAAGTCATGATGGTTCCTTCGTCCAAGCAACTTCAAAGTGGGAAGTGGGCCTGTGATTTGATGGCTCATTAGTCATTGTTATTGCGGTGCGACGACCTGGGTGACTCCCTTGGAGTTCTGCGTGCATGGCAAGTGGACCAGGATGGTCGACGTCCCACATGTTGGCGAACGGAAGTATTCTTTCCGATATCAAGGAGCAAGGAAACCGTGTGGTATAGTATCACCGCTGATTGGTTCACAAAAAAATAGTATCACTGTCGATTTATAATTATTTTTTATTTCTGATGAATGCTAGCGTTTCAACTCTTATGACGAAGGGTGCCAAACACGGCACGTGCTGGATGTCCCACACGTCAGCGAAAGGAGTGGGACATGAACAACGTGGTAGAGCCCAGCGTAAAAAAACAGCGTGGTAAAGCGTCTCCACTTCTTCCACTTCTGGGTCGGAGACCACACGTAGTAGTACTTAGTGGTATGAACGATACAAAGTGAGACCTGGAGAGAAAGACACGTCTAGTTGGAAGGTCTCGAGGCACATACACGTAAACAAATATAAAATTTAATATGTGCCTCCAACTAATATACTAGTAGTAGAGTACTTAGGCACGTACTCCATAACATCACCGTGCATTGCACGTACAACATTTAGTGGTAGTACGTAGTAAGAGACAAATGCCGCCCAAGAGTTCCCTTCTCAACCTACTTTTGGGTGTTTGGTAGAGTGTATGGAGGGTGCCTGAGTCCACACTAGTTTAGCACAAATACACTAGAAGCATGCATGAAGAGAGCATGCATGAAGAGGGGTGTTGAGTTGAGCATGCATGAAGAGGGAACAACTATGTTGAGACGGGAACACAACCAAACACACCCTATATGCCACGCATGTCCATACCATTTGTGCCTTTCTACTTCACTTACTGTGCTACATTACTCAGGTTTGTACGTCCACTCCTGGGTACATGTTCGTCTCGTAGTTCCAGTCCCACCTGTTCTTCATATAGATGGAACGATCCTTGCATAACACGTGCACCTTGATGCTAGATGTCTCGCGTGTTGGCAAAAGGATGAACAAAGCTCACGTAAAAAACTAGAGTGGAAGAACATAGATTCCGAACGACCGAGAAGGAGCAAGGAACCTCGTGGTGGAGCGTCTGCACTCATAATATTTAATATTTTTCAGCGATATAAAATTAACCAATCATCTCCAAATGGACTAGAAGAGTACGAAACACGGCAGCCCAGTGTAGTATCATACTAGTACATGGCTAACCCACGCTATCACCATATTTCTTTGCTTCCGTGCAACACCTATCTCTAGTAATCCAGCAGCCTGTATCGCTTCTCCCTCATCGTCTCTATCAAAGTGCGGCGGGCTGGCGTTTCTGCCATCTAATGAGGTTGGTTAACTATCACAAGTTAGCGACATGCCAAGAGCATTCTAAAAAAATTCCTTTCACGTTCCATTTTCAAAAAGAAAAAAATCCTTTCACATACAAATTTGCCTGTATGCTTTGAGCAACTTGCATGTCCTATACTGCTCCTGTTTGATACTCTAACTTAGCTAGAGGTTAGAATAACTAATGACTAACCCTGAACTAACTGTAGCCAAAGAGGTGTTTGGGTGACAGGGTTAGATTGACAATAAATGCACTTCATGGAGAGAGAAGAGTGATTTTTCAGTGGTCCCAATGAGAACTATCTCCCATTAGCACCTCTTGGGTGGGATAGTTTTTTTTGGTGGGTTCGGTGCAACTTGCTCCAATTTAAACCCTCATGCTTGGATAGTTCAGGGCTATTTGAGCCCCAACTAGCTCAAACTAACTCTAACCCATGGATCCAAACAGGGCCTATGGCCAGTCTCGACGCGGAGTAGTCGCGTGCACCGGGAAGCGGCGCTCTCTCGGCCGTCGTGCCACTTCATAGCCGGCGCCAGTGAGAGGTCGCCTCCGCTCTGGCCGGGCATTAATGCAGCACTGACGCTCCAGGGCGACGCTGACAGTTTCACGCGGGAAGCGCGCCCTGGCAAGGGAGTATAGGTTTTGAACCGTTTCAGGTGTAGTACTGGTAGTTTGCAAAACTACTCAATTATTGCACTCGGTTTCCTAAGAAATTGTGGTAAAAAAGGTTACTCCACAGCCCACTTCCCTTCTTCTTCCTCTTCCACCGCCTGCGCACGTCCGCGAGAAGCGACCGGTCAACCCTTATATAGGAGTGCTAGCACAAAAAGATGCATGCATGACCACTAAAATTTCCATATTAAAGCGTCGCTCCGGCGGGAGTATGGCATATGTTGTTACCTTCGGCCGGCCCATGGCTACCGAGCGATGGCAACCAGACAAGAAGCGGCGGGAGGGGAATGAATGTAGCTACTGTTTGGGTTCGCCTTCCGGCTTAAATAAATGCGCAGCATCACTTGTACACGCGGGTGCACAAATTGTAACATACGTGTCTGCTTAAGTGGGCGTCACGTAACTGGTGTGTGTGTGAGAGAGATTCTGAGAGACAGAGTGCGTGTGTGCAACTCTACTCTTCGTACATGTACTCAACCTTTTGCATCGAGATATAAGTATAATGGTATTTGCTTTAGCTAGTGATTTACGTGGCCATGTTAACGTGGTTGTGTCAAAAAAATGTCACTTCCTGCTCATGATTTGGGTTATATAATTACAAGCAAGATTCTCGTGCATTGCACGGAACATCAATATACATTTTTTTACAGAACACCTGTTGTGATTGACCCATGCAGGAGTAATCCCATGTGTAAAAACTAATGATATCTCAATAATTTTATCGGAAAACTGGTATCTCGATAATGTCATCGAAAAAATGAAAGATGAGAGATAAGGCGAGGAGGAGTGGAGCATGGTGGTGACTGGTGGTGGGAATGGGCGGAGGCATGGGGATGGACAGCGCCAGCAGGCGGCAGCGGCCACCATGCATGCTAGATTTTTCCAAAGACTTATTCCTTTTTTAATTGCTGAGCAATGAGGTTGCGAGAGATAATGATGTGGAGAGAGGTGCCGGTATCTTTTGTAAAATTATCATAGTTTGCTTTCTACCCTCAGATATAGATCATACGGTCTGTATTACAAGATGGCAGGCACACCATCACCACCAACTTGTTTTTTTATAAGGGTATAGATGATAAGTTTGCTGACTACAATAGTAAAGTGGAATTTGTCCATGTTATGCAAGTAAATAAAGGTGATTGTTTATCATACGGGTAAGGTTGGATGAAGGGTGGTAGGAACAAATGCTCCGCCTAGAGCATGTGTGTGTGAGATAGAGTCTTAGTGTGTGTGTGGGGTGTGTGTGTGTGGGGTGTGTGTGTGTGTGTGTACGTGTGTGTGTGAGAGAGAGAGAGAGGAGAGAGAGATGGAGTCTTAGTTTGTGTGTGTGTGTGAGAGAGAGGGAGAGAGATGGAGTCTTAGTGTGTGTATGGAGGGGGCGTGTGTGCTTGCGTGTGTGTGTGAGAGAGAGAGAGATGGAGTCTTAGTGTGTGTGTTGGGGGGGTGCGTGTGTGTGTGTGTCGCGGGGTCCTCTGTGGCGGATGTAATTTAAGTGTGCTTGGCTTTCATCATAGAGAGGTGATGTGTATGGCAGAGGCCACCAACGATGGGGTGCGAGAGAGAAAATGCCCGTAGAGAGGGAAGAGAAGGTGTGTGCGCGTGAGAGGAGTCGACTTCGAGAGAACGTGTTTGTTCGAGAGACACCGAGGAAGACTACTATATATCGATGGTGCATGTAGGCGGGAATTAAACTAAGGGATGGTCTTATTTGTTTCGGGGATATAGGGAAGAGTGAGAGGCGGGGGGGGGTAGCTAGAAGGAGATTGTTAAGTGTGACTGCGTGTTTTACCCATCCAGGCGGAAGTTATGTGCACAAAAGAGGAGAACGATTCGATGTGGCATTAGGATTGAGGGTAATTAACTACGTATGGAGACATAGAGACCTTGAACGTGCATGTGTGAGAGGTATACATGTATACGTGGGGTGTGTGTGTGTGCGCGCGCGCATGATCGAGATAAAAGAAAGAAGACATAAGTCATAAGATCAACGACATGGGAGAGACGGACCAGTATGACAAATATGCGTGCATGTGAGAATGCATGGAAGAAGTCCTGACAATTGAGCATGTGTTTTTGTCTTTAAGAGATAGTGGCGTGGGCTAGAGCATGCATCTATGGCGAGCAGAGGGAGTGAGGCGCAACGATTGTGCAAAAGAGACAAACCTATAAATGCATATGTATGGAGAGACATATATAGTGTGGGTGATAGGAAGAAAGACTCCGTGCGAGAAAGAAATGTTGACGGAGAAACTACAGATAGATACAGAGATGGAGATGCTAGTTAGAGGGACATCCGCTAGTTTGGCTGTTGGAGATGACCGTCGGGTGGTTCAAAGGGTGAAGTTATATATGTGTGTGAGAGGGCAGTTGACTGCATGTAGAGAGAAACATATGTAGTGTGCGTGATAGGAATCAAGAGTGAGGGCGAGAAAGAAGGTTGATGGAGAAATAGATAAATAGAAAGATAAAGATGCTAGCTAGTGTGCGTTAGAGATAGGAGTCGAGTGGATCAGAAGGCTGGGTTATGTGTGTGGGTGTGAGAGAGATATAGAGAGGGTGCGTGTGAGTCACATACAAACAGATATCAGAGAGAAATGAGATCCAGAGAGACGGAGTTTTGTGTCTGCGAGAGAGAAATATATTTCACAACGAGAGTGATAGAGAGACATACGAGGGAACACAAGATATCTCTAGGGAGAGAGGGTGTGTGTGAGCGACATACAAGAGAACAATGGAGAAATATGAGACCCTAGGAGACAAAGTTTGTGTTTGTGTGTGAGAAAGAGATATTGAAGAGGAAGAGTCGTAGGTTCTCATATCTAAGGAGCAAAAGACATCTCTGTATGAGGGGTGTGCGAGTGGCACACATGGGAATAGTAGAGAGAAATGAGACCCCGGGAGACAAAGTTGTGTGTTTGTATGAGAGAAAGAGATTCCACATGGAGAATCATAGTTAGAGACACATAGCAGGGAGCGAGATATACTTAGAGAGAGATAGAGTGATGAAGGTCGAGGGAGAGAGTACCGTCAGTGTGTTACGAAGATAAAAGATCATTGTCGACATACATGTAGCACGAGAGATACCTGAGAGACGATGAACGCGTATAGGTCCAGAGAGATAGTCCTATATAAGCATGAGTGATAGCTATATGAGACGAGTATCTCGATTAAAGCGGATTCAAATATTTAAACTAGAGATCACGACATCGAAAATATCATAACGCAAATTGGTGTATCGAACATGCATATTCATTTGAATTTGGGCACACGTGTAATGTTATATAGTTTATCAATATTGGTGATCCATAGATTCTTCAATTACAAACAATCCATGGTTTATATGCAATTAATGTCTAAATGGGATTACACTATATGTTGCGTGTGTGAAACACATTATACATGTTTGAGAAGTAAAAAAACCAGCATGAAACACACATTAATTGGAGACAGTTAGCGAGGAATGCATACATTGGATTTCAACATAAAGTGGTTTCAAATATTTGAAAATCCAAATTGATGGATACAACCTTATGAATCTGAGATCATGCCATTTGTAAACCATATTTATGTATAAATGGTGTTGTGCTTTTGAAAGTATAGATAAAAAATGATGTATATAGAATGTAATTCCAATTGAAAATGGATCCCGCCCGAAAAAAACAGAATACAAACGGGATTCGAATTGAGTTGGCACGCTAAATGTGCACTCTGCGAAATTTGAACGAAGGGGGGAAAGTCGCAGTAACCGCCCGAAACCAAAATCTGCGAGATGGAAATCACTACTGCCTATCCCTGCCACGCAAAGCCTATATGCTGGCTTTCTATAGGTTTCGATAGGGGTAGGTTTGTAACTTCACCCAAACGTGACGTAACCGCCTCTCACCCAGATTCATACACGGTGGGCGCCAAAACACAGTGTGTCCTCGGCCGAAATCGACTCCCTCCCCGATTCATATTCATACACGGTGGGCGCCAAAAACAAACTCTCGTCGGCAAATATTCGGTATGCGAGATTACCGTCCTATCCCCAACCGACTAGTGTTGTTGTGATGTAGTAGAAATTTGAAACGGGGGCTAAGTTTGTAAATTTCCTCGCATTTGAGACAAGCGCGCCCTGAATACATGGTTCCCCTTCCTCTGTATTTCCCTTTTCCCCATTCGTACTCCGTGGGTGCCAAAATACCCTCTCCACCCCACCCTCCTCCGTCCGCCGCCCCATCCACCACCGTCCTCCTCCACCATGCCGGAGCTGATTGTCGGCGTTCTGGGAACGGGGGTCCCCAGACTTGCCTGCCTGCGGCGTGGCACGAGTGGGGGCCCAGCGTGGCCCATCTTCATCAACACGAGGCTCAAGACCCTCGCGAGGGGCCAAGCCTCGCGAGGCAGACGACACGGCGCATCCTCAGGCACAGCCTCGTCAGGCTGGCTCGCGAGGAGGCGAAGAGTTCAAGGCGGGGTACCTCGCGAGGTGCCTATGACGCAAGCCATGATGACACGGGGCACCAGGCGGGTGCCAGCGCGCGCAGCGTCCCTCTTTCCCCTTTGGTGCAAAGGGGGAAAGCGTATCAGCGGAGTACCGAGGCATCAGGCAAAGGTTGCCACTTCGGTGCAACGAGACCAGGACCAGGAGGACTGCGAGACGGAGGTCACCATGGATCCCAGCGCGGCGTCATCACCAGAGCCTTTGGCAGGCGAAGACTGCTTTTGTCAGGATAGATGTACTCGTTGTCCCCCTTCAAATTAGCCCGCCATTGTTGGATCCCTTCCCGCTCAATATTTGGGGAGAGGACCAGGGCCTCTATAAAGAGGACTAGCCACCCACATAGTAAGAGGTTCGATTCCTGGTCGTTCGGTCCGGGATCTGAGAGAGAGAGAGAGAGAGGGCGACTGAACTCTTCATAGCAGTTCATCACCACATCCAAGAATAGACCCTTGCGAGGCTGTTCTTCCTTGTACTGTTCATCCTCATCAGCCCCAGGAGGCAATCCATCCACTGCACACTGGAGTAGGGTATTACACCATATCGGTGGCCCGGACCAGTATAAATCTTGTGTCTTTCGTGCAGTTCTTTTAGTAGTTTAGGTCCCCTCGAGACGGAGAGGTTGAAGGCGAGATTTCCGCGCGCACCCCAGTGTTCGAACCTTAAGGGTCTGTCGGAACCCGAAATCCGACATTTGGCGCACCAGGTAGGGGTGCGCCGGGATCCGTCTTCCACCGCTCCGCCCTCCTTTGGCCGCTGCAACCATGCGCGGCGCCAGCCGGGCTCACGCCGCCCCGGCGGCCCTCGCCGGTGGGCGCTCTCGTTGTCCCCCGCCACCCGCCGTCAACACCGCCACCGGCTCGGCGGGTAACGAGCTACAAGCACCACCCCAGCGTCCGCCTACGCGACAGAGCAACTGCACCGCGGCACCGGCGCCTCTGGTCGTTGCGGCCCTCCTGGGCGGCTCGCAGGCGCCGCCCACAAGTCGCCACATCAAGCCTTTTGCCCGCCGGGTTAGCACCGCTGCCGCGCGGCAGGGGGCTACCACGGACCGGGCGGCGAGCGAGGTCGATCTGACCTTCAGCTCAGAGGACCACCCCACCAACCCGGTCAGCTCAGGCGCGCTCCCCTTGTTGTGCACCCTCACCATCTGCCGGGTGGCCATCACTCGGACCCTCGTCGACGGCAGCGCGGGCCTCAGCTTTCTTTCAGTCAAGACCTTCGACCTCTTCCGCAAACCCCGGGAGCGGCTGCGACCCAGCCGATCCTTCTCGGGCGTCGGGGGCGGATCATCCGACTCCCTGGGGCAGATCCGGCTCCCGGTGACCTTCAGCACCTACGACAACTTCCGCACGGAGACGGTCGACTTCGACATCGCCCCCATCAGCCTTCCTTACAATGCTATCCTCGGCTACCTGGCACTGGCCCAGTTCATGGCCACCACGCATCCGGCGTACAACCTCATGAAGATGCCCGGGAGCAATGGTACCCTCACTGTGCGCGGGGACACCGGGGACGCATTGCGAGTACTCGAGCTCGCCTTCAAGACAACGGCGTCCGCACGGCCCGCCAACGTGGAGGCCCTAGAGCCCAAGGGGGCTGTGCCCGCCAAGAAGAAGCAGTTGTTCACCCAGGACAAAGCAGAAACCAAGCAGATCCCCGTCGACGAGGACGGGTCCTCCGGCGCCACTTTCACCATAGGCGCCAACCTAGAGCCCAAGCAGGAGGAGGCCTTGGTCAAGTTCCTGCGCTCGAATAAGAAGGTATTTGCTTGGGAGCCGGATCAGCTGGCGGGGATTCCCAGAAGTGTCATCGAGCACCACCTCAACATATGCCCAAATGTACGCCCCGTGAAGCAGAAGGCCAGGCGGCAGTCCACGGAGAAGCAGGCTTTCATCACCCAAGAGACCCGCAAGCTAGAGGCTGCAGGGGTCATTCGCGATGTCCGATACCCGGACTGGTTGGCCAACCCTGTTGTTGTGCCCAAGAAGGGGGGGAAAGAATGCATGTGTGTCGACTTCACCAACCTCAACAAGGCATGCCCGCAAGATCCGTTCCCGCTCCCCCGTATCGACCAGATTGTCGATTCCACTGCGGAGTGCGACCTGCTATGCTTCCTGGATGCCTTCTCCGGGTATCACCAGATCAAGATGGCCGTGGAAGATGTCGAGAAGACTGCTTTCTTGACCCCGTGCGGGGTATACTGCTATACGTGCATGCCATTCGGGCTACGTAACGCAGGGGCAACCTTTCAGCGACTGATGCACATCACCCTAGGTCAGCAGCTCGGAAGGAATGTCGAGGCCTACGTCAATGATACAAGACCTGGAGGAGACCTTCACAAGCCTCGACGCAGTAAACCTGCGGCTCAATCCGGAGAAATGTGTGTTTGGCGTCCCCTCGGGCAAGCTCTTGGGGTTCCTCGTGTCCCATCATGGCATCGAGGCCAACCCCGAGAAGGTCAAAGCGGTCGAGGACATGAGCCCGCCAAAGACCCTCAGAGAAATGCAGAAGCTCACGGGGCGTGTGACCGCGCTAGGGCGCTTCATCTCCAAACTAGGGGAGCGAGCGCTGCCTTTCTTCCAGCTGATGAAGAAGAAAGGGACCTTTGAGTGGACTGAAGAAGCAGATAAGGCGTTTCAAGATCTCAAGAGATACCTGACCAGTCCCCCAGTCATGGTGGCTCCGCACCCTCAGGAGCCCCTGCTGCTGTACCTCGCCACCACACCCTACTCCGCCAGCGCAGCCCTGGTGGCGGTTAGGGAGGAGCGCCAAGTCAAGGCCGCAGCGGCAGCCCGAGGCAGGACAAAACGGGAACAAGGAAAGACTGCAGAAGCCGCAACCGCAGCTAAGGAGGGTCAGCTGCCGAGGAATGCACCGGGGGCGGGAGAGGCCGCCCGACCAGACGGTCCACCTCTCAAGGCCACGACGCCCCGTGAGGCGCCCTTACCTCCCGAGGGTGCAGCAACCCCAGATGCACCCAGCCTTGTCGAGCACCCAGTTTACTGTGTTAGCAGGGTGCTACGGGACGCGAGGGCCCGGTACCCAATGCCTCAGAAGCTCCTCCTCGCGCTACTGGTAGCCTCGCGCAAGCTGCGTCACTACTTCCAGGCTCACCCCATCAAAGTCGTCTCATCATACCCCCTGGAGAGGGTGCTCAGGAGCCCTAACTTAGCCGGAAGGGTCGCTGAGTGGAACATAGAGCTGCAGGCATTTCAGCTCGAATTCAGCACAACCAGGGTCATCAAAGGAGCAGCATTGGCGGATTTTGTGGTAGAATGGACAGAGGCACCAGGCCTCAAGGCCGACGAGGATCGGTCCCTAATCACGGGGAGCGAGGCGCCAGAAGGCTGGGTCATGCACTTTGACGGGGCGTTCTCCAGACATGGTGCTGGGGCTGGAGCCGTGCTCATATCGCCCACTCAGGACAAGCTCTACTATGCCGTACAGCTCTGCTTCCAACAAGGTGAAAAGGTCTCCAACAACATAGCGGAATACGAGGGTCTGATAGCGGGCCTGAAGGCCGCGGCAGCCCTGGGGGTGAAGCGCCTTACCATCAAGGGCAATTCACAGCTCCTCGTGAACTTCTCCAACAAGGTGTACGAGCCGAAAGACGAGCACATGGAAGCTTACCTTGCGGAGGTCCGCAGGATGGAGAAGCAGTTCTGGGGGTTGGAGTTGCAGCATGTGCCCCGTGGCACCAATCAGGAGGCCGACGACATTGCCAAGCGGGCATCCAGGCGGCTACCTCAGGAGCCTGGCGTCTTCGAGGAGAGGCTCTTCAAGCCCTCAGCCTTGCCGTCACTCTCAAACACAGCTCAGCCTCGGGAGGAGCTCCCCCAGCCACCTGCCTCAGGAGCCCCGGTCTGTGGCCCGGCCTCAGGAGCACGCCTGCTCCTGACGATGGAACCTCAGGAGGAGTGCTGGATCACCGAGCTCCGGAGTTACTTGACACAAGGGACCATGCCGGAGAAGGAGGAGGAAGCGGAGCGAGTGGCGCGGCAGGCCACTGCGTACTGCATCAGAGACGGAGAACTCTACCGAAAGCGGCCAAATGATGTACTCCTGCGTTGCATTTCCAGAGAGCAAGGAAAGGAACTACTGGAGGACATACACAGCGGAGACTGCGGGCACCACTCATCGTCACGGACCCTCATCGGCAAGGCGTTCCATAGTGGGTTTTATTGGCCTGCCGCACTCAATGACGCCGTAGAGCTGGTGAAAGCTTGTGAGGCCTGCTAGTTCCACGCCAAGCAAATCCATCAGCCGGCCGGAGGCCTGCATACTATACCCCTTTGATGGCCATTCGCAGTCTGGGGGCTGGACATCCTGGGCCCGTTTCCTCGGGTGCCAGGGGGCTACCGCTACCTCTACATCGCCGTGGACAAGTTCACCAAGTGGGCTGAAGTGGAGGCCGTCCGCACCATCCCCGCGGGCTCCACGGTCAAGTTCATCAGGGGCATCGTGAGCCGGTTCGGGGTGCCGAACCGCATCATCATAGACAACGGTTCGTAGTTCACCAGTAACCTCTTCAAAACATACTGTGTTAACCTTGGAACACAGATATGCTACGCTTCCATGGTGCACCCTCGAAGCAACGGCCAGGCCGAACGAGCCAACGCAGAGGTCCTAAGAGGCCTCAAGACCAGGAGGTTCAAGAAGAAGCTGGAGGCCTGCGGCCGAGGTTGGTACAACGAGCTTCAATCCGTGCTGTGGTCCATCCGCACCACCGCGACCAAGCTGACTGGAGAGACCCCATTCTTCCTGGTCTATGGAGCAGAGGCAGTCCTCCCTCACGAGGTCAGACGTCGCTTCGCGCGGGTCCTGGCGTTCGACGAGGCGCAGCGGGACGCCATGCGGGGGACAGACCTCGCGTTGGGGGAGGAACGGCGACGGGAAGCCGCGCTGCGAGCGGCGAGGTATCAGCAGGCGCTGCGGCGATATCACTACCGCAACATCCACCCCAGGACTCTCGAGGTAGGAGACCTCGTGCTCAGGCGGGTTCTCTCCAGGGAGGGGTTGCACAAGCTCTCTCCCATGTGGGAGGGCCCATTCAAGGTTGTTCATGTTTCCAGGCCCGGCTCTGCACGCTTGGAGACTCAGGAGGGAGTGCCAATCCAGAATGCGTGGAACATCCAGCACCTCCGGAGGTTCTACCCCTGAAAAGGCCCAGAGCCTGTGAAGCAAGGCGAGTGCCTGTGAAGCTACCGCGTTTTGGAAAGGCCCGGAGCCTGTGAAGCAAGGTGAGTGCCTGTGAGGCTATCGCGTTTTGGAAAGGCCCGGAGCCTGTGAAGCAAGGCGAGTGCCTGTGAAGCTATCGCATTTTGGAAAGGCCCGAAGCCTGTGAAGCAAGGCGAGTGCCTGTTAAGCTATCGCGTTTTGGAAAGGCCCGGAGCCTGTGAAGCTATCGCGTTTTGGAAAGGCCCGGAGCCTATGAAGCAAGGCGAGTGCCTCTGAAGCTATCGCATTTTGGAAAGGCCCGGAGCCTATGAAGCAAGGCGAGTGCCTGTGAAGCTATCGCGTTTTGGAAAGGCCCGGAGCCTGTGAAGCAAGGCGAGTGCCTGTGAAGCTATCGCGTTTTGGAAAGGCCCGGAGCCTGTGAAGCAAGGCGAGTGCCTGTGAAGCTATCGCGTTTTGGAAAGGCCCAGAGCCTGTGAAGCAAGGCGAGTGCCTGTGAAGATCATCTCTTTTTGGAAAGGCCCGGAGCCTGTGAAGCAAGGCGAGTGCCTATGAAGATCATCGCTTTGGAAAAAGGCCCAGAGCCTGTGAAGCTCGCCGCCCCGTGACACTCTCACGTAATAATGAGTGGGGCCGTACATGCCCCGGAGTCTCACGAGCGCCGGCCTCAGGCCCTGGGGCTCCCTCCCGTGCCCAGTGGCAGCACTTAGCTCCGCGCTGGTGAGAAGACGTCGAAGACTAGATTAGGTGCCGGACGCGGCTTTCCCATTTGCTTTCCGCAGTTGACGTGTTCGTTTGCATTTGGAGTCTTATTGGAGCTATCGCTGTTGCTGATTTATGGTTCATCGATTTTTGCCCCTCGCTTTGGTTTCTCTCATGAACAACCTCGCGAGGGATGGTGCTCAGGCGCCCTCGCGAGGATTTCTGCCCTAGCCACGGGAGGGTCTCACGGCCCTGGCGCATTATAGGAGCACCCCTCCTAGTCCGTGCCCCTCGGGTACCACGACGCGCACACAGGGCCTGGGTCGGTCGCCCCACTCCCCGGCAGGGGTCGAAAGCTATCTACGCACAGGCGGGAAATCAGGAAGTACAAAAATAAGATCAAGGTAATCGCTGAAGCGGCAACATTTCCCAACACGCCCCAAGGGGGCTCCATGCATCTATTCTGTTTTACACAGGGAACAAAAGAGAAAGGAAAAAGACGAGCCTAGTGCCGCCCCTCCCACATCGGCCCACGACGGTGACACTGGCTGCCCCAGGGCCACAGGCGGACCCCTCTCGCGCTGCGCCGGGGCACGACGACGGGCGGACGAACCACCACCTCCTAAGCAAACCCGACGGCGCGGGGGAGGACTGCTGCCACCATTGGAGGAGTCACTTGAGGAAGAGCTGACAAGGCTGGGGGAGTCGCTGACGCCGCCGCCCGCTCGGGCGCTATCTCCCCCATCACCATCGGAGCGGGGCCCGCGGACGTGGTCATCGTCCTCAGGGCAGCACCCCGCGCGGCGACCATCTTCCCCAAACACCCTCACGTAGAGGGTGGCGTCGCCATCGAACCTGAAGTGCAGAGTGCACCGACGTTCCAGGCCGCGAGCGCGGGCGAACGCCTGCCAGCCGCGGGTGAAGGCCAAGCCCCCGCTGGCAGAGACCTCCAGCGCGACCCACGAGGGCCTGCTGCAGCAGCCCTCCGCCTGGAGCCAGAGGCCGCCAGGAGCGCCGGCCGGGAGTTCGCCAAGGAGGAAGTGAGGGAGCGGGAGCCGGGCACGAGCCGGCTCCGCCGACCAAACGATGAATTCCGGCGGCGCTTGCCCGGCGCGAAAGCGCGGCCTGGGGGAGCACGTAACCCAGGCGCACCCTCCGGCTGCGGCGGCTTGCCCGCTGCCGCGCTGGGAGCCCCCCCCCCCCCCCACGGCCGCTGGGAGCTGTCGGGGCGGCCGCCGGGTGCTTCCGAGGGCGCCTGCGACCACGCTTGGATGGGGGAGAGGAAGGACCGATCTGGAGGGCCTTCCCCTTCTCTGCGGCCGAGTACCTCCTCGATGGAGCCATCACACCAAGACGGAGCAAGAACTGAGGCGAAGGAGAGAGCAAGAGGAGATGGGCTGGACGGGCACGAGCGGTGCCGTACTTATAGCCGGCGAAGGCCAACCGCCGGTCTCCATGATCATAGGTAATCATGACACGTTCTGCATGCAGGGACTTGTCCAACTCGCATGATCGCCAAGGTGTCATGGGGAAGCGGAGGCGCCACGTCCAATCAACGGCCACGCGGCGTCCGAGGCCGTAGGCTGTTAGGGCCCGCGGCGCTTCGCCCTTGCCCTTTCGCCTCTCGGCACGGCCAAGTCCATGCGCGCCTTGGGCCCGGGGGCTACTGTCGGCGTTCTGGGAACGGGGGTCCCCAGACTTGCCTGCCTGCGTCCTGCGGCGTGGCTCGAGTGGGGGCCCAGCGCGGCCCATCTTCATCAACACGAGGCTCAAGACCCTCGCGAGGGGCCAAGCCTCGCGAGGCGGACGACACGGTGCATCCTCAGGCACAGCCTCGTCAGGCTGGCTCGCGAGGAGGCGGAGAGTTCAAGGCGGGGTACCTCGCGAGGTGCCTATGATGCAAGCCATGACGACACGGGGCACCAGGCGGGTACCAGCACGCGCAGCATCCCTCTTTCCCCTTTGGTGCAAAGGGGGCAAGCGTATCAGCGGAGTATTGAGGCATCAGGCAAAGGTTGCCACTTCGCTGCAACGAGACCAGGACCAGGAGGACTGCGAGACAGAGGTCACCATGGAGCCGAGCGCGGCGTCATCACCAGAGCCTTTGGCAGGATAGATGTACTCGTTGTCCCCCTTCAAATTAGCCCGCCATTGTTGGATCCCTTCCCGCTCAATATTTTGGGAGAGGACCATGGCCTCTATAAAGAGGACTAGCCACCCACATAGTAAGAGGTTCGAATCCTGGTCGTTCGGTCCGGGATCAGAGAGAGAGAGAGAGAGAGAGAGAAAGGGTGACTGAACTCTTCATAGCAGTTCATCACCACAGCCAAGAACAGACCCTCACGAGGCTGTTCTTCCTTGTACTGTTCATCCTCATCAGCCCCAGGAGGCAATCCATCCACCACACACTTGAGTAGGGTGTTACACCATATCGGTGGCCCGAACCAGTATAAATCTTGCGTCTTTCGTGGAGTTCTTTTAGTAGTTTAGGTCCCCTCGAGACGGAGAGGTTGAAGGCGAGATTTCCGCACGCACCCCAGTGTTCGAACCTTAAGGGTCTGCTGGAACCTGAAATCCGACACTGATACCCCGATGCTGTCGTCCATTATAAGAGATCAACCTCACTCATCCACGGCTTTGGACCGAGATCCTTGCATCCTGTCCTCTCGCTTCATCCCCGCCGTCGTCCACCTTGCCAGCGCCGCTCCTACGACCGTCTCATCCACCGCGCCCCGCCGCCACCATCTACCCTCCTAGATCTGCTTCCATGCCGCCGACAACCATCGCTACCGCAGCACCGTTAAATTCTCAGCAGATGCGTACACGGCGCCGCACCAGAGGCGATACTCTTTCGTATCTGCTCAACTTATTTATCACAGCAAGAAAATAGATCGCCACTGCTTTACTCTGATTTGTTGTCTTGCTTGTGAAGTTGCCTTTGTCTGGTTTGCACCTTCAGATCCTCCATGGCACGCTCAACACCATACTCGCAATGCTTATGGTTTTCCCCTTTTATATTCTACACTAGTTAAATCACATTAGACTAAATTTCAAAATTGGGTTAGTCAATTTTTCAGAGCTCGCCGGAGTTCACCGGTGCGATCGAAGGGGCTCGGGTGGGGACGGTGGTGGGGCCTCGTCGAACGAAGAAAACTCGACGCGGGTGGGGGCGGGGGTGAGGGTGGCGGAGGAACACAGACGGTGGGCCCGGTGGTTCGGCCGGCGGCCCGTGCGGTGTTCTGTATGGGTAGCACAGTATGTTCCTTGTCAGGAAGGGGAGCAGGGACATCTGCAGTCAACAGCTGATAGAGCTGACCTGTACGTGATCGATAGGCTTTCAATTACTAGCGGCAATACAACACCGTAATTTCCAGCCAGTTCCACTTTCCCGATTTATATATCCTGGTTATGGTGTACCCCTGTTATGTACACTATGGGGCTGTTTGGTTTGTGACTAACTTTGCCAAAGATTGCCACACCTAACGTTAGGCAAGTTTGACCTACTTAGGTGAGTGTTTGGTTCAACCCACATCTTAGGCAAGCCACACTTGGACCCCACATGGCATACACACAAAAAGTGTGGCAAGATTCCCTTAGGCTTGTCAACTTGTGGCTCTCATTTTGATGAACTAACCTTAGTCAAGTTTGGCAAAAATGTGTGGCAAAGTGTGGAAATGCTAGTCCTAAAACCAAACAGCCCCTATGATCTGCCTAGTTGCTATGTGCTCTTGTTATCATGGTTTGGCAATAAACTCTCTGTACAATATATTATGAACCTATCATCTTCCAGCTATCCTTACTTCTGGAGCCCATTTTTTGTGTACTTGTGCCAGATTATATAAATGCACGCACCATATTACAACACACATGAGCTCTCTCATCAGAATCCTGTGATAGCACACAAGTGTTTACAGGGGCGCCCCTATATTAGAATATCATCTGCATTACAAAGATAATCTCACAACTATTTATGTTTTCATGGTTCTCAGATATTATACGCAATTATAGTGAATATCAGAATCCGCGCATTAGAAGAATTTGTGGAACACTACAATGACTTACAAAATTGGCAGCAAGGCATTGAGTGCCATTCTAGAAGCAATGAAACTCGTACGCTCCCCACCTGTTGACTCTTGTTCAGAATATCATCCTAATGACTATTCTAACCTCGAGGAATCAAAGGCAGATGGCCTGTCCTCTTCACCCATCAAGGTGCATGTTCTAATTTGGCAAGGTTTTATTGATTGCGCGTATCTTGCATATGTTGTCTTGCATTTCTTCTACTTTGTTGCACCTCCATCTTCTTAGTTTACTCATCATATATGTCGAGATGCCATGCCTAGCCATTATCAATACATATTCCATCTGTCATCATACCATGTTTTTCCACTCAAATGTTGTTCTTGTGCATCAGGCATCAAAAAGGAAGAGGGTGATTGCCGAACCTGAAGGAGCACCAGCAAAGTCCTTGAAAAACGTGGTGGTGCCAGAGAAATCAGACATCACCCCACTTATATTGGCTGTACAACCAGTGACACAAAACGTAGGACCGACTCCAGCAGACTGTACCCATACTTCACTAGCCACACCACTAGCCCCACCACACGGGACCTGCAGTCCAGCAAAAGGTATACCGATTTCATTTGCCATAGCACCAGCTGTACCACAGAAAAATCCCACTCCAGCAAAAAGTACAGCAAGTCCACCGGTCGAAGACCTATCCCAACTGCAGAGACGGCCAATTCCTGCAGATTGGAACCCCATTCAATTTATTCCCAGTTTAAAAGACAATGCTTTCAATGTTGTTAGGGACTACGTGCATATATTCCCATCATGGGAAGATTATTGTGAAGACAAACACCATTTTCACATCTTCCTGTCCAACTTACGTGTAAGTGCTATTATTCATGGTTATTATTTTCCTGTTTTCTATTGATTGAACACACCAATGATTTACATTACATTGTTGTAACTAGGCGAGGGTCAATCTGGATAGTCATGACGAGCAAAGCTTGCTTGTGCTTTTCAAGGAAGCATTGCAGCAGTATCGGTGCTACCTAAGGAAATCACACTTTGATGGCAAGTATATAAACGAATTTCCGGTGAAGTCTCCTGTGCTAAATTTAGAAGACATTGAATGGAAAAACCTTGTTATGCACTGGTCTCGTTCCCAGGATGAGGTACTACCTATGAAATCACATGAGAATTGGAACTTCTACTTTTCCGCATGTGCCTTACGGATCTTTTTTGCAGGAAATCTGCTCGAAGAAGAATTCTGGTTTGACAAGAACGACAGGATATCGCAAATATGTTGTCCGCTGCTTTGCTCTTGTTAGTACCTGTTGTCCTGTATCACTGTACTTGCATACATACATGGTTCATTATGTGACAGCAGTATGCATGATAGCTTGCTTATCAATTGTTTGCTCCAAATTATCTGATCTGTATGAATGGTTACATTAGTGTAGAATATAACCAATGCCAATTTTTTTTAGCTCTGTATTGTTCTTATAAGTACATGATGTCCTTTATTAGTGTACTTATAATGACAGGTAGTTGTTCATGTACCATCACTCTGCAGCTTATTTTCTTTTGCCCTCCATTTTCTACACATCAGATCTATATTTACTCTTACCATAAGGTTGGTACTGAAGAAGTTTAGCTGTGCATTGCTCTTGGCTGTACCTTTTGCCTGTATCGATGCACTTACACTTATAGCTACTTGGTTATGTAGCATCACTCTTCATCTTATCTTAAATATTCTCCATTTTTTCGTATATTATCACATCTATATTTACTCTTAACAAAATGTAGAATAAAGGCAATGTTTTTGAAGAAGATTCTGTGGTAAACTTCTTGAATTGCCCCCCCCCCCATCAGCATGGACAAGTCCTTTATAGAGCCTGTCTTCACCAAAAATGTAAGTTTGTCCATCTCAAGCCTTCAAACTTTGTTGTATATATTTGGTTAGGCATGACTGTGACAGCTGTTTATTTTTGGTGTTTGCATCAAATTTCTTGTTTAAAGTTTATTATATGTAGTTCATAAACAAAAGTTTATCCTTTCTCAATTTAAGTTTTCAGTTGTACAACCAAGTTCCTTCTTCATACCATGTAAATTAAACTATACAGAGCAAGTGATCTTCTTTTGCACTGCATGTATGCTTCTGTTCTTCATCCGTAATCTAGTGGTCTGGTGAACCTACCCACTATAACACAATGTCATATTCTGCAATGTCTTAACTATGAACAATGTCATATCATTCTACTATTATTTAAACCGTCTCTTTATTTGCCAATCTGAAATGGTATAAATTGACAGCACACTAACCATTGATACTTACGAGTTCTTGATCTATAATCCAGTGGTGTCGTGAAGCTGCCAACGCCTTCACAATGTCATTTCCTACCATGTCTTGACCTGAACAATACCATATTGTGTTAATGCAAATTTAAAGTGTGTCACTTTATTTGTCAGTAAGAAATGTGATGAATTGTTAGCACTGATACTTTTATGTGCAAAACATGTCATCTGTTTGCTTGTTTATCTTTCAGAGTGAGGAAGATATAAGTGTTGAACAAGCGGAGTCTCATCATCTTGCTCAGCTGCTTGCGCTGCAGCTCCCCAGCAGGGCTAACCTTTCCTGAACTCTATTGAAGTGCTGTCGGTTTTGTATATTATTTTGTCGGCATGTTTATTTGCACTGGTGGCGATCTTTGATGCCCAGTGTATGTAATCTGCTATCTGCTTGTGCTTTATTATCATAGTGGCGAACTTTGATGCCTAATGGATGTAATATGCCATAATTTCTTTATTGTATAGTCTAGGTTTTTTCTTATTCATGATGCTGCAGTTATTTTACTGTATATATATATCCTGTCTTCGCAGTAAACCGGCCAAACCGTAAAATTACGGTACATAATCGGGTCGTCATGCAATCACGATGTATGTTGGGCCTGAAACGTGCCGAACAGCTCACGGGCCGTCAGCAGCCTGAAATGAACACCGGCCCATGATTGTGCAAATCAAATCACGGGCTTTTAACTGGCCAAAAAATTGTCTCGGTCCTTGTTTGGCCCAATCAGATATCGGCTGCGAGCAGGCCGGATGCATACCGAGACGTAGTTAGGCCCAACTATATGAAGGGCTTTTAACAGGCTGAAATTAATATAGGGCCGAAATGTTAAACGGGCCCTTAATAGGGCGAAACTAATATCAGGCCAAATTACTAAGTGGGCCTTTAGCAAGTGGGCCCAAAAGCATAGTGTCCAGTTGACGGGCCGAATCTGATATGGGCCATAATTGAGCCCAAAGCCTCTTAAAGGGCTGGACCTGATCTGGGCCGTAATTTGGCCCAGAACGTGGTAGGCCTTTAACGGGCCGGATCTCATATGGGCCACTATTAGGCCCGGAGCGTGGCAGGCCAATAACCGACCGGATCAAATATGGGCCGGCATTTGGCCCAAAACATGGCAGGCAGTTAATGGGCCGGCCTACTAGGGTCCTCAAAATCTTGTAGGCCTACAGCTGGGCTGGCCCATTAATGTCGGCGAAATCTCGTGGGCCTTTAGCTGGGCTGGCCCATTATGATCCGCAAGAATCTTGTGGGCCTTTACCTGGGCCGGCCCATTACGGCACACAAAAATCTTGTGGGCCTTTACCTGGGCCAGCCCATTATGGCCCGCAAAATCTTGTGCACCTTTAGCTGGGCCAGCCCATTATGGTCCGCAAAATCTCATGGGCCTTTAGCTGGGCCGGCCCATTATGGTCCGCAAAATCTTGTGGGCCTTTAGTTGGGCTGGCCCATTTAAACTTGTTCGGCCGTGCCACGTGTCGACGTATCATAGGCGCCTTCTGTCCAGTGAGTGGATGACATCTGTCCTGACGATGAGCCGACACGTGTTTCCTCTAGCCAATGATGATTTTACACGTGGAAAATCCCCATTGGTCGGGGCTGTTAACGGGTTATTGGATCCAAAACCCGACTGGATAGCTTAACGGCATTCCGTTACGGTGGATGCCACGTGTCGGTCACCCTTGACGAAAGCACTTCTGTGACGCGCGATTTATCGTCATGGAATTGGACACTTCCGTGATGATAATTTTGGTAATGTCATGGAACACTTCTACGACAGCACAGGTATGACTATGTTGATTCTGTCATAAATTTGTCATGGATGTACATGCATGACAAAAAAAGCGACCTACTGTGAAAAACACGTGTCATCACGGAAGTGTATTTTTTTGTAGTGCATGGTTCGGAACTTACGGCCAGAGACGAGTCCGGAGTTCCGGTGACCAAGACATCATGAGAGGTTGAGTCTATATGCGGCTCCAACGCCGTGGAATCCGCGGCCTCCGTAGTGGGATCAATCCTCCCGTCCTTGGATGGTGCGGCTTGCTCCGGATCTAGGGCAAGAGCGGTTATAGGAGAAATATCCTGGATGCGGCTAGATGACAGATTTAGGTCATGATCATCTGGGTGACCGGGAGCGGCTGCCGCGGTCTCGAATCCAGTGAAGATCAAGTCTCCATGGATGTCCGCAACATAGTTCAAGCTCCCGAATCTGACCTGATGGCCAAGGGCGTAGCTTTCGATCTGCTCCAGATGGCCAAACGAGTTGGCACGCAGTGCGAAGCCGCCGAACACGAAGATCTGTCCGGGGATGAAGGTTTCTCCTTGGACAGCGTCATTATTAATGATTGAAGGGGCCATCAAACCTTTTAGCGACAGCACAGAGGAACTCTCAATGAAAGTGCCAATGTCGGTGTCAAAACCGGCGGATCTCGGGTAGGGGGTCCCGCAATGTGCGTCTAAGGTCGATGGTAACAGGAGACAAGGGACACGATGTTTACCCAGGTTCGGTCCCTCTCTATGGAGGTAATACCCTACGTCCTACTTGATTGATATTGATGAATATGAGTATTACAAGAGTTGATCTACCTCGAGATCGTAGTGGCTAAACCCTAGAGGTCTAGCTTGTATGGCTATGATAATGAGTGTCCTATCCGGACTAAGTCCTCCGGTTTATATAGACACCGGGAGGATCTAGGGTTAGACAAGGTCGATGACAAAGAAGGGAATCTACATATCCGGTCGTCAAGCTTGCCTTCCACGCTAAGGAGAGTCCCATCCGGACTTGGGTGTAGTCTTCGGTCTTCGTATCTTCACAGCTCATCAGTCCGGCCCATGGCTAACAGGCCGGACGCCCGAGGACCCCTTAGTCCAGGACTCTCTTACCACCCACCTCCAATGGTAGTACCGTGGCTTACCACGGTAGTACCGTACACCCAAGAAAGTGCACATTTCGACAAAAAGAAACAAGAACGCCTTTGCAGAACCAACCTCACGCAAAAGGACGCACGAAAGGAAACAACTAAACCATGACACAAGGTCCAAAAGAAAGCAACGAGACAATGAGGACCAAACAACGAACCACAACCTCTCATGAAGAGAGGGTGGTGGTCGGAGCCACCTATGTTTGAGTTAGTTGGTATGGCGCCGCGAAGAATTATCCTTGGGCCCATGACAATAACTCGTCTTTGAAGCACAAGTACCATAAAAATGGTGAATGTTAAAGAGTTGATCAATTTATGCATAATGGGGGAGGGAGAGTTCATTGAGAGAACAACACTCCCCCTATGTCCATGCTTACACCTAAACAAGATAACAAGTTGAGCATGGTGGGGTGTGCATGGGTTTAATCCACATTGCTCAAATCAATGATATTTAGCTCATGCCTTAACTCAGGAAATCTTGCTTCATCCAAAGGCTTCGTGAAAATATCCGCAAGGTTATCATGAGTGTTGGCATAGTTGAGCTCAATTTCCCCTCTCCTAATGTGATCCCGGATGAAGTGATACCGAATCTCAATATGCTTCATCTTGAAGTGTTGCACCGGGTTGAGAGAAATCTTGATGGCACTTTCATTGTCACACCAAAGAGGCACTTTGTCACAAATGACACCGTAATCCTTCAAAGTTTGCCTCATCCATAGAAGTTGAGCACAAAAACTATCGGCAGCCACATACTCAGCCTCGGTGGAGGCGAGAGACACACAACTTTGCTTCTTAGAAGACCAACTCACCAAAGAGCAACCAAGAAATTGGCACCCTCCGAAAGTTGACTTCCTATCCACTTTGTCTCCCGCCCAATCCGAATCAGAAAATCCCATGAGATTGAAGTTTGCTCCTTTAGGGTACCATAAGCCAAAGTTTGGGGTATGAGCCAAATATCGAAAGATTCGCTTGACCGCCACATAGTGGCTTTCCTTGGGTGAGGCTTGAAACCGTGCACAAATTCCCACACTCAAGATGATATCCGGTCTAGATGCACAAAGGTAAAGCAAGCAGCCAATCATAGAACGATATACCTTTTGATCCACCGCTTTACCATTGGGATCAATGTCAAGTTGGCATTTGACGGGCATTGGAGTAGAAGCCAGCTTGACATCACTTAGCTTGAATCTCTTGAGCATGTTTTGAGTGTATTTGGCTTGGTTCATGAAGGTTCCTTCTCTTCGTTGTTTGATTTCGAACCCGAGAAACAACTTCAACTCTCCCATCATGGACATCTTGAACTTCAAGGTCATGAGAGCGGCAAACTCCTCATTAAAAGCTTTGTTAGGGGAACCAAAGATAATATCATCAACATATAGTTGGCATACAAACAACTCCCCTTTGACCTTCTTAGTAAAAATAGTGGGGGTCGATTTTCCAAATTTCAAACCCATGATCTTGCAACAACTTGGTAGGGTGTTCATACCACGCATGTGGGGCTTGTTTGAGGCCATAGAGTGCTTTTATCGAGTTGGTACACATGACTGGGGAACTCGGGATCCTCAAAACCCGGGGGTTGTTTGACATACACCAACTCATTAATCAGACCATTTAGAAAAGCACTCTTCACATCCATTTGTTGCAACTTGAAGTTATGATGAGAAGCATAAGCAATCAACAAACGAATAGATTCAATGAGGGCAATGGGAGAAAAGTTTTCACTGTAGTCGATACCTTCGACTTGGGAGTAGCCTTGTGCCCCCAAACGAGCCTTGTTGTGAACGATAATCCCATGAGCATCTTGCTTGTTCTTGAATATCCACTTGATTCCAATAACATTATGGTTCTCCTTTGGCCTTGGCACCAATCTCCACACCTTGTTGTGCTCGAAGTTGTTGAGTTCTTCATGCATGGCATTAAGCCAAACCGGGTCCTCGAGCGCCTCATAGACCTTTTGGGGTTCAACACAAGAAACAAACGCGTGATGTTCACAATAGTTTGCTAATTGTCTACGAGTGCTTACCCCCTTTCTTAAGCTCCCAAGCACATTATTCATCAGATGGTCTCTAGTAGTGAGCTTGGACGCAATCTTGGCGGCACGACGCTCCAAATCCTCCTCAAGAGAGAGTTGAGGAGCGGTAACTTGATCATCTTGAGTGTCGTCTTGAGCTTGTTCTTCATCTTGAGCTTGCTCTTGATCTTGAACTTGCTCGGTGGTCAGAACTTGACCTTGGGCATCACTTGGTGGTTCACCACTATCTTGAGGTTGATCTTGCCCTTGATCTTCACTGGTACACGTTGGTGCTATACAAACGGTTGTTAACCCCTTTCTACGACGGCATTTGGAACCGTCGCCTAGTGAGTGACGACGATAGGGGGGGGTCCTTCCCACATGATCCAGAAACCATCGGGGATATGCCCTCAAATACAATTATACGTACAACAGAGATAAAAAATACAAAAATGAGGTCGTGTGTGACCAGCGAGCGCTCAAATACAAAAATACGTACAACAGAGATAAAAAATACAATTATACATGCAAAATTGTTTCCGATCGCAAGTACATCCCACACAGTCAGTCCCTGCTAAACGTTTCCATTTGTATGTACATCCCACATAGTTGCTCCAAGGAAAATGTTTCCGTTCACAGGTACATCACACGCAGTTTTCCCCATTAAATCGTTTGTGATAGCATTGCCATTGCACACGATATTAACAATTTTATCGTTTGCGTTATTGAATGCATCACACACAATGCGTAAAAGAAACTGTGTGGCCAAGGCTGTCCATCACACATAGTTTTTATGTGGTAAACATTTGTGCAAGGTGGCCTAACGCAAACAGTTTTCAAGAGGTTGTCATGTGTGCAGTGGAGATTGATCGCACACGTAGTGGATCCTAGAAACATTTCTGATCTACACGTCTATCGCAGACCATTCGCTTTCGCAAAACGTGTGCAGTGTAATCCCCAATTAATCCCTAATTTAAAAATCACATGTTTTGAATTTTAAAGTAGGCAATCACTTATTTCATATCCAACCATGTTTATTACAAATATTGGTTCAACCACGAATGCATAATTCGATGCGCAGGTACATATACTGAAGAACTACAGAAGCACCAAGTAAAGAATGATGAACCACAGTTGTACTAAAGACTGTAAAGAGAGAGGCTAAAGAAATTCTGGTCGCTGGAGAAGGTGAAGCGGAATGCCCATATTGTGCCCTCCTCCATGCGTAATGCGCGCACGACTCTAGGCCAACCCCTTGTGATGGCTGCCCGTCCATCCTTCACCGTCTTCATTACGACTTCTCAATGCTCATTGTAGTCTGGATGAAATACTTTAACCTTCATTGCGTATCCACCAATCATGTACTTTGTGAGGTAATCTTGGGTGAACTGCTTTGGGAACCACTTCAGACGAAAAAGTTTCAGACATTGTTGTCTAACAACTCATTATGGGCAGTAAAAAGAGAAGGTTGCAGAGTTTGTAGTTACCATCCTACAGCTCACTGTTGTGTTGGATAGAGCATAAAAAAATAATTTGCTTGCCACCATTCGTATCTTTTTTCTAATAATCCTTATCAGTTTCCTCACTTGATGCTTGTTCATGAATATCTCATTGCCCCATACACAAAAAGGGTCGATGCGTGGATCCTTGCCAAGGGCATATGTACCTACAAGCAACAAGTCAATATTAGAAGCTAACAAGTGTCCATGCCTAGATCTATATGCACTACATTATGGAACGACGGGGGGAGTACAAGCCGAGGGATGAAGCTAACCTTGGCAGAAAATGGTGGCCACTCCCGTTGGTGTCCTGCATAAGTAGTGGAAAGGCATGATAAGTACAGCAACCTTAACATCAAACAAATATAGCAAAGGTAAACAACATCATCTCCAAATGATAGCTTGAATGTGTTGGTTTCAGCATGCTGTTAAAGCAGATATAAAATGGAAGGCAATGTTACCGACAGCAGGCTTAACAGCCATCAAATATTGCAATTCAAACTGCTATTGTTGAAAATGAATGGAACTTAGGTAATGCTTAAACATCACACCGGATAAATGTGTAAAACTGAAATAAAGGGCATGTGTTAACTACACAAGGAATAAGTGGAACCAAATATAGCCGTTCAAACTGGTATTGATGTAGTCGAGTGGCACAGTTCTGACTTGCACATAATGAACAACACATTGTGAATGACTAAAATAAACAAGGCATAAATGACCTGTATAACAACCAAATATAGCCATTGAAAACTGGACAGAGTCTCACTTCAACCAACCTAACAAGCAAATACAGATAAACATGGCATATGCTTGAAAACTGGACAAATGCTCACTGCAACCAACCTAACAAGCAGATACAGATAAACAAGGCATCTGCTTGATAACTGGACAAATGCTAAAAAAAGCAACCTAACAACCAAATACAGATAAACAAGGCATCTGCTTGATAACTGGACAAATGCTCACTGCAACCAAACTAAGAACCAAATACATATAAACAAGGCATCTCCTCGATAACTTGTAAAATGCTCACTCCAACCAACCTAACAACCAAATACAGATAAACAAGGCATCTACTCACTATAAACAACCAAATATAGCCATTCATGAAACTGAAGTGCACAATTCATACTTAAACATCACATAGCCCTATTGAACAATACATTTTTGCATAACTGAAATAATTAAACATGACACAATTAAAGCACCGGACGACAAATGCTACTACAACAAATGTTACGGGTTGGCAAGCTATAAAAGGTAAGATTTGCTGATAGAATGTCGCCTCACATTTCGTGGACGTGATCCTTCCAGTTGGAAGAGCACAGACCCATGGTGCGCTCTCTGATGTCACAGATGGGCTATTTCACCTTGGAAGAACCTTCGTGGGTGCCCTCCTCATGGTCGTGGTCGATGAGATCTGACTTGGCAATTGAGGATCCCAAGCCGCCGCCGTAGAACGTGTCCTTCAGAAATGACAAAATGGGCTCGATGGCGTATAAAGCTCGCAAATTCTTGACCGCTTGGCGGAGGAGATTAGCGGCAGGGCCGTCGAGGAGATTGATGGCAGTTGAACCAGAGGGGTTGGAGATGGACCACTTAACCTGTGACATGGCCCGCGTGAAGCCGTCGCTATGGACGAGCTTGATGTCGTAGCCAGCTTTCCCGAGATACAGTAATACACTAGCCCGCTGACATGAAGCCTTCGGCATGGCAACGTAGTCAACGTATTTGCCGGCTTCCATGGAGATGTGTTGCTCCAGGATCGACATGTCGGGGCGAACGGCAGCCACCTCGCCAATGTTCACCGGAAAGGCCATGATAAACTTCTTCTTGGCCGAACACTCGTCGGGTTCCCTGGGATACATGGTCGAGCTCAGGCTGTGACATTATGGAGCAGGGGATGTGGATCTAGCGGGGAGGAACACCACATGCCTCATCTAAAAACTCAGGGGAGTGGGGCAACAGTATGGGAATCGCTGGGTAACCTGAACTTTATTATCCAAGCTAGGAGGAGCGGGCAGACTGGCAGGGGTTAGCGGCGGCGCGGGCGGCGACCGCGGGGTAGGGTTCGAGGGGGGAGGGGGCGGGTAGGGGAATGGGGAGGGGTGGGGGTGTTTGAGGATACGCCGCAGCTACTGAAAATTTTAGTAATGGTGGGTGGAGATGGTGGTGGATGAGGGAGGGTGACGGTTCAAATGCCTTGGCTACTACAATTTTACTATAAGGTCGTTGTTGGAGGAGTGTGGGTGACGGTTGAAGTACGGCGGCTACTAAAATTTGGGTAAAGGAATTGATGCGGGGCGGGAGTGCCCAAGATCACGGATGGTCCTATAACAATATGCATGTATGATAATAAGGAAAAGTGGTGCAGAACCGCCGATTTTTGCAACGCTCAAGGCGGGTAGTGTGTTTTTATATTTCTAGCTAGCTGGTCTATTGCACAAGGTTCATCCTAATTTACAAATAAACTTACCTGCCTTTAGCTTGCACATGTGGTGGTTTTACAGCGACTTGCATCGCACACGGGTAAGCCAGTACCTCCACCCTTTGCTCATGCTTGCGCGATCGTGGTGATTTTACAGCGCACTTGCATCACACACGGTTGAGCCAGTACCTCCACCTTGCTCGCGCTTGCACAGACGTGGTGATTCACAGTGCACTTGTATCACACACGGTTAAGATATTATACCCGTGTTCGTTGAGCGTCATCAGAGTCTTTGCAGCAAAAAAGAACGTTAGAGAGGGTCAGAAGATAGCCACACCTGCATGTCGCCCAAATATGTATGAGTGAAAAGGGTGGTCTATGATGTCCAAAATTCCAATGCACAACTTTGACCGTGCGAGCCCACGGTTGGGCGCGTCGTCGAAGATCAATGAGAGGGGCCAGAAGTCAAGAACCACCTGGAAGTGGCCAAATATATGTAGGAATATTGGGGATGTTTAAAACTTTAAATACACAATACATAACTTTGGTGGCAAGTGCCTTGCAAACCCGAAAGCACCCTTATATATATATATATGTGTGTGTGTGTGTGTGTGTGTGTGTGTGTGTGTGTGTGTGTCTATAATGACATAATGCCGTACCTAGCTAGGATGCTTGGCCCACCACCTCCCACTTCGTGTCAGCGGGGCGGATGCGTGTAATGATCGATACTTTGGTCATACATGCATG
The DNA here is from genome assembly GCA_034509565.1 of Triticum monococcum. Lineage (NCBI taxonomy): Eukaryota > Viridiplantae > Streptophyta > Magnoliopsida > Poales > Poaceae > Triticum > Triticum monococcum. The sequence goes on along the minus strand of CM067846.1, from coordinate 401,722,996 downwards.
TCGCCATGACATACATAAGACGGACCAATGAATCTATCGTTTGGTCAAATGACCGTTGTTTTTGTCGATAAACCGCTTGGGCCAATAGATTGAACCATCATAAAAAATCGCATGAGAGGGACCGCAAAACCAGCACCTCTTGCATGCGGCCCAAAATGATGTACGTTGGGAAGGGGTGATGTGTGTTTTCAATATAGAATAATGTACAATTTAGATGTGGTGCCTACCTCTCGTTACATACAACAACCATGAAGGCAAGGTAGTTAAGGACGAGATACGCAGGGTATGATGTAGGTCGAACCTAGCAATCTGAGCATGTGGGAGGCAATCCTGACAACACATGAGCTCGAGCTTTGGTTGAGCGACATGTGACGGTGACCAGCCCTAACACGAACTAGGAGGAATCCATTCATGGCCAACACATACCCCTCATTATCGGTCAAAGGGATGATATATATACACTCGGGGAGCCCACAGATATGCGTGTCATCACAAAAAACCGCACAAGGGAGACGTGGTTGATCAGAAGATCCCGTATACACTACATGTGGACCAAAAATATGTATAGTACGGTGGTGTGTGATTTGTTTAAATCCCAAATGCACAACTTTGATGGGCCACCAACTACATTACAAATTGAACACCGTACCCGACTCCAAGCCTGGTTCAATACGTACGATGTCAGTTTCCCAACTTCGAGGCGGCGGCAGGGGGGCGTCCCCACATGCACTCAAACTTTATTTGGTCCAGCATGGGACACATCTATATCTATACCCCTATATAGTGTGTGAATAACTTTGAAAGTTGGTCGTTTGATGAAGCCAATCCGACAGTACTGAGATGGCAAATCGGAGCACTACTGGCCGTTGGATATCATCTACATTCCACCAGATTCTGCCACATGTACAATCTAGAAGACTCCATGGTTGCACTTAAGCATAATGCACAAACCTCAAAACACAAGTACTTCTCCTTTGTTCTCTAGAATCTTCCATATCTTAATTTCCCAAACTTTTTTTCTAAATGAATTGTCACTTTGTATTTACTTTATGCTTTACAATGCACAATTTCATGAATCATAAAATAGATTTTTTTATAGAAGTAATTGATTTTGGATGAGATGAACTATAAGAATTAAACGAACATCTACATCATGCATATATGACTCAAAGCTTACATGCTATAGTGTGGTATTTATTCATAATTTGGTTACCAAATCTCATGTGTGCAATGCACATGTACCTTACTAGTATCAATAGGAAACCATCATGGTCAAACCCTTCTCGTTGTTGGGTCAAAGGGATAGATTGTGTGGGCCCCCCTAATTGTCGATAAAGGATAGTATAAATACCTCGGGGAGCCCACAGATATGTGTTGTGTCTATAAGCCGCACAAGGGAGACTTGCTCGAGAAGAACACCCGGCCCCCTATACCCCGCATGCAACCTGAAAAAAGGTTTATATAATCGCCATGACAGGTCAAGTCAATCATTCTTTAATTTTTTAAGGAAAAATAACCCATAAAAACATAGTACGTTTATATAATCGCCATGACAGGTCAAGTCAATCATTCTTTAATTTTTTAGAGCAAAATAACCCATAAAAACATAATCTACAAATTAGCAAAACAAGGATCCCAAGGTTTATATAAATGCCATGATAGGTCACTATAGAGATATAATATATCTCTATCATGACCGTGTCATAGCATTTAAATGAAGCTTGAGATATGCAACTTCCCACTGGGTCACCCATCCTTGGACTACTCCAGCCCGAGCATGCTTAACTTCTGCATTCTATTCGACTAGGCTAGCAGATGGGAAGCCGACCCTTTCTGATAAGAATTGCCTCCTTGCCATTAAGGCATTTCATGCTGGTCACCCTATGGGACCTACTCCCTCCTAACACACACATGTGTGCTTTTAGAAACTGTGTGGGATATTTACATGGCCGCTGTGTCGCCGCTAGCCTTCATGAGCACTGACACTGGTAGCGAGAAAATGATGGGAGAAGAGATGGGAAACCGATGAGAGGAGTGGCGAGAAACGGTGGCCTCTTTAGAAAACCTAGTAGAGAAGGAAGTGTGAGCTAGCACGATGCACACACACAGTGCTTACCCATGTACTGCATGTGATGTCGAAAGGGCTCGGGGTTGCCATTCAATCCGGGAGCATCCAAAGTTGCACACGTACGATCCGTGGCGTTTGGGTTCTGGCCAATCAGAATGCACGACTCAGATCGCGCGCGCACCAGGGGGGAGGGGGGCATTGGCCACGGTTTGGTAGGCACACGGTTTTCATGAGTGAATCGTGTGCTATTTGAAAACATTATGTGAGAAGAATCTCGGTTTTTAAATCCCCATAAAGCCAAAACTAACCCGAAAATCTTGAAACCTAGCATGGTGTCACAACATGGTACATATATGTCGAGGAATTTTTTTCGTCCATTTTGGCACAAGTTTTATTACAAGCCTCTTACAGACCGGAGCTTCCCTCAAAGAAGCCTCGTGGTTTCAATAGGGAAACGTGTCCCCCTTGTGGGTGAAAGGTAATCACTGCCTCTTTTCTCCTTGTATTTTCTTCTACAGGCAACATGGAACTACATGATATCCGTCCTGAAATTTAAACTTATTCAGGGTTCGTTTGGCCTTTTTATACACTAATTGAGTTTCCTAGGCATTTAATGTCCATAATTCAAATCTGAACTTCAAATACATGCTCCAGTTCACCAAAATGGCTAGAAATTGTATACATGTGTCCTTGGGTGCATGTTTAGGTCCCATGCCAGGAATGGGAATGAATTACAACCGTACTGGTGTCCTGGCTCGTCCTCAAACATTTTGAATCTCGGTTTTTAAATCCCCATAAATCCAAAGCTCACCAGAAAGTCATCAAAGGTGGCATGGTGTCACGTCATGGCACATATATGTCGTGGTAAAAACATTGCCAATTTGGGCCGAGCTTTATTACAAACCTCTTACAAACCGGAGCATGTCGCAAGAACCCTCGTGGTTTCGATAGAGAAACCTGTCCCCTTGTGGGTCAAATGATAATCACTCCCTCTTCTAGCCTCGTACTTTCGTCTACACGCGACACAGAACAACGAGAGATTCGCGTTGAACTTTGAAATTATTTAGGGTCGTTTGACCTTTTTTATTCATTAATTGAGTTTTCTAGGCATTTAATGTCCATAATTCAAATCCGAACTACAAATACATGCTCCAGTGCACCAAAATGGCTAGAAAAAATGTACATGTTTCCTTGGGGTGCTTAGGTCCCATGGAACGAATAGGAACAAATTTGACCGTCTCGCTGTCCTGGCTTGGCCACAAACATTGCGAATCTCGGTTTTTAAATCTCTGTAAATCCAAAACTCACTAGGAAATCATGAAACTTGGCATGGTTTCACTACATGGTACATATAATTTTCCAATTTGGGCGAAGCTACATCACAAGCCTCTTACAAACCGGAGTCTGTCGCAACCCTCGTGGTTTCGGTAGGGAAACATGCCCCTCTTGTGGGCGAAACGATAATCGCTGCCTCTTCTCACCTTGAACTTTGTTTTCTGTAGGCAATATAGAATAACATGAGTGTTGGGCTGAAATTTGAAACTATTCAGGGTTCGTTTGGCCATTGTATATAGTACTAATTACTAAGTTATCTACACATTTAATGTAGTCCATAATTCAAATTTGAACTACAAGCACGTGCTCCAGTGAAGAAAAATGGGTGGGAAATCATACATGTGTTATTGGGTGCATGTTTAAGTCTCATTTAAGGAATGGGAATGAATTACAAACTTGTCGTCGTCCTGAAACATTGAGAATCTCGGTTTTTAAATCCCAGTAAATCAAAAACTCGTCCAAAAAACATGAAACTTGGCATGGTTTCATGACATGGAACATATATGCCATGGTAAAAAAATCGTCCAATTTGAGAAGAGGCGCACACATTAGTAGCCAACAAAGTCCTTTCTGAAACAAAAAGCTGACAAGTTAATATCGAAAACGGTTGTATTATATTAACTGTGTCGAAATTTAACCATACTCGGTGGCGTGCATACAACTGTTTGATTAGACGGGACGAGCACGAGAAGTCCATCGTGCAGGCTCGACGGGGCGCGTGCAAGCAGTCCGCCGCGCAGGCTCGACGGGACGCGTGCATCCTGCCCACCTCGCATGCTCGATGGGACAAGTGCGTGCAGCAAGGCCGCCCATGCTCACCAGGAAGCGAGCTCTTTGAACTCCATGCACGAGCCGCCGCCCGCCTCGCTCACAACTTCTCCATTAATGGGTTAATTAAAGCACCTGGACGGAGGGTGTCTGCTTGTGATCCCATGTCAGCATTTGCTTTGTTCGTGTTTTCAACTTGTATTCCACCCTAATTGAAATTGCCACATAGGGCAACAGATAATATGACCACAAATAAAATGGCAACGGATAATACAACGACAAATTTACAATGGCGCAGATAATAATTGTCTTACATATTCCGGATAATTTAAAATGCCACATGCGGCAAAGCCCTGAAGACACGGCGGCAAGAGAAGAAGGAAATTGCAGACAACGATCTAGGTCGCTACTGTCTCTACTCGTCGATGGATCGCCGGGCGACGACATCCTCCAGCTCCTTCAATTCCTCACGACTTTGCTTGAAAGCAGGCACAAATTCCTCCACCTCCTACTCGCGCTCGATCCGGATCTTCCTCAAGTCACCCATCAGTTACTCGACGACCGCTATCAGCGTCATCCCTAAGGCACTGCTCTGCTCATGCAACATCTTCCAACTGGCGGCCTCCTCCTCCTTCTCGGCGAGCGCCCTGAGGAGCTTCACATTGTCACGCATGAGTTGCTCGATGAGGCCGGTCGCCTTGTGAATCGAGGCATTGCTGATCTTGAGCAGCTTCATCAAGCCGTCGACCAGCTCCTACTACATAGTGACGCCAGCGAGAATGTCGTCGTCGCCGATGAAGTACTTCAGGAACCTCGGCTCGTCGCGATGGCTGACGCTGCGAATGCGCTTGTGAAAGCCCTCGCATGCCTGTGAGAGCTTGTTTGAGGGCTCCGCGGCGCGCCGGGACATCTCTGTTGTGGATGTGGCTTCGCGGCGGGACCTCTCTAGTGTTTCTGCGGCCTTGGTCTTTGCTGCCTGGTTATATGTCCAACCTAAACTCCTCCTACCAGTCATGGTGGAATGACTTGACAGGACAAACCAGTTTTGTGGGTGATGAGGAAAGGAACTATGAAGTAATTTTCGAGTGGGTAGTTTTTATAGCCCAGTGCTAAGTGTGAACACATATTAGTTTGATAGGTGTGAATAGATTTGCAATTACTTACTGTGTTGTAATCTGCAATGTGACGAGAAACAAGGTCAAAATTTATTGATGGCAGAAGCTTGACCACGTGGTTGCCCGTCGTTGAGGCGGCCGCGATGCTCTGCTCACGTCAGTCCACGCATTTTGCTCGCCATTGAGGCGGCTGCGGCGTGCTCTACTCTGGCGTCCCTGCGCGTGCTCTGCTCGCCGTTGAGGCAAATTTACAATGGCAACGGTTAATAATTCTTAATAATTGTCTTACATATTCAGGATAATTTAAAATGCCACATGCGGCAAGGCCCAGAACACTCACGACCTACATATGCATACAATTATAATAAAATATAAGCTAAAAGGCTGAGCCGGCGGCCTTTCGACGATGGTCTTCTTGGACTCCATGATCAGCATAGCACCCTTGCGGCCGTATGTGTAACTTACTAATAATCGCACACGAGTACTCACAAATGCATCATGTGCGATACTCCTAGCCACCGCAAGCTACTAGTTTGCATTTTTCAAAAAAATTTGTACACACAGAATCGCACACGAACTAACTGTATTAACCGTCTGTGCTGTAATTTCTCACCGCAAATAGTTCATCCGAGTCGGCTGTTTGCCACGTATCACACACATCTTGTTAAGTTGAACCGTTTCTGTTGTGTTTGCTAATCGAAAACAGTTTGTCCGAGTGAACCATATGTCCTATATCACACACACCTTGATCTGGCTAACCGTTTCTGTTGCACTCCCTAATAGCAAATAGTTCATCGGAGCAAACTATATGCCGTATATCGCACACACATTGATATGGCTGGACGTTTCTGTTGTTCTGCCTCATCGCAAACAGTTCGAACGGGTTAACCGTGTGCCCTGAATCGCACACGCAACTAAAATCTAAACCATGTTTGATGGCTCCACCATCGCAAATGTTTTTCACCTTTTTGACGGTTTATTACATCCCCGTTTATGATTAATGCATCAAACACAGTTTCGTCAAAGGGTCTCTGATCGTAGTGTCGCGTTAGCAGCAGCCTGCAGTAGTGCTTGTTCATTTGGTTGAGGGCCTTCACTTTGTTCTTCGGAAGCGTGTGGGTCTTGGGTTGGTGATGGTTCCACTTGAGTGGAACATTGTCCTTCTCCTTCGGCGACAAGGGGTTCCTCAATGGGTAGGATATAACCAACACCCATTCTTATTATGGCTTGGGGAGGAATTTCATCACCTACATCACAAGTACCACTTTGCTCCACTTGGGAGCCGTTATTCTCATCAAACTCCACGTTACACATCTCCTCAATGAGTCCTGTGGACTTGTTGAGGACACGGTAAGCATGAGAGTTTGTAGCATAACCAACAAATATGCTCTCATGAGCTCTAGCCTCAAATTTAGACAAACGAACACCTTTCTTAAAAATGAAACACTTACAACCAAACACTAGAAAGTACTTGAGGTTGGGCTTGTTGCCGGTGAGTATCTCATATGGAGTCTTGTTCAAGCCTTGCGGAGAAAGAGCCAATTGGATGCATGACAAGCGGTGTTGATGGCTTCAGCCCAAAAGTTATAAGGAGACTTGAACTCAGCCATCATGGTTCTTGCCGCGTCCATCAAAGTCCGGTTCTTCCTCTCCGCTACACCATTTTGTTGAGGGGTGTAAGGTGCGGAATAGTGATGCTTGATCCCCTCATCACTAAGAAACTCATCCAAGGTATAGTTATTGAACTCGGTGCCGTTGTCACTTCTTATTGTCAAGATCTTTGCATTGTGTTGACGCTGAGCTTCATTTGCAAAGTCGATGACGGTTTGTTGGGTCTCACTCTTCCTCTTGAAGAAATATACCCAAGTGTATCTTGAATAATCATCCACAATCACCAAGCAATACTTTCTACCCTCAAGACTATCAAAGGATGGAGGCCCAAAGAGATCCATGTGAAGGAGCTCCAAGGGCCTCTTTGAGTAGATGATAGTCGTGGGAGGGTGAGCCTTCTCATGTAGCCTTCCTTCGATACAAGCATTGTAAGCACGATCTTTGGCAAAAATAACATTTGTTAGTCCACGGACATGGTACCCCTTGAGAAGACTTTGCAAAGATCTCATATTGACGTGGTCTAAAAGGCGATGCCAAAGCCATGCCATGTCAACTTAAGCCATTAGGCATGTCTCGGTCTTAGTGGGTCGCTCTGAAAAGTTAATCACATAAAGACCGTTCTCGGCATGCCCAACAAAGGCTACTTTAAGAGTCTTGCTCCACAAGAGGGCCACGATATCAATATCAAAGAAACTGGCAAATCCCATGAGTGCAAGTTGACGAACGGAAAGTAAGTTGTATGCAAGGGACTCAACAAGCATGACTTTCTCAATTGTGAGATCATGATAAATGACAACCTTGCCAAGACCCAATACCTTATAAGATGAAGCATCAATCCATTCTACATTTGTGGGCATAGATGAAACTTTGTGCACGTCCACCATCAAGTCCTTGCTCCCGGTCATATGATTTGTGGCTCCACTATTGAGCAAACATGATCCCCCACTGGAAGCAAACACCTACAAGAGATCAATGCTTGGTTTTAGGTACCCATTTTGTAATGGGTCCTTTGATATTAGTAAAAAGGGTCTTAGGAACCCAAATAGACCATTCAATGTACTCATAAGAAGAACCAAGAAATTTGGCATAAACATGCCCATCACTAGCATGGCATAACACATAAGAAGGGTTAAAGTCGCCGGCTTTGTTGGAAGGGGTGGCATTGCCCTTCTTGACACCACCATCCTTCACATTGTTCTTCTTCTCCTTAGAAGCACCCTCTCCCTCCTATACAAAAGTTTGCTTGAGAGGAGGAGCCCGTTTGGCCTCGTCATTCTTCTTCTTATTCTTGGACTTGGGTGCAAACCTAGTCCCCTCCTTGTCGACAACTTCCTTTTGATTGCTCAAAAGGTCGTTGAGGTTCTTGTCACCTAGTATGCAAGACACAAGGCCTTTCTCAAGTTGCTCCTTCAACTTGGCATTCTCCTCCACAAGATGCACATGCTCACAACACGGGTTAGTAGCATTTGCATTATCAATTAATACCATATGAGGAAATGTGGCTTTCTCCTTGGTTACTTCACTTGGATTTGATCATGAGACTCTTTGAGGCTAGCATGAGCACTCTTCAAGGAATTGTGGGCCTTGTCAAGTATATCAAACTCCTCCATGAGTCTATCATGGTCAACCCCTATTGGGGAACATAGTATTTCAATTTTTTGCCTACGATCATGCAAGATATATCTAGGAGAAGCATAGCAACGAGCGGGGAGAGTGTGTGCATGTACCCTCATAGACCGAAAGAGGAAGCGTTTAGTAACATAGCTGATGTACTCGAACGTCTTCGTGATCCAACCGATACAAGTATCGAACGTACGGCACCTTCGCTATTTGCACACGTTCAGCTCGGTGACGTCCCTCGAACTCTTGATCCAGTTGAGGCCAAGGGAGAGTTTCGTCAGCACGACGGTGTGGTGATGGTGATGATGAAGTTCATCGGCGCAGGGCTTCGCCTAAGCACTATGACGATATGACCGAGGTGTGTAACTGTGGAGGGGGGCAGTGCACACGGCTAAGAGAAACTTTGGTGTGCCTTTGGGGTGCCCCCCTCCTACGTATATAAAGGGGAGAGGAGGAGGCCGGCCAAGATGTGGCGCGCCCAAGGTGGGGAGTCCTACTCCAAGTAGGATTCGCCCCCCTTTCCTATTCCCACAAGGAGAAGGGGGGAAGGAGGAGGAGAAGAGAAGGAAAAGGGGGGCCGCCCCCCAACCCTAGTCCAATTCGGTTTGGGCTAGGGGGGTGCGCGCCACTCCTTGGCCTGCCTCCTCTCTTCCACCACAAGGCCCATGAGGCCCAATAACTTCTCGGAGGGGGGGGGGTTCCGATAACCCCCGGTACTCCGAAACTCATCCGAAATGAGCCGAACCATTCCGGTGTCCGAATGTAACCTTCCAATATATGAATTTTTATTTCTCGACCATTTCAAGACTCCTCGTCATGTCTGTGATCTCATCCGGGACTCCGAACAAACTTCGATACATGAAATCACATAACTAATAATACAAATCGTCATCGAACCTTAAGCTTGCGGACCCTGCGGGTTCAAGAACTATGTAGACATGACCGAAAAACATCTCTGGTCAATAACCAATGGCGGAACCTGGATGCTCATATTGGCTCCCACATATTCTACGAATATCTTTATCGGTCAAACTGCATAACAACATACGTTGTTCCCTTTGTCATCAGTATGATACTTGCCCGAGATACGATCATCAATATCATTATACCTAGTTCAATCTCGTTACTGGCAAGTCTCTTTACTCGTTCCGTAATGCATCATCCCGTGACTAACTCATTAGTCACATTGCTTGCAAGGCTCATAGTGATGTGCATTACCGAGAGGGCCCAAAGATACCTCTCCGATACACGGAGCGACAAATCCTAATCTCAATCTATGACAACTCACCAAACACCATCAGAGAAACCTGTAGAGCATCTTTATAATCACCAAGGTACGTTGTGACGTTTGATAGCACAGAAGGTGTTCCTCCAGTATTCGGGAGTTGCATAATCTCATAGTTTGAGGAACATGTATATGTCATGAAGAAAGCAATAGCAATAAACGAAACGATCATAGTGCTAAGCTAACGGATGGGTCTTGTCCATCACATCATTCTCTAATGATGTGATCTCATTCATCAAATGACAACACATGTCTATGGCTAGGAGACTTAACCATCTTTGATTAATGAGCTAGTCAAGTAGAGGCATACTAGGGACACTTTGTTTGTCTATGTATTCACACATGTACAGAGTTTCCGGTTAATACAATTCTAGCATGAATAATAAACATTTATCATGATATAAGGAAATACAAACAACAACTTTATTATTGCCTCTGAGGCATATTTCCTTCAGTCTCCCACTTGCACTAGAGTCAATAATATAGTTCAAATCGTCATGTGATTTCACACCAATAGTTCACATCTTTATGTGATTAGTTCACATCTTCATGTGACTAATACCCAAAGGGTTTGCTAGAGTCAATAATATAGTTCACATTGCTATGTGATTAACACCCAAAGAGTGACCATGTTTTGCTTGTGAGAGAAGTTTAGTCTACGGGTCTGCAACATTCAGATCCGTATGTATTTTTCAAATTTCTATGTCTACAATACTCTGCACGGAGCTACTCTAGCTAATTGCTCCCACTTTCAATATGTATCTAGATCGAGACTTAGAGTCATCTAGATCAGTGTCAAAATCTTGCATCGATGTAACTCTTTATGATGAACTCTTTTATCACCTCCAGAACCTAGAAATATTTCCTTAGTCCTCTAAGGATAATTTTTACCACTATCCAGTGATCTACTCCTAGATCACTATTGTACTCCCTTGCCAAAATCATGCTAAGGTATACAATAGGAATAGTACACAGCATAGCATACTTTATATAACATATGACTGAGGCATAGGGAATGACTTTTCATTCTCTTTCTATTTTCTGCCATGGTCGGGTTTTGAGTCTTTAATCGACTTCACACCTTGCAACACAGGCAAGAAATCCTTCTTTGTCTGATCCATTTTGAACTCCTTCAAAATCTTGTCAAGGTATGTACTCATTGAAAAAACTTATCAAGCGTCCTGGTCTATATCTATAGATCTTGATGCTCAATATGTAAGAAGCTTTACTGAGGTCTTTCTTTGAAAAACTCGTTTCAAACACTTATTTATGCTTTCCAGCAAATTCGACATCATTTCCGATCAACAATATGTCATTCACATATACTTATCAGAAAGGTTGTAGTGCTCCCACTCACTTTCTTGTAAATACAGGCTTCATCGCAAGTTTGTATAAAACTATATGCTTTGATCAACTCATCAAAGCATATATTCCAACTCCGAGATGCTTACACCAGTCCATAGATGGATCGCTGGAGCTTGCACACTTTATTAGCATCTTTAGGATTGACAAAACCTTCTGGTTGCATCATATACAACTCTTCACTAATAAATCCATTAAGGAATGTAGTTTTGACATCCATTTTCCAGATTTCATAAAATGCGGCAACTGCTAACATGATTCAGATAGACTTTTAAGCATCGATACGAGTGAGAAAATATCATCGTAGTCAACACCTTGAACTTGTCGAAAACCTTTTATGACAATTCGAGCTTTGTAGATAGTAACTCTACTATCAGCGTCCGTCTTCCGCTTGAATATCCATTTATTCTGAATGGCTCACCGATCATCGGGCAAGTCAATCAAAGTCCATACTTTGTTCTTATACATGGATCCCATCTCAGATTTCATGGCCTTAAGCCATTTCACGGAATCTGGGCTCATCATCGCTTCCTCATAGTTCGTAGGTTCGTCATGGTCTAGTAACTTGACTTCTAGAATAGGATTACCATACCACCCTAGTGCGGAACGTACTCTGGTTGACCTACGAGGTTCAGTAGTAACTTGATATGAAGTTTCATGATCATCATCATTAACTTCCTCACTAATTGGTGTAGGCATCACTGGAACTGATTTCTGTGATAAACTACTTTCCAATTCGGGAGAAGGTACAATTACCTCATCAAGTTCTACTTTCCTCCCACTCACTTCTTTCGAGAGAAACTCCTTCTCTAGAAAGGATCCACTCTTAGCAACAAAGGTCTTGCCTTCAGATCTGTGATAGAAGGTGTACCCAGTAGTTTCTTTTGGGTATCCTATGAAGATGCACTTCTCTGATTTGGGTTTGAACTTATCAGGCTGAAAATTTTCACGTAAGCATTGCAAAGCCAAACTTTAAGAAACTACAGCTTAGGTTTCTTGCTAAACCACATTTCATACGGTGTCATCTCAACGGATTTTTAGACGGTGCCCTATTTAACGTGAATGCAGTTGTCTCTAATGCATAACCCCAAAATGATAGTGGTAAATTGGTAATAGACATCATAGATCGCACCATATCTAATAAAGTACAGTTACAATGTTCGGACACATCATTATGCTGCGGTGTTCCAGGTGGCGTGAGTTGCGAAACTATTCAACATTGTTTCAACTAAAGGCCAAACTCGTAACTCAAATATTTCGTCTCTGCAATCAGACCATAGAAACTTTATTTTTCTTGTTACGATGATTCTCCACTTCACTCTGAAATTCTTTGAACTTTGCAAACGTTTCTGACTTATGTTTCATTAAGTAGATATACTCATATCTACTCAAATCATTTGTGATGGTGAGAAAATAACGATACCCGCCGCGAGCCTCAACACTCATTGGATCGCATACATCAGTATGTATTATTTCTAATAAGTTTGTTGCTTGCTTCATTGTTCTGGAGTAGGGATGAAAATGGAGTGGAAACTTTCCGTTTTTCCGGAGGAAAAATGGAAACGGAGAGGAAATATGAAAACGGAAATGGAAATTTGCAAAATGGAAGTGGAAATGGAATTTTTTATGCGGAAACGGAAACAAAAATGGAGCAGTGTTTTCCGGTGGAACTTGCATGGAAACGGAACTTTCCATTTCCCTGAATATGGAATTTCTGTTATTACAATAGACCTATAGCTACTTTGTAGCCCGACCACTAAAGAGAGCACAATGACACAATTAGTAGAATGGATCTAAGGCCCAACTGCTACTACAACACATGTACTCAGCTTGACCATATACGCAATTGTCTGGTACTGCTACAATACTATGCTAAGTTGCTCTTATTTTGTAGTGGTGTGAACAACTCATTTGTTTGTTTTGTGTGTATTTCTCTATGATTCAAGGGGTTTTTGAAGTTCCGATCGATGCCTATTTTTGTTTCCATGTCTGCTTTGTATTCGCCCCATGCCATTTCTGGTAGTATCTGTTTCCGTATTCATTTCCGGGGTTTCTTTATTCGTTTCCGCTTCTGCAAAAAAATGTCAAAACAAATATGATAGCACTTAGTTTCGTCCCTTTCCACTCCGTTTTCATCCCTATTCTAGAGAACAAAGTCTTATTCATCTTGCCCATGAGGCATGATTCGCAAGCATCAAGTCATTCATAATCAAGTGATTCCAAAAGCCTATCAGCATGGAGTTGCTTCATGCACTTTACACCAATATGACCTAAACGACAGTGCCACAAATAAGTTGCACTATCATTATTAACCTTGCATCTTTTGGCTTCAATATTATGAATATGTGTATCACTACAATCGAGATTCAATAAACCATTCACCTTGGGTGTATGACCACAAAAGGTTTTATTCATGCAAACAGAATAACAATTATTCTTTGAATTAAATGAATAACCGTATTGCAATAAACATTATCCAATCATATTATGCTCAATGCAAACACCAAATAATATTTATTTTAGGTTCAACACTAACCCCGAAGATAAAGGGAGTGTGCCATGGTGATCTTATCAACCTTGGAATCACTTCCAACACACATCGTCACCTTGCCCTCAACTAGTCTCTGTTCATTTTAGAACTCATGTTTCAAGTTACTAATCATAGCAACTGAACCAGTATCAAATACCCAGGGGCTACTATGAATACTAGTAAAGTACACATCAATAACATGTATATCATACATACTTTTGTTCACTTTGCCATCCTTCTTATCCGTCAAGTATTTGGGGGCAGTTCCGCTTCCAGTGACCATTTCCTTTGCAGTAGAAGCACTCAGTTTCAGGCTTGGTTCTAGCTTTGGGCTTCTTCATGGGAGTGGCAACTTTCTTGTCATTCTTCTTGAAGTTCCCTTTCTTTCCCTTGCCCTTTTACTTGAAACTAGTGGTCTTGTCAACCATCAACACTTGATGCTTTTCTTGATTTCTACCTTCGCCAATTTCAGCATCGCGAAGAGCTCGGGGAATCATTTTCGTCATACCTTGCATATTATAGTTCATCATGAAGTTCCAGTAACTTGGTGATAGTGACTAGAGAACTCTGTCAATCACTATCTTATCTGGAAGATTAACTCCCACTTGATTCAAGTGATTGTAGTACTCAGACATTCTGAGCGCATGCTCACTCGTTGAGCTATTCTCCTCCATCTTGCAGGCAAAAATACTTGTCAGGGGTCTCATACCTCTGGACTCAGGCATGAGTCTGAAATACCAATTTCAACTCGTGGAACATCTCATATGCTCCATGGAATTTCAAAACATTTTTGAAGTCCCGGTTCTAAGCCATAAAGCATGGTGCACTAAACTATCAAGTAGTCATCATACCGAGCTTGTCAAACGTTTATAACATTTGCATTTGCTCCTGCAATGGTTCTGTCACCTAGCGATGTATCAAGGACATAATTCTTCTGTGCAGGAATGAGGATAATCCTCAGATCACGAACCTAGTCCGCATCATTGCTACTATCAACTTTGAACTTAGTTTTCTCTAGGAACATGTCATAAATAAAACGGGGAAGCTATGCACGAGCAATTGATCTACAACATAGATATGCAAATACTAGCAGAACTAAGTTCATGATGAATTTAAGTTCATATTACTTAAGAACTCCCACTTAGATAGACATCCCTCTAATCATCTAAGTGATCATGTGATCCAAATCAACTAAACCATGTCCAATCATCATGTGAGATGGAGTAGTTTTCAACGGTGAACATCACTATGTTGATCATATCTACTATATGATTCACGCTCGACCTTTCGGTCTCAGTGTTCCGAGGCCATATCTGCATGTGCTAGGCTAGTCAAGTTTAACCCGAGTATTCTACGTGTGCAAAACTGGCTTGCACCCATTGTATGCGAACGTAGAGCTTATCACACCTGATCATCATGTGGTGTCTCGGCACAACGAACTATAGCAACGATGCATACTCAGGGAGAACACTTATACCTTGAAATTTTAGTGAGAGATCATCTTATAATGCTACAACCGAACTAAGCAAAATAAGATGCATAAAGGATAAACATCACATGCAATCAAATAAGTGATATGATATGGCCATCATCATCTTGTGCCTTTGATCTCCATCTCCAAAGCACCTTCATGATCACCATCGTCATTGGCTTGACACCTTGATCTCCATGGAAGCATCGTTGTCATCTCGCCAACTATTGCTACTATGACTATCGCTACCGCTTAGTGATAAAGTAAAGCAATTACATGGCGATTGCATTTCATACAATAAAGCGACAACCATATGGCTCTTGCTAGTTGCCGATAGCTGTTACAAAACATGATCATCTCATACACCAATTTATATCTCATCACATCTTGACCATATCACATCACAACATGCCCTACAAAAACAAGTAAGACGTCCTCTACTTTGTTGTTGCAAGTTTTACGTGGCTGCTACGGGCTTCTAGCAAGAACCGTTCTTACCTACGCATCAAAACCACAACGATTTTTTGTCATGTGTGCTATTTTAACCTTCAACAAGGACCGGGCGTAGTCAAACTCAATTCAACTAAAGCTGGAGAAACAGACACCCACTAGCCACCTGTGTGCGAAGCACGTCGGTAGAACCAGTCTCATGAACGCGGTCATGTAATGTCGGTCTGGGCCGCTTCATCCAATAATACCGCCGAATCAAAGTAAGACATGCTGGTAAGCAGTATGACTATTATCGCTCACAACTCATAGTGTTCTACTCGTGCATATAACATCTACGCATAGACCTGGCTCGGATGCCACTGTTGGGGAACGTTGTATTTCAAATATTTTGCCTACAATCACGCATGATCTATCTAGGAGAAGCATAGCAACGAGCGGGGAGAGTGTGTCCATGTACCATCGTAGACCAAAAGCGGAAGCGTTTAGTAACGCGGTTGATCTAGTCGAACGTCTTCGCGATCCAACCGATTCAAGTACCGAACGTACGACACCTTCGCGATCTGCACACGTTCAGCTCGGTGAAGTCCCTCGAACTCTTGATCCAGTTGAGGCCAAGGGAGAGTTTCGTAAGCACGACGACGTGGTGATGGTGATGATGAAGTTCACCGCCGCAGGGCTTGACCTAAGCACTATGACGATATGACCGAGGTGTGTAACTGTGGAGGGGGGCAGCACACACGGCTAAGAGAAACTTTGGTGTGCCCCCTCCCACGTATATAAAGGGGGGAGGGAGGAGGAGGTCGGCCAAGGTGTGGCGCGCCCAAGGGGGGGAGTCCTACTCCAAGTAGGATTCGGCCCCCCTTTCCTATTCCCACAAGGAGTAGGGGGGAAGGAGGAGGGGAAGAGAAGGAAAAGGGGAGGCGCCCCCCCCAACCCTAGTCCAATTGGGTTTGGGCTAGGGGGGCCGCGCGCCACTCCTTGGCATGCCTCCTGTCTTCCACCACCAAGCCCATGAGGCCCAATAACTTCCCCCCGGGGGGGGGGGGGGGTGGTCCCGGTAACCCCCGGTACTCCAAAACTCATCCGAAACGAGCCGAACCATTCCGGTGTCTGAATGTAACCTTCCAACATATGAATCTTTATGTCTCAACCATTTAGAGACTCCTCATCATGTCCGTGATATCATCCGGGACTCCGAACAAACTTTAGTACATCAAATCACATAACTCATAATACAAATCGTCATCAAACGTTAAGCGTGCGGACCCTACGGGTTCGAGAACTATGTAGACATGACAGAGACACATCTCGAGTAAATAAAAAGTAGCAGAACCTGGATGCTCATATTGGCTCCCACATACTCTGCTAAGATCTTTATCGGTCAAACCGCATAATAACATATGTTGTTCCCTTTGTCATCGGTATGTTACTTGCCGGAGATTCGATCATCGGTATCATTATACCTAGTTCAATCTCGTTACTAACAAGTCTCTTTACTCGTTCTGTAATGCATCATCCCGTGACTACATCATTAGTTACATTGCTTGCAAGGCTCATAGTGATGTGCATTACCGAGAGGGCCCAGAGATACCTCTCCGATACACTGAGTGACAAATCCTAATCTCGATCTATGACAACTCAACAACCACCATCTGAGACACCTGTAGATCATCTTTATAATGACCTAGTTACGTTGTGACATTTGATAGCACACAAGGTGTTCCTCCGATATTCGGGAGTTGCATAATCTCATAGTCTGAGGAACATGTATAAGTCATGACGAAAGCAAAAGAAATAATCTAAACGATCATAGTGCTAAGCTAACGGATGGGTCTTGTCCATCACATCATTCTCTAATGATGTGATCCCATTCATCAAATGACAACACATGTCTATGGCTAGGAAACTTAACCATCTTTGATTAACGAGCTAGTCAAGTAGAGGCATACTAGGGACACTTTGTTTGTCTATGTATTTACACATGTACTAAGTTTCCGGTTAATACAATTCTAGCATGAATAATAAACATTTATCATAATATAAGGAAATATAAATAACAACTTTATTATTGCCTCTAGGGCATATTTCCTTCAACCCCAAGTTTGGCCTTCTCGGAATTGAGCACACGAGATACAATAATAGCATGATCAAGATCTTTCTTTAATTTAGCATGATCATCATTGTGTGACTCCTCAAGAGCCAAACGATGACCACGTTCTTCCTCTAGCGCATTAGAGAGATCCGATATCTCATCGGCATACTCATGACTATGCCCTTCAATCTTAGAGATGGTTTCTTCGTGAGCCTCGATCATGTCATTGGCTTCACCAAGTTGTTCCAAGAGAGCAACAAAGTGCTTCTTGGATTTACCCTTGAGCTTACTCATAAAAGACTCAAATTCATTTTCCTCCTCCTTTGTCCCCTCACTTTCATCAATGCAATCCATCAAGGACGGATTAGTAGTGATGGTAGTTTTGATGTTGGAGGTTTCATTATTGGTGGCTTTAGCCATGAGGCACTTGGCGGTGATGTTCTCATTGAGTGAATCGAAGAGGGACACCCATGGAGTTGTTGCAATGGAAACGGAGACCATGGCAACTGTTTCACCATCTTCATCATCATCATCATCATCATCATCCTCATTGTACTCTTACTGTTCCACCAACCCCTTGGGAGGAGTCTTCTTGGTGAAGTTGTTCTTGTTGGGGAAGGACATGGCCTTGTCTTCTTGGTGAAGTTGTTCTTGTTGGGGAAGGACCTAGCCTTGTCTTTTCGGATAAGCTTGCCACCATTGTCTTCCCTCTTCTCGTACGAGCACTCCGCAACAAAGTGGCTCACATTGCCACAATTATAGCATGTCCTCACACGTTGCTTTCCCTTGGCGCCACTTGAGTTGTTCTTGTTGAAGTTGGGCCTTGAGTTCTTCTTGCTCCAAAATTGTCGTGAAGCGAGAGCCATGTGCTCATGATAGGCATATTTGGTATCTTCGGGGCAGCACTCCTCTTCTTCCTCTTCACCCTCTTCTTCCACACTAGCCTTGGCCTTCAAAGCAAGGTTGGGCTTCTTTGCTTGTTGAGAACGCAACACCGCATTGTCGGCGGTCTTGTCCAAGATCCTCATTGCAACAAACTCATCCAACACTTCACTTGAGACAAGGCATGAAAGTCCGGCCTTTGACAGATGACGGAGGACATGGCCTTATGGTACGGCATCATGTCCTTGAGAAACTTGCGCTTGATCCAATTGTCATACGTATCCTTGCTCCCATCATCTCGGAGTGAGACTGCGAGAGTGGTTTATCTTCGGTAAAGCTCTCGAGGTTCTTCATCTTTAATCATTGTAAACTCATTGGCTTCATCTTGCACCACTTCAAAGTTTGAGCGTTGAATGCTTGTGTTTCCCTTGTAAATGGACAAAACATGTTGCCATGCTTCCTTGGCCACGGTGAAAGGTTGGAGGTGCGCAATATCTTTGGGTGGAATTGCTTCTTGGAGAATGAAGAGAGCGGACTCGTTGAATTGATGATTCACGGTTTCTCTGGGAGTGAAGTTGCTTGGGTCATGCGGGTAGAAACCTTGCTCAATAATTCTCCAAAGATTAGTAGAACTATGATTTAAATGTCGTTTAAAGCGATACATCCAAGAGGCAAAATCCTCATTTTTTGCAACCTTAGGAGGATGACCAACATGATTCATATGCATGGAGGGAACCAGTCCTCCATAAGTAAGAGGAGGTTCAACATGGGCAAAGATGACATTCCCACTTCTACCACTAGTCAAAGGAACATGATCAGTAGTGGCTTCCCCCTTGTTGGAGTTAGCATCTGTCACCTTGTTAGTGGGATCCACCACTTCCAACGGTGCGGTGGATAATTTAAGACCATCAAGAAAATTCTTAAGCATGCCTTTGGCCTCGATTGTCATGGAGGTTTTCAATGTGACCAAGGCCACATTGAACTCCTCACGAGAGACTGAGGATCCCCCATCGGCCGCAAACAAAGTGGGACTCGCACCGGGATGCTCCTCCACCTCGTCTATGGTGTCAACCATACTCTTTGGATGGCAAAATCCTTAATAAAGAGACGAGGCTCTGATACCAATTGAAAGGAACAATATGGTTGACTAGAGGGGGGGATTGAATAGGCAACTAACAATTTTTACCTTTTCTATACCAAATTAAACTTCGCATCAAAATAGGTTGTCTAGATATGCAACTAGGTGAGCAACCTATATGATGCACCAACAACAAGCACACAAGCAAGCAAGGGATACAACACAAAATAAGCTTACACAAGTAAAGGTAAGAGATAACCAAGAGTGGAGCCGGTGGAGACGAGGATGTGTTACCGAAGTTCCTTCCCTTTGAGAGGAAGTACATCTCCGTTGGAGCGGTGTGGAGGCACAATGCTCCCCAAGAAGCCACTAGGGCCACCCTATTCTCCTCACTCCCTCACACAATGCGAGATGCCGTGATTCCACTATTGGTGCCCTTGGAGGCGGCGACCAAACCTTTACAAACAAGATTGGGGCTATCTCCACAATTTAATTGGAGGCTCCCAATGACACCACGAAGCTTCACCACAATGGAATATGGCTCCGCGGTGACCTCGACCGTCTAGGGTGCTCAAACACCCAAGAGTAATAAGATCCGCAAGGGATTAGTGGGGGAATCAAATTTCTCTTGGTGGAAGTGTAGATCGGGGCCTTCTCAACCAATCCCTAGAAAATCAACAAGTTTGATTGGCTAGGGAGAGAGATCGGGCGAAAATGGAGCTTTGAGCAACAATGGAGCTTGGGGAGGGAAGAGACAGTCTTCTTGGGGAAGAAGACCCCCTTTATATAGTGGGGGAAAAGATCCAACTGTTACCCCCTCACTCAACCCACGAGACGCGGCACTACCGCACATGCTCGCGGTAGTACCGCAAGGTGCTACGGTTCTACTGCTTATCATTGTGGTACTACCGCTCGTGCGGTAGAGGCAAGATGAGGTCCAGTTGCACTAGGAAATGAGTGGTAGAACCGCCGGAGCGTTACTACCGTGCACCCCTACAGTACTACCATAGGGCATGCCTCTACTAGCGCTAGAAGATGCACGGAATTAATGAATTACTTCCCTGACTACTTCCGCTGAGTTTTGGACTGTGCAAAAATCCGGCGCGGTACTACCGCTCATAGGAAGCGGTACTACCGCATAGGGGCGGAAGTAAAAAATTACTTCCGTGCCTACTTCCACATGCGCTAGCGTCAGGGTTGGAGGCAGCAGTACAACCGCTCGCCAGGAGTGGTACTACCGCTTGGCGCGGTACTACCGCAAGCCTGAGCGGTACTACCGCGTGCCCCTGCAGTACTACTGCTCCCTCGAGTAGTACTACCACATGCCATAGAGGCTTTAGCACTTGGCAGCCTTCAAATCATAGAGACAAGGATAAATGGATGGTGCTCCATTGAAGCGAAGGAAAGATGGTGCAAAGGAACAGATGTGTACGTGTTGATTCCACCCTAACCTTTATGAAGCGGATCCCCTATTAATAGTACGGCTTTCCTATGACTCAAATCCACCAAAAGGAAACATAGAGAACTGCCGTCTTCAATAGGTTCTGAGGGGCACCGAATCATCTTGTGCCTAGACATGAGATATCTGAAATGCTCAATGCACACGATTAGTCCGCAAATGCACTGTCATCAGTCACCAAAACTACATAGGGAGAAATATGCCCTTACACAAGGGTCTCGATCCGAGGTTGGATCTTTCTGGGGGGGAGATTATTTAGAGCATCCTACGGTTATCCCCATGGACCTACTTACGTCTCCCCAAGTGCCTAGTGGACCTATGACATGAGCACGTGCAAGAGTTATCGAGACCAGGATGACATCTCTCCTTTGTGATATTCCGTATGACCCACGTGAGACATGGCTAATACCTAAAGCCGGAATACTATGTGTTATTAGGTATGGAGAACACCCTCTCAGAGATGCTCGTGAAGATGGACAAGTCCCCAAGTACATGGACGAAGAGGACAGACGAAAGGAATCACCGAAGGTCTACAAGACCCGGACATCCGACGCCAGCCAGGAAATCCGGCCACCTCTAACCAGAGAGCAACCGAGCGCCACCAAAGCCAGCCCAGACATCCAGCTAGACGTGAAGGCCCAGACATTCGGCCCAACGCGTGGACATCCGCCCCCTATCTGCGCACAGTAAATGGGCCACCAGCCCATGTATCCCCCCCATTCGCCCCAACTAGCACTAAGGCTATAAATAGACCTCTCCCCTCTCCATCTAGGGTCACCAATGTGATAGCTCATTTGAGATAGAGCCTTGCTCATCCACTTATCCCCTACTCCTCTGGAGACCGAGGCCTCCTCAAGGAGAAGATCCCGCAAGTGGATTCAAGACCTCCTCACGGAGAAGACCCCCCTAGTGGATTCAAGACCTCTTTCCTCACGGATTGGGACAAACTGTCTACCGTGTATCCTCCCTTGTTGACTTTGGATCTTGTGTTCCCCTTTGTGTATGTGGATTTAGCGCATGTGTGACGGGATCTCATTGATTTGAGTGTTTTCCTCTTGTGTATTCATCATGTTCTTTGGGAATTCCCCTCGAAATCGTGAAAGATCGGCCATTAGGGCTCCACCCTACATCAGCCACCCATTCCACTAACTCTCAAAGAGCAACCAGAGCGAAGCATACACTTCCCATATCCATTTTTATAAGAGAGAGGGAGAGAGAGAGCTCCTTATCCTTGTGTTGTGATCAAATGGATTCCACTCCAACCATAGAATTTTGATCTCTAGCCACCTCAATTTCTTTCCACTGGAATCCTCTCGTGCTCCAAAAATCCTAAATCAGTGAGAGTGTTTGAGTGTTGATGAGACTATGTTTTTAAACACAAGAGCAAGGAGTTCATCATCAATAACCCCATCTATTACCGTTTGGAGGGTGGTGCATCCTAGATTGGTTAGGTGTGCTTGGGATTATCCAAACCGTGCGGAGAAACCAAGAAGTTTGTAAGGGCAAGGAGATCGCCTACTTCGTGAAGATCTACCCCGAGTTAGGCTAGTCCTTCGTGGACATAAGGCATGGTGGAATAGGCAAGGTTACTTCTTCGTGGACCCTTCTTGGGTGGATCCCTCTATGGACTCATGGAACCGTTATCCTTGGGGTTTGAAGCCTCCACCAAGGTGGACGTACGATAGCACCACGTATCGGAACCACGTGTCAAAATCTTCTATGTCACCATAGCGTTTGCATATCTCCAAACTTATCCCTTTACTACTATGACTTGTAATGTATTTAATTTCCACTTCCTATTATTAGACTTGCATGTGTAGGGTGTTTCTAGACTTGCTTCGAATTGCTAAAACCTGTCAAGATCTAAAGTTGGGAAAAATAATCATTTTTAATTTGGCAAGTAGTCTACTCACCCCTTCTAGAACTACTTTTGATCCTAAAAGCCCCTCCTCCTCACGAACCATGGCAGCCTTCCCCTTCCTCTTGGGGGGGGAGCCTGTTGGACCATGGGAGCCCCCTCCGGCACCGGCTCCATCAGCTTTGCCAGAACCGAGTCCAAAACTTTGCCGAGCAATGGAGGATCCGAATGGTAGACCCCGAAGATCACAAACTCCTGCAAACAGAAGGGATTCAAAAGAAAATAAGCAAATGTTCATGAAGAAACAAGAAATAAAATGAGCCTGACTTCATCCTGGCTAAGCCCGTCGACGAACACCCGCGTAGGGTCCTTCGTACATGTTACGCATACAACGGGCCTACTGAGCCACGAGTGTGGAGGACGTGATGTTCCACCCAAGTTCCAAGGATATGCTCCCCTTCTAGCTCACCATCCTTCAGACTAGTTGTGGCACTGGGGAGCCCCTGAGCACTTTTGGACATGTCGTTGACAGGTTCCCAGGATCTTGGTTTCTTTGGGGGCTCAATAATGAAGGCTGGTAGGTTTCCCTTGAGGCTGAACGCTTAGAACCAATACTTGTGACACTCCCTCACTGATTTTGGAAGGCGACCTGAAAGAACTTCATGTTTGGGCAGAGCTGGAGGTTCACCCATCCGAGGTCGCAGATGTCGTCCCCGTTCTTCTACACCCCACACGGAAGAAATAACGGAACTACTCGAAGTGGGGGCCACCCCGAGGAAGTGATGACCCACAAGTATAGGGAATCAATCGTAGTCGTTTCGAAAAGTAAGAGTGTAGGTGTTGATAAGCAGTTTTCAGCAAGGTATTCTCTACATGTGTTGTAAGATAGTTTTGATAGCAAGATAATTGGTAACAAGTAGCAAGTAACAAAAGTAGCAAGGTGCAGCAAGTGTCCTAATCCTTAATTATTCTAAGGACAAGCTGATGGTACTTCTTATAGTGATTAAAATGCTCTTGATGACACATGGAATATCGTCAAGTTACTTTCACCATGATCCATCGACTTCACATTCACTGCCTTGATAATTGTTATGAGGGGTGGACCGGAGCTAATGTACTGTTCTTACTTGAAAAACACCTACTTATGATTATACCCTCCATGCAAGTATCCGCAAATACAAGAGAAGTAATTAAGCTAAATCTAACCATAGCATTAAGCAGGTGGATGCAAAAGAGGCCCTCATGGAACAATTCATAAACTGGGGTTCAGGTTTCTATCAGTTCCGCAACCCATCATCTACAAATTAATCCCATGATGCCTTCCCCTAGGCCTAAAGATGGTGAAGTTTCATGTAGTCAACGTTCACATAACACCACTAGAGGAAGAACAACACAGCATAATATCAAAATATTGAATGATGATCAACTTTGCATGATTACTAGTAATAAGACTTATCCCATGTCCTCAAGAACAAATATAACTACTCACAACTCATCATATTTAACACGTCCACTGGGTATAAATATGTGATTACCAATCTTAACATAATAACCTTTCACCAAGTAAACCAACTAGCATCAGCTACAAGATGTAATCAAGACTACTAGCACCCCCGGTACCAATCCGAGGTTTGATACAAAGATTGAACACAAGATATGAACTAGGGTTTATAGATGAGATGATTCTGGTGAAGATGTTGATGATGGTGAGTTGCACGATGAGAGGAGCATTGGTGATGATGAAGGCTTCTATTTTTCCCTCCCGGAGTGAAGTTTCCCCATCAAAATCGCTCTGCCAGAGAGCAAAAGTGCCCCGCCCCAGTTTCCGCCTAGAGATGGAGGTGGAAGGTCCCTTAACTATTCTCTGGATTTTTTTCTAGGGAAAACATGTTCATATAGGAGAAGGACGCTAGAACAGACCTCTATGGGCCCCACAAGCCCAGGTATTTTTGTATTTTTGCTTTAATAGATCTAAAAATAAAAGCAAAGGAAAATATATCGCAAAGGCAAATATATTAAAGAAGAGACCCGGGGACCGTAGAAGTGGCTTCTCTCAAGAAAAATAGCAAATGGTGGGTAAACAAATTACTGTTGGGCAATTGATATATCTTCAAATAATCATAACAATATCTAGGAAATGATCATTATATAGGCATCATGTCCAAGATTAGTAGACCGACTCTTGCCTGCATCTACTACTATTACTCCACACATCGACCGCTATCCAACATGCATCTAGTGTATTAAGTTCATGGAGAAATGGAGCAATGCAATAAAAACAATGACATGATGTAGACAAGATCTATTTACGTAGAAATAGACCCCATCTTGTTATCCTTAATGGCAATGATACATACGTGTCGGTTCCCCTTCTGTCACTAGGATCAAGCACCATAAGATCGAACCCATCACAAAGCACCTCTTCTCATTGCAAGATAAATAGATCAAGTTGGCCAAACAAAACCCAAATATTGGAGAAGAAATACGAGGCTATATGCAATCATGCATATAAGAGATCAAAGAAGACTCAAATAACTTTCATGGATAAAAAGATAGATCTGATCATAAACTTAAAGTTCATTGAATCCGAACAAACACACCACGAAGAGAGTTACATCATATGGATCTTCAAGAGACCATTGTATTGAGAATCAAAAGAGAGAGAGAGAGAGAGAGGAAGCCATCTAGCTACTAACTACGGACCCAAAGGTCTACAAAGAACTACTCACGCATCATCGGAGAGGTATCAATGGGCATGATGAACACCTCTGTGATGGTGTCTAGATTGGATCTGTTGGTTCTGGACTCTGCGGCGGCTGGAATTTATTTTTCGTCGACTCCCCTAGGATTTCTGGAGTATTGGGGTATTTATAGAGCAAAGAGTCGGTTCAGGAGGCACCCGAGGTGGGCACAACCCACCAGGGCCTGCCTGGGCCTCCAGGCGCGCCCTGGTGGGTTGTGCTCCCCTCGGAGCACCCCCCAGGCGCTTTTCCAGCCCATTGGATGTCTTCTGGTCCAAAAAAATCCACAAAAAATTTCGCTGCGTTCGGACTCCTTTTCTTATTGATTTCCTACGATGTAAAAAACAAGTAAAAAACAGCAACTGGCACTTGGCACTATGTCAATAGGTTAGTACCAAAAATGATATAAAATTACTATAAAATGATTATAAAACATCCAAGAATGATAATATAACAACATGGAACAATCAAAAATTGTAGATATTGGAGACGTATCAGCATCTCCAAGCTTAATTCCTGCTCGTCCTCGAGTAGGTAAATGATAAAAACATAATTTTTGATGTGGAATGCTCCCTAACATGTCATATCATTTTCTTTTCTTTATAGCATGGACATTTGTACTTTTATCTCATTCAAAGCAATAGTCTAGTTTTGACATGAGACTTAAATACTCAAGCATATCAACAAGAAACCATGTCTTTCAAAATATGAACGCTAGAATAACTTTTCCCTAGCCCATCATGCTCAATCATTGATCCATTCATAAAACACACTCGCATACTAGCTACACCGAATGCTCAAGTACGATCATAGTGCCCCCTAGTTGGTGCTTCATAAGAGAAGATGGAGAATCAAATAAAAAAATTGCATAAAGTAAAAGAAAGGCCCTTCACAGAGGGAAGTAGGGATTTGTAGACGTGCCAAAGCTCAAAGAGAAAAACTTAGAGATAAAAACATTTTGGGAGGTGTATCCATCCCACCAACAAAAATGACTTAGACTTCCCAACACTTTCCATGCTAAATATATCATAGGCGGTTCCCAAACAGAAAATAAAGTTTATTCCTTTTTCCACCATACTTTCACTTTCCATGGCTAACCGTATCCACAGGCGCCTTCCATACCAACACTTTCCAAGGAATTTATTATTTGACAACATAAAGTAAATTCATTTTTCATTTCGGGACTGGGCATCCCTAATACATTTGCCTTACTCTCGTGCAATGACAAGTGAATAAACACTCATCTTGGGAATAACACATCTAGCATGGAAAATATTAGCCACCCCTCACCGCTCTGCGAGCGAAATGAACACACAAAAGATAAGTTTATTTTGAAAAGTAGAGATGGCATATGCAAATTTGCTTAGGACGGCAAAAGAATACCGCATATAGGTAGATATAGTGGACTCATGTGGCAAAACTGGTTTAAAGGATTTTGGATGCACAAGTAGAGATCATACTTAGTGCAAAATAAAGGCTAGCAACAGGTTGAGAAGCGACCAACCAAAAACGAATAATCTCATAAGCAAGCACTAAGCATAATTAACACCTAATAATGCACCACAAGTAGGATATAATTTCATTGCATGACTATTGACTTTCGTGCTTGCATAGGGAATCACAAACCTTAACACAAATATTCTTACTAAAGCATAATTACACATCAACATGACTCACATATCACATCATCATATCTCAAAACTATTACAAAGAATCAAGTTTATTTTGTCCAATGATCTTCATGAAAGTTTTTATTATATCCTTCTTGGATATCTACCACTTTGGAACTAATTTTCATGTGTTGCTTTTGATAAGCTCAAACAAATATAAGTGAAGATCATGAACATAGCTTTTATTTCTCTCAAATTAATTTAAGTGAAGCAAGAGAGAATTTCTTCAAAAAAATACTAAAGCACACCGTTCTCAAAAAGATAGAAGTGAAGCACTATAGCAATTTCATAGCTCATAAAAATTTAAGTGAAGCATGGAGAGCAATTCTAACAAGTCATGTCATAATTTTGGCTCTCTCAAATAGGTGTGTCCAGCAAGGAATGAAGATTTAAAACAAAAAGCAAAACCATCAAATACTCATATCATAGAAGACGCTCCAAGCAAAACTCATAGTATGTGACGAATAAAAATATAGTTTCGAGTAAAATACCGATGGTCGTTAGAAGAAAGAGGGGATGCCACTCGGGGCATCCCCACACTTAGTTGCTTGCTTCCCTTTGGATAATAGCTTGGGATGCCATGGGCATCCCAAACCTTAGGCTGTTTTTACTCCTTATTCCTCCATCCATCGCAACATCACCCAAAACTTGAAAACTTCAATCACACAAAACTCAACAAAACCTTCGTGAGATCCGTTAGTATAAGAAAGCAAATCACTACTATAAGTACTGTTGCAACCCATTCATATTTTATTCTTGCATTATATCGACTGTATTCCAACTTTTCGATGGCAAAAAATCTTCAAAGAAAACCATAGAATCATCAAAACAAGCACACAACGCAAAGAAAACAGAATCTGTCAAAAACAGAGTAGTCTGTAGCAATCTGGGTATTTCGGATAATTCTGTAACTTCAAAATTCCTGAAAAATAAGGAATACTTGAGAGATTTGTATATTAATCTTCTTCAAAAAGAATTTGTATTTTACCACTCTCTGGTTAAAAATGAGAATTATTTTCGTGAGCACAAAAGTTTCTGTTTTTGAGAAAGATCAAACAACTATCACCCAAGAAGATCCTAAAGGCTTTACTTGGCACAAACACCAATTAAAACACAAAAAACACAATCATAACAGTAGCATAATTGTGCTAGCACTCAAGAACTGGAAGCAAAAGGCAAAAACAAATTTTATTCATTGGGTTGCCTCCCAACAAGCGCTATTGTTTTATGCCGTTAGCTAGGCATAAAGCCAGTGATATAAGTTTTGTCATCTTTGTTTCGAGATCCATAAGATGCCCTCATGAGTGATTCATATTATGGCCTAATTCTTGTTCTAGGAAAGTTTTCCATACCCTACCTTAGTCTAAATTGGAACTTAATATTGCCCTCTTTCATATCAATCACGGCACAAATAGTGCGTAAAAACGGTCTACCAAGAAGAATTGGACAAGACAGATTGCAGTCAATATCAAGAACAATAAAATCTATGGGCACATAATTCCTATTTGCAAAAATAAGAACATCATTAATTCTTCCCATATGCTTTTTAATAGTAGAATCTGCCAATTGCAAATTTAAAGAACACTCTTCAATATCGGTAAGACCAAGCACATCACATAAAGATTTTGGAATTGTAGAAACGCTAGCACCCAAGTCACATAAAGAAACAAAATTATAATTTTTGATCTTGACTTTGATATTAGGTTCCCATTCATCATGTAACTTTCTAGGAATTGAAACTTCTAATTCCAACTTTTCTTCTAAAGCTTTCATCATAGCATCAACAATATGGTTAGTAAAAGCTTTATTTTGTTCATAAGCATGTGGTGAATTTATCATGGATTGCAACAAAGAAATAAAATAAATCAAAGAGTAACTATCATAATTAAAGTATTTG
Organism: Triticum monococcum; assembly: GCA_034509565.1. Classification (NCBI taxonomy): domain Eukaryota; kingdom Viridiplantae; phylum Streptophyta; class Magnoliopsida; order Poales; family Poaceae; genus Triticum; species Triticum monococcum. Next base: position 401,693,704 of record CM067846.1, on the reverse strand, counting down.
TAATCTAAAAGAGTGGGCACATCACTAGTTAAAGTTTTGACCTCTTCAAACCCACTTTTATCAATTTTCTCAATAAGATTTTCACCCTCCGAATTATCGGGACTCCTTCTAGCTAAAGTTGAATCTTATTAAATCCATTTTTCATCAATATTAATTTTACTAAACAAGGAATCAATAGAAGAAATGCCAATCAATTTAAGATCTTCATCACTTTTATGAAAGCAATCACTAGAAAACGCTTTTTCTAAAAATTCTCTTCTAGCTCTAAGCGTAGCAGTTCTTTTCTTACTTTCATCCATAGAAACATAAAGAGATTTAATTGATTCCTCATCCTTGGGCACAAAAATTTTCATCCTGAGATTTTCTACATCATGAGAAATTCTATCAACACTTCTAGACAAATCATCAATCTTATTCAACTTTTCTTCCATTGTGGCATTGAAAACCTTTTGAGTGTTCATAAATTCTTTAATATTTATTTCAAGATCATAGGTGTTCCTATTATTATTGTAAGAAGGATTACCATAGGAATTACCATAATTATTATAGGAATTACTAGGAAAAGGCCTAGGATTAAAATTACCTCTATAGGCATTGTTATTGAAATTGTTTCGCGAGATAAAATTCACATCTACGACATCACTATTTTTCTCAATCAAAGTAGACAAAGGCATATCATTGAAATCAATAGGAGCACTTCTAATAGCAACCAATTTCATAAGACCATCAACATTTTCACTCGAAGAAGAAATTTCTTCAATCGAATTAACTTTTTTACTAGTAGGAGCTCTTTCGGTATGCCATTGTGAATAATTTCCATAATATTATCAAGAAATTTGGTGGCTTGACCCAAAGTAATTTCCATAAAAGTACCACCCATGACGGAATCTAAAAGATTATGAGAAATAAAATTCAACCCCACATAAAATTTTTGTATGATTATCCAAAGATTTAACCCATGAGTTGGGCAATTCCTTAGCATCATTTTCATCCTTTCCAGAGATTGTGCAACATGCTCATGTTCAAGTTGCTTGAAATTCATGATCTGGGTTCTAAGGAAGAGAATTTTTGCGGGCAGAAAATACTTAGTGATAAAATCATCTTTGCACTTATTCCAAGAATCGATACTATTGCGAGGCAAAGAAGAAAACCAATTTTTTGCAGAATCACCCAAAGAAAATGGAAATAATTTCATCTTTACAACATCATTGTCCACATATTTTTTCTTTTCCATATCGCATAATTCTACGAATGTGTTAAGATGGCACGCGTCATCCTCATTAGGAGTATCGAAACATTGATCTCTCATATAAAGATTCAGCAAAGTGGTATTAATATCACAAGACTCCGCACTAGTGGCGGGAGGAGCAATCGGAATGCCAATAAAATCATTGTTGTTGGTATTTGAGAAATCACACAACATGGTGTTTTATTGACTCATTATGACTATGCAACAAGATTGCACTCAAAAACAGATCCGGCAAGAAAACAGCGAACGGAAAAGAAGGCGAATAAAATGGCAAATTTTTGTGAAGTGGGGGAGAGGAAAACGAGAGGCAAATGGAAAATATTGTAAATTGCGAGGAGATGAGATTTGTGATTAAGAACCTGGTAGAGGTTCATGATCCTCCCCGACAATGGCGCCAGAAATTCCTTTTGATGTCTGCTAGAACTACGTCGGTATTTCCCCAAAGAGGAAGGGATGATGCAACACAACAACGGTAGGTATTTCCCTCAGTGATGAGACCAAGGTTATCGAACCAGTAGGAGAACCAAGCAACACTACATAAACAACACCTGCACACAAACAACAAATACTCGCAACCCGACATGTTAAAGGGGTTGTCAATCCCTTTCGGGTAACGGCGCCAAAAATTGGCAAAAGGACGTGATAAAAATATGATAGATGGGATAAATAGATATCGGATAAAATAAATTGCGGCAAGGTATTTTTTTATTTTTGGTTTAATAGATCTGAAAATAAAAGCAAAGGAAAATAAATCACAAAGGCAAATAAATTAAAGAAGAGACCCGGGGGCCATAGATTTCACTATGGCTTCTCTTGAGAAAAAAGCAAACGGTGGGTAAACAAATTACTGTTGGGCAACTGATAGAACTTCAAATAATCATATATGATATCCAGGTAATGATCATTATATAGGCACCGCGTGCAAGATTAGTAGACCGACTCCTACCTGAATCTACTACTATTACTCCACACATCGACCGCTATCCAGCATGCATCTAGTGTATTAAGTTCATGGAGAAACGGAGTAATGCAATAAGAACGATGACATGATGTAGACAAGATCTATTTATGTAGAAATACACCCCATCTTGTTATTCTTAATGGCAACGATACATACGTGTCGGTTCCCCTTCTGTCACTGGGATCAAGCACCGTAAGGTCGAACCCATCACAAAGCACCTATTCCCATTGAGATAAATAGATCAAGTTGGCCAAACAAAACCCAAATATCGGAGCAGAAATACGAGGCTATAAGCAATCATGCATATAAGAGTTCAAAGAAGACTCAAATAACTTTCATGGATAAAAAGATAGATCTGATCAGAAACTCAAAGTTCAACAGACCCCAACAAACACACCACAAAAAGAGTTACATCATATGGATCTCCAAGAGAACATTGTATTGAGAATCAAAAGAGAGAGAGAGAGAGAGGAAGCCATCTAGCTACTAACTATGGACCATGATGTCGCTTGAAGCTATGTCGGTATTTCCCCAAAGAGGAAGGGATGATGCAGTACATCGGTGGTAGGTATTTCCCTCAGATATGAAACCAAGGTTATCAAAATAGTAGGAGAACCAAGCAACACAATGTAAACAGCCCTTGCAGACAGATAACAAATCCTCGCAACCCACGTGTTAAAGGGGTTGTCAATCCCTTCCGGGTACGGCGCCTCATGATAGGCTAACGGACATGAGATAAAATTGTAGTAGATTGATAGATCGAACGCCAAATAAAATAAATAAGGATAAATTGCAGTAAGATATTTTTTATTTTTTGTTTAATAGATCTGAAAATAAATGCAAAGGAAAAGTAGATCGCAAAGGAAAATATATGAGAAAGAGACCCGGGGGCCGTAGGTTTCACTAGTGGCTTCTCTCGAGAAAAATAGCAAACGGTGGGTGAACAAATTACAGTTGGGCAATTGATAAAACTTCAAATACTTATGACGATATCTAGGAAAGGATCATTCAATAGGCATCACATCCAAGATTAGTAGACCGACTCCTGCCTGCATCTACTACTATTAGTCCACACATCGACCGCTATCCAGCATGCATGTAGTGTATTAAGTTCATGGTGAAACCGAGTAATGCAATAATAATGATGACATGATGTAGACAAGATCTATCTATGTAGAGATAGACCCCATCGTTTTATCCTTAGTAGCAACAATACATATGTGTCGATTCCCCTTCTGTCACTGGGATCAACCACCGTTAGATCGAACCCACTACAAAGCACCTCTTCCCATTGCAAGATAAATAGATCAAGTTGGCCAAACAAAACCCAAATATCAGAGAAGGGATCAAAGAAACTCAAATACTTTCATGGATATAAAAAGGTAGATCTGATCATAAACTCAATGTTCATCGATCCCAACAAACACACCGCAAAACATTACATCATATGGATCTCCAAGAGACCATTGTATTGAGAATCAAGAGAGAGAGATAAAGCCATCTAGCTACTAACTACGGACCCGAAGGTCCACAAAGTACTACTCACGCATCATCGGAGAGGCACCAATGGAGGTGGTGAACCCTATCCGAGATGGTGACTAGATTGGATCAGGTGGTTCTGGACTCTGCGGTGGCTGGATCAATATTTCATTGACTCCCCTAGGGTTTCAAAATATTGGGGTATTTATAGAGCAAAGAGGCAGTCTGGGGGCACCCAAGGTGGGAACAACCCACCAAGGCGCGCCTGGGCCTCCTGGCGCGCCTTGCTGGGTTGTGCTCTCCTCGGAGCACCCCCAGGTGCAGCTAGGGCCCATTATGTTCCTTCTGGTCCCCAAAAATTCTACGTAAAGTTTCATTGTGTTTGGACACCATTTGATATTGATTTCTTGTGATGTAAAAAACTTGCAGAAAACAGCAACTGGCACTTGGCACTATGACATTAGGTTAGTACCAAAAATGATATAAAATGGCTATAAAATGATTATAAAACAGCCAAGATTGATAATATAAAAGTATGGAACAATAAAAAATTATAGATACGTTGGAGATGTATCAACATCCCCAAGCTTAACTCCTACTCGTCCTCGAGTAGGGAAGTGATAAAAACATAATTTTTGATGTGGAATGCTGCTTAACATGTCATACCATATTTTATAGCATGGACATTTGGACTTTTATATTTTTCAAAGCAATAGTCTAGTTTTGACATGATAATTTAAATACTCAAACATATCAACAAGCAACCATGTATTTCAAAATATCAACGCTAAAATAAGTTATCCCTAGCCCATCATGCTCAACCATTGATTCATTCATGAAACACACTTGCATATTAGCTACACCCAATACTCAAGTACGATCATATTGCCTCCTAGTTGGTGCTTTTATAAGAGAAGATGGAGACTCAAATTTTGAATAAAAATTGCATAAAGTAAAAAAAGGCCCTTCACAGAGGGAAGTAGGGATTTGTAGACATGCCAAATCTCAAAGCGAAAAACTTAGAGATAAAAACATTTTGGGAGGTGTATCCATCCCACCAACGAAAATGACATAGAGTTCCCAACACTTTCCATGCTAGATATATTATAGGCGGTTCCCAAACAAAAAATAAAGTTTATTCCATTTTCCACCATACTTTCACTTTCCATGGCTAACCGTATGTAGCGACCAGACCTCAAACAGTCTGATCTCTGTGCTCCGGTGTCATCCCTGGATCTGTAATGCTGACACCACACAGTACTCGGAGGATTTATAGCAGAGTAGCAATCACACACTTATTACACCGAGTGTCTCAAAAGAGGACTTATTACGTAACATCCCAAATTTTCAATTTGGAATGTTATACATTAGATCATCATGCATATCATATTTTCTTGCATTTTGTTGATCCTAGAAATTTCACGCAACTCAAGGACCCTCAGAGAGAGTTGGAGATTTCGTCTTTTTCATATTTGAGCTTTCTCAAATTTTGAAAAGAGGATCATTGGTTTTGTCGGAGTTTCTTTTGCCTTTTTTTGGATAGGGAAAAATGCACGTTTTCAAAAGTTGCATTTTAGGCCCGGAGAAAAGTTCATTTTGTTCGACTCATTTTTAGGAGTCGGGGAAAGTTTACTTTAGAAGTTTTGGAGTTCGTTAGATCTCTTTTCTGTTTTTTTTTCTGCACGCGAAACCGTTTAAAAAAAATAGATCCGCAGCGCCCTGGGCCAAATGCCCAGCAGGCCGGCCGGCCAGGCCGCCGCGCCAGGCTCCCTCGCCCGCGCCGCGCGGTCCAGGCAGGAGGCGCCCAAGGCCGCCGCCGCCTAGGAGTCCTTTTAGGACCCCGATTGCCTTTTTTTCCCAATCTCCCTCTCCTATTCCTTTTCCTACTCTATTTTCTTGTCCCCTACCCCAAGTAATCCCTCTCCTCCCCAATATAAATACTCACCCCCCCTCTAAATCTCACACCAAAAACCTCAAGCCCCAAGCCTCCATAGTCGCGCCCCACCCCGCGCCCTTGCCCGCGCCGCGCCACACCTTGCCGCCGCCGCCGCACCTTGCCACCACCGCCGCCGCCGCCCCTTGCCACCGCCGCCGCCGCCCTACGCCTACGCCGCCAGAGCCCCTCGCCAAGGTACCGCGCCGCGTCTCTTTTCTTTTTCCTCGGATCGGTTTTCTTCTAAATCTTTCCGATTCTTTTCTTCTCTAAACCGTTCCGGTTTTCTAGATCGGTTTTTTTGTTCGGTTTTCTTTTCTCGAAACCCTAGATCGGATTCGTTCTCTTTTCCGATTTAGTTGCCTAGCGATCGTTCGACGGACCGTTCGTCCTAACGAACGTGATCATCGGATTCTTCTAGGTTAATGAACGTCCGTTTGTTTAACCGTTCTTCTTTTTCTTTTCATCGGATTTATTCCGCGATCGCGATCTCAGATCCGATTTTCTTTCTAGTTTATCTTCTCGCTCGTTTATCGGAATCAGGTGATTCAAGCGCCTGGAGTTTCGTTTCGAATCCGCCGTTCCGACTAATCAACTTAAACAAGTTTTTGCCACAGTAAAATTTGACCTAGTTTCAACTTGCTAGAACCGAGTTGTTTTCTTTCACCGTTTGTTTTCGGTTTCTTGGTTTGGTTCTTTCTCTCTTTGCAACCAGAGTTCTTAAGTTGAACTATCTGGTTCGATCTCTTGTTCGAGTTTTACCTGTGCATTAGTTGAGTACTTATTGTATGCTTGTTGTTTGTCTGTGATAGATTACCCGGATTGCGCCGCTTGTTACTTCGAATCTCTAGGACTTGCGGATCATCAGCAAGGCAAGTAACACTTTGATCATACCTTTTCTACAACCCAGTTTTATTGCATTAGATCCATCCTCACACATTGCATGATTAGGATCTAATTAAATTGTGGGATGGGAAGTAGATGAGGTAGTACCTATTACCTGTTTATTATGAAACCTTTGGGAGTTACTTCTACGTTTGCTTATTATGCCATGCTATGCTAGTAGACGTGGATTGGGTGAGTGATTTCCATGACAGATGTGAGTGTGATAATTTTTAATGGTTTATCTAAGGTGGCAACTTAAACACACATCTGGGTGGATTGAGGCACCTGATGTCTATCAGGACTTGCCTGTTTTTCTTTGGACCGCCACCCAGGCTCAAAGGGATCATAAGATCTTTCATGCTAAATACTTACGTGTGCAGCCACAAGCCATTATGGGCTCTGGCATAGTTGATTAAGTCGTGCGAACTCTTATAGGGTAGACTAGCAGATGTAGGGGAAAGTAGGTGTACCGGTCTATCCATCTTAAGGTGCTAGCGCTTCTGAAAGACTGTGTCTCGGTCATCCGTTTCTCAAACACCAGTAGTGCGAGAAATCCAACGGAGGCGATCGAGTCTTGTGGGGAAAAGTGCGCAAACCTCTGTAGAGTGTACAAAACTAATCATGATTAGGTGTGTCCCCGGTTATGGACAATCTTGTGTATCTAGTACTTGAATATCATGTGAATCTCATCATGTTACTTCTAATTAATTTTGTTGGGTTTTAATGATTACTTTTAATTGGGATTGAGAATGCTGTCAACCATTCTCAATGTTTAACAACCACCATGATAGTTAAATTAATTTATTCCTTTGCAGTAGGGAAAAATTGGCTTTACACAAAACAGTAACCATAGAGCTTTCCACCAGCCAAATATGCATATAGTATAACTGTTTCATTCCATTACTCTCTATGTGTTGCCTTGCCAGCATATTCCATGTGCTGACCCGTTTCGGGCTGCAACGTTAATGTTGCAGACTTTTCAGACGACGAATAAGGTGCTTTTAGGTCGTGGTTCTATACTCAGTGATGCCGTTGGAGTTGATGGACCCATTTACCTTCCGAGTCTTCCGCTGTTATCGATATTAGATGGCCTTAAGCCATATTATTGTAATAAGTTCTCTTCGGAGACATCGATGTAATAAGTGTGTGATTGCCACTCTGCTATAAATCCTTCGAAGTACTGTGTGGTGTCAGTATTACTGATCCAGGGATGACACCGGAGCACAGTAGACTTGATCCATTCGGGTCGGGTCGCTACAGAGATGGTATCAGAGCACACGCTGACTATAGGACACGACCACTAAGTTAAAGCCATAGATCACTATTCTCTCCTCATTTTCTAACTCCTCATCTTTTCTACTCTTTAGGATGAAGGACGCGAAGATTAAGTACGCTCAACCGGATGAAGGCACACCTTTTGGATTTCACTTGAAGGAAGTCACCAAGTACCTGAACATTGGATTACCAAGTTTCACGGGAACCTTCAACGCCACTCTGCTTGAAGAGGAGCGCTGGAAGATTCAAGCTCACGTCCCGGGAAGGACATTCGCGCCAATCACGAAGCCCATAGATAGTGTTTTCAATGCACCAACTTGGAGTCTAGGAAGGAGCATGGCAGCCCATATCACCATAGGACGCATTGGAGAAGTTTATCAAGAAGACCTCAAGGACACTATCTACCAGATTTGCGGACGCCGAGATGAACAATGGGAGTTAGTCAGCACCAAGAAGGATAGATCCATTGCAGCATTCATCCAGGAGTTAAACCAGCACATTCGACACCACGAGAGCCAGATGTGCAATGATATGATGGAGTTGAAGAATGCAAAGACAAGGATCGTCGAGCTAGAAGGAGAACTGAAGGCTACACGCAAGGACTACAAGGACGAGATCGTAGCTCTAGCAAGACACAACGTCGATCTTAAGTAGGAGATTGAAGAACTCAAGAGGAAGTTAGCATCCAAGGAGGAAGACGAGTACGTCGCATGTTCGGATAATTACATCATCATTGACAACACCGATTCGGATCCAAGTGAACCCAACTTTGAAGACGAAGTTGGAGCGGACATCATGGAGTCTTCCATCGGTTCAAATTTCTAGATGACCACCAAATATTAGTAGTATTTCCCCCCATGTAAACACTATAGTTCGAGCACTTTTGCGATAGCTAGATCGATTGTAAGCCCTTGTTTGATTGAATGAAGTGATTTTGTGTGAATTTGCTCATGTGCATTTGGGGTAGTGTTTTCTCTTTAGACCTCATTCTATTCTTATATCTCTTCTTTTCTAAACCCTCAGATGCCTCTGAGTCGTGACAATGGATTTCCACCGGACCTCACTCAGTTGATCCAACAGCAGAATCAGTTGATGCAGATGTTAGTTCAGAATCAGCAGAACAACAACAACAACAACAACAACAACCCACCACCACCACCACCACCCCCTGTTGACCACTTAACCCGTTTCCTTAGGCTAAATCCGCCGGTGTTTTCTAGTAGCGTCGAGCCGATAGTAGCAGACGATTGGCTCCGCAAGATAGGAAGGGAGTTGACCACTGCAGGATGCATGAATGGTGAGAAAGTGAAGTTTGCCGCACATCAGTTAGAAGGACCCGCGGCAGCATGGTGGGAGAATTTCACAGCCACCTACCCAGTTGACACTGTCACATGGGATCAGTTCAAGCAAGCTTTCCGTACTGCACATGTTTCAGCAGGAGCTATGGCCATGAAGAAGCGTGAGTTTCGCAACTTACGCCAAGGCGGAAGGACAGTTGGCCAGTATGTTGACGACTTCAGCAAGTTAGCACGTTATGCCCCAGATGACGTTGCTACAGGTGCAACCAAGCAGGAGAAGTTCTTGGAAGGATTGAATGATGAGTTAAGCATGCAATTGATGGTAGGAAGTTTCAACAATTACCAGGAGTTGGTAGATCGTGCCATCATGATTGAAGGGAAGCAACAGCAGATTGAGAACCGCAAGAGGAAGTATGGACAGGGGAAGTATAACTCTGGAGCCTAGCAGAAGCCCCGTTTTACCCCTAAATCGGGATTTCAGTTTCAGCATACCCATGGAGGAAGTAATTCGCACAACCACTATGGCCACAAGAATGGTAATGGGAATGGAGGAAGCAACGGCCAGAATCGGACCACCCCATCAACCCCATCCAAGAGAGACCTGAGTCAAGTCACCTGTTTCAAGTGTTCCAAGACCGGACATTATGCCAATGAATGTCCTGAAGGCCAGAATGGGAATGGGAATGGCAGTGGAAGCTCAGGGAAGAAGCCGAACCCTTTCAATAGGGGACAGGTGAACCACGTTAACGTGGAGGAGGTTGAAGATCAGCCTGATGCAGTAATCGGTAAGTTTTTGGTTAAGTCATTTACCGCACTCGTTCTTTTCGATACTGGTGCATCACATTCATACATATCAAGGGGATTTGTGGAAAAATATAGCCTGCCCACTAGGATTCTTAAAACACCTATGCTAGTAAGTTCGCCAGGAGCAGAATACATGGCCAGTCAAGGATGCTTTCAAGTGCCATTAAGCATAGGAAGGCATGTTTTCCCAACAGATTTGATTATTCTGGAATCTCAAGGATTGGATGTAATTCTCGGTATGGATTGGTTGTCGATGTATGGAGGAAACATCGATTGTGCTAGTAAGTCAATTTTGCTTACAATGCCAGAAGGAAGAAGGATCAAGTATGTATCCCGGCATGTGCCAAATAGGACACAAGTAAATTGCCTAACAGGAGTCGTGCAGGAGGAAGTACCAGTGGTAAAGGATTTTCCTGATGTATTTCCGGAGGAGTTGCCAGGCATGCCACCGGATAGAGACATTGAGTTTTTGATTGAGTTATTGCCAGGTACAGGCCCAATATCAAAGAGACCGTACCGGATGCCTGGAAAGGATTTGGTAGAAATTAAGAATCAGATTAAGGAGTTATAGGAGAAAGGTTACATACGCCCAAGTTCTTCGCCTTGGGGATCACCCGTACTTCTAGTGGAGAAGAAGGATGGATCATTAAGGATGGTTGTTGATTACTGTGGATTGAATGAAGTAACCTTCAAGAACAAGTACCCACTGCCAATGATAAATGATCTGTTTGATCGTTTGCAAGGAGCTAAAGTGTTTTCCAAGATCGATTTGCGATCAGGGTACCACCAGTTGAAGATTCGAGAGCAGGACATACCTAAGACAACATTCACCACAAGATATGGATTGTATGATTATACCGTTATGTCATTTGGATTGACTAACGCGCCTGCCTATTTTATGAACCTGATGAACAAGGTATTTATGGAGTTTCTGGATAAGTTCGTCGTAGTGTTCATTGATGATATCCTGGTTTATTCAAAGAATGAAGAAGAGCATAAGGAACATTTGCGTTTGGCTTTGGAGAAACTAAGGGAACATCAGTTATACGCCAAATTTAGCAAATGTGAGTTTTGGTTGAAGGAAGTAGGATTCCTCGGACATGTTATATCCGGAGAAGGGATAGTAGTTGACCCCGCAAAGGTTGAGACTGTAACCAAATGGGAAGCACCAACGACAGTTGGAGAGATCCGGAGTTTTCTTGGACTCGCAGGATACTACAGGAGATTCATTGAGAACTTTTCAAAGATAGCGAAGCCTATGACGGAGTTGTTGAAGAAGGATACTAAGTTCAAATGGACTGAGGAGTGTGAGGCTAGTTTCCAGGAGTTGAAGAAATGATTGGTTACCTCACCAGTGCTAATCTTGCCGGATCAGACCAAGGATTAAGAGGTGTATTGCGACGCTTCACGTCGAGGACTTGGAGCAGTGCTTATGCAGGAAGGAAGAGTTGTTTCGTATGCTTCGCGACAACTGAAGCCTCATGAGTTGAATTATGCCACCCATGATTTGGAGTTAGCAGCCGTAGTGCATGCATTGAAGACATGGAGACATTTCCTCATTGGAAATCATTGTGAGGTGTACACGGATCACAAGAGTTTGAAGTACATTTTCACGCAGAAGGAGTTGAATCTAAGACAAAGGAGATGGTTGGAGCTCATCAAGGATTATGATATGAGATTGCATTACCATCCCGGTAAAGCTAATGTAGTAGCAGACGCATTGAGCCGTAAGAGCCACGTCAATACGTTAATGACGGGAGAAATACCCGAGGAGTTAGCGGAAAACCTTCGTGAACTAAGTTTAGAGATAGTTCTGAAAGGCTATTTAGCGGCATTGGAGATTCAGTCAACATTGATGGATAAAATCAGAGAAGCTCAGAAATCTGACAAGGAAATTCCTGCTATAAAGGAGAAACTAAGCAAAGGAAAAGCAAAGGGATTTCGTGAGGATGAGCACGATACCCTATGGTTTGAAGACCGTGTTTATGTGCCAAATGACCCGGAGATCAGGAAGTTGATTCTACAAGAGGCACATGATTCACCCTATTCGATTCACCCAGGAAATACCAAGATGTATTTGGATTTGAAGGAGACATTCTGGTGGACCGGAATGAAGAAGGATATTGCAGCATATGTAGCAGTTTGTGACGTATGTCATAGAGTGAAGGTAGAACATCAGAAGCCAGCCGGATTGTTGCAACCATTGCCGATACCTGAATGGAAGTGGGATAAGATAGGCATGGATTTTATCACGGGACTACCCAGGACGAAAGCAGGATATGACTCGATATGGGTAGTAGTTGATCGTTTGACGAAGGTAGCACATTTCATTCCGGTTAAGACCACTTACACTAGTGCTAAGTTGGCAAAGATATACATGACTAGGATCATTTGTTTGCATGGAGTTCCGAGGAGTATTGTATCGGACAGAGGAACCCAATTTACCTCAAAGTTTTGGAATCAGTTGCATGAAACTTGGGGAACCAGGCTAGAGTTCAGCACCGCTTTTCATCCGCAGACAGATGGACAGACTGAGAGATTCATCAGATTTTGGAAGATATGCTGAGAGCTTGTGCACTAGATTATGGATCTAGATGGGACGATGACTTGCCGTATGCGGAGTTTTCGTATAACAACAGTTACCAAACCAGTTTGAAGATGACACCTTTCGAAGCTTTATACGGAAGGAGGTGCAGGACACCGTTGTCATGGGACGAAGTTGGAGACCGTCAGTTCTTTAGACCAGATTTGATTAAGGAGTCTGAACAGAAGGTGAAATTGATTCGCGATAGGCTCAAGGTAGCCCAGTCCAGGCAGAAGAGCTACGCAGATTCTAAACGCAAGGAGACAGTTTACGAAACCGGAGACAGGGTGTATTTCCGAGTATCCCCACTTCGAGGAGTTAAGCGCTTTGGAGTTAAGGGAAAATTAGCACCGCATTTCGTTGGACCATATAAGATTTTGCAACGTATGGGAGAAGTCGCTTATAAGTTGGAATTACCAGAGGGACTGTCAGGAGTTCATGATGTATTCCATGTTTCTCAGCTGAAGAAATGTCACGCCGAGATGGCGGAGGTACCGTTAAGAGATACAGTGCCGCTTGAAGCGATTCAGTTGAAGGGCGACTTAACGTATGAAGAGAAACCAGTCAAGATTCTCGAGTTTGCCAGAAGAGTTACCCGCAGCAAGGTTATCGAGTTTTGCAAAGTTCAGTGGAACCACCACTCAGAGGATGAAGCCACCTGGGAGAGAGAAGAAGATATGCTCAAGGACCACCCTCACCTATTTTCTAGCCAACCCGAATCTCGAGGGCGAGATTCATCTTAAGGGGTTAGGTTTGTAACATCCCAAATTTTCAATTTGGAATGTTACACATTAGATCATCATGCATATCATATTTTCTTGCATTTTGTTGATCCTAGAAATTTCACGCAACTCAAGGACCCTCAGAGAGAGTTGGAGATTTCGTCTTTTTCATATTTGAGCTTTCTCAAATTTTGAAAAGAGGATCATTGGTTTTGTCGGAGTTTCTTTTGCCTTTTTTTGGATAGGGAAAAATGCGCGTTTTCAAAAGTTGCATTTTAGGCCCGGAGAAAAGTTCATTTTGTTCGACTCATTTTTAGGAGTCGGAGAAAGTTTACTTTAGAAGTTTTGGAGTTCGTTAGATCTCTATTCTATTTTTTTTCTGCGTGCGAAACCGTTTAAAAAAAATAGATCCGCAGCGCCCTGGGCCAAAGGCCCAGCAGGCCGGCCGGCCAGGCCGCCACGCCAGGCTCCCTCGCCCGCGCCGCGCGGGCCAGGCAGGAGGCGCCCAAGGCCGCCGCTGCCGCCTAGGAGTCCTTTTAGGACTCCGATTGCCTTTTTTTCCCAATCTCCCTCTCCTATTCCTTTTCCTACTCTATTTTCTTGTCCCCTACCCCAAGTAATCCCTCTCCTCCCCAATATAAATACTCACCCCCCTCTAAATCTCACACCAAAAACCTCAAGCCCCAAGCCTCCATAGCCGCGCCCCACCCCGCGCCCTTGCCCGCGCCGCGCCGCACCTTGCTGCCGCCGCCGCACGTTGCCACCGCCGCCGCCGCCGCCCCTTGCCACCGCCGCTGCCGCCCTACGCCTACGCCGCCGGAGCCCCTCGCCGGAGCCTCGCCGAGGTACCGCGCCGCGTCTCTTTTCTTTTTCCTCGGATCGGTTTTCTTCTAAATCTTTCCAATTCTTTTCTTCTCTAAACCATTCCGGTTTTCTAGATCGGTTTTTTTGTTCGGTTTTCTTTTCTCGAAACCCTAGATCGGATTCGTTCTCTTTTCCGATTTAGTTGCCTAGCGACCGTTCGCCGGACCGTTCGTCCTAACGAACGTCATAACCGGATTCTTCTAGGTTAACGAACGTCCGTTCATTTAACCGTTCTTCTTTTTCTTTTCGTCGGATTTATTCCGCGATTGCGATCTCAGATCCGATCTTCTTTCTAGTTTATCTTCTCGCTCGTTTATCGGAATCAGGTGATTCAAGCGCGTGGAGTTTCGTTTCGAAACTGCCGTTCCGACTAATCAACTTAAACAAGTTTTTGCCACAGTAAAATTCGACCTAGTTTCAACTTGCTAGAACCGAGTTGTTTTCTTCCGCGTTTGTTTTTGGTTTCTTTGTTCGGTTCTTTCTCTCTTTGCAACCGGAGTTCTTAAGTTGAACTATCTGGTTCGATCTCTTGTTCGAGTTTTACCTGTGCATTAGTTGAGTACTTATTGTATGCTTGTTGTTTGTCTGCGATAGATTACCCGGATTGCGCCGCTTGTTACTTCGAATCTCTAGGACTCGCAGGTCATCAGCAAGGCAAGTAACACTTTGATCATACCTTTTCTACAACCCAGTTTTATTGCATTAGATCCATCCTCACACATTGCATGATTAGGATCTAAATAAATTGTGGGATGGGAAGTAGATGAGGTAGTACCTATTACCTGTTTATTATGAAACCTTTGGGAGTTACTTCTACGTTTGCTTATTATGCCATGCTATGCTAGTAGACGTGGATTTGGTGAGTGATTTCCATGACAGATGTGAGTGTGATAATTTTTAATGGTTTATCTAAGGTGGCAACTTAAACACACATCTGGGTGGATTGAGGCACCTGGTGTCTATCAGGACTTGCCTATTTTCTTTGGACGGCCACCCAGGCTCAAAGGGATCATAAGATCTTTCATGCTAAATACTTACGTGTGCAGCCACAAGCCATTATGGGCTCTGGCATAGTTGATTAAGTCATGCGAACTCTTACAGGGTAGACTCGCAGATGTAGGGGAAAGTAGGTGTACCGGTCTATCCATTGTAAGGTGTTAGCGCTTCTAAAAGACTGTGTCTCGGTCATCCGTTTTTCAAACACCAGTAGTGTGACAAATCCAACGGAGGCGATCGAGTCTTGTGGGGAAAAGTGCGCAAACCTCTGCAGAGTGTAATAAACTAATCATGATTAGCCATATCCCCGGTTATGGACAATCTTGAGTATCTAGTACTTGAATATCATGTGAATCTCATCATGTTACTTCTAATTAATTTTGTTGGGTTTTAATGATTACTTTTAATTGGGATTGAGAATGCTGTCAACCATTCTCAATGTTTAACAACCACCATGATAGTTAAATTAATTTATTCCTTTGCAGTAGGGAAAAATTGGCTTTACGCAAAACAGTAACCATAGAGCTTTCCACCAGCCAAATATGCATATAGTATAGCTGTTTCATTCCATTACTCTCTATGTGTTACCTTGCCAGCATATTCCATGTGCTGACCTGTTTCGGCCTGCAACGTTAATGTTGCAGACTTTTCAGACAACGATTAAGGTGCTTTTAGGTCGTGGTTCTGTACTCAGTGATGCCGTTGGAGTTGATGGACCCATTTACCTTCCGAGTCTTCCGCTGTTATCGATATTAGATGGCCTGAAGCCATATTATTGTAATAAGTTCTCTTCGAAGACATTTGATGTAATAAGTGTGTGAATGCCACTCTGCTATAAATCCTTCGAAGTACTGTGTGGTGTCAGCATTACTGATCCAGGGATGACACCGGAGCACAGTAGACTTGATCCATTCGGGTCGGGTCGCTACATATTACAATAAATATGGCTTAAGGCCATCTAATAAAGATAACAGTAGAAGGCTTGGAAGATAAGTGACTCCATCAACTCCAACGGCATCACTGAGTATAGAACCATGACCTAAAACTCCTTAATCATCGTCTGAAAAGTCTGCAACATTAACGTTGCAACTCCAAACGGGTCAGCACATGGAATATGCTGGCAATGTAACACATAGAGAGTAATGGAATGAAGCAGCTATACTATATGCATACGTGGCTGGTGGAAAGCTCTATGGTTACAGTTTTGCGTAAAGCCAATTTTTCCCTACTTCAAAGGAATAAAATTTATTTAACTATCATGGTAGTTGTTAAACATTGAGAATGGTTGACAGCATTCTCAATCCCAATTAAGCATCATCATTAAACATAACCCAACAAAATTAATTTAGAGTAACTTGTTGAGATTCACATGATAATCCAAGTACTAGATACTCAAGATGTCCATAACCGGGGACACAGCTAACCATGATTAGTTTATTACACTCTGCAGAGGTTTGCGCACTTTTCCCCACAAGACTCGATCGCCTCCGTTTGGTTTCTCGCACTACATGGTGTTTGAGAAGACGGATGACCGAGACATAGTCTTTCAGAAGCGCTAGCACCTTACGATCGGGTAGACCTGAAGGAAATATTCCCTAGAGGCAATAATAAAGTTATTATTTATTTCCTTATATCATGATAAATGTTTAGTATTCATGCTAGAATTGTATTAACCGGAAACATAATACATGTGTGAATACATAGACAAACTTAGTGTCACTAGTATGCCTCTACTTGACTAGCTCGTTAATCAAAGATGGTTATGTTTCCTAACCATGAACAAAGTGTTGTTATTTGATTAACAAGGTCACATCATTAGTAGAATGATCTGATTGACATGACCCATTCCATTAGCTTAGCACCCGATCATTTAGTATGTTGCTATTGCTTTCTTCATGACTTATACATGTTCCTATGACTATGAGATTATGCAACTCCCGTTTACCGGAGGAACACTTTGTGTGCTACCAAACGTCACAACGTAACTGGGTGATTATAAAGGAGCTCTATAGGGGTCCCCAAAGGTAGATGTTGGGTTGGCGTATTTCGAGATTAGGATTTGTCACTCCGATTGTCGGAGAGGTATCTCTGGGCCCTCTCGGTAATGCACATCACATAAGCCTTGCAAGCATTCCAACTAATGAGTTAGTTGCGGGATGATGTATTATGGAACGAGTAAAGAGACTTGCCAGTAACGAGATTGAACTAGGTATTGGATACCGACGATCGAATCTCGGGCAAGTAACATACCGATGACAAAGGGAACAACGTATGTTGTTATGCGGTCTGACCGATAAAGATCTTCGTAGAATATGTAGGAGACAATATGGGCATCCAGGTCCCACTATTGTTAATTGGCCGGAGATTTGTCTCAGTCATGTCTACATTGTTCTCGAACCGTAGGGTCTGCACGCTTAACGTTACGATGACAGTTATTATGAGTTTATGCATTTTGATGTCCCAAAGTTAGTTCGGAGTCCCGGATGTGATCACAGACATGACGAGGAGTCTCGAAATGGTCGAGACATAAAGATTGATATATTGGACGGCTATATTCGGACACCGGAAGTGTTTCGGGTGATTTCGGAGAAAACGGAGAGCCGGAGGGTTACCGGAACCCTACCGGGAGAAGTATTGGGCCATATGGGCCTTAGTGGAGAGAGAGAGGGGCTGCAAGAGGTGGGCCGCGCGCTGCCTCCTCCCTAGTCCGAATTGGACTAGGAGAGGGGGGCGGCACCCCCCCTTTCCTTCTCCCACTCCACCTCTTTCCCCCTCCTAGTAGGAGTCCTACTCCTACTAGGAGGAGGACTCCTCCTTGGCGCGCCACACCTGGCCGGCCGGCCTCCTCCCCTTGCTCCTTTATATACGGGGGCAAGGGGGCACCTCTAGACACACAAGTTGATCCACGTGATCGTTCCTTAGCCGTGTGCGGTGCCCCCTGCCACCATATTCCACCTCGATCATATCGTTGTAGTGCTTAGGCGAAGCCCTGCGTCGGTAGAACATCATCATCGTCACCAAGCCCTGCGTCGGAACTCATCCCCGAAGCTTTGCTGGATCGGAGCCCGGGGAGCGTCATCGAGCTGTACGTGTGCTAAGAACTCGGAGGTGCCGGAGTAAGGGTGCTTGGATCGGTCGGATCGGGAAGACGTACGACTACTTCCTCTATGCTGTGTCAACGCTTCCGCAGTCGGTCTGCGTGGGTATGTAGACAACACTCTCCCCTCTCGTTGATGTGCATCACCATGATCTTGCATGTGCGTAGGAAATTTTTTGAAATTACTACGTTCCCCAACAGTGGCATCCGAGCCTAGGTTTTATGGTTTGATGTTATTTGCACGAGTAGAACACAAGTGAGTTGTGGGCGATATAAGTCATACTGCCTACCAGCATGTCATACTTTGGTTCGGCGGTATTGTTGGATGAGACGACCCGGACCAACATTACGCGTACGCTTACGCGAGACCGGTTCCCTCGACGTGCTTTGCACATAGGTGGCTTGCGGGCGACTGTCTCTCCAACTTTAGTTGAACCGAGTGTGGCTACGCCTGGTCCTTGCGAAGGTTAAAACGGAGTCTATTTGACAAACTATCGTTGTGGTTTTGATGCGTAGGTGAGATTGGTTCTTACTTAAGCCCGTAGCAGCCACGTAAAACTTGCAACAACAAAGTATAGGACGTCTAATTGGTTTTTCAGGGCATGCTGTGATGTGATATGGCCAAGATATGATGCTAAATTTTATTGTATGAGATGATCATGTTTTGTAACCGAGTTATCGGCAACTGGCAGGAGCCATATGGTTGTCGCTTTATTGTATGCAATGCAATCGCGATGTAATGCTTTACTTTATCACTAAGCGGTAGCGATAGTCGTGGAAGCATAAGATTGGCGAGACGACAACGATGCTACGATGGAGATCAAGGTGTCGCGCCGGTGACAATGGGGATCATGACGGTGCTTAGGAGATGGAGATCACAGGCACAAGATGATGATGGCCATATCATATCACTTATATTGATTGCATGTGATGTTTACCTTTTATGCATCTTATCTTGCTTTGATTGACAGTAGCATTATAAGATTATCTCTCACTAAATTATCAAGATGTGTTCTCCCTGAGTATGCACCGTTGCGAAAGTTCTTCGTGCTGAGACACCACATGATGATCGGGTGTGATAGGCTCTACGTTCAAATACAACGGGTGCAAAACAGTTGCACACGCGGAATACTCAGGTTATACTTGACGAGCCAAGCATATACAGATATGGCCTCGGAACACGGAGACCGAAAGGTCGAGCGTGAATCATATAGTAGAGATGATCAACATAGTGATGTTCACCAAAGAAACTACTCCATCTCACGTGATGATCAGACATGGTTTAGTTGATTTGGATCACGTGATCACTTAGAGGATTAGAGGGATGTCTATCTAAGTGGGAGTTCTTAAGTAATTTGATTAATTGAACTTAAACTTATCATGAACATAGTACCTGATAGTATCTTGCTTGTTTATGTTTGATTGTAGATAGATGGCTCGTGCTGTTGTTCCGTTGAATTTTAATGCGTTCCTTGAGAAAGCAAAGTTGAAAGATGATGGTAGCAATTACACGGACTGGGTCCGTAACTTGAGGATTATCCTCATTGCTGCACAGAAGAATTACGTCCTGGAAGCACCGCTGGGTGCCAGGCCTGCTGCTGGAGCAACACCAGATGTTATGAACGTCTGGCAGAGCAAAGCTGATGACTACTTGATAGTTCAGTGTGCCATGCTTTACGGCTTAGAATCGGGACTTCAACGACGTTTTGAACGTCATGGAGCATATGAGATGTTTCAGGAGTTGAAGTTAATATTTCAAGCAAATGCCCGGATTGAGAGATATGAAGTCTCCAATAAGTTCTATAGCCGCAAGATGGAGGAGAACAGTTCTGTCAGTGAGCATATACTCAAAATGTCTGGGTATAATAATCACTTAATTCATATGGGAGTTAATCTTCCAGATGATTGCGTCATTGACAGAATTCTCCAATCACTGCCACCAAGCTACAAGAGCTTCGTGATGAACTATAATATGCAAGGGATGAACAAGACTATTCCCGAGCTCTTCGCAATGCTGAAAGCTGCGGAGGTAGAAATCAAAAAGGAGCATCAAGTGTTGATGGTCAACAAGACCACTAGTTTGAAGAAAAAGGGCAAAGGGAAGAAGAAGGGGAAATTCAAGAAGAATGGCAAGCAAGTTGCTGCTCAAGAGAAGAAACCCAAGTCTGGACCTAAGCCTGAAACTGAGTGCTTCTACTGCAAGCAGACTGGTCACTGGAAGCGGAACTGCCCCAAGTATTTGGCGGATAAGATGGATGGCAAGGTGAACAAAGGTATATGTGATATACATGTTATTGATGTGTACCTTACTAATGCTCGCAGTAGCACCTGGGTATTTGATACTGGTTCTGTTGCTAATATTTGCAACTCGAAACATGGACTACGGATTAAGCGAAGATTGACTAAGGATGAGGTGACGATGCACGTGGGAAACGGTTCCAAAGTCGATGTGATCGCGGTCGGCACGCTACCTCTACATCTACCTTCGGGATTAGTATTAGACCTAAATAATTTTTATTTGATGCCAGCATTGAGCATGAACATTATATCTGGATCTTGTTTAATGCGAGACGGTTATTCATTTAAATCGGAGAATAATGGTTGTTCTATTTATATGAGTAATATCTTTTATGGTCATGCACCCTTGAAGAGTGGTCTATTCTTATTGAATCTCGATAGTGGTGATACACATATTCATAATGTAGAAGCCAGAAGATGCAGAGTTGATAATGATAGTGCAACTTATTTGTGGCACTGCCGTTTAGGTCATATCGGTGTAAAGCGCATGGAGAAACTCCATACTGATGGACTTTTGGAACCACTTGATTATGAATCACTTGGTACTTGCGAACCGTGCCTCATGGGCAAGATGACTAAAACACCGGTCTCCGGTACTATGGAGAGAGCAACAGATTTGTTGGAAATCATACATACAGATGTATGTGGTCCGATGAATATTGAGGCTCGTGGGGGATATCGTTATTTTTTCACCTTCACAGATGACTTAAGCAGATATGGGTATATCTACTTAATGAAACATAAGTCTGAAACGTTTGAAAAGTTCAAAGAATTTCAGAGTGAAGTTGAAAATCATCGTAACAAGAAAAATAAAGTTTCTACGATCTGATCGTGGAGGAGAATATTTGAGTTACGAGTTTGGTGTACATTTGAAAAATTGTGGAATAGTTTCGCAACTCACGCCACCTGGAACACCACAGCGTAATGGTTTGTCCGAACGTCGTAATCGTACTTTACTAGATATGGTGCGATCTATGATGTCTCTTACTGATTTACCGCTATCGTTTTGGGGACACGCTCTAGAGACGGCCGCATTCACGTTAAATAGGGCACCATCAAAATCCGTTCAGACGACACCTTATGAACTGTGGTTCGGCAAGAAACCAAAGTTGTCATTTCTGAAAGTTTGGGGCTGCGATGCTTATGTGAAAAAGCTTCAACCTGATAAGCTCGAACCCAAATCGGAGAAATGTGTCTTCATAGGATATCCCAAGGAAACTATTGGATACACCTTCTATCACAAATCTGAAGGCAAGACTTTTGTTGCTAAATTCAGAAACTTTCTGGAGAAGGAGTTTCTCTCGAAAGAAGTGAGTGGGAGGAAAGTAGAACTTGACGAGGTAACTGTACCTGCTCCCTTGTTGGAAAGTAGTACATCACAGAAAACTGTTTCTGCGACACCTACACCAATAAGTGAGGAAGTTAATGATAATGATCATGAAACTTCGGAACAAGATACTACTGAACCTCGTAGATCAACCAGAGTGAGATCCGCGCCAGATTGGTACGGTAATCCAGTTCTGGAAGTCATGCTACTAGATCATGATGAACCTACAAACTATGAAGAAGCGATGGTGAGCCCAGATTCCGCAAAATGGCTTGAAGCCATGAAATCTGAGATGGGATCCATGTATGAGAACAAAGTATGGACTTTGGTTGACTTGCCCGATGATCGGCAAGCAATTGAGAATAAATGGATCTTCAAGAAGAAGACTGACGCTGACAGTAATGTTACTGTCTATAAAGCTCGACTTGTCACAAAAGGTTTTCGACAAGTTCAAGGGGTTGACTACGATGAGACCTTCTCACCCGTAGCGATGCTTAAGTCTGTCCGAATCATGTTAGCAATTGTCGCGTTTTATGATTATGAAATTTGGCAGATGGATGTCAAAACTACATTCCTGAATGGATTTCTGGAAGAAGAGTTGTATATGATGCAACCAGAAGGTTTTGTCGATCCAAAGGGAGCTAACAAAGTGTGCAAACTCCAGCGATCAATTTATGGACTGGTGCAAGCATCTCGAAGTTGGAATAAACATTTTGATAGTGTGATCAAAGCATTTGGTTTTATACAGACTTTCGGAGAAGCCTGTATATACAAGAAAGTGAGTGGGAGCTCTGTAGCATTTCTGATATTATATGTGGATGACATATTACTGATCGGAAATGATATAGAATTTCTGGAGAGCATAAAGGGATACTTGAATAAGAGTTTTTCAATGAAAGACCTTGGTGAAGCTGCTTACATATTAGGCATAAAAATCTATAGAGATAGATCAAGACGCTTAATTGGACTTTCACAAAGCACATACCTTGACAAGATTTTGAAAAAGTTCAAAATGGATCAAGCAAAGAAAGGGTTCTTGCCTGTGTTACAAGGTGTGAAGTTGAGTCAGACTCAATGCCCGACCACTGCAGAAGATAGAGAGAAAATGAAAGGTGTTCCCTATGCTTCAGCCATAGGCTCTATCATGTATGCAATGCTGTGTACCAGACCTGATGTATGCCTTGCTATAAGCTTAGCAGGGAGGTACCAAAGTAATCCAGGAGTGGATCACTGGACAACGGTCAAGAATAGCCTGAAATACCTGAAAAGGACTAAGGATATGTTTCTCGTATATGGAGGTGACAAAGAGCTCACCGTAAAAGGTTACGTTGATGCAAGTTTGACACTAATTCGGACGATTCTAAATCGCAAACCGGATACGTGTTTACATTAAACGGTGGAGCTGTAAGTTGGTGCAGTTCTAAACAAAGCGTCGTAGCGGGATCTACATGTGAAGCGGAGTACATAGCTGCTTCGGAAGCAACGAATGAAGGAGTCTGGATGAAGGAGTTCATATCCGATCTAGGTGTCATACCTAGTGCATCGGGTCCAATGAAAATCTTTTGTGACAATACTGGTGCAATTGCCTTGGCAAAGGAATCCAGATTTCACAAGAGAACCAAGCACATCAAGAGACGCTTCAATTCCATCCGGGATCTAGTCCAGGTGGGAGACATAGAGATTTGCAAGATACATACGGATCTGAATGTTGCAGACCCGTTGACTAAGCCTCTTCCACGAGCAAAACATGATCAGCACCAAGGCTCCATGGGTGTTAGAATCATTACTTTGTAATACTAGATTATTGACTCTAGTGCAAGTGGAAGACTGAAGGAAATATGCCCTATAGGCAATAATAAAGTTATTATTTATTTCCTTATATCATGATAAATGTTTATTATTCATGCTAGAATTGTATTAACCGGAAACATAATACATGTGTGAATACATAGACAAACTTAGTGTCACTAGTATGCCTCTACTTGACTAGATCTTTAATCAAAGATGGTTATGTTTTCTAACCATGAACAAAGTGTTGTTATTTGATTAACGAGGTCACATCATTAGTAGAATGATCTGATTGACATGACCCATTCCATTAGCTTAGCACCCGATTGTTTAGTATGTTGCTATTGCTTTCTTCATGACTTATACATGTTCCTATGACTATGAGATTATGCAACTCCCGTTTACCGGAGGAACACTTTGTGTGCTACCAAACGTCACAACGTAACTGGGTGATTATAAAGGAGCTCTACAGGTGTCTCCAAAGGTAGATGTTGGGTTGGCGTATTTCAAGATTAGAATTTGTCACTCCGATTGTCGGAGAGGTATCTCTGGGCCCTCTCGGTAATGCACATCACATAAGCCTTGCAAGCATTGCAACTAATGAGTTAGTTGCGGGATGATGTATTACAGAACGAGTAAAGAGACTTGCCAGTAACGAGATTGAACTAGGTATTGGATACCGACGATCGAATCTCGGGCAAGTAACATACCGATGACAAAGGGAACAACGTATGTTGTTATGCGGTCTGACCGATAAAGATCTTCGTAGAATATGTAGGAGCCAATATGGGCATCCAAGTCCCGCTATTGGTTATTGGCCGGAGATTTGTCTCAGTCATGTCTACATTGTTCTCGAACTGTAGGGTCCGCACGCTTAACGTTATGATGACAGTTATTATGAGTTTATGCATTTTGATGTACCGAAGTTAGTTCGGAGTCCCGGATGTGATCACGAAATGGTCGAGACATAAAGATTGATATATTGGACGGCTATATTCAGACACCGGAAGTGTTTCGGGTGATTTCGGAGAAAATCGGAGAGCCGGAGGGTTACCGGAACCCTACCGGGAGAAGTATTGGGCCATATGGGCCTTAGTGGAGAGAGAAAGGGGCTGCAAGAGGTGGGCCGCGCGCCACCTCCTCCCTAGTCCGAATTGGACTAGGAGAGGGGGGCGCCCCCCCCCTTTCCTTCTCCCACTCCACCTCTTTCCCCCTCCTAGTAGGAGTCCTACTCCTACTAGGAGGAGGACTCCTCCTTGGCGCACCACACCTGGCCGGCCGGCCTCCTCCCCTTGGTCCTTTATATACGGGGGCAAGGGGGCACCTCTAGACACACAAGTTGATCCACGTGATTGTTCCTTAGCCGTGTGCGGTGCCCCCTGCCACCATATTCCACCTCGATCATATCGTTGTAGTGCTTAGCCGAAGCCCTACGTCGGTAGAACATCATCATCGTCACCACGCCGTTGTGCTGACGGAACTCATCCCCAAAGCTTTGCTGGATCGGAGCCCGGGGAGCGTCATCGAGCTGTATGTGTGCTAAGAACTTGGAGGTGCTGGAGTAACGGTGCTTGGATCAGTCGGATCGGGAAGACGTACGACTACTTCCTCTATGTTGTGTCAACGCTTCCGCAGTCGGTCTGCGTGGGTACGTAGACAACACTCTCCCCTCTCGTTGCTGTGCATCACCATGATCTTGCGTGTGCGTAGGAAATTTTTTGAAATTACTACGTTCCCCAACAAGACCGTACCACCTACATCCCCTACATCTGCTAGTCTACCACTGTAAGAGTTCGCACGACTTAGTCAACTATGCTAGAGCCCATAATAGCTTGTGGCTGCACACGGAAGTTTCTAGTATGAATAGTCTCATGATCCCTTTGAGCCTGGGTGGCAGTCCAAAAGAAAACAGGCAAGTCCTGGAATACCCAGGTGCCTCAATCCACCCAGATGTGTGTTTAAGTTGCCACCTTAGATAAACCATTAATTAATAAAACTCACAGCTGTCATGGATATCACTCGCCCAATCCACGTCTACTAGCATAGCATGGCATAATAAGCAAACGTAGAAGTAACTCCCAAAGGTTTGATAATAAACAGGTAATAGGTACTACCTCATCTACTTCCCATCCCACAATTTAATTAGATCCTAACCATGCAATGTGTAAGGATTGATCTAACGTAATAAAACTGGGTAGTAGGAAAAGGTATGATCAAAGTGTTACTTGCCTTGCTGATGATCTGGGAAACCTAGCGATTCGAAGTAACAAGCGGCGCACTCCGGGTATTCTATCGCAGACAAACAAACAAGCATACAATAAGTACTCATCTAATGCATAGTTAAAACTCAAATAAGAGATCTAACCAGAAGGTTCAACTTAAGAACTCCGGTTGGCAAAAAGAATCAAATCGAACGAAGCAACGTAAGTCAAACGGCAAAAGAAAACAACTTCGTTCTAGTAATCTGGATCTAGGGCAAATTTTACAGTAGCAAAATCTTGTTTAAGTTGGTTAAACGGATAGAGGGTTTCGAGACGAAACTCTAGGCGCTTGAATCGCCTGATTCCGATAAACGAGGGAAAAGTTATACTAAAAAGAAAATCGGATCAGGAATCGTGATCAGAAAAATCGTGGATTTAATCCGAGAAAAAGAAAAAATGATGAACATTCGCTAGAACGAACGAACGGACGAACGCTCGCTATTTAAATAAACCAGAAAAACCGATCTATTTTAAAAATGAATCTAAAAAAATAAACCGATGAAAACTGATCGGTTTTAAAAAAACCGACGGCACGGATTTCGAGGCGCGGCGAACCTCGGGCGGCGGGACCGACGCAGGCGGTGTCCGGCGGGGCGGCGGGCGGCGGCACGGTGGCGGGCGACGGCGGGTGGCGGCGGCGGCGCTGGTGGCGGCGGCGGCGGGCGGGGCTTGGTGCGGCTCGGGGCTAGGATTCGGCCTGGAGTGTGCCAGCTTATAAAGGGCGGTTCGGGCCGGAGTCCGGATAGGACACGGCCCATAGGTCGGTTCGTTTTTTTAATAACGCACAGAAAAAAAATAAAAAGAAATACTAAACGGACTCCAAAAATTCCGAAATAAATTTTCACGGGCTTCTAAAATCAAGCCGCACAAGGTGAACATTTATTTGGGACCTAAATGCAATTTTGAAAAACGCATATTTTTCCTAAATTCAAATAAAACACCGAAAAACTCCGAAATAAAATCTTATTTGATTTTATTATTAAATCCTCAATATTTCTTTATTTTGGGAATGTCATTTTATTCCCTCTCTCATATTTTTGTAATAGAAATGATTGATGATAAAATAAATAAAATCAAATGATCCAATTCTCAAAATTTGAGAAAGCTCATATACGAAAATAACGAAATCCCGAACTCTCTCCGTGGGTCATTGAGTTGCGTAGAATTTCTAGGATCAACCAAAATGCAAAATAAAATATGATATGCATAGATGATCTAATGTATAACATTCCAAATTGGAAATTTGGGATGTTACAAACCTACCCCCCTTAAGATGAATCTCGCCGTCGAGATTCAGGTTGGCTAGAAAATAGGTGAGGGTGGTCCTTGAGCAAATCTTCCTCTCGCTCCCAGGTGGCTTCATCCTCCGTGTGGTGGCTCCACTGAACTTTGCAAAACTTGATAACCTTGCTGCGAGTGACTTGACTGGCAAACTCGAGAATCTTAATTGGTTTCTCCTCGTACGTCAAATCGTTATCCAACTGAATAGTTTCCAAAGGCACTGTGTCTCTCAAAGGTATGTCACCATCTCCGCGTGACATTTCTTTAACTAGGAAACGTGGAACACATCATGAACTCCTGACAATCCTTCGGGCAATTCCAACTTGTAGGCCACTTCTCCCATACGCTCCAAAACTCGATATGGTCCTACAAATTGTGGCGCTAACTTCCCTTTAACTCCAAAATGCTTTGTTCCCCGAAGTGGAGATACTCGAAGATAAGCTCTATCTCCGACTTCATAAACTGTCTCCTTGCGTTTAGAATCTGCATAACTTTTCTGCCTGGTCTGGGCTACCTTGAGCCTATCGCGAATCAACTTCACCTTCTGTTCAGACTCTTTAATCAAGTCAGGTCCAAACAACTGGCGGTCTCCAACTTCGTCCCACGACAACGGTGTCCTGCACCTCCTTCCGTACAAAGCTTCGAAAGGGGCCATCTTTAAACTGGTTTGGTAACTGTTGTTGTAAGAGAACTCTGCATATGGCAAATTATCGTCCCACTAGATCCATAATCTAGCGCACAAGCTCTCAGCATATCCTCCAAAATCTGATTTACTCTCTCGGTCTGTCCATCTGTTTGTGGATGAAAAGTTGTACTGAATTCTAGCCTGGTACCCAAAGTTTCGTGCAACTGCTTCCAGAACTTTGAGGTAAACTGGGTTCCTCTATCTGATACGATACTCCTTGCAACTCCATGCAAACATACGATCCTGGTCATGTATATCTTTGCCAACTTAGCACTGGTGTAAGTGGTCTTTACTAGGATGAAATGAGCTACTTTCGTCAATCGATCGACTACAACCCAAATCGAGTCATAGCCTGAACGAGTCCCGGGCAATCCCGTGATAAAATCCATGCCTAGCTTATCCCACTTCCATTCGGGTATCAGCAATGGTTGTAACAATCCCGCTGGCTTCTGATGCTCTGCCTTTACTCTCTGACATACATCACAAACTGCTACATACTCCGCAATATCCTTCTTCATTCCGGTCCACCAGAAAATATCCTTCAGATCCAAATACATTTTGGTATTTCCTAGGTGAATTGAATACGGTGAATCGTGTGCCTCTTGCAAAATCAACTTCCTGATCTCTGGGTCATTGGGCACATAAACGCGGTCTTCAAACCATAGGGTATCGTGCTCATCCTCACGAAATCCTTTAGCTTTTCCTTTGCTCAGTTTCTCCATAATAGCGGCAATCTCTTTGTCGGTCTTCTGAGCTTCTCTGATGCTATCCATCAAAGTTGACTGAATCTCCAATGCTGCTACATAGCCTCTCGGAACTATTTCCAAACATAGTTCACGAATACTTTCTACTAACTCCTTGGGTATTCCTCCCGTCATTAACGTATTGACATGGCTCTTACAGCTTAATGCGTCAGCTACTACATTAGCCTTTTCTGGGTGATAATGCAATTTCATATCATAATCCTTGATAAGCTCCAACCAACTCCTTTGTCTGAGATTTAACTCCTTTTGTGTGAAAATGTACTTCAAACTCTTATGATCCGTGTACACCTCACAATGGTTTCCAATGAGGAAATGTCTCCATGTTTTCAGTGCATGCACTACGGCTGCTAACTCCAAATCATGCGTGGCATAATTTAACTCATGAGGTTTCAGTTGTCTTGAGGCATATGAAACAACTCTCCCTTCCTCATAAGCACTGCTCCAAGTCCTCGACGTGAAGCGTCGCAATACACCTCATAATCTTTGGTCTGGTCTGGCAAAATCAACACTGGTGAGGTAACCAAATGTTTCTTCAACTCCTAGAAACTAGCCTCACATTCCTCTGTCCATATGAACTTGGTATATTTCTTTAACAACTCTGTCATAGGCTTCGCAATCTTTGAGAAATTCTCAATAAATCTTCGGTAGTATCCTGCGAGTCCAAGAAAACTTCGGATCTCTCCAACTGTTGTTGGGGCTTCCCACTTGGTCATGGTATCAACTTTGGTAGGATCATCTGCTATACCTTCTCCAGATATAACGTGTCCCGAGGAATCCTACTTCCTTCAACCAAAACTCACATTTACTGAACTTGGCATATAATTGATGTTCTCTAAGCTTTCCAAGTACCAAACACAAATGCTCCTTATGCTCCTCTTTATTCTTCGAATAAACCAGGATATCATCAATGAACACTACGACGAACTTATCCAAGAACTCCATAAACACTTTGTTCATCATGTTCATAAAATAGGCAAGTGCGTTAGTTAGACCAAATGACATAACGGTATACTCATACAGCCCATACCTGGTGGTAAAAGGTGTCTTCGGAATATCCCGTTCTCGAATCTTCAACTGGTGGTATCCTGATCGCAGATCGATCTTGGAAAATACCTTAGCTCCTTGCAATCGATCAAACAGATCGTTGATTATTGGTAGTGTGTACTTGTTTTTGATCGTTACTTCATTCAATCCTCGATAATCAACAACCATCCTCAACGATCCATCCTTCTTTTCTACCAGAAGTACTGGCGATCCCCAAGGCGAAGAACTTGGGCGAATATATCCCTTATCCAGTAACTCCTTAATCTGCTTCTTAATTTCCACCAAAACCTTTGCTGGCATCCTATATGGTCTCTTTGATATTGGCCATGTGCCGGGCAATAGCTCAATCAAAAACTCAATATCTCTATCCGGTGGCATGCCTGGCAACTCCTCTGGAAATACTTCAGGTAAATCCCTTACCACTGGTACTTCCTCCTGCACAACTCTTGTTAGGCAATTTACTTGAGTCCTCTTTGGCACATGCCGGGATACATACTTGATCCTTCTCCCTCCGGGGGTGGTAAGCAAAATTGACTTACTAGCACACTCAATATTCCCTTCATACTTTGATAACCAATCCATGCCTAATATCACATCCAATCCTTTGGATTCCAATACTATTAGGTCTGAGGGAAAAACATAGTTACCAATCCTTAATGGTAACCGATCACACCATAGACTAGCCACATACTCTGCTCCGGGCGAGGTTACTAACATGGGTGACCTAAGGGCTTGGGTTGATAGGTTATACTTATCCACGAATCCCCTTGAGATGTATGAATGCGATGCACCAGTATCAAAAAGGACGAGTGCAGTAAATGACTTAACCGAAAACTTACCTATTACTGCATCGGGCTGAGCTTCAACCTCCTCCACGCTAACGTGGTTCACCTGTCCCCTATTGAAAGGGTTCGGCTTCTTTCCAGAACTTCCATTGCCATTTTGGCCTTCAGGACATTCATTGGCATAATGTTCGGTCTTCTGACACTTAAAGCAAGTGACTTGGCTCAGGTCTTTCTTGGCTGGGGTTGATGGGTTGGTGCGATTCTGGCTGTTGCTTCCTCCATTCCCACTACCATTCTTGGTGCCATTGTGATTGTGTGAGCTACCTCCTCCATGGGTATGCTGAAAATGTCCTCCCGGTCTAGGGGTAAAACGTGGTTTCTGCTGAGCTCCTGAATTGTACTTTCCTTGTCCATACTTCCTCTTGCGATTCTCAATTTACTGCTGCTTGCCTTCAATCATAAGAGCACGGTCTACCAACTCCTGATAGTTGTTGAAGGTTGCTACCATCAACTGCATGCTCATCTCATCATTCAGTCCTTCCAGAAACTTCTCCTACTTAGCTGCATCCGTAGCGACGTCATCTGGGGCATAACGTGCTAACTTACTAAAGTCCTCCACATACTGGCCAACTGTCCGTCCTCCTTGGCGCAAGTTGCAAAACTCACACTTCTTCATGGCCATAGCTCCTGCTGAAACATGGGCAGTACGAAAAGCCTGCTGAAACTGGTCCCATGTGACAGTGTCGACAGGGAAAGTGGCTGTGAAATTCTCCCACCATGATGCTGCGGGTCCTTCAAGCTGATGTGCGGCAAACTTCACCTTCTCCACATCTGTGCATCCTACTGTGGTCAACTCCCTAGCTGTCTTGTGGAGCCAATCATCTGCTACTATCGGCTCGGTGCTACTGGAGAACACCGGCGGATTCAGCCTAAGAAAACGGGCTAAGTGGTCAACAGGTGGTGGTGGTGGTGGTGGGTTGTTGTTGTTGTTCCCCTGATTCTGATTCTGGACTAGCAACTGCATCAATGTGTTCTGCTGCTGGATCAACTGGGTGAGCTCCGATGGAAAGGCAAATCCGAGGTCACGTCTCGGAGGCATCTGAGGGTTTTAGAGAAGATGATGTGTAAGAATAGAGGGGGTCTAAAGAGAAAACACTACCCATATGCACATGAGGCAAAAGCAAACAATTCACTTCATTCAATCAAACAAGGGCATACAATCGATCTATCTATCGCAAAAGTGCTCGGACTACTATATTTACATGGTGGACAACTACTACTGATGAGGTGGTCTACTAGAAATATTCTTCGGTTGCAGACTCCATGATATCTGCTCCAGCTCCATCAACATAGTCATCATCGCTACTATCTAGATCCGAGTCGGTGTCGTTGATGATGATGTAGTCTTCCGGGCTAATCTCCTTGGGTTCTTTGTCTTCATCTACTGGTGTAGAGCCTCCCAGAAATATTCCTATCTTCTTGATCAGGTCGTCATTCTTCTCCACCAATACTTCAATTTCTTCCTCATAATCTTCACGTGTAGCCTTGACTTCTTCCTTCAGATCTATCATGTCGGCGCACATCTGGTTCTCCTGTCGTCGAATGTGCTGGTTTAACTCCTAGATAAAAGCTGCAATTGATCTATCCTTCCTGGTGCTGATCATCTCCCAGTGTTCATCTCGGCGCCCACAAATCTGGTAGATAGTATCCTTTAGATCCTTGCGGTAGACTTCTCCAATGCGTCCCATGGCGATGTGAGCTGCCATGCTCTTTCCTAGACTCCAAGTTGGTGCATCAAAAGAAAACTCTATTGGCTCAGTGACTGGCATGAACGTCCTTCCTGGAACTTGAACTTGAATCATCCATCGCTCTTCTTCAGGTAAAGTGGCGTTGTAGGTTCCGGTGAAGCTTGGTACTCCTATGTTCAGGTATCTAGTGACTTCCTTCAAGTGACGTCCAAAGGGTGTATCTTCATCTGGTTGCTTGAACTTGTTCCTTGCATCCGCCATCCTAAAAGAGTAGAAAAGATGAGAGGTCAGAAGAGAAGAGAGTGGATAGTGATCTAGGTCTTTTAGCTTAGTGGTCGTGTCCTACAGTCAGCGTGTGCTCTGATACCATCTCTGTAGCGACCAGACCTCAAACAGTCTGATCTCTGTGCTTCGGTGTCATCCCTGGATCAACAATGCTGACACCACACAGTACTCGGAGGATTAATAGCAGAGTAGCAATCACACACTTATTACATCGAGTGTCTCAAAAGAGAACTTATTACAATAAATATGGCTTAAGGCCATCTAATAACGATAACAGCGGAAGGCTTGGAAGATAAGTGAGTCCATCAACTCCAATGGCATCACTGAGTATAGAACCACGACCTAAAACTCCTTAATCGTCATCTGAAAGTCTGCAACATTAACGTTGCAGCCCGAAACGGGTCAGCACATGGAATATGCTGGCAATGTAACACATAGAGAGTAATGGAATGAAACAGCTATACTATATGCATATGTGGCTGGTGGAAAGCTCTATGGTTACAGTTTTGCGTAAAGCCAATTTTTCCCTACTTCAAAGGAATAAAATTTATTTAACTATCATGGTAGTTGTTAAACATTGAGAATGGTTGACAGCATTCTCAATCCCAATTAAGCATCATCATTAAACATAACCCAACAAAATTAATTTAGAGTAACATGTTGAGATTCACATGATAATCCAAGTACTAGATACTCAAGATGTCCATAACCGGGGACACGGCTAACCATGATTATTTTAATACACTCTGCAAAGGTTTGCGCACTTTTCCCCACAAGACTCGATCGCCTACACTTGGTTTCTCGCACTACATGCTGTTTGGGAAGACGGATGACCGAGACATCGTCTTTCAGAAGCGCTAGCACCTTACGATCGGGTAGACCGTACCATCTACATCCCCTACATCTGCTAGTCTACCACTGTAAGAGTTTGCACGACTTAGTCAACTATGCTAGAGCCCATAATAGCTTGTGGCTGCACACGGAAGTTTCTAGTATGAATAGTCTCAAGATCCCTTTGAGCCCGGGTGGCGGTCCAAAAGGAAACAGGCAAGTCCTGGAATACCCAGGTGCCTCAGTCCACCCAGACGTGTGTTTAAGTTGCCACCTTAGATAAACCATTAATTAATAAAACTCACATCTGTCATGGATATCACTCACCTAATGCACGTCTACTAGCATAGCATGGCATAATAAGCAAACGTAGAAGTAACTCCCAAAGGTTTGACAATAAACAGGTAATAGGTACTACCTCATCTACTTCCCATCCCACAATTTAATTAGATTCTAACCATGCAATGTGTGAGGAGTGATCTAATGCAATAAAACTGGGTAGTAGGAAAAGGTATGATCAAAGTGTTACTTGCCTTGCTGATGATCCAGAAAACCTAGCGATTCGAAGTAACAAGCGGCGCACTCCGGGTATTCTATCGCAGACAAACAAACAAGCATACAATAAGTACTCATCTAATGCACAGGTAAAACTCAAATAAGAGATCTAACCAGAAGGTTCAACTTAAGAACTCCGGTTGGCAAAAAGAATCAAATCGAACGAAGCAACGAAAGTCAAACGGCGAAAGAAAAGAACTTCGTTCTACTAATCTGGATCAAGGGCA
The DNA here is from genome assembly GCA_034509565.1 of Triticum monococcum. Classification (NCBI taxonomy): domain Eukaryota; kingdom Viridiplantae; phylum Streptophyta; class Magnoliopsida; order Poales; family Poaceae; genus Triticum; species Triticum monococcum. The sequence goes on along the minus strand of CM067846.1, from coordinate 401,659,678 downwards.
AATTGTACAGTAGCAAAATCTTGTTTATGTTGGTTAAACGGATAGAGGGTTTTGAGACGAAACTCTAGGCGCTTGAATCGCCTGATTCCGATAAACGAGCAAAAAGTTATACTAAAAAGAAAATCGGATCAGGAATCGCGATCAGAAAAATCGTGGATTTAATCCGAGAAAAAGAAAAAACGATGAACGTTCGCTAGAACGAACGAATGGACGAACGCTCACTATTTAAATAAACCGGAAAAACTGATCTATTTGAAAAAACCGAATCTTAAAAAAATAAACTAACGAAAACAGACCGGTTTTAAAAAAACCGACGACACGGATTTTTGAGGCGCGGCGAACCTTGGGCGTCGGGATCAACGGCGGCGACGTCCGGCGGTGTGGCGGGCGGCGGCGCGGTGGCGTGCGATGGCGGCGGCGGCGGCGGCGCTGGTGGCGGCGGCGGCGGGCGGGGCTTGGGGCGGCTCGGGGCTAGGGTTCGGCCTGGGGTGGGCCGGCTTATAAAGGGCGAGTCGGGCCGGAGTCCGGATAGGACACGGTCCGTAGGTCGGTTCGTTTTTTTAATTACGCGCAGAAGAAAAATAAAAAGAAATACTAAACGGACTCCAAAAATTCCAAAATAAATTTTCACGGGCTTCTAAAATCAAGCCGCACAAGGTGAACATTTATTTGGGACCAAAATGCAATTTTGCAAAACGCACATTTTTCCTAAATTCAAATAAAACACCGAAAAACTCCGAAATAAAATCTTATTTGATTTTATTATTAAATCCTCAATATTTATTTATTTTGGGAAAGTCATTTTATTCCCTCTCTCATATTTTTGTAATAGAAATAATTGATGATAAAATAAATAAAATCAAATGATCCTATTCTCAAAATTTGAGAAAACTCAAATATGAAAATAACGAAATCCCCAACTCTCTCCGTGGGTCATTGAGTTGCGTAGAATTTCTAGGATCAACCAAAATGCAAAATAAAATATGATATGCATAGATGATCTAATGTATAACTTTTCCAAATTGGAAATTTGGGATGTTACACCGTATCCACGGGTGCCTTCCATACCAACACTTTCTAAGGAATTTATTATTTGACAACATAAAGTAAATTCATTTTCCATTTCGGGACTGGGCATCCCTAATACCTTTGCCTTACTCTCATTCAATGACAAGTGGATAAACACTCATCTTGAGAATAACACATATAGCATGGAAAATATTAGCCACCCCTCACCGCTCCGCGAGCGAAATGAACACACAAAAGATAGGTTTATTTTAAAAAGTAGAGATGGCACATGAAAATTTGCTTAGGACGGCAAAAGAATACGGCATATAGGTAGATATAGTGGACTCATGTGGCAAAACTGGTTTAAAGGATTTTGGATGCATAAGTAGAGATCATACTTAGTGCAAAATGAAGGCTAGCAAAAGGTTGAGAAACGACCAAACAATAATCTCATAAGAAAGCACTAAGCATAATTAACACCGAATAATGCACCACAAGTAGGATATAATTTCATTGCATGACTATTGACTTTCGTGCTTGCATAGGGAATCACAAACCTTAACACAAATATTCTTACTAAAGCATAATTACTCATCAACATAACTCGCATATCACATTATCATACCTCAAAACTATTACTAAGAATCATGTTTATTTTTTCCAATGATCTTCATGAAAGTTTTTATTATATCCTTCTTGGATATCTATCACTTTGGGACTAATTTTCATGTGTTGCTTTTCATAAGCTCAAACAAATATAAGTGAAGATCATGAGCATAATATTTCTTTCTTTCTCTCAAATTAATTTAAGTGAAGCACGAGAGAATTTCTTGAAAATTTTATGAACTCTCAAATAAATCTAAGTGAAGCAAGAGAGCATTTCTTGAAAAAGATATAAGTGAAGCACTAGAGAAAGTCCATAGCTCATAAAAAATTTAAGTGAAGCAAAGAGAGAAATTCTAACAAGTCATGACATAATTTTGGCTCTCTCAAATAGGCGTGTCCAGCAAGGGATCAAGACTTAAAGCTCAAAATAAAACAAGAGAAGACTCATACCATACAAGACGCTCCAAGCAAAACACATAGTATGTGACGAATAAAAATATAGCTTCGATAAAATACCGATGGTCGTTAGAAGAAAGAGGGGATGCCACTCAGGGGCATCCCCAATCTTAGTTGGTTGCTCATTTTTCCATAATATCTTGTGATGCCGGGGCATCCCCAAGCTTAGGCTCTTCTACTCCTTATTCCTTCATCCATCGTAAGATAAGCCAAAGCTTGAAAACTTCAATCACACAAAACTCAACTAAACATTTGTGAGATCCGTTAGTATAAGAAACTAAATCACTACTATAAGTTCTATATAAAACCAATTCATATTTTGTTCTTGCATTATATCTACTGTATTCGACCTTTTCTATGGCAAAAACTCATCAAAGAAAACCATAGAGCCATCAAAATAAGCACACAACGTAAAGAAAACAGAACCTATCAAAACAGAACAGTCTATAGAAATCTGACTATTTCAAGTACTTATGTAACTCCAAAAATTCTTAAAAATTAGGACAGCCTGAGTAATTTTTATATTGATCTACTGCAAGAGGAATGGGTATTTTATCGCTCCCTGGTTAAAAGTGAGAATCATTTTCGCAAGCGCAATTTCAGTAAGATCAAACAACTATCACCCAAGAAGATCCTAAAGGATTTACTTGGCAGAAACACTAATTAAAACATAAAAAACACAATCATAACAATAGCATAATTGTGCTAACACTCAAAAATAGGAAGCAAAAAGCAAAAATAAATTTTATTCATTGGGTTGCCTCCCAACAAGCGCTATAGTTTCATGCCCTTAGCTAGGCAGAAAGCAAGATTCTAAGTTTTGTCGTCCTTTTTCTTAACCTTCTTAGAGGTGTTTTCATCTTGGGGTTTTGTAAACACAATATAAAACATATTATCCATAGAAACCTTAGCGTTCGTAAGTTGATGTTCATCATAACCATTTTGATTCCCCGCAACAATCCAAGAGTAATGTTGATTAACATTATTGAAAACCTATTGGATTATATCGAAACGGGGACTTCCTTTTAAAGATTCTTTTCAAAGATTTTATTATCCCCAAGAAAATGCCTTAAAGCATAGTCACTATTGTAAAGAAATTCATCTATCACAGGTTTTTCACGATTCATACCATAAAAATCAAAGATTTCCCTAGATTCTCGTATTATGTAATCAAATTCATTCATAAGGACAAGGGTGGCCAACTTTTTAGCCCTAGGATTCTTTATAATGGGAAGCTAAAAAAATAATCTTTGCAAAGTAGGATGGGTATGAATAAATTTACTTTCAAGTTTCAGAACTAGTGCTGAAATAGCATCTGCATAAGACCAAGTAGTTTTAAGTATAGGAGCATCATCAAGACTTAGATTCCCAACACAATTGAAAAATTCCTGGATACGTTCTTTTCCCATAACGTTCCCTTTCCCCAAAATAAATGTTTTAGCATCCAGATTGCCTTTACGTCCAATCTTAGGAGCTAGGCCATCATCTATTGGTGCCATAACGAAATCACTCATGATTGCAAGCGAAGGATAGATCTGACAAGAAAACAACGAACGGAAAAAGAGGGGCGAATAAAACAGCAATTTTTTGTGAAGTGGGGGAGAGGAAAACGAGAGGCAAATGGCAAATAATGTAAATTCAAAGGAGATGAAATTTGTGATTAGGAACCTGGAATATGTTGAAGATCCTCCCTAGCAACGGCACCATGAATTCCTTTTGATGTCGCTTGAAGCTACGTCGGTATTTCCCCAAAGAGGAAGGAATGATGCACCACAGCGGCGGTAGGTATTTCCCTCAGATATGAAACCAAGCTTATCGAACCAGTAGGAGAAGCAAGCAACATAATGTAAACAACCCCTGCACACAGATAACAAATCCTCACAACCCGGCGTGTTAAAGGGGTTGTCAATCCCTTCCGGGTATGGCGCCTCAAGATGGGCAAACAGACGTGAGATAAAATTGTAGTAGATTGACAGATCGAACGCAAAATAAAATAAATAAGGATAAATTGCAGCAAGGTATTTTTTATTTTTGGTTTAATAGATATGAAAAATAAATTCAAAGGAAAAGTAGATCACAAAGGCAAATATATGAGAAAGAGACCCGGGAGCCGTAGGTTTCACTAGTGGCTTCTCTCAAGAAAAATAGCAAACGATGGGTGAACAAATTACTATTGGGAAATTGATGAAACTTCAAATACTCATGACGATATCCAGGCAATGATCATTACATAGGCATCACGTCCAAGATTAGTAGACCGACTCCTGCCTGCATCTACTACTATTACTCCACACATCGACCGCTATCCAGCATGCATCTAGTGTATTAAGTTCATGGAGAAATAGAGTAATGCAATAAGAACGATTACATGATGTAGAAAAGATCTATCTATGTATAGATAGACCCCATCATTTTATCCTTAGTAGAAACGATACATACGTGTCAGTTCCCCTTCTGTCACTAGGATCAAGCACCGTATGATCGAACCCACTACAAAGCACCTCTTCCCATTGCATGATAAATATATCAAGTTGGCCAAACAAAATCCAAATATCAGAGAAGAAATACGAGGCTATAAGAAATCATGCATAAAAGAGATCAAAGAAACTCAAATGCTTTCATGGATATAAAAAGATAGATCTAATCATAAACTCAAAGTTCATCGATCCCAACAAACACACCGCAAAACAGTTACATCATATGGATCTCCAAGAGACCATTGTATTGAGAATCAAGAGAGAGAGGGAGAGAGAGAGAGAGAGAGCCATCTAGCTACTAACTATGGACCCGAAGGTCTACAAAGAACTACTCACGCATCATCCGAGAGGCACCAATGGAGGTGGTGAATCCCATCCGAGATGGTGTCTAGATTGGATCTGGTGGTTCTAGACTCTGCGGTGGCTGGATCAATATTTCGTCGACTCCCCTAGGTTTTTGGGAATATTGGGGTATTTATAGAGCAAAGAGGCGGTCCTTGGGGCACCCGAAGTGGGCAAAACCCACCAGGTCACGCATGGGCCTCCTGGCGCGCCCTGGTGGGTTGTGTTGTCCTCGGAGCACCCCCAAGCGCAGCCAGGGCCCATTGGGTTCCTTCTGGTCCAAAAAAATCTCCGTAAATTTTCATTGCATTTGGACTCCGTTTGATATTGATTTCCCGCGATGTAAAAAACATGCAGAAAATAGCAACTGGCACTTGGCACTATGTCAATAGGTTAGTACCAAAAAATGATATAAAATGACTATAAAATGATTGTAAAACATCCAAAATTGATAATATAACAACATGGGAGAATAAAAAATTATAGATACGTTGGAGACGTATCAGACCCGAAGGTCTACAAAGAACTACTCATGCATCACCGAAGAGGCACCAATGGGCATGATGAACCCCTCCGTGATGGTGTCTAGATTGGATCTGGTGGTTCTGGACTCTGCTGTGGCTGGAATTGATTTTTTGTTGACTCCCCTAGGGTTTCTGGAATATTGGGGTATTTATAGAGCAAAGAGTCGGTTCGAGAGGCACCCGAGGTGGGCACTGCCCACCAGTGCGCGCCTGGGCCTCCAGGCGCGCCCTGGTGGGTTGTGCTCCACTCAGAGCACCCCCTAGGCACTTCTTCGGCCCATTGGATGTCTTGTGGTCCAAAAAAATCCACAAAAAGTTTCACTACGTTTGGACTCTGTTTGGTATTGATTTCTTGCAATGTAAAAAACATGCAGAAAACAACAACTGGCACTTGGCACTATGTCAATAGGTTAGTACCAAAAAATGATATAAAATGATTATAAAACATCCAAGAATGATAATATAACATCATGGAACAATCAAAAATTATAGATACGTCAGAGACATATCAGGCCCTCTCAGGCTCTTCTTCGATACTTGTTTCTCCTAGTATTTTTTATATATTCCAAAATAAATCTCCAATAAATCTTACTTCATTTTTTAATTCGGAGAATTGCTATTTGTGCCATAGCCTTTTCATATCAGAATTCCAGCTGCCGGTAATCCCCCTCTTTTGATATATCTCGCATTTTGAAAAGGCATTAGAATTACATCATAATATGAAATATAACTTCAAAATAAGGTAAATAACAGTAGGAAAATATGATGCAAAATTGGCGTATCAACTCCTCAAGCTTAATTAGACTCCACTTGTCCTCAAGCAAATACCAAACTCGATAAACATGACCACAAGTTTATAGAAAGGTGTCAATAAAAGAAAATACGGACATGGCAACACCATGATTATAATTATTGTCATACTATGAACAATTATTATTCATAAAACTTCTCATGATAAAGTAACAAGCCATGCACATCTTAAAGTGTAAATCATATACTCTCTTGAACTCAACAAACTATGGTCTTAGTCATTCAAGCAATTGCAATTCATCATATTTTCTCGAAGAGTCTATGTAATAAATTTTGTTTAGGAAATTTCACATACTCAACTCTCATATAGTCTTCTAGAGATTGCTGGTAACAAAATCATATTTTTAGAACAAACTATTTCAATAACACATAAGGAATATGGGGATTTAGTGTTTCTGTAAGTGCATCTAGTGCCACCCCTAGTTGGTTTTGGAGTATTGATGACAAACCTAGTTGAGGGACTAATGTGTTTGTGAGAATTGCAAGATAACACAGGTAGAACTCCCTCATTGATTCGGGTTTCCTACCAGAGATGACCCCTAAAAATGTATGAAGACATTGATGTCAAAGGTGGTATATGAAGATATTCACATTGAAGACTATGACAAGAGAAGACATCGCATGAAGCCTATGGAGCTCGAAGACTTAGATCTTTCGTAGTTCTTTTTCTTCTTCCTTGTTGAGTCATAGGAACCACCGTACTATTAAGTGGGGTCCAAGAGAACCATTCAGAATGACTGAAGTGATGCTTAACCAAAACCTATGTCTTCGAGTGAAGACTATGAGAGCGAATCTTGTCCAGAGTCGGACAAGTCAGCTTTGCTTGTAGCCCAAGTAAAGTTTCCGTGTGAGTTTGAAATCTGACTGTTGGAACACGTGTCAGTTCCTTAGTGACCCAGGGTCATTTCGGACAAATCAGGTCGGGTTGCCTAGTGGCTATAAATAGCCCACCCCCTACAACCATAAACGGTTGGCTGCTCAGAGTTAGTGTACGGCTTTTGTCGTTTGAGAGCAACCCACCTCAAAGCCTTTGAGAGAGAATTCCTTGCGAGGATAAAGCCCTAACCACCCAGAGCCAAGGAGAATTAGGCATCACTTAAGTCTTCTTGTCTGTGTGATCTGAAGACTTATTACACTTGAGGACTGTGCATCCTCCAGCCGGTTAGGTGTCGCGTTCTGAGCATCCAAGAGACATTGTGGATCGCCGGTGAACGAAATCTGTGAAGGTTTGGGAGTCTACCTTGAAGACTTACCAGAGTGATTGGGCGAGGTCTGTGAGACCTTAGCTCAAGGGGAATACGGTGAGGACTAGGTGTCCTGAGCTGCGTGTTGAGGACTGGGTGTCCTCAGGTTTAAATACCTAGCCGCCCTAACCAGACATACAGTTGTCACAGCAACTGGAACTGGTCCAACAAATCATTGTCTTCAACGAGTCACAAGTTTCATCCTTCCCTTCCCTCTACTTACTGATATTCCTTGTGAAGTCATTGTATGATTGCACTATCTTTTGTCTTCACTAAGTGATTGCGTGTTCTGTTTGGCTTCATAATATCTTCCTACCTGATCCTTACTACATTGATGCTATTAGTCATTGTGCTCTCACTCCATTGAATACTTGACTATGGCTTGCCTAGTGTAGTCTACCTTCCGCTGCATGGTAATAGGTTTATTTCTATCGTTTGTCTTCGAAACTTCCACGTTTTGAAGACTTTCATAAAAATCGCCTATTCACCCCCCTCTAGTCGATATAACGCACTTTCAATTGGTATCAGAGCGAGGTACTCCCTTGTTCTGTGTGATTCGGTTTAACCACCTGGAGTTTTAGCTATGTCGACTATAGGGATAATTAAAGTCTCCGTTGCGTGCCCTGTCTTCGATGGAACTGAATATCCCTAATGGAAGAATAAGATGCGCATGCATCTTGAAGCCATTGACATCGACCTATGGTATGTCGTCAAGAACGGCGTTCCCAAGGCTGGAGAAGGTGTCACTGCTGCTGATGTCAAGAAGTTCGTTCAATTGGACTCTACCACCAAGAATATCATCTGTGTTCATCTGACCAAAGGACAGTATGGCCGTGTGAGTGCTTTGGAAACATCTAAGCTAGTCTGGGACTGGCTCTCCAAGGTCAACGAAGGCATCTCAACCCAGAGAGATCAGAGAATCAATGTCCTTCGCAACCTCTTCAACCGCTTCAAGCGAAATGACAATGAGAATGTCCAGCTCATGTTTGATCGACTCACTGACATCACAAATGAGCTTCAAGCCCTCGGCACTACTGAGATCACCATGCATGAAGTCGTCAAGACACTACTGAGATCACTTGACAGTTCGTTTGCACCCTAGCCCTGATGATTCAAGAACGACCTGATTTCAAGACACTCGATCCGTCCGACATACTTGAGAGGCTCAACACACATGAGTTTCAGCTTTCTGAGAAAAGAGATATCTACGGTCCAAACTATGGGCGAACTCGTGCCTTGAAGGCAAAAGCTGTCTCCTCATCTGAAGAAGAATCTGACAGCAGTTCTGATGATCCTGAAGACATTGGAAAGGAACTTGCTATGCTTGTGAAGAAGTTCCAAAAATTCACCAAGAAGAAAGGCTTCAGAAAGTCTTCACGATCAAGCTCAAGGAATGATGAAGCTTCTGCTCGTGACTACAAGAAGAAAACATGCCACAAGTGCAAGAAAACTGGCCACTTCATCTCTGAGTGTCCGCAGTGGGACAATGAGAACAGAAAGAAGAAGAAGAGCAAGGAATATGACTCTGGCGACAAGAAGAAGAAGAAATACTCAAAGTCTTCTTCCAAGTCTTCCTCAAAGTCTTCATCACACAAGAAGAGCTCATCTGGCAAGGCACGTGCATTTGTTGGCAAGGAAATGGATTCAGAGGAGGAGTCCGCTTCTGAGGAGGCGGAGGTGGAGTCTGAGGAGGAGTCTGATTCTGGCGTTGCAAGTCTGGCCACAGCATACGTTGCCAAGTCCATCTTCAACACTGAAGACAATGACTTCACCACCGACACTGATGCAAATGACAAGGACTACTCTGCTCCTACCTACTGCTTCATGGCACGCGGTGCCAAGGTAAACTCACGCACTACTCACTATCAAACATCTAGTGACGATGACTCTGATTGTGGTTCAAAACCCAGCTACTAAACACTTGCTAAAATTGCAACTGAACAACAGAAAGCCATGGAACATATTCAAAAACTGTTAGACAAAAGCGATGATCTATTAGGCGCTGAAATGACTCAATCTGAGTCCTTAATTGAAGACATAAAAAATCTTCACATTAAGTATGAGCAACTTCAAAGTCGTCATGAAACGCTCTCAACAACTCATGAAAAGCTTGCCTATGATTATCTTCAAAGGAAGCAAGATCTTGAGAAATTGAGAGCGGCTCATGAAGATCTTCAAAAAGAAAATGAGTCACTTCGCGCCAAACAGATCAGTTCTGCTCAGGAAGGATTTGAACCACCATGTCTTAAATGCATTGAGCGTGAAAATGCTACTTCTGTTGCTGAATGTTCTACTGCTGCTACTATTGCAATATCTCCAACTGTTGATGTGGGAACTAACCCCTCTACTAAGGATACCACTGCTATTGCTGATGAGAATGCTAGCTTGAAGACATTGCTTGAAACAGGGATGTACAAAAGTCTCAAAGGGCATTAGACACTATGTGATGTCCTCAAAAGACAGATCCTGAACCGAAACCCTAGGAAAGAGGGTGTTGGGTTCGTAAGGAAAATGAATGCTGATGGCTCTTACTGGAAACCTGAGCAGTACCCCAAAACCACATGGGTTGCTGCAAAGGAACCTTCAGCAGATCCATCCAATCTATCTGGATTCACTTGTGCTGACCCCATTGTCATTGATGAATCCTTTGATGCAAACTATAAACTGTTTAAGAATCAGAAAGGTGAAGTTTGCCAGGTACATTGGTACTAACTGCAGGAATGGACCGCCTATGAAGAAGATCTGGGTTCTGAAAAAGTGTCTAGAAAATCTTCCTGTGAATGTCATCATGACACCACACATGAAGAAGACAAACCTCAGACCACAGGCTTCATACGGTCCAAAGGTTTCATACAGACAGAGGACTCACCTGAGTCGCACTAACACAAATGTTTTGCAGGGAAACCATACTCAAGCCTATGAATATGAGCGCGGTTCATCAAACCACCATGTTCATAAGACCACGAACTATTCTGCGTATTCCTATGAGTACTATTGTCTGCCTGCAAGACTTTTTGCTAGGGATCCAAAGCCAAAGTTCTCAGATGCCGCACTTAGAATTATTGCTTCTAAGCCACCCTTGAAGATGTGGGTGGCTAAGAAAGCTTAACTCTCTTTTGCAGGGAAAGGTCTCCAGCAGAAAACCAAAATTGTCTAACGCTATTGCTGGGGACCTTAAACATCTTGTAGGGCGCAAGATCAAATGCCCGAATGGTCTTACTATGTACTTCATTCCTGAATCGCTTGCTACTCTCCCTATCAGTCCTAATCTGGATCTAAGCTTTCATAACCCACTGGTTCGTCAAATGTTTTTGCTTCACAATTCTCTTCGTGAAGCCTATCCCCCTAACTGCACTGTAGGGTACGACACCAGCGTCTTCAGAATGGATTATTGATAGTGGATGTACCAATCACATGACTGGCAAAAGAAGCCTTCTTATGGACTCAACCTTACGTCCATCCGACAAGAGTCACATCACATTTGCTGACACTGGTAAAAGTAAGGTATTGGGTCTAGGTAGAGTTGCAATCTCAAAGGATCAACACATGGATAAAGTCATGCTTGTTGAATCCCTTGGCTTCAACTTAATGTCTGTCTCAATGCTTTGCGATTTGAACATGATCGTAATATTTGGAAAATATCACTGCCTTGTACTAATGGAATCTGACAAGTCTCTAGTGTTTGAAGGGTATCGGAAAGATGATTTGTACGCGGTAGATTTTTCGGCAGGACCACAGCTTGCCGTATGTCTTCTAGCAAAGGCTTCAAAATGCTGGCTCTGGCATCGGAGGCTAGGGCATGCTGGCATGAGGAACCTCCACACCCTTGCAAAGAAGAAGCATGTCATAGGCATCGAGGGCGTCAAGTTCAAGAAGGATCACTTATGCGGTGCCTGTGAAGCAGGGAAGATGACGAGGGCCAAACATCCCTCGAAGACAATCATGACAACCACTCGACCCTTCGAACTGCTCCACATGGATCTTTTCGGTCCCACTCATTACTCAACTCTTACTACTACTGCTTGCCTCTATGGCTTTGTTATTGTTGATGATTATTCTAGATATACTTGGGTGCACATAATCCTCTACAAGACTGAAGTGGTGGATGTCTTCAGATGCTTCGCCAATCGAGCAATGAACAATTATGGCGCCAAGATAAAGCACATCAGAAGTGACAATGGCACTGAATTCAAGAACACTGGCCTTGATACATATCTTGATACCTTGGGCATCACACATGAATTCTCAGCCCCGTACACGCTACAGCAGAATGGTGTCGTCAAACGCAAGAACAGAACACTCATTAAGATGGCCAGAATGATGCTAGATGAATACAAGACTCCAAGAAAATTCTGGCCTGAAGCCATTGATACTGCATGCCATACAATCAATCGTGTTTATCTTCACAAGCTTCTGAACAAGACATCTTATGAGCTCCTTACTGGCAAGAAGCCAAATGTCAGTTACTTCAGAGTATTTGGCGCCAGGTGCTGGATCAAGGATCCACATCACACTTCAAAATTTGCACCAAAAGCACTTGAGGGTTTTATGCTTGGATATGGAAAGGACTCGCACTCCTACAGAGTCTTCAATCTCTTTCATTATAAAGTGGTTGAAAGAGTGGATGTGCGATTTGATGAGACTAACGGTTCACAAAGAGAACACCTGCCAAATGTGCTAGATGAAGTTCCATCCAGCGAATCAATCAAGCTGATGGGAACTGGAGAAATCATGCCCTCTGAAGCTCAACCTAAAGAGGAACTCATCATATCCGCACCTGATCAACCTGAAGATAATGCTTAGCCTGAAGACAATCCCTCTAACAACGACAATGATCATCAAGAGCAAAATCTTCGTCCTGTACATCCTCGCGTTGCCAGTGAAGTGCAGATTGAGAGAATAATTGACAGCATCAATGCACCCGGTCCACTCACTCGACCAAGGGCAACTCAGCTAGCAAATTTTTGTGGGCACTTCGCATTTGTCTCAATAACAGAACCCAAGAATGTTGAAGAAGCCTTCATGGAACCTGAATGGATCCAAGCTATGCAAGAAGAGCTTCAACAGTTTGAGCTGAACAATGTATGGGAACTGGTTAAGCGTCCTGATCCTCGGAAGCACAACATAATAGGCACCAAATGGATATACTGCAACAAGCAAGATGAGCACGGTCAATTTGTCAGAAACAAAGCTCGTCTCATTGCTCAAGGATATACTCAAGTGGAAGGCATTGACTTCGATGAAACATTTGCTCCTGTGGCTAGACTTGAAGCCATACGCATACTGCTGGCCTATGCAAATCATCATAACATACTTCTATATCAAATGGATGTGAAGAGTGCCTTTCTCAATGGCAAAATTGAAGAAGAGGTGTATGTTGCACAACCGGCTGGCTTTGAAGATCCAAAACATCCTGACATGGTATACATGCTCAACAAGGCACTGTATGGCCTCAAACAAGCCCCTCGGGCCTGGTATGACACACTCAAATACTTACTAAAGAGCAAAGGCTTCATACCTGGTTCCCTCGACCCCACTCTCTTCACGAAGACATATGATGGTGAACTGTTTGTGTGCCAAATATATGTGGATGACATTATCTTCGGCTGCACCAATTAGAAGTACAGCGAAGAGTTTGGATATATGATGCAAGAGCAATATCAGATGTCCATGATGGGAGAGCTGAAGTTCTTCCTCGGTCTTCAAATATGACAGCAACGCAATGGCATCTTCATATCTCAAGAGAAGTATCTCAAAGATTGCCTAAAGAAGTTTGGTATGCAAGACTGCAAAGGCTTCACGACTCCAATGCCAGCCAAGTATCATCTGGGTCCTGACGACAATGGTAAAGAGTTCGATCAAAAGGTATACCGCTCCATGATTGGTTCTTTGCTTTATCTATGTGCATCTAGGCCAGATATTATGCTTAGTGTTTGCATTTGTGCTCGATTTCAAGCGGCACCAAAGGAGTCGCATCACTTAGCTGTGAAGCGAATCCTTCGATATTTGGCTCACACCCCAACTCTAGGATTATGGTATCCAAAGGGCTCAGTGTTTGATCTGGTTGGATTCTCGGATGCTGATTATGCTGGTGACAAGGTGGATCGCAAGTCTACATCAGGCACATGCCATTTTCTGGGACGATCACTTGTATGTTGGTCTTCAAAGAAGCAGAACTGTGTATCTCTCTCTACTGCTGAATCTGAATACATTGCTGCTGGATCTTGCTGCGCTCAGCTTCTATGGATGAAGTAAACACTCAAGGACTATGGCATTCATCTGAAGCAAGTGCCACTCTACTGCGACAACGAAAGCGCCATCAAGATTGCCAACAACCCAGTTCAGCACTCGAAGACAAAGCACATTGAAATTCGTCATCACTTTCTCAGAGATCATGTTGTGAAGGAAGATATTGATATCATACACATCAACACTGAAGAGCAATTGGCAGATATCTTCACCAAGCCCTTGGATGAGAAGAGATTTTGCAAGTTACGGTGTGAGCTAAATATCCTGGAATCCTCAAATGTCCTGTGATCAGGCACACATCCTAACACTTATGCATATTGATGACCTAGATGTGCAACACATGAAGTAAAGTATATCTTCAATCAATGAAGACATACATTCTAAGTGTGAATACATTAATGTGGAATTTGACTTCGGAGCGCCACGATAATTGTGCGCCGTGTCTGGGTCTAATACTTCCTATACGGTGGGTAAGGCCACCACCAAATTTTCTGTTTGAAGTGTTTCACTCATGGCGTTACATTTGCTATGTCTTCACATTTGGTTTGGCTTCAATCTCAACATGTCTTCATGATTATCTTCACTATGTTGATTATATATATATATATATACACTAGTGTTCTGTCCTCTACAACATTCACTTATAGCTATGTCTTCTTGTTGAATCTTTTGAACTAAGTGAATGTGATCGGACCCTAACCTCTCCATGCTTTCTATCTCAAACTCTATCTCTCCAAATCATATGCTTTCCATTGAAACTATCGAATGTCTTCTCTGTGTCCTTGTCAGCAGAAGATACAGAGACAAACATTAAGTCCGTTTTCAATGCTCATTCCTTCACCTGAAACCCGGAGAAGTGGGAACGACCACCCGACAATCCAGGCATGCGTGGGACGTGGAACAACCCCCGATATGCTGCATGACGGCCACGTGCCCCTCAGATGTGAATTGCCAGGGGCACCTGTGTAATGGCGCAGTGTCGCCCCTGTACCTATAAATACATGCCTCACCACAGTCATTATCTCTTCTTCCACTCTCGCACAAACCCTAGCGCCACCGCTAGCCCTCGACGATGCCGGCGACGAAGCGCTTCGCTGCCGCAACCTCTCCGACGCCGTCTTCACGCCGACCGCGGACATTGTCCTCTCCGCCGTTGCCGTAGGTGTCCTCCGTCGCCAAGTTAGGGCACGGAAGATTGAACTGCTCGGCCTCCTCTTCCACTCCGTCTAGCAGTTCTTCGTGTGGTAAATAAAACTTCCTTTTTACGGCCCCTTTGATCCTATAGCTTTGTCACTTTCTACCACGAGCAATTTCTATTCACACAAGTTGGATCTCTTTCATACTGGATCTCATAACATGCCTAGTATATTCACTTATGCTTCACAAAGTAGTTAGATTCCTCACTTGTACTGATCTCTGGATTCGTACAAATCTGGAACCAACTCCTTATCTATGAGTGAATGTCTTCGCACGATGAGGTCAATGTCTTCTAAACTGATTTATCTTCAAACTCTTCTAAGAATGCATATGACCTTTTCCCCTTCCCTCGCACCTTAATGTTGTCACAGGTACATGTCCATGGGAGAATCCCTTGGTTCTCATAGTCTGCATTCATTTGCAGAATTCTTACAGCATCATATAAATTCTCCCGAAGCCAGTTCCTGTTTGTCCAGCAAGCGAAAACCTTTGAAGCCTTTGAACATATTGAAGCCTTTCAGTTTAAAATTCATGGCTTCAGAGAAATCTGCAAGGAAGGGTGGCAGAAAGCGTCGAGGAGAAACATCAAGAGATCTACGCGATGACCTCTCAGAGCTGTACAAGACAGATCCTGAAGAGGATTACAATCAGCGCAAGACACGAATCCAATGGATTCGACGCTATTGGGCAGAATAGTGGTTCAAGTACACATTTGTGACCAAGGAATATGCTGAAAAGAATGCCATCAAGCGACCATGGGGAGACATCCTCTACAAAAATCTTTAACCCAGGACCAGAGATGAAGCCATTGAACAAGGATTCTATCCCTGCATGGTCCGTGGACCACAGCCTGCGGATGCTGACCCATCGTCACTGCTATGGTGTCGTGACGACATTCTGTTCAAGCGCAACTTCCAGTTTGCCCAGAACTCAGCAAAGCAGAACAAGAAGACATTGGGACTAGACTTCAACCCTAGTCCTTCTGCTCCAAGGGCTAACGGCACACGTGATGCAGAACCCAATGTCGTCGGTCCTTTCTACAACCTTGAAGGTCTCATCACCCATATCTTGGTTCAAGGGACAGCCGTGAATGAGCCTGCAGATGACGCTGAATCAGATGAAGCGCCTGCAGCGCCGAAGACAAAGAAGCTGAAGTAGCCAAAAGCTTCAAAGCCGGCCTCTGCACCAAAAATCTCACGGGCGAAGCCACTGGCAACTGCACCTCCTGAAGACAGTGTGCAGTCTGAAGATTTGTCACGCATCTCCAAGCCCCAGAAGGTCAAGATGCCTCTGCCACACACCGGCCAAGAGCTAACAGCTGCGGCCATTCTGCGCAATGATGCCATTGATCTGTCAAGTGATGAAGCTCTTGCAGATGACGCTCTTGAGCAACTCATCAAGAGCAAAGAAGAAGCAGAAATCTTCAATAATATGCCTCTCTTTGACGTGGCAATCATCCACAACTTCATTGATGAATGGTTTGACACGCCCAACATCAGCTTCGATGATCTGCAACTTCCCATTGGCCTCAGTGTCGCCTTCCATGGCGCCATTGCTTCAGAGTTAGCTATCGCCCAGCGCATTGTTGAACTGAAGCAGAAGATTGACTTTGAGAAATCTCAGTTGAAGAAGCATATGGCCAAGCTCAGCATGCAAGAGGTGAAGAACTTCAAGATTATGCTGCACGAGCTGAAGGAAGCCTTTCTCACGAAACGTGCAGAAGCTCAGGGTTCACATGAGCGCATGAAGGTTCTGGCTAACAGGTGTGTGCAAGCCTACAATGAGGCTGAGAAGCGCAAGGCCCTTGGGCGTCCTGGCATCGACCCCAGGATGGCTGCAAAGAAGAAGAAGAAGCCCGCTACGGCTGAACCCGACGCACCAAGGCAGGAAGCAGATCCCGTTGTCTTCCCAACCAGCATGACTGGCTCGAAGCCAAAAGCCCGGTCAATCGCTTCAGAGCTAAAGAAGACAAGGATTGCTGAGGCTGAAGCCAGGAAGAGGAAACATCCTGAAGCCTCTCCTACTGCCCCCTCCAAGAAGAAGAGGAAGACCAAGAAAGAACGGGCTGCTCACACAGAGCCCTTCATTGTTGAACCCATTTCCATGGTTCACCCTGACGCTGAACCACAAGAACGTCAACTGACTATCCATTAGCCTGCTTTCACAAAGGCTCATGAAGCTGAAGATTTTCCAGCAGCTGATCCCATCACTGCTGAAGACATTGGTCACCATGACCATGTTGAAGATGATGCAGTCCTTCATCAGCTCGAGCACCAACAGGTATCATCGCCTGTGCTAACGCACGGCGAACTCATCAGCATTGGTCGTCCTCTGACGCCAATTGCTCAGGATGCTTCATGGGCTGATCGTCCACAAGAGGAAGAAGACTTTGAGGCCCAGCCAACACCAACTCCACAGGTGTCGTCCGCGTTACGCAGGCTTCGCAAAGGACCAAGGCCTCCAGTCTCTGAGTCTGAAGCTAAAGCTGCTAAAGACATTCCGGCTGCATCAGCCGATGAAGAAGAAACCCCAGAAGCTGCTACTCCCCCGTCCCACCAAGAAGTTGTTCTCGAGGAGAACGTGATTGTAACCGACCCTCCAGCTCGTCAAGTGGAGGTTGAAAATCTTGAGGCTGCCACCACCAACACCACTGAAGCCACTAACGCTGTCATGGCTGAAGCTAATGTGGAGCCCTCACCCACAAAAGCACCAGAAGTCAGCGAAGCCACTGATCCCACTGCTTCTGTTCCTGCGCCTGCTGCCGGTCCCCAGTTCGACTATCAGGTTGAGCACAGGCCTCAGGTACAGAAGCCAATCCCAAGATTGCCCAGGTTCCCAGGTCCTGCATTAGCACCTGGATCCTTCAATATCAATGGCTTCAGAGCAGACAACACATTCTTCAATAGCTCCAGGAACCCCTACTCAAGGAAAAGAATATCATCTGAGCGGTTCTAGAGCTATCCGCAGCGAAGCTATTACTCCTGCATTCTTTACAATCAAGGTTGCATCTTCCCACACAAGCGTCTTGACATTGAAGCAATAGCTGGTCTGCCCTGTCTGGAAGAAGCTCTGGATTGCTTCAAAGAGGTTGGATTGCTGCCGTTCGTCACTGACCAAGAGCATTGAAATGAAGAGTTGCTGCTCCAATTCTATGCCACACTTCACATCCGCGGGTATAACAGAGATCCGAAGACTTGGGTCCTGGAGTGGATGGCAGGAAACATTCATCACGAAGCCAAAGCCTTTGACATCATTGAGCTCACTGGTCTACCCACTCTCAGCGATCTCTACGAATCTGGCTGTCAACTTCACAGTGAAGCTGTGGAGAGCATCTTTCAGAAGTCTGAACCTAACATGAGTCAGATGCTCAGTATGATGAAGCCATTGCCCCAAGATGCTGCATATCCCAAAGAGTTCTTTGTTGAAGACCTAGAGTATCTGCCAAGGACTATTTATCACATCATAAGGCGAACTCTCTGGCCCATCAAAGGGCACTCTCCACATGCCAAGCTGGAAGGTGCAATGAAGACTTTGGTCTTCTATATTCTTCATGGAAAATGCTTCAATGCACAGGACTTCTTCATTCGCCAACTTGCTGCATCAGGCTCTGATCTCTTTGGCTTGAAGTTCTATGCCCCATGGGTAATGCGGCTGATCAAACTTCACTCCGCTATCTCATATCAGCCATCTGCTCGCAATTATCGGATTTTTCTGCCTGATGTGGATATATCTATTGAAGCCATCTATCCTGAGCCTGCCAAGGAACCTAGTCTTCAGAATGCAGAGCATCAAAGTTTTTCTCAGAACATTGAAGGAGTTGAAGCAGTAACTCGTGTGTATCCTTTGGTTGGCACTACACATGCACCGCATCCTGCTCTCACTGAAGCCACTGATAGCACCATTGCCCAATGACCCAAGAAGCGCACTCGTGTTCTCAATGACCGAGAGCTTCTTGTGGCTCTTCATCAGAAACAGGATAGGCATCATGACTGGCTGAAGCGTCAGATGTAAAGCCTCTTGGTGGATGTTAATCGCATTCGAAATCTTGCCACCAAGAATGCCTTTGTTGCTCATGAGACCTCTCGACGCACATGGAAAGGGCTGACGCTGATGTGTTCTGAAGATGATCTTCAAGAGGATGGCTTCTCTGAGCGCTTCAAGTTTGACTCCACACCTCCTCGTAGGGCAGTGCTGCGACGAACTCCATCTCTTGAAGACTCTGAGTTCTCTTCCTCTGCTGCAACTGTGAATGCCAGAGTGATCGAGGATGAAGACGATGCTACTTCACCGCCACCTCCTTCAGCACGCTTCGACTCTGCTCCAAGTTCTTCTGCACCACCGAACACCACCGACGACCCTGCTGCTTCATCTACTCTTCATGGGAACGAGTAGAGGCTCTATGTCTTCAAACCTTTTTGGTCCTTACTGACAAAAGGGGGAGAAGCATATGAGTTTGATAGTCTTCAAGCGGGTCTATATGGGCGGGTGCTTTATATTTTTCTTCGTGTTTACAACTCTCGTTTTGATACATTTGGTCCTTTGAATTGTAACACTTAAACTCGATGGTCGTCTGCTACCTGTTTGCCATTTTGTGATGCGATGATAAATTCCGCATGTGCGACGATAAATTCCGCACTTAGATCATTTTGCAGACGTCCATTTTCCATTATGCATGTCATTATCTTCACATACCTTCGAATGCATAGTGGATTGTCATCATAAGTTGAAGAGGATCTCCACAAGCACAAGCTGCCATGTGCATTTGCATTCCAAAAGCAAATTACTTATATGCACATCTTCAGGGGGAGCCCTTGCAACTTATGAAGACAATTCCTTATCCTTTACAATTTCACATATTATATTCCCCGTTGAAAACTTCAACTAGTTTGTCATCAATCACCAAAAAGGGGGAGATTGTAAGTGCATCTAGTGCCACCCCTAGTTGGTTTTGGAGTATTGACGACAAACCTAGTTGAGGGACTAATGTGTTTGTGAGAATTGCAGGATAACATAAGTAGAAGTCCCTCATTGATTCGGTTTTCCTACCAGAGATGACCCCTAAAAATGTATGAAGACATTGATGTCAAATGTGGTATATGAAGATATTCACATTGAAGACTATGACAAGAGAAGACATCGCATGAAGCCTATGGAGCTCGAAGACTTAGATCTTTCATAGTTCTTTTTATTCTTCCTTGTTGAGTCATAGGAACTACCGTACTGTTAAGTGGGGTCCAAGAGAACCATTCAGAATGACTGAAGTGATGCTTAACCAAAACCTATGTCTTCGAGTGAAGACTATGAGAGCGAATCTTGTCCAGAGTCGGACAAGTCAGCTTTGCTTGTAGCCCAAGTAAAGTTGCCGTGTGAGTTTGAAATCTGACCGTTGGAACACGTGTCAGTTCCTTAGTGACCCAGGGTCATTTTGGACAAATCAGGTCAGGTTGCCTAGTGGCTATAAATAGCCCACCCCCTACAACCATAAACGATTGGCTGCTCAGAGTTAGTGTACGGCTTTTGTCGTTTGAGAGTAACCCACCTCGAAGCCTTTGAGAGAGAATTCCTTGCGAGGATAAAGCCCTAACCACCTAGAGCCAAAGAGAATTAGGCATCACTTAAGTCTTCTTGTCTGTGTGATCTGAAGACTTATTACACTTGAGGATTGTGCATCCTCCAGCCGGTTAGGCGTCGCATTCTGAGCATCCAAGAGACATTGTGGATCGCCGGTGAACGAAGTCTGTGAAGGTTTGGGAGTCTACCTTGAAGACTTACCAGAGTGATTGGGCGAGGTCTGTGTGACCTTAGCTCAAGGGGAATACGGTGAGGACTGGGTGTCCTGAGCTGCGTGTTCAGGACTGGGTGTCCGGGACTGTGTGTCCTCAGGTTTAAATACCTAGCCACCCTAACCAGACATACAGGTGTCACAGCAACTGGAACTGGTCCAACAAATCATTGTCTTCAACGAGTCACAGGTTTCATCCTTCCCTTCCCTCTACTTACTGATACTCCTTGTGAAGTCATTGTATGATTGCACTATCTTTTGTCTTCACTAAGTGACTGTGTGTTCTGTATGGCTTCATAATATCTTCCTACCTGATCCTTACTACATTGCTGCTATTAGTCATTGTGCTCTCACTCCATTGAATACTTGACTATGGCTTGCCTAGTGTAGTCTACCTTCCGCTGCATGGTAATAGGTTTATTTCTATCGTTTGTCTTCGAAATTTCCACGTTTTTGAAGACTTTCATAAAAATCGCCTATTCACCCCCCTCTAGTCGATATAACGCACTTTCAGTTTCACCTTGAAATGATCGAGAAGAGGGGTCTAGAGGGGGTGATTAGACCCTTAACAAGCAAAAGTGGCAGTTTTTAGTTTCTTCAAGTTAAGGTTGAGTTAACACAAGTTAAAGAGCATCCAATACATCTCAAGAAAGCATGACAAGAGTATGGGCAGCGGAAAGAGTAAAGCATGCACGTTGCAAGAATGTAAAGGGATGGGATTGGAGTGTGCAAACATAATGGAGACGCGGAGAATTCTTGGCGTGGTTCCGATATGTTGTGCTATTGTACATCCATGTTGATGGAGACTTCAACCCACGAGGGGTAATGGTTGTGTGAGTCCACGAAGGAGTCCACCCACGAAGAAGAAACCTTGTCTATCCCACCATGGCCATCGTCCACAAAGGACTTTCCTCACTCGGGTAGATCTTCATGAAGTAGGCGATCTCCTTGCCCTTACAAACTTCTTGGTTCAACTCCACATCACGATGGAGGCTCCCAAGTGACATCTAACCAATCTAGGAGACACCACTCTCCAAAAGGTAATAGACGATGTGTTGATGATGAACTCCTTGCTCTTGTGCTTCAAATGGTAGTCTCTCCAACACTCAACTCTCTCCCTCTCATAGATTTGGCTATGGTGGAAGAGGGATTTGAGTGCAAAGCAACTTGGGAAAGGCTAGAAATCAAGGTTCAAATGGTTGGAATGGAATCTCTTGATCTCAACACATGAGTAGGTGGTTCTCTCTTAGAAAATGAACGGTGGAAGTGTAGGCATGTTCTGATGGCTCTCCTCAATGAGGAAGAAGGGGTGGAGCGGTATATATAGGCTCCACACAAAATCCAACCGTTACACACTTTTGACTCATCTCGGTGGCACCGATTAGGAAACTCAGTGGTACAGATCTGTTCAAAAATATGAATGTTAGGAATCTCGGTGGGACCAACCGGAATAACTCGGTGGGACCGATGTGCTAGGGCTTAGGGAAAACTTCATCTCGATGGCACAAATTGCATCATCTCGGTGGAACCGAAGTGAGTGCAATGGGCAACAGATAATCTATCAAGCCAACTCGGTGGGTCTGACTGCAACACCTCGGGGAGACCGAAATGAATGCAACAAGTCACAGAGTGCTGGCAGAGCCATCTTGGTGGGACCGAGATCCGTATCGGTGTGACCGAACTATTAGGGTTTCTAGCAGTGCCTATGTCACAATGAACTTGGTGGCTCTGGGTATAATGGGCCTTGGGCAACAAGGTGGACCTTGTTATGTACAACTTGTCCATCCTCATCTTGCTTATTCCGGAACAGCCACTTGGTTCCAATGACATTTCGATCATTGTTGGGCTTTTCAACTAATGTCCATCTTGATTCCTCTCGAAGTTGTGCAGCTCTTCGTGCATAGCGTTTATCCAATCCGGATCCTCAAGAGCTTCTTCTATCTTCATAGGTTCAACACTAGAAATGAATGAGTAGTGTTCACAAAAGGTAGCCAAACGAGTTTTAGAGCGAGTGATTCTCCCAGTTTTGATATCATCGAAGATTTGTTCAACGAGATGATCTCTTGAGACTATTGCTCTTACTCATGAGAGCTTTTGCTTGGGTCGAGGTGGAACATCCTCATCATCATCTTCTTCTTCATTATTGGTGGCATTGTCGTCCGCTTGTGGAGGTGGAGAAGGATGTCGAGGTGGTTCATCTTGTTGTACTTCCTCATTTCCTTCGTCTTGATGTGTTCTAATTGTGGATGCCTCTATGTCAACTTGTGGTTCACCTTGATGTGAAGTTGAGGCTTCCACTTGAATGGACGAAGTACTCTCCTTCACCTCTGTTGGGCGAATTTTGCTAATAGACAAATCTTAAATTGCTTCTGAGGGATCTTTGTCTTCTACATCAATTGGAAATTGCTCTACTTGTGAGTTGTTAGATTTGTCAAATTTCATATCTACCATCTCTTCAACCTTTCGGGTGAAATTATTGTAGACACGGTAAGTGTGGGAGTTTGAGCCATAATCAAGTAGGAAACCTTCATGAGATTTAGGAGAAAATTTCAACGGCGATGCTTATCAAGAATGTAGCACTTTGATCCAAATACTCGAAAGTATCCAACTTGGGGTTTTTACCAGTGAGTAGCTCGTATGCTGTTTTACCGAGAAGCTTGTGAGGATATAGTCGATTTGTAGCATGACCAGCTATGTCAACCGCTTTCGCCCAAAAGCGTCTTGGCATTTTGTATTAATCAAACATCATTCTCGCCATCTCGATAAGTGTATGGTTCTTCCGCTCAAGAACTCCATTTTGTTGAGGTGTTTACATAGTTGAGAACTCATGTGAAATCCCTTCTTTGTCAAGAAAGGTATCCACATTGGCGTTCTTGAACTCTATTCCATTATCACTTGAACCTTCTTGATCTTTACTTCAAATTGATTTAGGGCCTTCTTAGTGAAGTTCTTGAAGATCTTTTGGACCTGTGATTTGTCATCAAGAAATAACACCCACGTAAATCTTGAAAAATCATCAACAATGACCAAACCAAAAGAGTTACCACCAAGGCTCTTATAAGCATTGGGATCGAAGAGGTCCATGTGAAGTAGCTCAAGTGGTCTTCTTGTGTTCATGATGTTCTTCACGGGATGACTTCCTCCAACTTGTTTTCCTCCTTGGCAAGCACTACAAAGTCTATCCTTGTCAAATATAACATCTTTAAGACCAAGGATATGATCACCTTTAATAAGCTTATCAAGCTTTCGCATGCCCACATGACCTAACCATCTATGCCATAACCATCCTTTAGAAGATTTAGCAGTTAAGAAAGTACAAGGTTGGGCTCTCTTAGTGAAATCAACAATGCAAGTATAGATCACCTCTACAAATACCGGTAAAGACCATATTGTGATTATCTCGACGAAACACTTGACAATCTACTTCGATAAATAGAACACTGGAACCAAAGTCGACTAGTCTAGATACGGAAAGAAGATTGTAGCCAAGAGATTCGATGAGCACAACATTTTGAATAGAGCCATCATTGGATATGGCCACCTTACCAAGGCCAAGTACCTTACACTTGGAGTTGTCTCCAAAAGTTACATACTTTTATGGACCATCATTTTTGGCAAGCTCACGGAACATGTCTTTATCTCCGGTCATGTGATTGGTACATCCACTATCAAGAATCCACTCTATTCCTCTGGCCATGTAGCCATGAAAGTTTGACATGAGACTAAGATTTCTCATAGTCTCCTCATAGTCAATGTCACTTTATTCGTCTTCATCATAATAACTCTGCTCAACATCATTACCATCATGTATATGATCATCACCTAGAGCAAGTGATTCATTAGTTTTATGACATGGAAATGTGCGAGTTTATGAATTCTAATGGTTCCCATGACGACGCTACTAATATTTCCAATGTGACCCATAGCACACATAAGATCATGGAGCTCAAATAGACATTCATCAAACTTGGGATCACTAGGCTTCATTTTATGAAAATCAATGTACTTTTGCAGAATTTCATTAAGATTTTTCAAAGAGTAATTCAGAAAGCGTTCCTCAAGATAACTCCATATAGTATATGCGCATTCAAAGGTTGGCAAGCAAACAAGAAAGTTTCTAGGCAATCCTCTAACGATAAGATCAATAGTCCTAAGATTGGGAATCATGTCAAGATACTCATCGGGGGTAGGATTCAAATGGTCAATGGGAGTCACATAAGGGCTAAGAATGCACTTGTTCAAATTATATTCATTGAAAATCTCAAGCATCTCATTTTTACAAGAACCATAAAACTCCCCATCAAGAATAGGCACTCTATGTCTAAAACTCCCGAACATAGACTCATCCATCTTCCTCAAATGGTGATTAAACCAAAGTGATGGAGACCAAAGCTCTGATACCAATTGAAAGGATCGAGAAGAGGGGTCTAGAGGGGGTGGGGTTGGGGGTGATTAGACCCTTAACAAGCAAAAATGGCTATTTTTAGTTCCTTTAAGTTAAGGTTGAGTTAACACAAGTTAAAGAGCATCCAATACATCTCAAGCAAGCATGACAAGAGTATAGGCAGCGGAAAGAGTAAAGCATGTGTCGGGCGGTAGGAGCGACATATGCCAACGGGTGGCTTATCATTGCGGGGGCCAATAGAGCGTCGCCGGTGCCTGGAAGCGGGATGAGGCGAAGACATGCACGCCGGCGAATCTTACCCAGCTTCAGGGCTCTCCGGGGAGATAATACCCCTACTGCTGCTCTGCGGGGTCTCCGCATGGTTGCTAAGTGTACCAGTAGCTACAATGCTCCTTGAGCTGTTTTGGGTGGAAGGAAGAAGAAGGGCTCGGCTCAGCCTACTTCCTCTCCTTGTGTTGTGTCTAGGCCTAGGAAGAGAGTCCAACCCTTTGCATGGGTGCACCGGGGGGTTTATATAGGCCTACCCCCCGGGGGTACAATGGTAATCCGACTGGGCGCGGGGCCCAGCTGTCTGTGACTATGCTCGTCGGCTTCTCCGCCGGCCTTTGGGGCCCGCCGGCTAGTGGGTCCCGCCGGCTGCCGGCTCCTGGGTCGACAGGCCGGCCCCACTAGCCAGGGCCTGGTCGGCAGCTGGTCACTGTTACTTCATGTCGTTGACGTAGGCTTGGTCGGGGTAAGTGTGGCTACAGTAACGCCGCCCTGGCGGGCGATTACTGTAGCCCCGCCGCATCTTGTCTCCTTAATGGGCGTCTCCTTCGAGGTGGGCGGCAGGCCGGCTGCGTGAAGCCGGCCCTCTGTCGTGCCGGCTTGGGAGGAGGTGCGGCCGCCTTCGGCATCTCTCTGCCCGAAGGGGCCCACCGCCTCGGGGGCCACGCTGGGGACCCGTCGTGGACGGCGTCAGAGCCGCCGTGGCTACAGTGCCGCGCCGGGCGGGCCGCAGTTGCCCGCACGACGCGCTGTACCAGGCATGCTCCGGGTTTTGGGGGTGGCAGGCTCGACTATAGCCACGCCCCGCTTCATCATTGCGGAGTGGACGCGTACATTGCGGGTACGGCGTTGACTTATTTATGGGAGCCAGCTTAGCAGTAGCCGGCCATGCTGTAGCCGGCCCTGCCATAGCCGGCCCCGAGGTAGCCGGCCTTGCCGTAGCCGGCCCTCCGCGGCCTTCTTCAGGAGGGTGAAAAGGCGGGTCGCCCCCGAAGCCGGCCAGGAAGGTAGCCGGCTGGGGGGAGGCGGCCCAAGTCTTGAGTCGTCTTATGAGCCGGATGGGCTCATAATTTTTTCTGAGGGGCCAGGGGAAGCCGGCTGGGCTACCCATAGCTATTTACCCCGATAGTAGTCCCCGAAGGCGGGCGAGCTTCACGGCGGACGGAAGGACGGGAAGCTTGGCCGGCTTCATACCCTGAGGGGCCGACCTCGTCATTGCAGCCGACTCCGGAGCACTTTTTATTTATCAGGGTGGCAGTGGTTGACCCGCGGGCCGGCCGCGGGCCCCACGACGAGCCACGTGGCGGGGAAGTCCTGCCGTCGCACGCGCACGACGGGACGCCGCCGCAGGCCCGGGCCCGCCACTCCCTGGCCTCGGCCCGGACGCCGCCGAGGGGACTGCTCGCCTCCCCGCGGCTGTTACTTCGCGTCATCAAGGCGCGCAATTAATGCGGGCATGGGGGAGATGGGCACGATCGATCCCCACGATCCCCCACGCCGCGCCTCCTCGGCTCTGGCGCACGCGCCTACAAGTAGGGGGGAGGGGAGAGGCACAGGCCCATTCGCTCCCCCGCTCCCCGTCCCTCCCGCTCCTCTTCTTCTTCTTCTTCGCGCCCGACGCAGTTTCACGCCACAGCCCACCCACGCCGCCATGTCTCTGGCTCTGTCGAGCTCGTGGGACGGGTCCAATGTCCACGAGGACCATATTGAATTCCTCCGCCAGACCCGGCGCCTGCCCGCCGCCAACCTCGTGCAGGTGCGTCTGGCGCCCACGAAGGAGGTCTCACCGGCGCCGGAGGAAGGCGAGCGCGTCGTCTTCCGCGCGCACTTCCTCCGTGGCTTCGGCTTCCCGGCGAGCAGCTTCATGCGCTCTTTCCTCGAATTCTACAACCTCCAACCACACCACGTCACGCCCAACGCAGTGCTGCAGCTCTCGCCTTCGTCTCTCTCTGCGAAGGATTCTTGGGGGTGCTGCCGACGCTGGAGCTCTGGGCGGAGCTGTTCTAGAACAAGCTCGGCACCGTTTCCGCCGGCGTGCCGGCTCCCTGTGGCGCCTTCATCGTGATGAAGAGGGCGAGCGACGACAACCCCTTCCCCCACATTCCTCTGATCCAGTCTGTCAAGCTTTGGCAGAAATCCTACTTCTACGTCAAGAACGTCACCCCGCACGGCGATTACGTCAATCTGCCGGCTTATGTAGCCGGCCCGCCGGCTGGGAGGCGGCGGACTTGGGGCTACAGGTCGAAGTCCTTGTCTCCGGCTGGGAATGCCTCCATCGCCCGGCTTTGGGTGATGATCCAGTCGGAAGGCCTGCGCGCATCCGACCTGGTAACCGCCTTCGTCGAGCACCGGATTCTGCCCCTCCAAAGCCGGCCGCACATGATGTGCCAGATGAGTGGCCGGTTCGACCCTTGCCGGCTGAGCACATGGGAGATGCCCATGCCGAGGTGGCTCTGATGGCGAACTACATCGCCAACCTGAAGCTCACCGACGAGTGGCAATTCGGCAAGGCGCCGTACTCCCGCGCCCATCCTCCGCCTGTGGTAAGTCTTTCTTCTTGTCGTCTGCCGGCTTGAGTCAGCCGGCTTCTGACCAGGCGGCTCTTCTCTTTTTTCTCTTCATCAGAATCCTCTCCTCAAGCCGCCAGCCGGGGCGGCTGGAGTCGATCGCGAGTATGCCCCGGACCGCACGGTGGACGACCTCGACGACTCGGACCTTTCCGCAGTCGCCATGGAGGATGCCGCCGAGCTCAGCGGCACAGGGCTCTCGGCCAGTTTCGACGACTGGCCGGATGATTTCGAAGCCGAAGAAATCCCACGCCACCAGCCGGCAACCGACCGCCGCAGCGCGGGCTCGTCTGCCGCGCCGACTGCCGGTGGTGGAAAGGGGAAACGCCGGGCCGCGCTCCCGCTCTTCGGAAGCCGGCCGAAGAAGCCGAAGGCCTCCGCCGCGGCCATGAAGTGCGAGGAGGCGGCGGCGAAGGCGGCCCGCTTTCGAAAGGCGGTGAAGAAGCCCCCCTCAGTTTCCGTGTAAGTCTAGTAGCCGCCTACGTGCTTGTTATTCTGAAGTCTTCCTTTACTTAAATGCTTCTCTGATTTTCTGAGCAGGGCGCCGCTCTCCCTCGAGCGAGGCCCAGCCGGCTCCGTGGTCGGGCCGAGTGCCGGATCCTCAGGGTCCCGCCGAGTGGACCCCCGCGCCGAACTTTAAGCAGCCACAGAGCACAACGCTCGCGAGGCGCGTCGAGAGAGGGAGGCGGCCGAGCGGGAGGCGGCGGAGCGGGAGGCCGCCCAGACGGCGCCGGGGCACGCGAGCGCGGCGGCCGAGACTCCGTCGGAGCGGGCGGCCGCGGAGACGGAGGCGGAAGGCGCGCGTAGCCAGCCTCCGCTACTCGCCATCCCCCTCCAAACTTTGGATCCGGACATCCCTCTGCCCACGGCAGAGGAGATTATCCCCGAGCAGCCGCCGGTGCAGAGGGACGAAGTCTTCGAGATTTCCGTCGAGAGGACGTCGCCGGCAGCGCCAGCCGGAGCAGGCGAAGGCGGCCAATCGTCGGCGGTGCCGGAGGAGCCGGCCCGGGCCGCGCCCGATGCCGGAGCCAGGCTTGAGATCGAGCTGGCGGCGGGCCGGCATGCCGGAGGGGGCACGGCCCCGCCGGACATGCGCCGAGCCACGGGGGCTAAGCAGACGGCAGACGCCTTGGAGGCGGCCAGCTCCGCCACGTCCGGATGGACTCCTAGCGGAGGGAGCGGCGAGCTGAACATCGTGGCTCAAGGGGTTCGGAGCCGGCTGCAGGCACAGGCCGGCCTCCTGAGGCAACTTACTCAGGAGTTTTTGTCGACGCGGTCTGCAATCTGGGTAAGTCTTCACTCATTGACCGCTCTGGTCCTTTGAATTTTTTCCGTGGGGGCGCGCTAGCGCACCCACTGGGTGTAGTCCCCGAGATCCGGGCCGACTGCAACGCAGTCGGGTCGGATCTTACTCGACGACTATCTTTGACTGTTCTTTCTGATCTCTTAGGATTATCATAATTCTCATGCTGCCGCCTTCAACTCCCAGGCTCGGGAGCTGAGCCGGAGGACTGAAGACCTCGCCAGCAGCCGGCGTAAGTGTTTTGTCCTTATTTGTTTCTCGTGGGGGCGCGACAGCGCACCCACTGTGTGTAGTCCCCGAGATCCGGGCCGACTGCAGCGCAGTCGGGTCGGATCTTACTCAACGAATTTTCCTTTGCTGACTTTTTCTCTTTATCTTTTGCTCGTGCAGAGGCCAACGCCGACCTGCGGAGGGAACTCGGCGAGGTGCAGGCCACTCTTCGCGCCAAGGACGCCGAGTATGCTGACTTGGTTCAAGAGCGCGACCGCCTGGCGACGAAGCTGGCCGACCAAGAGGAGAGCCACAAGGCGGCCCTGCAAAAGGTGCAGGATGGCGAGGCCACCCTGAAGGCGGAGTTCGAGGCCAGGGAGGCGAGCTGGGCCGAGACGCGCCAGGCGCTGGAAGAAGGCTTCGGCCAGATCGAGGATCTTATCGATGGTAGGCCGTCCTTCTTGCTCTTCTTCCGTCCGCCGGCCGCCTGCGGCTTTGTTTTGACATGTGTTTGCTATCTTGCGCAGAGTACTTTCCCGGTCAATCCGTCTTCGCCGCCCAAGCCATCGAAGCCTACCGCGAGGAGCACCGTCAGGCCGGGGTTGTGATTCCGCCAGACGCGAATCGGACGTTGTCGGAGCAGCTCATCGCCGTCCAGGCGCGGCTGCAGCCGGCCCACCGGCTGCTCCGCCGGCTCCAACGTGCCGGGGCAACGATGCTGGCCGCGCTCTGGCCCGGCGAGACAATTCCCCGCACCCCAAGCCGGACGGCCGACTGGCTCGAAGTCGCAGCCGGCCGCTTTGAGGCCTGGAAGGCGTCCGCGGCCCGGCTTGGAGCCGGGCGCGCGCTGGAGTTCGTCCGCGCGTGGTACCCAGGGCTAAGCCTGGACCAGCTGCGGACGTGGCGGTCGGAAGCCGACGCGGAGCTGGAGGAGGTGCGGCCGGCGATCGCGCAACGCGCCTCGACGATCGCCGAGTGCACCGACACCAGCGTCTTCGCGCCGGAGCTCAACGATGATGGCGCCGCCCAGCCGGAGGAATGGTTCGGGCTGAACCCGGCGGACGGCGAGGACTCGACCGAAGAGATCGCCTCCAGCGATGAGGGCGAGGACGACGAGGAGGAGGAGGGCGAAGACGCCGAGCCGACTGGTGAGATGGCCGACCGCCCCCCAGCCGACCGTGCCTCCAGCAACGAGCCACGCGGGAGCGCGCCCTCTGCCAGAGATGACGATCAAGCCGAGGTTGGCCAGCCGGCCGCTCCTCCAGCCGGCGCGACTGCTTCCACCGCCTAGCCCGGCTCGCCTGCGGCCCCGCCGGCTTGATCTGCCGTTCCTTTTGTCCCTGTTTTGCTTTTTCGGACAATTTTAAGTTTCTGCAATTCCACCCACTGCGGGTGTATCGAACAATGTTGGATGTCGACCTCTCTGGAGGCCTTTTGTGTAAATATTAATATATGCATGTGTTGGCATTCATTCAAGTGTACTTTTTTGTCCTTAGGCTCTTTCCTTTGCCGCCTTCCCTCTTTGGGAAGGCAAGTACTTGAGCTTTCTTGGATTTGAAGCAGACTAAATGTAAGCCGGCCGGCCGGCTACTCTGGTAGTCGGTCGGCGGGAGGCAGTCAGCCGACTTTTGTTATATATGCGAGCCCGTTTGGTCCCTAGCCGTTTTTCATGTGCGCACCCTTTCCGGCTTGTGGCTCTTGCCAGCCGGGCAGTCGGTTCTTTGAGCTGCGATTTCGGCAAGAGCCAAGCCTGGGTGTCGGCACATTACTTGTCTGACTGCGGGTAGGGCTCCTAATATAACTCTAGTCGGCCAGTCCCCGGGCCGACTCGTCGGACCTGGTACCGGACAAAATAAATGAATAGGTAATATTATACACATGATAACTTTCATTCATAAAATAAAGGGTGGCAGTCCCCGAGTCTTTCTCGGGGAGCCTACTGTTTCGTACTTAATACAAAAGTGGGCATAATACATACTGCGTTTTAACTGTAAAACTTCCGAAGGAGATTTGCGTTCCATGGTCGCTCCGACTCCTTGCCGGAGTCGTCTCTCTTGCGTGCCTTCGGCTTCTGCGCGTCGATGAGGTAGTAGGCGTTGTTGCCCAAGGCTCTACTGATGATGAAGGGGCCTTCCCAGGGGGCTGCGAGCTTGTGCTGGCTGGCTGTTCGCTGGATCAGCTGGAGCACAAGGTCGCCCTCCTGGAAGGATCTTGGTCGGACCCTCCGGCTATGGTAGCGGCGCAAACCCTGCTGGTAGATGGCAGACCGGCTGAGGGCTAATAACCGGGCCTCTTCCAGCAGGTCGACGCCGTCTTCTCGTGCTTCTTTGGCTTCCGCTTCCGTGTACATGGTTACCCGAGGCGAGTCGAACTCGATATCTGTTGGGATGACCGCCTCGGCACCATATACAAGGAAGAAGGGAGTGAAGCCGGTTGATCTGTTGGGAGTAGTGCGCAGACTCCATAGGACAGCCGGCAGCTCATCGAGCCAGCAGCCGGCTGAATGCTCCAGAGGTACGACCAGTCGAGGCTTGATGCCGGACAAAATGAGGCCATTTGCTCGCTCCACTTGCCCGTTTGACTGCGGGTGGGTGACTGACGCAAGGTCCAGCCGGATACCTTGCACAGCATAGAACCGTGCCAAGGCACCTTTGGCAAAGTTCGTGCCGTTGTCGGTGATGATGCTGTGCGGTATGCCATACCGGGTTGTTATATCTGCAATGAAAGTCACTGCAGTTGGCCCATTCAGCTTCTTGATCGGCTTCGCCTCGATCCACTTGGTGAATTTGTCGACGGCGATGAGAAAATGTGTCATGCCGCCGCGCGCCGTCTTGAATGGGCCCACCTTATCCAATCCCAGACGGCGAAGGGCCAGGTGATGGGAATAGTCTTGAGTGCTGAAGCCGGCATATGTTGCTGCGAGCTAAAAAGCTGGCAGCCTTTGCAGTGTTTGACTAGCTCTTTGGCGTCGTCCAAAGCAGTCGGCCAGAAGAAACCATGGCGGAAGGCTTTGGCGACAAGTGATCTTGATGCGGCGTGGTGGCCGCACTCTCCTTGGTGTATATCCCTGAGGATCGCGATGCCTTTCTCCTGCTCGACGCATCACTGCAAGACTCCGGTGGTGCTGCGCTTGACAAGCTCTCTGTTGACGATTGTGTATGCTCTAGCCCGGCGCTGAACTTGTCTTGCTTCGTTTTTGTCAGCCGGCAGGTCATGGTTCACCAAAAAGTTGCGGATGGTTTGGGCTCATGATGGGGCAGCGACTTCCTCTGCTACCAATGTGGCCACAGCCACCAGGGTGGGCGGGCTGGGTAATGCAGTGCTGGAGTCGGCCGCCGCTTGCTGTGCTGAAGAAGTCCCCGGGCCGGCTACCGCAGTCCCCGGGCCGGGTGCGGCAGTCCCCAAGCCGGGTACAGCAGTCCCCGAGCCAAATATTGAAGTCCCCGGGCCGGCTGCTTGATTCTTCGAGCCGGACCCGGCCTCCTCGGGGTTAGGCGGCACGAAGATGGAGTCGAACTCCGGAGACGGCTTGATTGATGGCTTGAGGAGGCGCTGTAGGGCGACGCCGGCTGGTATTGCTTGCCGCGTGGAACCTATTCGGGCCAGAGCATCTGCTGGCTCGTTGTCGGCTCGCGGTACATGAAGGAATTCACACCCGTCAAAGTATCCGCTGATTTGCGGCACTAGGAAGCGGTAGCTCGCCATGTTCGCGTCCTTGGCGTCCCAGTCGCCAGAAGACTGCTGCACCACCAAATCCGAGTCGCCATAGCACAGGATCCGGCGAATGCCAAGTTCCTTGGCAAGCCAGAGCCCGTGTATGAGCGCTTCGTACTCGGCTACGTTGTTGGAGGCGGCGAAGTGGATCTGCAGCGTGTATCTGAGCTTGTCGCCCTTTGGAGAGGTAAGGACGACGCCGGCTCCCAGGCCGGTGCGCATCTTTGATCCGTCAAAGTGCATGCGCCAATGGGTGGAGTCGGGCGCTGGTGGTAAGTACTGGGTCTCGGCCCAGTCGACGAGGAAGTCGGCCAGCGCTTGCGTCTTGATGGCGGTGCGGGGTTGGTAGAAGATCGTGTAGGGGGCCAGCTCGATGGCCCATTTAGCCACCCGGCCGGATGCATCCCGGCTGCCTATGATCTCGGCTAGCGGGGCAGTGCATACGACCGTGATGGGATGCTCTTGAAAGTACGGCTTCAGCTTCTTGGCGGCGAAGTACACGCCATAGCACATCTTCTGATAGTGCGGGTAATTTTGCTTTGAGGCGGACAACACCTCGCTCAGGTAATAAACCGGCTTCTGGACCGGCTGGGCTCGGCCTTCTTCGGGGTGTTCGACCACAATGACGGTGCTGACCACCCAGCTAGTGGCGGCAATATATAGGAGCATGGGCTCCTTCTTAGTCGGTGCCGCCAAGACTGGCGGCGTGGACAGCATTCTCTTCAGCTCGTGGAAAGCTTGGTCGGCCTGGTCATTCCACTCAAAGTGAGTGCTCTTCTTCATGAGGCGGTAGAGGGGGAGAGCTTTTTCTCCAAGCCGGCTGATGAAGCGGTTCAGAGAGGCCAGGCACCCGGTGAACTTCTAGATCTCTCTGAGCTTGGTTGGGACCGCCATCCTCTCGATGGCCTTGATCTTCATAGGGTTGCACTCTATGCCGCGTTCGGAGACCAGAAAGCCTAGGAGCTGGCCGGCTGGCACTCCGAACACGCATTTCTCCGGGTTGAGCTTGATCCGGAACCGGCGCAGGTTCTCGAATGTCTCCTTCAAGTCTTCCAGCAGAGTGCCACACTTCTCCGTCTTCACCACGACATCATCCACGTAAACGTGGGCGTTCTTGCCGAGCTGCGTGAGGAGGCACTTCTGCATGCAACGCTGAAAAGTGGCGCCGGCATTCCTCAAGCCGAACATCATAGTCAGGTAGCAGAAGGCTCCAAACGGCATGATGAAGGCGGTCTTCAGTTGGTCATCCGGGTTCAGCTTGATCTGGTGGTATCCTGAGTAGGCATCCAAAAAGCTCAACAGCTCGCATCCGGCTGTGGAGTCTATCACTTGATCAATCCTGGGCAGAGCGAAGGGATCTTTTGGGCAGGCTTTGTTGAGGCTTGTGTAATCTATGCACATGCGCCACTTGTTATTCTTTTTCAGCACGAGAACCGTGTTCGCGAGCCACTCGGGGAAGAAAACTTCCATGATGAAGCCGGCTGCAAGAAGCCGGGCTATCTCCTCCCCTACAATCCTTCTCTTCTCTTCTGACAGTCGGCGGAGGGGCTTCTTGACTGGTTTAGCATCCTCCCGCACGTGCAATTTGTGCTCGGCGAAATCCTTCGGAACACCCGGCATGTCCTTGGGGGACCATGCAAAGATATCCCGATTCTCACGGAGGAAATCGATGAGCTCGCCTTCCTATTTGCTATCTAGGCTCGCCCCAATGACGGCAAACCTCTCGGGGTGCTCGGGGTCGAGCTGTATCTTCTTGGTCTCCTTGGCCGGCTAAAAAGATCCTTGGGCATCATACTCCTGGAGTCAGCGGGTTGGTTTAGCTGCTTGCTGGCCAGGGCCATGACCCGGTCCATCGTCTTCTTCTCTGCAGCGATCACAAGGGATTCGGCCAGCCGGCTGCTGGCCGTGGCGCAGTCGGCGGATTTCTTGTAGTCGCCGGCGATGGTGATGACACCCTTGGAGCTCGGTATCTTCATCTTGAGGTAAGCATAGTGGGGGAACGCCATGAACTTGGCCAAGGCGGGTCGGCCAAGCAAGGCATGGTAAGGGCTCTCCAGGTCCACCACCTCGAACCAGATTGCTTCCCGGCGGAAATGGTCCTTGCCCCCAAAGAGTACATCGATCTTGATCTTGCCGATGGGGGCACAGGACAAACCGGGTACGATGCCGTGGAACACCGTTCGAGTCGGCGCAAGCTGCTTTGCCTTGACGCCCAGCTTCTCCACGGTGTCGCGGTACAGGATGTTGATGCTGCTTCCGCCGTCGATCAGCATGCGGGACAAGCGTGCGGCGCGCGTATCCGTTGCAAGGGTGGCCTCCAGGACCAATGCGTAGGAGCCGGGGGATGGCATCACCTCTGGGTGGTCGGCCCGGCTCCAACTGATGGGTTTCTCCGACCAGTGCATGTGACCGGCTGGGCTGGTGGCGGCCATATTGACTTCTTGTTGCTCTCGGCGCTTGCTGCGCCGGTCTTCGGGCTGGCTCGTGAAGACAACATAAGATGCTTGCTCATCGGGGAACTCGTCCTGCGCGGCGTCGACCGCGGGCCGGGCGGCTTTGGGCGGCGGAGCCGGCGGCGGCGGGCCGGCAGGCGGAGTTGCATTTGCGGGTTGTGTGGTTGGACGGCTTCGCGCCGCTGTGGAACTTGCACGGGGCATCAAGGGTTTGCTCGTAGGAGAAGGCCGGCTGCCAAGCCGGCCGGCTGCCCTTGGGCTTCTTGGGTGCGGGCCGCCCTTCAGGCGGCGCGTCTTCGACCGTGGCCACCTGCCGGCTGGCGGGGGGCGGCGCAGGGCCCTTGCGCTTTTGATCATTCTGGTCTTGGCGTCAGCCGCCGTCTCCAGCCGGCGCTTGGGGCGCCGGATTGAGCACTTTTCCGGATGCGTCTACCCGGAGCTCGGTCTTCATTAAGGAGTCGGCGGTGGCATACTTGTCGGCGATGTTCAGGAGCTCGTCGAGGGTAGTCGGCTCATCGCAGAGAAGCTTGTGTTTGAGAAGGGTGCCCTCTCGGCACCCGGCGGTGAAGTATTCGATGGCTTGCACCTCGTGCACCCCCTCGCAGGAGTTGCGGAGCTTGGCCCAACGCGTCAGGTAGTCGTGAGTGGACTCGGCTGGGCCCTGTACGCACAGGGAGAGCTGTCTGGGCTTGGGAGCCCGCTTGTAGGTGCTGGTGAAGTTGCGGACGAAGGCTTCAGTGAAATCCACCCAGCTGTTGATGTTGAGGGGCTTGAGGCTGTTAAGCCAAGTCCGTGCCGTGCCTTGTAGCATGAGGGGCACGTACTTTACGGCAATGTGCCGGTTGCCATTGGCGATGCTGACGGCTGTGGAGTAGTCGGTCAGCCAATCTTCTGGCTTCACCGAGCCGTTGTACTTGGGTGTGTCTCTTGGGAGCGAGAACCCTTTGGGGAAGGGCTCGTCGCGGATGCGGGGGCCAAAGCAAGGCGGGTCGACATCGTCTTCTTCTTCTAGCGCCAGGGATCGGGCCAGGCGGTCGATCCGGTGGCGGGCGTCGTTTTCGCCGACTCCCTCGCGGCGACCAAGCCGGCCGCTGAGAGTCGGATGAGCCACTGGAGGCGGGATAGGATATCTCTCTCCGCGAGCTCGAGGCGGAGGCGGGGTGCCCCGCCATTCCATGGCTCGGGGGCGGCCGTCCGCGTCTCGCTCGATGGAGACTTGGGTCCGGCTTCGGCTGGGAGCCGGCTCTTTCTCGCGCCGCGCGCGGGTGTTGCTTGTAGTTGGTGATTGAGAAGTCGCGCCGTGTTCGCGGCACGGAGGAGGGCTCCCCGCGTAGGCGTCGGCTTCGTGCCGTCGCGCGGCCGCATCGATTAGTTGCTGGATGCGCCGCGTCATGTGGGGGAGGTCTTCGGCTTCCAAGCCGTCCAGCTCGTCTACGGCCGCCTGGGCGGCGCGCAGGTTCTCGAGCGGGGTGGCGTAGACCGGGCGATCCACTCCAAGCGTGTCGGCGATGACGGCGCTGTGTTTCCTGACAACGCCAGCCCGGCTAGGGCCAGCCGGAGCCGGCGTGCCGAAGGCGGCGCGGTCAGCTTCGCGCAGGTTGGCCTCGGTGAGGCGTCTTACGGAGGCCAGCTGCCGGCCCTCCGCGAGGAGGGCGAGGCGGCGTGCCTCCAGAACTTCATCGCTGGCGTCAGCCGGAAGGGGGGCGGACAAGTCTTGGGCAGCCGCGCGTGGGGTGTCGCGGGCGCCCTCGTTAGTCGGGCCGTCGAGGCCGATAACCATCACCTCGGGGGCGTCAGAATCGCGATCGCCAGCCGGAGGGAGCGGGTCGTTGTAGACCGTGACGTTGGTAGGGAAGGTATCGTAGGATGCCGTGTCGGAGTCGATGGGCATCGGGTCGGTGGAGCCAACCGACTCCAAATCCGCAGCGGGCTCGCTGGAGACGTGGAGAAGGCTGAGGAGGCTGGCGAGGTGATCTGTGCCCGCATCGGAGGCAAGCTCGTCGGAGATGCGGGCCTTATCGAAGGGGTTGGTGAGGCCGCTAGCCGCGCAGACGTTGGCGACGCCATGCAGCGCGTCGCGGCAAGCGCCATCGGGCGAGCCAGGCTGGCTACGCTCGCGAGGAAGGAAAAGGGTTCCCGTCCAGAACAGGTCTCCGGACGATGGTGCACCTGGCCCCATGGTGGGCGCCAAATGTCGGGCGGTAGGAGCGACATATGCCAACAGGTGGCTTATCATTGCGGGGGCCAATAGAGCGTCGCCGGTGCCTGGAAGCAGGATGAGGCGAAGACATGCACGCCGGCGAATCTTACCCAGCTTCAGGGCTCTCCGGGGAGATAATACCCCTACTGCTGCTCTGCGGGGTCTCCGCTTGGTTGCTAAGTGTACCAGTAGCTACAATGCTCCTTGAGCTGTTTTGGGTGGAAGGAAGAAGAAGGGCTCGGCTCAGCCTGCTTCCTCTCCTTGTGTTATGTCTAGGCCTAGGAAGAGAGTCCAACCCTTTGCATGGGTGCACCGGGGGGTTTATATAGGCCTACCCCCCGGGGGTACAATGGTAATCCGACTGGGCGCGGGGCCCAGCTGTCTGTGACTATGCTCGTCGGCTTCTCCGCCGGCCTCTGGGGCCCGCCGGCTAGTGGGTCCCGCCGGCTGCCGGCTCCTGGGTCGACAGGCCGGCCCCACTAGCCAGGGCCTGGTCGGCAGCTGGTCACTGTTACTTCATGTCGTTGACGCAGGCTTGGTCGGGGTAAGTGTGGCTACAGTAACGCCGCCCTGGCGGGCGATTACTGTAGCCCCGCCGCATCTTGTCTCCTTAATGGGCGTCTCCTTCGAGGAGGGCGGCAGGCCGGCTGCGTGAAGCCGGCCCTCTGTCGTGCCGGCTTGGGAGGAGGTGCGGCCGCCTTCGGCATCTCTCTGCCCGAAGGGGCCCACCGCCTCGGGGGCCACGCTGGGGACCCGTCGTGGACGGCGTCAGAGCCGCCGTGGCTACAGTGCCGCGCCGGGCGGGCCGCAGTTGCCCGCACGACGCGCTGTACCAGGCATGCTCCGGGTTTTGGGGGTGGCAGGCTCGACTATAGCCACGCCCCGCTTCATCATTGCGGAGTGGACGCGTACATTGCGGGTACGGCGTTGACTTATTTATGGGAGCCAGCTTAGCAGTAGCCGGCCATGCTGTAGCCGGCCCTGCCATAGCCGGCCCCGAGGTAGCCGGCCTTGCCGTAGCCGGCCCTCCGCGGCCTTCTTCAGGAGGGTGAAAAGGCGGGTCGCCCCCGAAGCCGGCCAGGAAGGTAGCCGGCTGGGGGGAGGCGGCCCAAGTCTTGAGTCGTCTTATGAGCCGGATGGGCTCATAATTTTTTCTGAGGGGCCAGGGGAAGCCGGCTGGGCTACCCATAGCTATTTACCCCGACAGCATGCAGGTTACAAGAATGTAAAGGTATGGGATTGGAGTGCGCAAATGCAATGGAGACGCAGAGAATTTTTGGCGTGGTTCAGATAGGTGGTGCTATCGTACGTCCACGTTAATGGAGACTTCAACCCACGAAGGGTAATGGTTGCGCGAGTCCATGGAGGACTCCACCCATGAAGGGTCCACGAAGAAGCAACCTTGTCTATCCCACCATGGCCATCGTCCATGAAGGGCTTGCCTCACTCGGGTAGATCTTCATGAAGTAGGCGATCTCCTTGCCCTTACAAACTTCTTGGTTCAACTCCACATCATGACGGAGGCTCCCAAATGACACTGTGACACCCCCGATTCAATCATACACTAATCATACACGCAAATGCGTATGATCAAGATCAGGGACTCACGGGAAGATTTCACAATACAACTCTAGACACAAGGTCATACAAGCTTTATATTACAAACCATGGGCCTCGAGGGCTCGAATACATAAGCTTGATTAGAGACGAGTCAGCAGAAGCAACAATATCTGAGTACAGACATAAGTTAAACAAGATCTGCCTTAAGAAGGCTAGCACAAACATCAATGATCAAAAAGGTGAGGCCTCCTTCCCGGGATCCTCCTAAACTACTCCTGGTCGTCGACGACCTGCATGTAGTAGGCACCCTCGGGGTAGTAGTAGTCGTCAACGGTAGCATCTGGCTCCTGAGATCCGACATCTGGTTCCAACATCCGAGAAGAATGGAAAGGGGGGAAAAGAGGGAGCAAAGCAACTATGAGTACTCATTCAAAGTACTTGCAAGCAAGGATCTACACTACATATTCACTGGTATGAAAGGGAAGGGGTTGTATATGTGAACTATACTGCAGAATGCCCGAATAGAGGGAAAGCCTAGCCTATCGAAGACTAGAATCTTCTCGAAGCCACCATTTTGTAGCATTAAGAAGAGTACAGAATAGCATTTGATAAATAGAAAGCATGTTGTAGCATTAACGCCCAGAGATCCTTTCTCGACTCCCTGCCAGAAAGCAATCCCGGAGCCATGATATCCATTCCACATCTCACTATCCAGTTCTAATTGTAAAGATCGAGATACAACTCCAAGTCATCCTGTTACCATGGACATGGCTATTCGAATAGATAATACTTCCCTATAGGG
Source organism: Triticum monococcum (assembly GCA_034509565.1). Classification (NCBI taxonomy): domain Eukaryota; kingdom Viridiplantae; phylum Streptophyta; class Magnoliopsida; order Poales; family Poaceae; genus Triticum; species Triticum monococcum. The sequence continues at coordinate 401,619,502 of CM067846.1, read as the reverse complement.
GTGCACCACATTACCCAACATGCTCGATCACTCTGGCCGGACACACATTCCTAGGTCATGCCCGGCCTCAGAAGATCAACACGCTGCAGCCCTACCTAGGACCGACAGAGTGGTCAACACGCCATTCTAAATCCTAAGCGCGTAGGGGTCATGGGCCCATCACCCTTTGCACTCCTGCACATTGCGAGGGCGGCTGGTGAGCAGACATGGAAGCCTCCATTACAAAGGAGGGTGCTTTACATGGTCCAACCCGGCGCGCCCCGCTCAGTCGCTGACATCTGGAAAGCTTCGGCTGATACTATGACGCTGGTTGCCCATATCTTGTCCCACATGGCGGTTAGTGCTTATAGGCCAGTGGCTAACTCAGGTCAAATACCCAAATCCATTAGTGTCTTGGGAGCGCACGGTAACGAGCAGAGACTCATGATCGTGTGACCCCGTCACCCCAACTCGTGCACTTATGGCAAGGGCCTGGAATGCCCGGCCGTGACACGTAGAAATCTCGCGGGTACCCTCCTTGTCAACCCGACTACACATCAACTCGCGGGCACCCCTCAGGGCCAACCCGACTTCAGTAACATGGTTCTGTGGAAAAGTCAAAGTAACCATGTGTCCAAAATAGCAAGGGTGAACGCGAGGAATCAACCTCAATGGATTCCCACTCAATGTAAACCTTCAAGGTGGAATTGGAGGAATCACCCTTGATGGTCCACACTTGAGAGGTTGCACAGTAGAGTCAGCATCAGGAGTGGACATGGAGGAATCACCCTCCATTAGTTTCTTGGGAGCGCGCGGTAATGAGCAAAGACTCACGACCATGTGACCTCGTTGCCCCATCTCATGGACTTACGGCAAGGGCCCGGAATTCCTGGCCGTGCCATGTAGAAATCTCGTGGGTAACCTCCAGGTCAACCCTACCACACATCAACTCGTGGGTACCCTTTAGGGCTGACCCGACTTCAGTAACATGGTTCTGTGGAAAAGTCAAAGTAACCGTGTGTCCAAAATAGCAGGGGGGAAACCCGAGGAATCAACCTGGATGGATTCCCACTCAATGTAACCATCAAGGTGGACTTGGAGGAATCACTCTCGATGGTCCACACTTGAGGGGTTGCACGACAGAGTCTACATCAGAAGTGGAGATGGAGGAATCACCCTCCGTTGGCCACGACCGATTAACTACACTACAGAGTTAACATCAAAACTGCTATACGAGGTATCACCCTCGTCACTCGATAGTAACCCTGTAGTGTCGTACAACTAACGGGGTGTGATGCGTTGTGTCAGGCCCTGGATGTCGATCACATTGATCGAGTCATCTGGTAATCTAGCGGGGGCAAGAAGGACAAGGCGAGGGGCCACTGGTGGATCACTAACCAACCTATACTAAGAAGTTTAGGATAAGCAGGTACGGTACAAGAGCAGGTTACAAGAACAGACTATGCATCAGAATAGGAGCAATAAAATACAGTAGCAAAATCTAATGCAAGCATGAGATAGAATGGAATGGGTGATATAGGAATGATCAAGGGGGTTTTGCTTGCTTGGTTGCTCGGTAGACAGATACGGACCCTCCATGGTGAAGTAGTCGATCACCAGATCAATAGCGGTCTCGGGGTCTACCGGAGAGGAAGGAGGGGGAAGAAACAATAAATAACAGGCATACAAATGCAACAGAAAGCATGACATGACCATATGTAGTGCTAGGGGTGTTCTAACGCGGTACTACACGTTGCAGACAAAGAGGGAAAACATCCGGAGGGTTTTCCCGGTGTTTGGCCTTTTTCGGCCAGATGAAAGAGGGGACGGTTCCATGTTCTCTATGCTAGGGGCATGTGACAGATGAACGGAGTGCATATTCAGATTCGCCATATTTTTCTAACCAATTTTCATATATAAATTATTTTCATCTAACTTACAAATTATTTTCTATTAATTTTCAAGGTTTTAAACAATTTTTTTGAAATTACTGGAATTTATTTAATCCAAAGATAACTGGAAACACCTTTTATACTCAGCAGCAGCTGGCCTCAGAGTATGATAGGTGGGGCCAGGAGGGTGCTGAGTCAGCAGTCAACCAGTCAAGGTTTGACTATTCATTAGGGTCATGGAGGTGATACGTCTCCAACATATCTATAATTTTTGCTTGTTCCATGTTGTTATATTATCATTCTTGGATGTTTTACAATCATTTTATAGCAACTTTATGTCATTTTTTGGGACTAACCTATTGACATAGTGCCCAATGTCAGTTGCTGTTTTGCTTGTTTTTTACTTTGCAGAAAATCAATACCAAACAGAGTGCAAACACAACGAAACTTTTTGGAGAATTTTTCTGGACCAGAAGGAACAACTTGGGCCAAAGGAGTACCAGAGGGGTGCCCCGAGGGGGGCACAACCCACCTGGGCGCGCCGAGGGACCCAGGCGCGGCCTGCTGGGTTGTGCCCACCTCGATGGCCTTCCACACCACCTCTTCGCCCTATAAATTCCCAAATATTCCAAAAACCCTATGGGAGTGGATAGATCAGAAGTTGCACCGCCGCAAGTTCTAGAACCACCAGATCCAATCTAGACACCTTCACGGAGGTGTTCATCATCCTCATTGGTGCCTCTCCGATGATGCGTGAGTAGTTCATTGTAGACTTATGGGTACATAGGTAGTAGCTAGATGGCTTCCTCTCTCTCTTTTGATTCACAATACAATGGTCTCATGGAGATCTATTTGATGTAACTCATTTTGCGGTGTGTTTGTTGGGATCCGATGAACTTTGAGTTTATGATCAGATTAATTTTTATCCATGAAAGTTATTTGAGTTTTGATCTCTTATATGTATGATTTCTTATAGTCTCGTGTTTCTTCTTCGAATCTTTGGTTTAGTTACGCCAACTAGATCAATTTTTCTTGCCATGGGAAGAGGTGCTTTGTGATGGGTTCAATCTTACGGTGCTCAATCCCAGTGACAGAAGGGGACATGACACGTATGTATTTCTGCTATTAAGGATAACAAGATGGGGTTTGTTCCTACATGAATAGATCTTGTCTACATCATGTCATCGTTCTTATTGCATTACTCCGTTTTTCCATGAACTTAATACACTAGATGCATGCTGGGTAGCGGTCGATGTGTGGAGTAATAGTAGTAGATGCAGGCAAGAGTCGGTCTATTAATCTTGGACGTGATGCCTATATAATGATCATAGCCAGGATATCGTCATAATTATTTGAAGTTCTATCAATTGCCCAACAGTAATTTGTTTACCCGCCATATGTTATTTTACTCGAGAGAAGCCACTAGTGAAATCTACGGCCCCAGGGTTTATTCTTTACCATATTTGCTTTCTGATCTATATTCGCCTCTTTTATTTTCAGATCTATTATTCCAAAAACCCAAAAATACTGTGTTGCAATTTTTTGTTATTTATTTTATTTCGCATTTCCGCAAGATCTATTTATCCAATCTACTACAAACCAATCTATCTTTTACCCGGGAGGGATTGACAACCCCTCTTACGCGTCGAGTTGCAAGTATTTGTTCTTTGTGTGGAGGTACTATTTACATAGTGTTGCGTGGTGCTCCTACTGGTTCGATAACCTTGGTCTCATCACTTAGGGAAATACCTACCGTAGCTGTGCTACATCATCCCTTCCTCGTCGGGGAAAATACTAACACGAACATGAGCCATCAAGAAAGGATTTATGGCGGCGTTGCCGAGGAAACATCATCAACATCTATCAGGTTCCTAATCAGAAATCTCATCTCCTTGCAATTTACATTATTTGCCATTTGCCCCTCGTTTTCATCTCACCCACTTCATGAAAATCTGCCTTTTTATCTCCATTTTCCTTTTTCTCGTTCGATCTTTTGTTTGCTTGTGTTGCCATGTGCCTTCTATATGCTTGCATCTTTGCTTGCTAAAAATATATTGATATGGATCCCCATCCACTTGCTAATCTTTTTAAAATATCCAATCATGATGAACCAATTGCTAGTGAGTTGAGTGCACTAGATTATCTTTATGAAGTTTTGCTTGAGATTCTTGAATCTGAAAATTGTGATGAAGAAATTTATGAAGTGATTCATGATAGCTCCTTGAATGAAAAGCATGATTGCAATGATTTTATGATAAATTCTATTAATGTCAATTGTGCTAATAATATTCAAAACCCCAAGCTCGGGGATGCTAATTTTGCTATGTCCACTACTTATTGCAATGATCATGATCGGGGTGATTCTTCTTATGATCTTGAAAATTTATTTGAGCCTCATGATGAATATGTGACATGAAATAATATTGAAAGTGGGTTCAGAAGAGGGTCAACTTTAGGTAAAAATAATCCCACATATTTGGGGAGTGTTCAATCTTATGAAATTTTCGATAAAGGTGGGTTTGGAGAGGTCATGACTTTAGTTGTTGTTAATCCCACTATCTTGGAAGATCATAAAACTTTTATGCATGTGGATCATGAAGAGAAAATTTTATATGATAGCTATATTATTGAATTTGATTATGATCCTACATATAATTATTATGAGAGAGGAAAATATGGTTGTGGAAATTTTCTTGTTATTAAATTTCCTCTCATTATGTTGAGATTGTCAATGTTTTATTCCTCTCATTGGCATATGCTAGATATTTATTATCTTGATAATTTGTTTTCCTATAAAATTCCTTTGCATAGGAAGTATGTTAGACTTAAATGTATTAGTCACATGTTTCATGATGCTCTCTTTGTGTTTCAATTTTTTTCTTTTGTGTGAAAATTGTTGAAATCGTATGCCTAGCTAGGGGCATAAAACAATAACGCTTGTTGGGAGGCAACCCAATGAATAAAATTTATTTTTGTTTTTCTTTCTGTGTCACACCCTAGCTAGGTTATGCATTAGAGTGTGCATCATGTTTACCTTCATCAGAAAATTGAAATGGGGAAAGCAGAACCCCCAGCACCCCCCCCCTGAAATCAACTAGGGTTTACTAAAATAAATTCAATGAACCTGAAATGCCCTTCAAAAATGTTCACCCTCTTTGCCTTGCGTTAGAACCCTTGGGAAAAATGGTGCATATAATTTTAGGTCAACAAAAGGGGCATTGACTTAATTCATAAATATTTGAATTTGGGCATTTAAATACTATTAAATAATTCAAATGCTCAAATAATGTTGGAACTATTTTTGGGCCACTGAAATATTTCAGAAAGTGTCCATAAATATTTTCAGGATTTTATAAAATGATTTAGTATTTAAACTAAATCAAAACAGAATAACAGAAATAGAAAAACAGAATAAATTAGGAAAAGAACAGAGGCTCACCTGGACCTTACCTGGCCCACCTGTAGCCCATCCACCTGGCCTAGCGCCAGGCCACCAGCGGCCCAGCCCACCAGCACCTCGCCCGTCGTCCTCCTCCCCTCGCCCCGAAGCAGCTGCGTGCCAGCAGCGCACACCGGAGGTCTCCACCTCCTGCTTCGCGGTGGCAGCCCCCCCTGGCCTCCTAGCCGCGCCACGGAGACGGCCACGCACCCCCTGGCCCTCTCATTCCCCTCCCCCGTGCTCATCCCCTCCTCTGCTCTCTCCCTACGACGCCACCGAACGCGCCCGTCGCCACCGACGCCGTTCACCGCGGCCACAGCCACCCCCTCGCTCCCTCTCCGCGTCCCTGGGCTCCGCCCTGACCCCGTGGAGCTACACACCCGAAGCACGCGACCAGAGGAGGCCCCAGTCGACCCGAGCATCATCATCTTCATCTCCGGTGCCCGGAGATCGCCGTCGTCAATTCACCGTTGCAGAAGCTTCCCCGAGCCCGCTGAGCTACTCATCGACCTCCCTGTGAGCTCCGCCACCGTTTCCCCCTCTTCCCCGCTTCAATTGATCGCCGTAGCCGTCGCCCCCTTGATGACCGAACTGCGGCGCCGCCCGAGCTCGCCGGCGACGAGGCTCCGGTGGCCAATCGGCCCCGTTCATATGGCCGTTGGCTTTGTGAGAGCCTGCAGAACACGTAGGTGCCACCCGTTGATCCTCCCATGCACGGCGTCGTCGTTTTCATCGGCGCCCGAACTCCGGCGGCCGCAACCGAGCTCGCCGCCGTTGACTCCGTCCACCCCCACTCGAACCACGGCCACCCGCAGATGCGCCTCGCTCCCCTCTTTCAAACGCGCCCTTCCGCGCGTCAAATGGTGGCCTGTAGGCGAAACCCGAGCAACTCCGGTGAAACCCCGCCGCGTATTTGGTCGCCGCCGGCCAAGCTCCGGCGAGCTGACGTGGCCCTGGCTTAATTAGTGCTAATGACCCTGCTAAAACTCCCTAGAGCCACTGCTATGTGGGCCCAGTGCATGTTTAGTTTAACTTAATGTTCTGTTTAGATTAGTTATTAACCCAGCTGGCCCCACACGTCAGTTTGACTTTCTGACGTGGCCTTTGACTGGCCCCACCTGTCTGTGACTCGAGCCAGCACTGTGAGACTGACCAGTGGGACACACTGGTCAGGTTTGACCCGGACACACCCTGTTGACTTGCTGACATCATCATGACGTCAAGCTGACGCAGTAAATCATTTTCCAGTTTAAAAACAATTCAGGAATTTCCAGAAAATACCCAAAACTTCAAAAATTCATAGAAATTCAACCATAACTCCAAATGAGACAAATTATATATGAAAAATTATCAGAAAAATTCAAGGAATCCATCTGTACCATTTTCATGCATGTTTGAACAATCCTTGTCCTCTGTTTTGGACAAAACAAATCAAGGGCATTTAAATAATCATATATGGGGTTGGAATTTGAATCTTGTACTCAACCAACTTCATTTAAATCATAGCTAGTTGCATTAGCTCAAGACACATCCATATTGCCATGTCATAGCATGCATCATATTGTTGCATATCGTCATGTGTTGATTGTGCTCGGTTGTGTTCTTCATGGTAGGTTCTGCCTCCGAGGATATTCACGAGTATCCAACTGAAGGGCAGTATCCCGTTACCACTCCATCAGGCAAGCAACCATTGATCATTCCGATACAACCCATGTTCTCGCTCCTGCTCTTGTTTACTGCATTAAGACAACACGATTCAAACTGCTGTGTGCTACGGTAGTTGAACCCTTATCCTCTGCATGACCTGTCATTGCCACAGTAACTAGATGAAACCCACTAGCATGTGTAGGAGTTGATTGAGCCATGTTTTGTGATTCCTACCTTGCTATGCCTGCTATGCTTAGAGTTGTGTCAGGTCTGGTTCATCTGGGTGATGGGCTAGAGTGAAATGCTTGTGCCAGTAATATGAGGGATGTGTTGAACATGTTTTGGTAAAGGTATCGATGAGAGGCCATGTAGGAGTACATGGTGGGTTGTTTCATTGAGGCCGTCCATAAGAACTGAGATCTGTATGTGTGATTTAAGATGCAGTTACTACCGTACATTGGGCCCGAAACAAATGGACCCTCTCGGCTTCTTAGCCACCCTAGTACTCTGTCCAGGAGTTGCAAATAGTTTCTGGTGTTTGTAGGATATGTGTTGGCGGCCGTGCGTAGCGCTGACCCTAGGGGTGGGCTATGTTGCGGTAGATACACCGTGGCACGGTGTACCGAGTCACCCGTTTGGTGTCTCGGGAACCCTGTTCACATCGTTCGGGGCCGTATGTGGAAACCTCGGCCGGACTCCCTGCGGATGGAACCTGGATAGGCGATAACATGGACTAGGGGCTTAGGTGTTTAGGTAGGCCGTGGCCGACAGCCTCGCTGGGCTTCCGCTTGAAGGTTGCCGAGTACATCTCCTGTAGACGGCGGTAAGCGGTGAAAGCGTGTATGACGAAGTACACCCCTGCAGGGTATAAAACTATTCGAATAGCCGCGTCCGCGGTAAAGGACTACTTGGTTGCCTATACAGTTCATAGACAAGTTAATGGATACTACTAAAAGACTCAAGATAAGTGTGAGTACCGAGGATGGCCCCCTCGCAGGATACGAGGGAGGATCCACGATGGAGTATTGTGATGGTGAGTAGTGGACTCGTGTGCGAAAACTATTTTGCTAAAAGATTCCGTAGGATAGCTTAGCCAAGAGTCAAAGCTGGCTTGCTGCATAAACCCCACCACCTTCTTGAGAATGAGCATGTACAGTAGGTTCTGATGTAAGACTTGCTGAGTACCTTTGTACTCATGTTTGCTTATTTATTGTTTTCAGACGACAACACTGCCCCCTCCGATGGGTTTTACGTAGACCTTGACGTCGACGAGTGACTAGCCACCCAGGTGGTGATCCAGGCCATGGAGGGCCCTATGTAGATAGACAGGCTTCGAGAAGCCTTCTTTCTTTCTAGAGTCTGTACTCAGACTAGTTGCTTCCGCATGTGCTTGTATGACTGTATGACTTGAGTGTCGGGTCATGTGACCCCTACCTGTATGGATATGTTATGTATGGCTCCCTGGAGCCTTTAAATAAAGTACTTGAGTTGTAGAGTTTTGTTGTGATGCCATGTTGTATGTACTCATATCGAGCATATTGTATGTATGATTGAAATGCTTGGTATGAGTGGGATCCGACAATCTAGTTGTTTGTCCTTGGCAGCCTTTCTTATGGGGAAATGTAGTCTAGTGCTCCTCGAGCCATAGTAGTCCGCTACAGCCCGGTTCACCGGAGTCCTGCTAGCCCAGCACTACTATTCAGGGCGCTTGACTGGCCGGCATGTGTTTCACTTCGTCCCTATGTCTGTCCCTTCGGGGAAATGTCACGCGGTGATCTCCGGAGTCCTGTCTAGCCTGCTACAGCCCGGGATTTCCCGGAGTCCTGTTAGCCCAGTGCTACAGCCCGGAATCACTCGTTGATGACTGACATGTTCGTTGTGATTCATGTATGCCTATCTCCATAGGTCTGTGCCGCTTTGGGTTCACGACTAGCCATGTCGGCCCGGGTTCTCGGTCATATGGATGCTAGCGACATTGTCATATACGCGAGCCAAAAGGCGCAAACGGTCCCGGGCCATGGTAAGGCGACACCCGTGGGATACCGTTCGTGAGGCCGCAAAGTGATATGAGGTGTTACCGGCTAGGTCGATGTGGCTTAGAATCGGGGTCCTGACAGCGTTGGCATCAGAGCCGGACTGCCTGTAGGTTCGTTCAGCCAAACTGGTCGATGTCGAGTCTAGAAATGCTTTAGTTATATGTAAGGGAATTGATTGTGGGAGGGAACGTAAGGTTCTTTTACTCCTTTACCCTATGCTTCTGACCTGAGTCATTCTCTTCTCATTCAACGTGGGTTAAGGACTAGGCTCTCTTCTTCTATCAGGTTCACGTGTTACTAATCCGTAGTAGTTCATAGGATTATTGCTACGAGTTCCAGTCCAGTTTCTACTATTTTAGTACGTTGCTATTTGAATCAGAACCTTGATATGATGCTGTTGAGCGGTATTGTGAACTGTTGTGGATGTCTCAAATCTTTTTCTGAGCATTTACAGCCGTTATGCTGCCCAATTTTCCCTAGGAATTCTGATGTCTTTGTCTTGTGGTTGTGCTTTCAGATGGCCAACCAGTCTCAAAATCAAGTGGTTCGCCTGACCAGGTGCCTCGACGTGCCCGGTCATACTGCTATGTTGGTCCGGGTCATGATCGAGACAGGATACCGTTGGTATCCCGAATACACTGTTGAAGAGCAGTTCCGCGACTTTAATCGAAGCCAGTATTTATGCACCGTCAGGATATTTCCTTCCTATCCTGGATCTACCGAGCCCCTTCACTGTTCCTATGGACTCGGAGTTACCATTGAGATGGCTGTGCAGGATGCTGCCTATTCCATGATGACCATCTTGCGAGTCCGGACTGGCCTGCTTCGGAACACTGACTTCCGTTACATGCCAGCTTCACTTCCGGGAGCGTAGGGGTATCTTCAGGCTATCTATGCTGACTCCACTCAGGAGGACTCATTAACTCGTACCACCGTTGAGATGCTCGAAGATAAGGAACGAGAGAATCGTGCCTTGAGGCTGGAGCTCTTTAATACCCGTGCTGATCATTGGGCCACATTGACTCGGTTTGCACCCGCGGTGCAAGCGGGATGTATGGATACCAGGGATCTGTATCCTGTGAGAGCAGCTCTGCCAGACATGGTGGATTGGCGTGATGTGGGAGGCATCACCCCACCCCTTGGTCCCCGCAGGCCACCGTTTGTTGGTCCAAGACCTTATCCTAGCCCCTATGGTCCACAGGCTCCTCAGGACCGTCTGTTTTCGGATGATCACGTTGAACTTCCAGGCTATGGAGGTGACTTCTATGAGGACTACTACGGAGCTATCTGAGTTAGTAGTAGTACCACTAGTATTGTAGTAGTTGTATCTCCACTGTCCTGTGTGACTTGTGTACGACTTGGTGTGTAATCGATTCCGGAGGTGTAGACAAATAATGTATAGGGACTCGGAATGCCTCCGATGAGATGTAACGTCTACCTTCATAGTTGTACTGTAGCATGGGCTTGTACTAAACTATGTATGATGAGTATGACCGTTGGTGTATATATGGCAGTTTTATATTACCATGGCATACGAATGAGCATCTCTGCATTCCGCGTTATCCTTTACATTCTGCACTTCCCTGTTAAGTTTGAGCCATCCTTGTCTAAACCGTTGTCTTGTTTCCTCCTAGGATGGTCAACACCCGCGGAAACCCTGCTGCCCCGGAGCAGGGGGAAGCCAATGCAGCTAGAGGTGAAAATTTGCCTCACCCGCCTTCCCTGGCCGAAGTGATGCTGGAGGCGGAAAGGAACAAGCGTGAGACCAACCGCCTGCTGGAGCGGATTGAGCAGAACACTGCACGCCACCCACGAAATGACTTGGTGTCAATCAACGACTTTATCAAGCTGTACCCACCAAAGTTTAACCATTCCGTCGAGCCCCTCGACGCGGATGATTGGCTTCGTAGCATCACCCACAAGCTACGTTCTGCCAACGTAGCTGAAGCCGACAAGGTTACCTATGCTGCTTATCATCTCGAGGGCCCCGCTAGCCATTGGTGGGAAAACTACGAAGCTATGCGCCCGGTCGGCCAAATCACTACCTGGGCTGAGTTAAGCGAGGCTTTCCGTGAGCATCACATTCCGGAAGGACTTATGGATCGCAAGAGGGAGGAGTTCTGTAACTTCACCCAAGGAAGGCTGACTGTGGATGCATATAGCCGAGAATTTGGGAACCTGGCACGCTATGCTCCTGAAGAGGTTTCTACTGACGCCAAGAAGCAGGCAAGGTTCCGTAAGGGACTTAGCCCTGAGCTTCGCCGCGATCTCCGTCTGCACGAGTGCACATCCTTACAGAAGCTGGTCAATAAAGCTATCAGTGCTGAGACAGGCCAGACTGATTATGATGCTTCACGCAAGCACTCTCGTGATTTTGGGTCTTCATCCGGCTCTGGAGCTCAGAAGCGCCGGGTGTGGATTCCAAGCACCGCACTGCCACCCAGATTCACCCCGAGGCCATCCTTTGAGGCGCCTCGTCCCAACCAGCAATTTGCACCGTCCAAGCCCTATGGTGGCCCCGCTGCTAATATTGCTCCACGCCCCACTGTGGTAACATGCTTCAAGTGTGGAGAACCGGGTCACTATAGTCGAGAGTGTCCCCAGAACAACCCCAATCAAGCTGGAAAGTCCGTTGGCCGTGGTAAGCCCGCGGGAAAGACTTTCTACGCCAAGCCGGCCACTACTGCACGTGGCCATGTCAACTATGTTTCAGCCGAAGAGGCTCATGAGGATCCCAACGTCGTCCTTGGTACGCTCCTTGTTAACTGCCATCCGGCATCTGTTCTTTTCGATACTGGAGCATCTCATTCGTTCATATCCGAGAATTATGCTCGGTTGCATAACACGACATTCTGTGACATGCCCACTTCCATGGTAATTCAAACTCCGGGTTCCAAATGGCAAACTTCTAAGGTAAGCCATGGGAACGAAATTCTTGTCGATAGGCTTGTTTTCCTCGCATCTTTAATAGCTCTCAAGTCCTCCGACATAAACATCATCTTGGGTATGGACTGGATGTCGGCTCATTATGCCAAGATCGATTGTGCCACTGGAACCGTTCAACTTACTCATCCCTCGGGCAAGACAGTTAATGTCTTAACTCGAGTGGCCAAGCGCCAACTTTACTCTCTCAATGCCAACCCTCTTCCAGACCTTGAGGACGTTCCGGTAGTCCGAGACTTCCCGGATGTGTTTCCGGAAGAACTGCCAGGTGTTCCACCTGACCGGGATGTCGAGTTTGTGATAGACCTTGTTCCAGGAACCGTTCCAATTGCTAGAAGACCCTACAAGATGGCACCCTTAGAACTAGCCGAGCTTAAGAACCAACTCGATGAGTCCTTGAACAAAGGGTTCATCCGTCCTAGCTCCTCTCCTTGGGCTTGCCCCGTCCTCTTCGTCAAGAAGAAGGATGGAACGGATCGAATGGTTGTGGATTACCGACCTGTCAATCTGGTCACCATCAAGAACAAATACCCGCTTCCCAGGATCAACGACCTGTATGATCAGCTCGCTGGATCCTCAGTCTTCTCCAAGATGGATTTGAGGCTGGGCTACCATCAAATCAAAATCAAAAACGGGGACATTCCCAAAACGGCCTTTGTTACTCATTATGGCCAATACGAGTACACCGTCATGTCCTTCGGTTTAACCAATGCCCCGGCCACTTTCTCCCGGTTAATGAACTCGGTTTTCATGGAGTACTTGGACAAATTCATCGTAGTATACCTCGATGACATACTCATCTACTCCAAGAATGAAAAGGAACATGCCGAACATCTAAGGCTGGTATTGATGAAACTTCGAGAGCATCGCCTTTATGCCAAATTCTCCAAGTGTGAATTTTGGTTGTCAGAAGTGACCTATCTAGGCCATGTAATCTCTGGTAAGGGTATTGCTGTCAATCCCGAGCGAGTTCAAGCCGTCCTTGATTGGACTCCACCTGTTACGGTCAAGCAAGTTCGGAGTTTCCTTGGCCTAGCGAGCTATTGCCGCCGCTTCGTCGAGAATTTCTCCAAGGTTGCTAAACCTCTAACTGAACTCCTCAAGAAAGATAAAAAGTTTGAGTGGACTCCACAGTGCGAGTTCAGTTTTCAGGAACTGAAAAGACGCCTGACATCTGCTCCCGTACTGGTACCACCAGATTTCTCCAAGGACTTTATTATCTATTGCGACGCCTCGCGACAAGGACTAGGTTGCATACTCATGCAAGATCGTCGGGTAATTGCCTATGCTTCACGGCAATTACACCCACATGAGGAAAATTATCCCACACATGATCTAGAGCTTGCAGCTGTAGTCCATGCACTCAAAACCTGGCGACATTACCTCCTCGGTAATCGTTGCGAGATATTCACCGATCACCAAAGCTTGAAATATATCTTCACCCAACCAGATTTGAATCTCAGGCAAAGACGTTGGGTCGAGTTGATCTCGGATTACGACTTAGGAATAACTTACACCCCTGGCAAGGCCAATGTCATGGCCGATGCATTAAGTCGTAAGTCCTACTGTAACAACCTGATGTTACAACAAAGTCAACCACTTCTCCATGAGGAATTTCGCAAGCTTAATCTTCACATTGTTCCTCAAGGATTCCTATCCACCCTGGTAGCGGAACCTACCCTTACGGATCAGGTCATCAAGGCACAGAAGATAGATCCGGGAATTTCCCGTATCAAGAGAAACGTTAAAAAAGGAGTCGTGGATTGTTTCTCCATTGATGATCAAGGTGTTGTATACTTTGGGAATCGCCTAGTGGTTCCGAAGGCGCGAAACCTGAGGCGACTGATCCTTAAGGAAGCTCATGAATCCCCTCTCACCATTCATCCCGGTGGTACCAAAATGTATCAAGACCTATGCTAGAGGTTTTGGTGGACTAGGATGAAGAGAGAAATCGCTCAATACATTGCTAATTGCGACATTTGTCGTCGTGTTAAAGCAGAGCATCAACGGCCTGCTGGCACCCTTCAACCTTTGGCTATTCCTGAATGGAAATGGGACAAAATCAGTATGGATTTCATCACTGGGTTTCCCAGGACCAAGAGGGGGAATGATGCCATCTTCGTCGTGATCGACCGTCTTTCCAAAGTAGCCCATTTTCTACCTGTTCGTGAGAGTATCACCGCTAGCCAGCTAGCTGACCTATACATCTCCCGAATAGTGTCTCTTCATGGTGTCCCATTGGAAATTAACTCAGACCGTGGAAGTCTCTTCACCTCTCGATTTTGGGAAAGTTTCCAAAATGCTATGGGAACTCATCTCTCCTTTAGCACCGCCTTCCATCCTCAATCAAGTGGTCAAGTAGAGCGAGTAAATCAAATTCTGGAAGATATGCTCCGAGCTTCTGTTATCTCGTTCGGAATGAGTTGGGAGAAATGCCTTCCATTCGCGGAGTTTGCCTATAACAATAGCTATCAAGCTAGTTTGGGCAAGGCTCCCTTCGAAGTTCTCTATGGACGAAAATGCCAAACGCCTCTTAACTGGTCAGAAACCGGGGAAAGACAACTCTTTGGCCCGGATATGATTCAGGAAGCAGAAGAGCAGGTTCGCGTTATTCGTGAGAAATTGAAAACAGCCCAATCTCGCCAAAAGAGTCAATATGATCGTAAGCATAAGCCTATGACATTTGAAATTGACGAGAAAGCTTACCTTCGGGTTACCCCGTTAAAGGGAACCCATCGCTTCGGTATCAAAGGCAAATTGGCTCCTCGTTACATTGGACCCTTTCGCATTCTTGCCAAACGAGGAGAAGTTGCCTACCAATTGGAACTACCTCCGCATCTTTCCAGAGTTCACGATGTCTTCCACGTTTCGCAACTCAGGCGTTGCTTCGCAGATCCTATCCGTGGAGTGGACCACGAAACGCTTGACTTACAAGATAACCTTTCTTATCGGGAATACCCCGTTCGTATCCTTGATCAAGCCGAGCGTACCACTCGACGTCATAATATCAAGTTTCTCAAGGTTCAATGGTCACACCATTCCGAGGAAGAAGCCACTTGGGAAAGGGAGGATCGTCTTCGACTCGAGTACCCCGCCTTCTTCCCAGATGATCCTAAATCTCGGGACGAGATTCTATTGAGTGGGGGTGAGTTGTCACACCCTAGCTAGGTTATGCATTAGAGTGTGCATCATGTTTACCTTCATCAGAAAATTGAAATGGGGAAAGCAGAACCCCCAGCACCCCCCCCCTGAAATCAACTAGGGTTTACTAAAATAAATTCAATGAACCTGAAATGCCCTTCAAAAATGTTCACCCTCTTTGCCTTGCGTTAGAACCCTTGGGAAAAATGGTGCATATAATTTTAGGTCAACAAAAGGGGCATTGACTTAATTCATAAATATTTGAATTTGGGCATTTAAATACTATTAAATAATTCAAATGCTCAAATAATGTTGGAACTATTTTTGGGCCACTGAAATATTTCAGAAAGTGTCCATAAATATTTTCAGGATTTTATAAAATGATTTAGTATTTAAACTAAATCAAAACAGAATAACAGAAATAGAAAAACAGAATAAATTAGGAAAAGAACAGAGGCTTACCTGGACCTTACCTGGCCCACCTGTAGCCCATCCACCTGGCCCAGCGCCAGGCCACCAGCGGCCCAGCCCACCAGCACCTCGCCCGTCGTCCTCCTCCCCTCGCCCCGAAGCAGCTGCGTGCCAGCAGCGCACACCGGAGGTCTCCACCTCCTGCTTCGCGGTGGCAGCCCCCCTGGCCTCCTAGCCGCGCCACGGAGACGGCCACGCACCCCCTGGCCCTCTCATTCCCCTCCCCCGTGCTCATCCCCTCCTCTGCTCTCTCCCTACGACGCCACCGAACGCGCCCGTTGCCACCGACGCCGTTCACCGCGGCCACAGCCACCCCCTCGCTCCCTCTCCGCGTCCCTGGGCTCCGCCCTGACCCCGTGGAGCTACACACCCGAAGCACGCGACCAGAGGAGGCCCCAGTCGACCCGAGCGTCGTCATCTTCATCTCCGGTGCCCGGAGATCGCCGTCGTCAATTCACCATTGCAGAAGCTTCCCCGAGCCCGCTGAGCTACTCATCGACCTCCCTGTGAGCTCCGCCACCGTTTCCCCCTCTTCCCCGCTTCAATTGATCGCCGTAGCCGTCGCCCCCTTGATGACCGAACTGCGGCGCCGCCCGAGCTCGCCGGCGACGAGGCTCCGGTGGCCAATCGGCCCCGTTCATATGGCCGTTGGCTTTGTGAGAGCCTGCAGAACACGTAGGTGCCACCCGTTGATCCTCCCATGCACGGCGTCGTCGTTTTCATCGGCGCCCGAACTCCGGCGGCCGCAACCGAGCTCGCCGCCGTTGACTCCGTCCACCCCCACTTGAACCACGGCCACCCGCAGATGCGCCTCGCTCCCCTCTTTCAAACGCGCCCTTCCGCGCGTCAAATGGTGGCCTGTAGGCGAAACCCGAGCAACTCCGGTGAAACCCCGCCGCGTATTTGGTCGCCGCCGGCCAAGCTCCGACGAGCTGACGTGGCACTGGCTTAATTAGTGCTAATGACCCTGCTAAAACTCCCTAGAGCCACTGCCATGTGGGCCCAGTGCATGTTTAGTTTAACTTAATGTTCTGTTTAGATTAGTTATTAACCCAGCTGGCCCCACACGTCAGTTTGACTTTCTGACGTGGCCTTTGACTGGCCCCACCTGTCTGTGACTCGAGCCAGCACTATGAGACTGACCAGTGGGACCCACTGGTCAGGTTTGACCCGGACACACCCTGTTGACTTGCTGACATCATCATGACGTCAAGCTGACGCAGTAAATCATTTTCCAGTTTAAAAACAATTCAGGAAATTCCAGAAAATACCCAAAACTTCAAAAATTCATAGAAATTCAACCATAACTCCAAATGAGACAAATTATATATGAAAATTTATCAGAAAAATTCAAGGAATCCATCTGTACCATTTTCATGCATGTTTGAACAATGCTTGTCCTCTGTTTTGGACAAAACAAATAAAGGGCATTTAAATAATCATATATGGGGTTGGAATTTGAATCTTGTACTCAACCAACTTCATTTAAATCATAGCTAGTTGCATTAGCTCAAGACACATCCATATTGCCATGTCATAGCATGCATCATATTGTTGCATATCGTCATGTGTTGATTGTGCTTGGTTGTGTTCTTCGTGGTAGGTTCTGCCTCCGAGGATATTCACGAGTATCCAACTGAAGGGCAGTATCCCGTTACCACTCCATCAGGCAAGCAACCATTGATCATTCCGATACAACCCATGTTCTCGCTCCTGCTCTTGTTTACTGCATTAAGACAACACGATTCAAACTGCTGTGTGCCACGGTAGTTGAACCCTTATCCTCTGCATGACCTGTCATTGCCACAGTAACTAGATGAAACCCACTAGCATGTGTAGGAGTTGATTGAGCCATGTTTTGTGATTCCTACCTTGCTATGCCTGCTATGCTTAGAGTTGTGTCAGGTCTGGTTCATCTGGGTGATGGGCTAGAGTGAAATGCTTGTGCCAGTAATATGAGGGATGTGTTGAACATGTTTTGGTAAAGGTATCGATGAGAGGCCATGTAGGAGTACATGGTGGGTTGTTTCATTGAGGCCGTCCATAAGAACTGAGATCTGTATGTGTGATTTAAGATGCAGTTACTACCGTACATTGGGCCCAAAACAAATGGACCCTCTCGGCTTCTTAGCCACCCTAGTACTCTGTCCAGGAGTTGCAAATAGTTTCTGGTGTTTGTAGGATATGTGTTGGCGGCCGTGCGTAGCGCTGACCCTAGGGGTGGGCTATGTTGCGGTAGATACACCGTGGCACGGTGTACCGAGTCACCCGTTTGGTGTCTCGGGAACCCTGTTCACATCGTTCGGGGCCGTATGTGGAAACCTCGGCCGGACTCCCTGCGGATGGAACCTGGATAGGCGATAACATGGACTAGGGGCTTAGGTGTTTAGGTAGGCCGTGGCCGACACCCTCGCTGGGCTTCCACTTGAAGGTTGCCGAGTACATGTCCTGTAGACGGCGGTAAGCGGTGAAAGCGTGTATGACGAAGTACACCCCTGCAGGGTATAAAACTATTCGAATAGCCGCGTCCGCGGTAAAGGACTACTTGGTTGCCTATACAGTTCATAGACAAGTTAATGGATACTACTAAAAGACTCAAGATAAGTGTGAGTACCGAGGATGGCCCCCTCGCAGGATACGAGGGAGGATCCACGGTGGAGTATTGTGATGGTGAGTAGTGGACTCGTGTGCGAAAACTATTTTGCTAAAAGATTCCGTAGGATAGCTTAGCCAAGAGTCAAAGCTGGCTTGCTGCATAAACCCCACCACCTTCTTGAGAATGAGCATGTATAGTAGGTTCTGATGTAAGACTTGCTGAGTACCTTTGTACTCATGTTTGCTTATTTATTGTTTTCAGACGACAACACTGCCCCCTCCGATGGGTTTTACGTAGACCTTGACGTCGATGAGTGACTAGCCACCCAGGTGGTGATCCAGGCCATGGAGGGCCCTATGTAGATAGACAGGCTTCGAGAAGCCTTCTTTCTTTCTAGAGTCTGTACTCAGACTAGTTGCTTCTGCATGTGCTTGTATGACTGTATGACTTGAGTGTCGGGTCATGTGACCCCTACCTGTATGGATATGTTATGTATGGCTCCCTGGAGCCTTTAAATAAAGTACTTGAGTTGTAGAGTTTTGTTGTGATGCCATGTTGTATGTACTCATATCGAGCATATTGTATGTATGATTGAAATGCTTGGTATGAGTGGGATCCGACAATCTAGTTGTTTGTCCTTCGCAGCCTTTCTTATGGGGAAATGTAGTCTAGTGCTCCTCGAGCCATAGTAGTCCGCTACAGCCCGGTTCACCGGAGTCCTGCTAGCCCAGCACTACTGTTCAGGACGCTTGACTGGCCGGCATGTGTTTCACTTCGTCCCTATGTCTGTCCCTTCGGGGAAATGTCACGCAGTGATCTCCGGAGTCCTGTCTAGCCTGCTACAGCCCGGGATTTCCCGGAGTCCTGTTAGCCCAGTGCTATAGCCCGGAATCACTCGTTGATGACCGACATGTTCGTTGTGATTCATGTATGCCTGTCTCCATAGGTCTGTGCCGCTTTGGGTTCACGACTAGCCATGTCGGCCCGGGTTCTCGGTCATATGGATGCTAGCGACATTGTCATATACGCGAGCCAAAAGGCGCAAACGGTCCCGGGCCATGGTAAGGCGACACCCGTGGGATACCGTGCGTGAGGCCGCAAAGTGATATGAGGTGTTACCGGCTAGGTCGATGTGGCTTAGAATCGGGGTCCTGACACTGTTCTTGAGTGTTTGAACAATTATTCCTCTATTATGATTGAGTTTTTTTCTATGTTTTAATTAGTGTTTGTGCCAAGCAAAGCCTTTGGGATCATGTTGGGTGATAGTTCATTTGATCTTGTTGAAAAACAGAAACTTTTACGCCCATTAAAACAATTTTAATAAATCACAGAAGCGTGATAAAATTCTGATTTTTTAACACAAGATTGATATACAAGTTGCCTACATCTTCCTAATTTTTCAGAACTTTTGGAGTTACAGAAGTGTTCAAAGTTTTCAGATTGCTAGAGACTGTTCTGTTTTTGATAGATTCTGTTTTCTTTGTGTTGTGTGCTTATTTTGATGAATCTATGGACTTTATC
Organism: Triticum monococcum; assembly: GCA_034509565.1. Taxonomy (NCBI): domain Eukaryota; kingdom Viridiplantae; phylum Streptophyta; class Magnoliopsida; order Poales; family Poaceae; genus Triticum; species Triticum monococcum. Next base: position 401,599,837 of record CM067846.1, on the reverse strand, counting down.
AGGGGGTATGAGCCATATTAAAGTTGGAATACAGTAGATATAATGCAAAAATAAAATACGAATGGATTTTAAACAATAGTTAGAGTAGTGATTTGCTTTGTTATTGTAACGCCCTCGATGCGGCTATATCTCCCATGTGTCAAAGCACGACTTAGAGGCATAACCGCATTGAGAGTAATGTCGCAAGTGAGGTAATCTTCACAACAACCCATGTAATACATAAGGGAAAGAGATACATAGTTGGCTTACAATCGCCACTTCACACAATACATGAATAAAGCATTACAACATCCAGGTACAATCAAGGTCCAACTCTGGAACCCAAAATAAAAGAAGACTACCCCAAATGCTACACAGATCCCCGATTGTCCCAACTGGGCTCCAATACTGATCAACTGGAAACGGAACAACATAATGAACACGAACGTCATCGAGCTCCTCCTTGAGCTTGGTTGCATCACCTGCACGATATCATCGGCACCTGCAAGCTGGTTTTGGAAGTATCTGTGAGTCATGGGGACTTAGCAATCTCACACCCTCGCGATCAATACTATTTAAGCTTGTAGGTAGGGAAAAGATATGTGAGGTGGAGCTGCAGCCAGTGACTAGCATATATGGTGGCTAACATACGCAAATAAGAGCGAGAAGAGGAGGAAAAGGAACGGTCGATGAACTATGATCAAGAAGTGATCCTAGAACAACCTACGTCAAACATAACTCCAACACCGTGTTCACTTCCTGGACTCCGCCGGAAAGAGACCATCACGGTTACACACGCGGTTGATGCATTTTAATTAAGTTAAGGTTTCAGGTTTTCTACAACCGGACATTAACAAATTCCCATCTGCCCATTACCGCGGGCACGGCTTTCAAAAGTTCAAATCCCTGCAGGGGAGTCCCAACTTAGCCCATCACAAGCTCTCACGGTCAACGAAGGATATTCCTTCTCCCAGGAAGACCCGATCAGGCTCGGAATCCCGGTTACAAGACATTTCGACAATGGTAAAACAAGACCAGCAAAGCCACCCGAATGTGCCGAAAAATCCCGATAGGAGCTGCACATATCTCATTCTCAGGGCACACCGGATTGTCCAAGGTTCCGGTAGGCCAGCCCAGAGTTGCCCCTGGTGGCCACCGACAACTGACAAGTTGGACCAACACTCAGAGGAGCACTGGCCCGGGGGTTTAAATAAAGATGACCCATGGGTAGGCCTACCCAAGGGAAAGAAAAGGCTAGGTGGCAAATGGTAAAACCAATGTTGGGCCTTGCTGGAGGAGTTTTATTTAAGGAGAACTATCAAGGGTTTCCCATTATAACCCAACCATGTAAGGAACGCAGAATCCGGGAACATAACACCGATATGACGGAAACTAGGGCGGCAAGAGTGGAACAAAACACCAGGCATAAGGCTGAGCCTTCCACCCTTTACCAAGTATATAGATGCATTAATCAAATAAGATATATTGTGATATCCCAACAAAATAACCATGTTTCAAACATGGAACAAGCTCCAATCTTGACCTGCAACTAACAACTCTATAAGAGGGGCTGAGCAAAGTGGTAACATAGCCAAACAACGGTTTGCTAGGACAAGGTGGGTTAGAGGCTTGGCTTAACAATATGGGAGGCATGATATAGCTAGTGGTAGGTATCGTAGCATAGGCATAGCAATAGAGCGAGCATCTAGCAAGCAAAGATAGAAGTGATTTCGAGGGTATGGTCATCTTGCCTGCAAAGTTCTCCGAGAAGACGAAAGTCTTGATCCTCGAAAACGTACTCAACGGGCTCTTCGAATACGAACTCGTCTCCCGGCTCTACCCAAGCAAGAACAAAAAGCAAAGGGAGACACAATCAACCACGTGCAATGCATAAGCACCATGATGCAAAACATGGCATGATATGCGGGATGTGATATGCGATGCATATGCATGATTCGGAAAGTAATGATTGAACCTGGCCTCAACTTGGAAAACCAAGAGTGCCACTGGAAAGAGGAGTTGATTTCGGTCGAAATCGATATAAATATCACCGGAATTGGATGCACGGTTTGGAAATGACAAGCAAAACGAATATGGCACCGGTTTGCGATTAACAGCACGAAGCCTTGTAAATGCATCAAGATAAATAAGCAACTGCACTCAAACATAGCAACAAAATACATGGTAGGGATCCACTCAAGATGCTTGAAAAAAGATGAAGCTATGGCTAATTCAGTCAATAGCAGGTTCAAACGAGCATGGCAAAAGTGCAAAAGATATTAGTTTTCAGACTTAGTGAAATTAACAAGTCAGGAATTTAACATCAGGAAGCAATGTTTAGAGCATGATAACTACATGCTACAGGAACATATCATGGCAAAGCAAGGCATGGCATGAAGCTACTCCAAGCATAAAACAGAAGTCCCTTACTAACCATAAGCCAAAAGGGATCAGAAAATACAAATGCAACCATGTGAACATACCAATTATCGATAACAGATTCAGACATAGTGAAAAACTGGAACATGCAAAGCAGATATCAAGTAGGCATGTTTACGAGCTCGATGCACTAACTACGAGGCATTGCATGATAAACTAAGCATACACCCAGCAAGTAGACATGGCATAGGAGCTAGACATGGCAAGAACAACAACATAGCATGCACGGATCAACAACAACAAGCTCGGCGAAATTGCTAAACATGTTAACAATCTGCCAGGAACATTTTATAGCAAAAGTAGAGCTCGATTGAGTCAAGCAAGGGTGCTCCATAATTGCGAACAAAGACATGGATGGATAGAGCACAACATCATCTACAAAACATCCTTACTGATCATGCTCAAAATAGGCATAGATCTCTCGGTAGCAACAAGAACACATGTCATAAAAAATAATAACAGGACAAGGACTTAGAATATTTCCAAGTCCCTGAAATTAGCAACATTAAGTAAGCTTCTTTGCATGCTTGTGCTAGTCACTACAGAGATCACAAAAAAACATGGCATACACCCCTATAAATATGGCAAGGCATACTTCAAAACACTTGTACAGCTCAGGATCATAGCATGCACACATTAATCATGGCAAAAATGACAAAAGTGCAAATGCTGAAACTATCATTGCATAGCCCTCTTCCAACAGAATTTAGGGCATCAAGATGAGCTCAAATGAAAATGATGCAATGAGATGAAATTGAGTACTCTTTGAGACAAGCATTTTGATATGCTACATGCACGAATCGGAGCAACGGTGATGAAGTTATGATGCGATGAATAAGACATGAAAATACTGGGACATAGAAGAAATTTCGACCTCGCGAAAAATTCAACCCGAGACGAAGCGGAGCGGGACGGCGAGATCCGGCACGGAGGGACGACGTTTGGTGGAAGGGATGGGCGAATCTGATCCCGCTCGAGTGGATCCAACCGGAGTTGTCTCCGGTGAGCTCCGCAAGCTCCGGCGACGATGGGGACGCCGGGCAGGCGGCGCGGGCGGACGGAGGCGACCGGGGCGACGATGAGCGAGGGCGGCCGGTGAGCCCTGGCGCGGGAGGCGGCTGGACGTGGCTGGAGGTCGTCGACGGCGCGGCTCGGGGCAAGGTGGCCTGGCGGCGCTCGGGAGACGAGGCGGCGCGCCACGGCTGTGGGCGGCGGGAAACAGGCTCCGCGGCGGAGCGCTGCGTGGTGGCGGGGAGCACCGGCGAAGTCCGGTGATGCTCCGGTGCGGCGGAGCCGGTAGATGGGCGGTGGAGATTGACGGCGACCGGCGCTGGGCGAAGGCGGCGGCGGGCGGACGACTCGGCCCAGATCCGGCCCGGGGCGGGCCTGCCTCGGGCCCCGGCGGGCTTCGGCGGGTGGAGGGAGGCGGCGTGACAAGTGGTGCTGCGGGATTGTCCTGGAGCGGTGGCGTAGGTGACGTGGCAGGCTCTCATTAGCCGGAGTGAGGTGGAGGGCGCGGTGGACATGTCCGGCGGTGCAGGACGAAATGTCCGGCGGCACGCGGAGGAGGAGGTTAGGGTTTCATCTGCGCGAAAATTCAGGGAGGAACACATATTTATAGGTAGAGGGAGCTAGGAGAGTCCGAATGAGGTGCGGTTTGCGGCCACGCGATCGTGATCGAGCGGCCTAGATGATGGAGGAGGTTTAGGTGGGTTTTGGTCCACTTTGGAGGGGTGTTGGGCTGCAACACACACGAGGCCTTTTCGGTTCCTCAGTTAACCGCTGTAGTATCAAACGAAGTCAAAATGGCGCGAAACTTGACAGACGGTCTACCGGTAGTAAACCAAGGCCGCATGACAAGTCTCGGTCCAATACGAAAATGTTTAACACCCGCACACGAAAAGAGGTAGAAAGGGACACCGGATGGCATAGGAGCGCCGAATTCCAAAACGGACAACGGGGAAAATGCTCGGATGCATGTGACGAACACGTATGCAAATGCGATGCACATGATGACATGATATGCGATCCATGAGATGCAAGAAATGACAAGGCAACAACAGAGAATAACTGGAGGACACCTGGCACATCGGTCTTGGGGCGTTACAACACTCCACCCCTATGAGAGGATCTCGTCCCGAGATCTAGAACGGCACCGGAGGGAAAACGGAAGAGAAAGAGAAGAGGTAAAACTAAGTTGCTTCATTGACAAACGAGTGAAACCAAAGAACCTTGAAAAAGGTTAAGCCAATTTAAAGAAAGAAAGCAACGGCGATGAACGAAGTTGAAGCACTCCGTTAGAAAAGGGGAACAAGGAAGAACAACTTCGGGCAGCACTACAATTGAAAAGAAAAGGAATTGAATAAGAACTTGGTAAGATGATAAGATACTTGATGAAATCACAACATACTGCCTCTGGAACTATTGAATGAATGGAACAAGGGATAAGAAAGATCTCAGACAGCACTCCGGTTGAAAAGAGATGCAAGGCTTGATAAGGCGAAAAGAACTTGAGCAAAGGGGCACAACACTCCGGTTAAATGGATAGGCATGGAAAGAACATGATCTTTGACAAAACGAGATGATGGGTTGAAAAGAGCAACATCACAATGCCTCCGGAACAAAAGAATAGAAGATAGATAATTGAAATAGGAGAATGGAGAAGAAAATGCCAACTTCTGCCACAAAAGAGCTTGAAAAGGCATCTTTAGGAGAAGGGTCGAATAGAGTTGTTGGAAAACCAACAACGAAAAGAGTAAGCTTGTTGTGGGCTTATGGGAAACATCTCAAAACTGGGATGAAATTCTGCCACTGACGGAAACGATAGATTAGATTGATATCCACAAGGAGACGAGAAACTATTTCACTGGGAGGCTAAAAGAACTTGAGTCATTATTAAGCACCATAATAGCAACAATCCCTTGGGAAGGCTTTATGTGAAATATAACCCAAGATAACTCCACAGAAGAGGTTGATGGATCTAAAATATCTCAATCTTGACAAACATGGGAATCATGAAACACAAACTCAAATTGTCAAGAGTGACATAACACCATCTCAGAAGATGAGGTAAAAAGAATTGCGCTCCGGATTGCAAGATGAAGAATACTTGATCTCCTCTGAAAAGAATCTTGATAAGCACTTCGAGAAGGAATTAAATCCTTGATGAACCATCATGTAGAACCTTGATGAAGAACTCCGGTAGCAAAAGGATGATCAAACGAAAGGAAGGAGAAATTGAAAACACAAGGTGAAGCCTTGCGATGATTTAGAAGGAGCTTCGCGACGAGATAAAGTGGAAACTTGGAACTCCGGAAAAGAAAAGATGAAACAAGTGAAACCGAGAATTTGATGGACCTCCGGAATAAGGAATTAAACACTTGGGTGAAACACGAATAAGAATTACGTTATGTTTATCCTTCACCAATTTAAATTGATGGCACACAATGGATTACATACAACTTATTCCGGTAGAAAGAATTAAGAGAGATATCGATAACTTGATAAGGTCTTCAACGAAACACCGTTAGGATTTGCAAGAACGAATAAATTGATATGATAAACAAAGGAAGAAGAATCTTGGAAGAACCACCATAAGAATTGAACAACAAATGAAGTAAAAGGATGAATCACCAGTAAGGATTAGCAAATGAACGAACATACATTAGAGAGTTAAGATACATGAGAACAAAGAGATCACGAACTGATAAGAGGATATTTGAAAGAAGCACCGGTAGGTTGGAGAATGATAACTGAAAGCTGGAATGGATAATCCTGAAATGATGGGCTTCGGAGGAAAGAAATGGAAACAACTCATGGAATGCTCCGGATGGGTGAAAAGAATTCTCATAACCAAAACAATTATGAGAGGATGGGAACAAGCTAGAACCACGAATCTTGAAGAGAATGGAGCAAGATTTAAAGGAAAAATCTTCTTCGGTCTTCACAAGTTGAGAAAGATGACGAGAAACATCCCCATGAATTGTTGAGATACTCCGGGATGAGAATTAGAAAGGGTGAACCAACGATGAAAAGAATTTGAAAGATCTTGCGGAAAGACATTTGCCTGATGCCAAATCATTCTTACGTCAAACTTTATAAGATTTGAGAATAACTCCGGGGGAATAAGAAGAGTCAGGTAAGATCCTGGGAAAAGACCTGTGGGTTAGGGCCCACTCAAGAGAAAAACACCGTTGAACAATTTAAAAGAGAGAATGTACCGGTTGAATTAAATGGCTTAAATGAGATAACAATCTTGAAAGAGCTTGAATGAATGAGAATAAGCACTAGCATCTTCTGAGATATCTTCAGCACTCCAGAACAAATGAATAGCGAGAGGTGAATGATTAAGAGGTGCACCGTTATGAGAACACATTTGAAACAAGGAAAAAGGGATATGAACAACACTGAAGGCTTGATTTGCGTCCACCGGAGGAGAAAAGAACGAATAATGATCAACTTGTAGACCATCTTCATGAGAACCACCGGATAAGAATATTGACGGAAAAGAATGGAGAGACTTCACATCAATAAAAAGGATACTTGATTAAGAAATCTGAGTCCTTGAAGAAAAAGGGTGGGTGGGCGGGAAAAACAAAGGTAACTTGAGACGGAAGAAACAAACAATGTTGAGAAGACTTGAGTCGATCTTGCGGATGTGACATACGATAGGACCATCTTTAAGAGAATTGCACCGGCTGACAAGGATTGACATGACAAGCTCGATGATCGAGAAGGATTAGTATTCAAATAGGAATGTGAGAACACCTCTTAGGGAAGGTATGGAATCAACATTTGACTTCGAAGCAACTCGAATACCACAACTAAAAACAGAACAAAGGATTGGCTTGCAGAATAAGCCAGAACAAACATATGATAGAGATTTCATCCGAAGTTTTCGTGGTGGGGCCTACACGGGCTCGATCGTACAACACCATCATGTACAAGGCAGTGCACATGACATATGAAGCGTCCCCGAGTCAGCATAGCCAAGGACTCTGTAAGACACAACGAGACCACTGTAAAACCAACCGTGGATAGGCGGACCCCTAGACGTCGAACCCCAATTTCATATCATACATCTGTCGGAAAGATATCCTAAGAGCTACTTGAATTCCCCCTTATAAACTCCCGAAACTTTCTGGTTATGCAATCAGGTGTTGTGTATACAGGGGAAGCATAATATCTCACCCAAAACTAACAAATCCTACATCCAGCTGTATCCATCCTTCAACACATAACCAAGAAACCTTCGGAAATCGTTTACTTCAACCTTCGAAAAGCATCCGTTATACGAGTTATGGCAATATTCCCGAACTCCTGCCCCAGTACTGGGTGGCGTCGAGGTTATCTCACCAACAACTGCATAAAAGAGATTTTCGATGTCGGCGAAACTCAGGTATTCTAGAACTGCAACAATAAAATTGTGACGACAACACCTCGGAGCTCAACTCCCCGGGACACTGCCACAACCCTAAATGTCAGGAGGCACCAAGAACAATGTTCTCATCACAAAACCATCGGAACGATTCCAAGATACCCATGTGATCCTAAAAGAATCCTACTCTCCAATATATATAATCCTAAATGACTCAAAACATTTTTCTAGACTCAACAACGCCAGCGATTCGATCAAGCAGGGGGCTCCTAAGTCGGGGAAGGCTCTGATACCAACTTGTAACGCCCTCGATGGGGCTATATCTCCCATGTGTCAAAGCACGACTTAGAGGCATAACCGCATTGAAAGCAATGTCACAAGTGAGGTAATCTTCACAACAACCCATGTAATACATAAGGGAAAGAGATACATAGTTGGCTTACAATCGCCACTTCACACAATACATGAATAAAGCACTACAACATCTAGGTACAATCAAGGTCCAACTACGGAAAACAAAATAAAAGAAGACTACCCCAAATGCTACATAGATCCTCGATCGTCCCAACTGGGCTCCACTACTGATCAACTAGAAACGGAACAACATAACGAACACGAACGTCATCGAGCTCCTCCTTGAGCTTGGTTGCATCACCTGCACGATATCATCGGCACCTGCAAGCTGGTTTTGGAAGTATCTGTGAGTCACGGGGACTCAACAATCTCACACCCTCGCGATCAAGACTATTTAAGCTTGTAGGTAGGGAAAAGGTATGTGAGGTGGAGCTGCAGCCAGCGACTAGCATATATGGTGGCTAACATACGCAAATGAGAGCGAGAAGAGGAGGAAAAGGCACGGTCGATGAACTATGATCAAGAAGTGATCCTAGAACAACCTACGTCAAACATAACTCCAACACTGTGTTCACTTCCCGGACTCCGCCGGATAGAGACCATCACGGTTACACACGCGGTTGATGCATTTTAATTAAGTTAAGGTTTCAGGTTTTCTACAACCGGACATTAACAAATTCCCATCTACCCATAACCGCAGGCACGGCTTTCGAAAGTTCAAATCCCTGCAGGGGAGTCCCAACTTAGCCCATCACAAGCTCTCACGGTCAACGAAGGATATTCCTTCTCCCAGGAAGACCTGATCAGGCTCGGAATCCCGGTTACAAGACATTTCGACAATGGTAAAACAAGACTAGCAAAGCCACCCGAATGTGCCGACAAATCCCGATAGGAGCTGCACATATCTCGTTCTCAGGGCACACTGGATTGTCCAAGGTTACGGTAAGCCAACCCAGAGTTGCCCCTGGTGGCCACCGGCAGCTGACAGGTTGGACCAACACTCAGAGGAGCACTGGCCCGGGGGTTTAAATAAAGATGACCCATGGGTAGGCCTACCCAAGGGAAAGAAAAGGCTAGGTGGCAAATGGTAAAACCAATGTTGGGCCTTGCTGGAGGAGTTTTATTTAAGGAGAACTATCAAGGGTTTCCCATTATAACCCAACCATGTAAGGAACGCAGAATCCGGGAACATAACACCGATATGACGGAAACTAGGGCGGCAAGAGTGGAACAAAACACCAGGCATAAGGCTGAGCCTTCCACCCTTTACCAAGTATATAGATGCATTAATCAAATAAGATATATTGTGATATCCCAACAAAATAACCATGTTTCAAACATGGAACATGCTCCAATCTTCACCTGCACCTAACAACTCTATAAGAGGGGCTGAGCAAAGCGGTAACATAGCCAAACAACGGTTTGTTAGGACAAGATGGGTTAGAGGCTTGGCTTAACAATATGGGAGGCATGATATAGCAAGTGGTAGGTATTGTAGCATAGGCATAGCAATAGAGCGAGCATCTAGCAAGCAAAGATAGAAGTGATTTCGAGGGTATGGTCATCTTGCCTGCAAAGTTCTCTGAGAAGACGAAAAGCTTGATCCTCGAAAATGTACTCAACGGGCTCCTCGAACACGAACTCGTCTCCCGGCTCTATCCAATCAATAACAACAAGCAAAGGAAGACACAATCAACCACGTGCAATGCACAAGCAACATGATGCAAAACATGGCATGATATGCGAGATGTGATATGCGATGCATATGCATGATTCAGAAAGGAATGATTGAACCTAGCCTCAACTTGGAAAACCAAGAGTGCCACTGGAAAGAGGAGTTGATTTCGGTCGAAATAGATATAAATATCACTGGAATCGGATGCACGGTTTGGAAATGACAAGCAAAACGAATATGGCACCGGTCTGCAATTAACAGCACGAAGCCATCTAAATGAATCAAGATAAATAAGCTAATGCACTCAAACATAGCAAAAAAATACATGGCAGGGATCCACTCAAGATGCTTGAAAAAAGATGAACACTGAGCTATGGCTAATTCACTCAATAGCAGGTTCAAACAAGCATGGCAAAAGTGCAAAAGATATCAGGTCTCAGAGTTAGTGAAATTAACAAGTCAGGAATTTAACATCAGGAAGCAATGTTTAGAGCATGATAACTACATGCTATAGGAACATATCATGGCAAAGCAAGGCATGGCATGAAGCTACTTAAAGCATACAACAAAAGTCCCTTACTGACCATAAGCCAAAAGGGATTAGAAAATACAAATGCAACCATGTGAACATAGCAATTATCGATAACAGATTCAGACTTAGTGAAAAACTAGAAAATGCAAAACAGATATCAAGTAGGCATGTTCACGAGCTCGATGCTGTCGGCGTTCTGGGAGCGGGGGTCTCCAGACTTGCCTGCCTGTGGCCTGCGGCGTGGCTCAAAGGAGGCCCAGCACGGCCCATCTTCATCAACACAAGACTCAAGACCCTCGCAAGGGGCCAATCCTCGCGAGGCGGACGACACGGAGCTTCCTCAGGCACGGCCTCGTCAGGCTGGCTCGCGAGGAGGCGGAGAGATCAAGGCAGGGTACCTCGCGAGGTGCCCGTGACGCAAGCCATGACGACTCAGGGCGCCAGGCGGGTGCCAGCCTGCACAGCGTCCTCCTTTCCTCTTTGGTGCAAAGGGGGCAAGCGCAGCCGCGGAGTACCGAGGCATCAGGCAAAGGTTGCCATTTCGGTGCAACGAGACCAAGACCAGGAGGACTACGAGATGGAGGTCACCATGGAGCCCAGGACGGCATCATCACCAGAGCTTTGCGCAGGCGAAGACTGCTTTTGTCAGGATAGTTGATACTTGCTGTCCCCCTTCAAATTAGCCTGCCATTGTTGGCTCCCTTCCCGCTCGATATTTGGGAAGAGGACCAGGGCCTCTATAAATAGGACTAGCCGCCCACATAGCAAGGGGTTCGGTTTGGTCGGTTGGTTGGTTCGGTTCGTTCGTTCGTTCGTTTGGCAAACAAGTAAGAGAAAGTGAGAGAGAGAGAGAGAATGAGAGAGGTGGCTGAACTCCTCCCAGCAGTTCATCGCCCCAGCCAAGAACAGACCCTCGCGAGGCTGTTCTTCCTTGTATTGTTCATCATCATCAGCCCCAAGAGGCAATCCACCCACCACACACTGGAGTAGGGTATTACACCACAATGGTGGCCCGAACCAGTATAAATCTTGTGTCTCTTGTGCAGTTCTCTCAGTAGTCTAGATCTTTGCGAGACGGAGAGGTAGAAGGCGTAATCTCCGCGTGCACCCCAGTGCTCGAACCTTAAGGGTCTGCCAGAACCCGAAATCCAACATTTGGCGCGCTAGATAGGGGTGCGCCGAAATTCTTCTTCCATCGCTCTGTGCCCCGTCGCGTCGTCATCACCATGCCCGGCGACCAGGAGGGCAACCCCGACCCATGGGCTGCGTGGCCCGCCCGCGCAGAACCGCTCGCCTCAGGCAACCCCGTGCCCCAGGCAGCTCGCGGTCCGCAGGGCGCTGCGGGCCGCGGGCGACGCGGACAGACTTCGACAACTCTCACACCGCGGCAGGCACGGTCGGCAGCAAGGGCTTCCAATCATGCCGCGATCACGACACCGTACACCCGCCGGGAGCAGGCGAACTCGAGGGCCGCGCTCACGGTGGCCCGAGAACTGCTGCGGTGCAGACTGCTGGAGGGCGGCCACGACGTGCTGCTGGAGCGAGTGGCGGAGCTCCTGGGCTTCGCCGCCTCGGGGGCTCACCCCTTCTCCACCCAGCTCCCATCTTAAGCCCAGGGCAACCCGCGCGGGGGCTCCGCGCATGCCCGCGGGCTCCAAGGCTACTCCGACGCCAGCAAAGCTGTCAGCAATGGACCGGCGGCGGCGTTGCCCCCGCCCCCGGCCCGGGAAGAAGAAGGAGTCAACGCGACCCGCGGCCCCAGTGGGCGGCCGCGTTGCCACCCCACAGTACGCGTGACAGGCGGGACCGCGTGGCATGCGGGGCATCAGGGCATGGCATTCGGGATGACGGCGTCAGAGGAATATGTGCCCCTTATGATGGACCAACGACACCCTCACGAGAACGGACAAGGCTCGCTCCTCGGCCCAAGCTGGGGGGACGAGGCAATGGAAACTGAGCCTTTCCAGGAGCCCGGGAACGATCCCGCTGTCCACGCTGGAGGCAACGATTATCGGGCGCCGCTAATTCTTCAGGAGCAGGTATAAGCTAACCATGGATCGCAGGAGGTGCAGGTCGCTGCGGCGAGCAGTTGCCCCGCTCCCACAGTCTCCTACCCCTCGGGAGGAGGGCGCAGGGGGCTGCAGGAGAGGGGCCGAGATCCGACATCACCACCGCGGCGTTCGGAGCAAGGTGTTCTCAGGAGGTAGGCCCTCTGCTGGGGAGGTGCCTCAGGGCCTGCCCCTGGCGGAGGACCCGTGGTCGTCTGGGGAACCGCTGGCGACCGCTCTACCCCATCGGGCATCGTCCTGGGTTCCGGTCGTTGCTGATGGCACTAGAGTGTGGCGCAAGGCGGGGCCCTCATCTGGCGATATGAAGCAAGGCCAGTACCTGTGAAGAAGGCCCGGTGCCTGTGAAGCTCGCCGCCCCATGACACTCTCACGTAATAATGAGTGGGGCTGTACACGCCCCGGATTCTCAGGGGTGCCGGCCTCAGGCCCTGGGGCTCCCTCCCATGCCTAGTGGACAGCACTTAGCTCCGCGCTGGTGAGAAGACGTCCAAGACTAGATTAGGTGCCAGACGCGGCCTTTTGTCTGCTTTCATTGCCTTTCCCTTTGGCTGTAGCTTTTTCCCCCGTTGGATTTAAGTTGGATTCGAATTTGAGATTTGCGTGTGTTCGAGGAAGGGGTGCTTACTCTCGTTCGAGCCATTTCTCGCGTTCTGGTTACCGCTTTGCCACAGCTGGCTCCCCTCGCGAGCCCCTCGCGAGTCGGGTCAGGCATGGCTCGTGCGCAACCCAAACTGCCACTGTTGCTCCCTCTCGGGAGGATTTTCGGGTGCCTGCGGAAGTTGTCCTGTTTGGAAAAGGCCCAGAGCCTGTGAAGCAAGGCGAGTGCCTGTGAAGTTATCGCGTTTTGGAAAAGGCCCAGAGCCTGTGAAGCAAGGCGAGTGCCTATGAAGCTATCGCGTTTTGGAAAAGGCCCAGAGCCTGTGAAGCAAGGCAAGTGCCTGTGAAGCTATCGCGTTTTGGAAAAGGCCCAGAGCCTGTGAAGCAAGGCGAGTGCCTGTGAAGCTATCGCGTTTTGGAAAAGGCCCAGAGCCTGTGAAGCAAGGCGAGTGCCTGTGAAGCTGTCGCATTTGGGAAAAGGCCTGGAGCCTGTGAAAAAGGCCAACGCCTGTGAAGCTCCCCGCCGGTGACACTCTCATATCCTACAGATTCAACCAAAGAACACCCTAGACGTCATGCCCTCCCACAGGCTGCTTCGGGGCTTGCGCGAAACAAAGGTAAACTAGCCAACCACCAGGCGCGGGCGCTCGTGCAATATGACAACTACTAATACGATGAACACAGGTTTTACATGAGGGGCTTCCCCTCCCAAAATGCTATCACAGCCATCAGGTCAAAAACCTGAGTTCTATTCATGCAGGGTAAAAAAAGACAGGAGCGATACACACTTAGTCGGACCAATCCCCAATGCATCCTCGGAAGCACCTCCCAAGCCATCGCTGGCATCGGCGAACTCGCCATCGTTGTCTGCGTTGCCACCAGCGGCGTCAGGGCCATTCACCGCACCGCCCTCGTCAGCAGCCACGATCACGTCGTCGTCGTCCGAAGCGAAGGCCCTGACAAGGGCGTCCACGTTGTCTTCCACCTAGTGCGCCAGGTCGCCTCGGTCGGCCTGGGGAACTGGGGCGATGACGGCATCAAAATCTAAGTGGGAATCCATGTTTAGGAGATGACTAAAGACACGGGAAAAGGCGCGCCCGAGCAGGGCGCGGCTCCTCTCTTCCACCAACCTGTCAGCCCTGGCCGACCGCGCCTCCAGCTGCGTCACCATGGCGGTGAAGAATTGAAGGTTTCCAGCATAGTTGATTGTGTGTGGCTCGCCAACAGCTGCCTCACAGATGTTGCCCAAGGCTGCGCTAGCCCTCTCCCGGAGCGTGGCGAGCATGGGGCCGTGCATGTGCTCCAGGACCTGCCGCTGACATATCTCATCCGCGTTCCGGCGCGCGACACCCTTAGCCTCCTCCACCCGCTGGCGACGACGGAGCATCTCGGCATGGGAGGCGGCTAACTCCCCTTGCGCTACCTCAAGGGCGGCCCGGGAGGCGTCGGCCAGCCGCGTCGCCTCCTCCTGCTGGGCCCTAAAGGTTGCGGTGCTCCCTTCAACTTCAACCCGGATCAACTCCAGCCTCCCCTCGAACTCACGCTCGAGGCCTTGGCGCGCCATCGCCACCCGACGTCCGACCTCCTCTAGGACACGAGCCTCCCGTGCGGCGACATTGTCCTCCGCCTGCGTCACCAAGCGCTCCCTCGTCTCCAGCCGCTCGTACTCGCGGGTGCGTTCGGCGGCTTCCAGCGTTAATGCTTCTTCACGCTTCTGGAGCTCAGCTGGGTCGCCGGAGGCCACCCCCATCGATTCAAGGGCCAACTCGTGCAGCTCCACTTACCCCTCCAATGAGTGGCACCGGGCCAGGAGCTCACGAGCCCGCTCCTCCGCCGCCTCTTGCCGTCGGTCAGCTCCCCGGGCCTCCTTGGCAGCCTGGGATCGGGCCACCTGAGAGGCCTCCAGCGATGCCTTCGCCTCTTCATCGTCAAGATCACGCTGACGGTGCGCGAGGGCGATGGCGGCCTCCAGCTCGCGCCTCCCTACAGCCAGGCGCAGGCCCTCGGCCTCTAGCCGCGCGTCTTTGTCAGCAAGCTCCTCCCCAAGCAGGTTCACCGCGTCGGTCGCCCTTCGAAGGAACCCTTGGCGGCGAGCGCGGCGCTCCCGGGCGCGCTCAAGCACGTCTTCCACACCATCATCTGCCCCAAGCAAGCGCCGGGGGCCACGGATCATTGTTCCTCCTCCGGGCAGGGGGCTGGGGACCGGCGCCCTCGCGATGGCCGGGCGCGCCGCACCAGAAGCCCAGCCTGGGGCCAGCCCGTCCCCAGATGAAGGGCGCAGTGGGCGCCTCAACCAGTCGCAGTCCATGACTAGACGAGAAGCCCACGGCAGGCTCGCTATTCCCCAAGAGGGCCCGCGAAGGAAATCAGGGGGAATGAAGGGCCGCGGTGCGTCTCGGGATTGTCCACCCCTTCAGTCGCCCTCACCACAAGGGCAGAGCTGCTCGGAGCACTTGAGGACGGTAGAGGGGGCGAAGCCGAAGGAGGCGACACCTCAGCTGCTTCCGTGAGCTTGGCCGGAAGGGGCCTGCGGAGCAAGGATCAGTGAAAGCAACAAGAGGAGCAGGAGCCAGAAACTTACTCGTCAGTGGCGAAGTACTTCCTGCGCTTCAGCACGGGACAATGGAAGTCATCACCCAGGGCCTCCCTTTTCGTCCAGAGGGCCTCAAAGTCCACGCGGAAGCGGCCCAGGAGAAGATCACAAGGATCAACCTGCAACGAAGACGGAGCATCGGAGCGATCCGCGTCAGGGGCGCCTGCCTGGCGCATGCCGTCCATCACCTCGCCAGAAGACGCGGCTGGGGCCTCCAAGGCCTCAGCCCAGGGCGCTGGGAGTGGCTGCTTGCCACCCTCAGCCTCAGCAGCACAGGCCCAAGAGCTGTCCCCTCAAGAGCATCACCCGGCGCTGTCACCTCATTAGGAGCCCCCTCGGCCTCCGGCGCCTCCTGCCTCCCTGCTCTGCCACTTGAGGAGGAGTCGCCTCGGCCGATTGGAAGGGCAGTCACCACCACTGGATTCTCACGAGGTCCCTAGAGGCCGGTGGGGCGCAGCCCCCACTCATCAAAGACGGGCATCTGCTTCACGAAGTCGGCCCTGCTCTGGCAGAGGTACAGCAAGGCCCCTCCCTGCCAGACGTTGCCGGGGTTGGGGTCCCCGGCCAAGGTCAAGAGCGTCGACTTCAGCACCTCAGGAGCCAGGTCCTCTTCCTGGAGCCTCATGCTATCCTCGCGCCCACGGAAGGCCCACATCCGGCGAGAGTGGTGTTGAAGGGGAGCAACACGGCATAACAGAAACTCCTTCACCACCTTGGGCGCTATCACGCCGAGCTTCCTCGGGAGCGCGAAGCGGCGCCAGACGAAGACGAGCCGGGGGCTCTCGAGCGTCTCCTGGCCCCAACCTGAATTGGGGACAGCAGGCGAGGTCGGCTCCGATAGCAGGGGGCTGGGCACCCCTGCGTCCACATACAGCCACCGCTCGCGGAACCCAACCACGGGTAGAGGGAGCTTGAAGTCAATCCCAGAGGCCGCGGTCTCAGGCTCGGCAGCAAAGCTCACGCATGCCCAGCATTGGGTAGGGTCGAAAAGATGCAGCAAGAAGAAGTGGCGCAGTAGGGCAACCGAAGGAGGGATGCCCACCATGGCTTCGCAAACGAAGGCGAAGACCGAAAGGAGGGTGATGGACTCAGGACTTAGATGCATCATGTGGATCTGATAATGGGAGCACGACATTGAAGAAATCAGAAAAGGGGGGAATCAGACCCGCCCACAGGGAGTCGGTAAAATATGGGACCTCGGTAGCTATCCTGTCGATGGAGAAGTGGGACGCGGGCCAGGCCGTCGTCCTCCCGCACTCATTGAAGATGGTGGCCAGAGCCAAGCTGTCCCTGCCCAGGCACTCTTCATTGAGTATGGTCGTCTGGTCGACGGCGGGGGCCACTGATGGCGGCACACAAGACGGAGGTATGGGTTTCTCCCCTCTCTCCTTCCTTGTCGGAGCCATGGCGATGGGAAGGAGGGGGAAGATTCGAGATTGGATTGGAGGCAGGAGCAGGCATTCGAAGGAAGGAAGAACAGGGGACGCTCGAGCAACAGGAAGGGGAGCGGCTGTGTGCAACTACAAGTCCGCCTAGTAGGGCGCAGAATAAGGGGGCGTGGGGGAACAGTGCCGCCCACGTCCCATCAACCGCCACGCGGCGCCCAAGGCCGTAGGCTGTTAGGGCCGGCGGTGCTTTGCCTTTGCCCTTTCGCCTCTTACCACGGCCAAGTCCGGGCGCGCCTTGGGCCCGGGGGCTACTGTCGGCGTTCTGGGAATGGGAGTCCCCAGACTTGCCTGCCTGCGGTGTGGCTCAAAGGAGGCCCAGCACGGCCCATCTTCATCAACACAAGACTCAAGACCCTCGCGAGGGGCCAAGCCTCGCAAGGCGGACGACACGGAGCTTCCTCAGGCACGGCCTCGTCAGGCTGGCTCGCGAGGAGGCGGAGAGATCAAGGCGGGGTACCTCGCGAGGTGCCCATGACGCAAGCCATGACGACTCAGGGCGCCAGGCGGGTGCCAGCCCGCACAGTGTCCGCCTTTCCTCTTTGGTGCAAAGGGGGCAAGCGCAGCCGCGGAGTACCGAGGCATCAGGCAAAGGTTGCCATTTCGGTGCAACGAGACCAAGACCAGGAGGACTACGAGACGGAGGTCACCGTGGAGCCCAGGACGGCGTCATCACCAGAGCTTTGCGCAGGCGAAGACTGCTTTTGTCAGGATAGTTGATACTTGCTGTCCCCCTTCAGATTAGCCCGCCATTGTTGGCTCCCTTCCCGCTCGATATTTGGGAAGAGGACCAGGGCCTCTATAAATAGGACCAGGCGCCCACATAGCAAGGGGTTCGGTTCGGTTCGTTCGTTTGGTTGGCAGACAAGTAAGAGTAAGTGAGAGAGAGAGAGAGAGGTGGCTGAACTCCTCCCAGCAGTTCATTGCCCCAGCCAAGAACAGACCCTCACGAGGCTGTTCTTCCTTGTATTGTTCATCATCATCAGCCCCAAGAGGCAATCCACCCACCACACACTGGAGTAGGGTATTACACCACAATGGTGGCCCAAACCAGTATAAATCTTGTGTCTCTTGTGCAGTTCTTTCAGTAGTCTGGATCTTTGCGAGACGGAGAGATAGAAGGCGTAATCTCCGCGCGCACCCCAGTGTTCAAACCTTAAAGGTCTGCCGGAACCCGAAATCCGACAGATGCACTCACTACGAGGCATTGCATGATAAACTAAGAATACACCCAGTAAGTAGACATGGCATAGGAGCTAGACATGGCAATAAAAACAACATAGCATGCACGGATCAACAACAACAAGCTCGGCAAAATTGCTAAACATGTTAACAATCTGCCAGGAACATTTTATAGAAAAAGTAGAGCTCGATTGAGTCAAGCTAGGGTGCTCCATAATTGCAAACAAAGACATGGATGGATAGAGCACAACATCATCTACAAAACATCCTTACTGATCATGCTCAAAAGAGGCATAGATCTCTCGGTAGCAACAAGAACACATGGCATAAAAAATAATAATAGGACAAGGACTTAGAATATTTCCAAGTCCCTGAAATCAGCAACATTAAGTAAGCTACTTTGCCTGCTTGTGCTAGTCACCACAGAGATCACAAAAAAACATGGCATACACCCCTCTAAAGATGGCATGGCATACTTCAAAACACTTGTAGAGCTCAGGATCATAACATGCACACATTAATCATGGCAAAAATGACAAACGTGCAAATGCTGAAACTATCATCGCATAGCCCTCTTCCAACAGAATTTAGGGCATCAAGATGAGCTCAAATGAAAATGATGCAATGAGATGAAATGGAGTACTCTTTGAGACGAGCATTTTGATATGCTACACGCACGAATCGGAGCAACGGCGATGAAGTTATGATGCGATGAATAAGACATGAAAATATTGGGACTTAGATGAAATTTTGACCTCGCGAAAAAGTCAACCCGGGACAAAGCGGAGCGGGACGGCAAGATCCGGGACGGAGGGACGACGTTTGGTGGAAGGGATGGGTGGATCTGATCCCGCTCGAGTGGATCCGGACGGAGTTGTCTCCGGTGAGCTCCGTGAGCTCCGGCGACGATGGGGATGCCGGGGAGGCGGCGCGGCAGGACGGAGGTGACCGGGGCGACGATGAGTAAGGGAGGCCGGCGAGCCGTGGCGCGGGAGGCGGCTGGAGGTCGTTGGCAGCGCGGCTCGGGGAAAGGCGGCCTGGCGGTGCTCGGGAGACGAGGCGGCGCGCCATGGCTGCGCGCGGCGGGAAACAGGCTCCGTGGCGGAGCGCTGCGTGGTGGCGGGGAGCACCGGCGAAGTCCGACGATGCTCCAGTGCGGCGGAGACGGCAGACGGGCGGCGGAGATCGGTGGTGACCGGCACTGGGCGAAGGCGGCGGCGGGCAGACGACTCAGCCCAGATCCGGCCCGGGGCGGGCCTGCCTCGGGCCCCGGCGGGCTTCGACCTGTGGAGGGAGGCGGCGTGACAAGTGGCGCTGCGGGATTGGCCTGGAGCGGAGGCGGAGGTGACGTGGCAGGCTTTCATTGGCCAGAGTGAGGTGGAGGGCGCGGTGGACATGTCCGACGGCGCGGGACGAAATGTCCGGCGGCGCGCGGAGGAGGAGGTTAGGCTTTCATCTGCGCGAAATTCCGGGAGGAACACATATTTATAGGTAGAGGGAGCTAGGAGAGTCCAAATGAGGTGCCGTTTGTGGCCACGCAATCGTGATCGAGCGGCCTAGATGATGAAGGAGGTTTAGGTGGGTTTTGGGCCACTTTGGAGGGGTGTTGGGCTGCGACACACACGAGGCCTTTTTGGTTCCTCGGTTAACCGTTGGAGTATGAAATGAAGTCCAAATGGCACGAAACTTGACAGACGGTCTACCGGTAGTAAACCAAGGCCGCATGACAAGTCTCGGTCCAATCCGAAAACGTTTAACACCCGCACACGAAAAGAGGTAGAAAGGGACACCGGATGACATAGGAGCGCCAGATTCCAAAACGGACAATGGGGAAAATGCTCGGATGCATGAGACGAACACGTATGCAAATGCGATGCACATGATGACATGATATGCGATGCATGACACACAAGCAATGACAAGGCAACAATAGCAAATAACTGGAGGACACCTGGCACATCGGTCTCGGGGCGTTACAGTTATACTAACGGATCTCATGAAGGTTTTGTTGAGTTTTGTGTGATTGAAGTTTTCAAGTTTTGGGTGGGATCACGATGGATGAAGGAATAAGGAGCAAGAAAGCCTAAGCTTGCGGATTCCCCATGTCACCCCAAGTTATTATCCAAAGAGGAACAAGCAACTAAGCTTGGGGATGCCCCGAGTGGCATCTCCTCTTTCTTCTAACAACCATCGGTATTTTATTTGGAGCTATATTTTTATTAATCACATATCATGAGTTTTGCTTGGAGCATCTTGTATTATATGAGTCTTTGCTTGTTTTGCCTTTTAGTTTGTGTCATCTATTTGCTGGACACACCTATTTGAGAGAGCCAAAATTATGCTATGTTTTGTTAGAATTTCTCTTTATGCTTCACTTAATTTTTTTGAGCTATGGAATTGCTCTAGTGCTTCACTTATATCTTTTTGAGCACGGTGTGCTTTAATTTATTTTTAAGAAATGATCTCATGATTTACTTAGATTTATTTGATGGTTAGCAAATTTCTGAAGAAATTCTCTCATGCTTCACTTATATTATTTTGAGAGAGAAACAATTATGCTCATGTTCTTCACTTAAATTTGTTTGAGCTTATCAAAAGCAACATATGAAAACTAGTCCCAAAGTGATAGATATTCAAGAGGGATATAATAAAAACTTTCCTGAAGATCATTGTACAAAATAAACTTGATTCTTTGCAACAGTTTTGCGATATGGTGATAGTGATATGTGAGTCATGTTGGTGAGCAATTATGCTTTAGTAAGAATATTGGTGTTAAGGTTTGTGATTCCCTATGCAAGCACGAAAGTCAATAGTTATGCAATTAATTTACATCCTACTTGTGGTGCATTATGGTGTTAGTTATGCTTAATGCTCGCTTATGTGACTTTTAGTTTCTTGGTTGGATGCTTCTCAATCTATTTGCTAGCCTTCCCTTGCACTGTGTGGGAATACTATTTGTGCATCCAAAATCCTTAAACCCAATTTTCCCATATGAGTCCACCATACCAACCTATATGCGGTATTCTCTTGCCATTCTAAGTAAATTCGTATGCGCCATCTCTAATTTTCAAAATAAAATTTCCTTTTTGTCTGATCGTACCACTAATGAAAGGGCAGGGGGTGGCTGATATTTTACAATGCTAGATGTGTTATTCTCAAGATGAGTGTTTATTCATTTGACATTGCACGAGAGTACATCAAAGGTACTAGGGATGCCGAGTCTCAAAATGAAAAATCAATTTACTTTATGTGGTCAAATAATAAATTCCTTGGTAAGTGTTGGTATGGATGGTACCCGTGGATACGGCTAGCCATGGAATGTGAAAGTATGGTGGAAAAAGAAATAAACGTTAAATTTCAGTTTGGGAACCGCCTATGATATATCTAGCATGGAAAGTATTGGGAACTACTCGATCGTTTTCGTTGACAGGAAAAGCATGCCACCCAAAATGTTTTATCTCTATCTTTTTCTCTTTGAGTTCTGGCACCTCTACAAATTCCTACTTCCCTCTGCGAAGGGCCTTTGTATTTACTTTATGCAATTTTTTTATTCGAGTCTCCATATTCTCTTATAAAGCACCAACTAAGGGGCACTACGATCGTACTTTAACATTGGGTGTAACTAATATGCGAGTGTGCTTCGTGAATGGATTAATGATTGAGCATGATAGGCTAGGGATAACTTGCTTTAGTGTTGATATTTTGAAGGACATGGTTGCTTGTTGATATGCTTGAGTATCAAAATCTTCATGTCAAAACTAGACTATTGCTTTGAATCATATAAAAGTCCATATGTCCATGCTACAAAAGAAAAGAATATGTGATGAACATGTCAGGCAATATTCCACATCAAAAATTCTGTTTTTATCATTTACCTACTCAAGGACGAGTAGGAATTAAGATTGGCGATGCTGATATGTATTCAACATATCTAAACATTTTGATTGTTCCATGCTGTTATATTATCATTATTGGATGTTTCACAATCATTTTATAGAAACTTTATATAATTTTTTGGGACTAACCTATTGACATAGTGCCCAGTGCCAGTTGCTGTTTTTGCTTGTTTTTTACTTTGCAGAAAATCAATACCAAACAGAGTCCAAACACAGCGAAACTTTTTGGAGAATTCTTCTGGACCAGAAGGAACAATTTGGGCCAAACAAGTACCAAAGGGGTACCCCGAGGGGGGGCACCACCCACCTGGGCGTGCCTGGGGCCCAGGCGCGCCCTGGTGGGTTGTGCTTACCTTGATGGCCTCCAACACCGCCTCTTTGCTCTATAAATACCCCAAAAATACAAAAACCCTAGGGGAGTCGACGAAACACAATTCCAGCCATCGCAAGTTCTAGAACCACTAGATCCAATCTAGACACCATCACGGAGGGGTTCATCATCCTCATTGGTGCCTCTCCGATGATGTGTGAGTAGTTCATTGTAGACCTACAAGTTCATAGGCAGTAGCTAGATGGCTTCCTCTCTCTGTCTCTCTTTTGATTTTCAATACAATG
This sequence comes from Triticum monococcum, assembly GCA_034509565.1. Classification (NCBI taxonomy): domain Eukaryota; kingdom Viridiplantae; phylum Streptophyta; class Magnoliopsida; order Poales; family Poaceae; genus Triticum; species Triticum monococcum. Next base: position 401,577,084 of record CM067846.1, on the reverse strand, counting down.
GTCTGTTCGAGATCTATTCTATGTAACTCTTTTTGAGGTGTGTTTGTTGGGGTCCGATGAACTTTGAGTTTATGATAGATTAGAAGTTTCACCACCACAAGTTCTAGAACCACCAGATCCAATCTAGACACCATCACGGAGGGGTTCATCATCCTGATTGGTGCCTCTCTGACGATGCGTGAGTAGTTCATTGTAGACTTACGGGTACGAAGGTAGTAGCTAGATGGCTTCCTCTCTCTCTCTCTCTCTCTCTCTCTCTCTCTCTCTCTCTCTCTCTTTTGATTCTCAATACAATGGTCTCTTGGAGATCTATTTGATGTAACTCGTTTTGCGGTGTGTTTGTTCGGACCCGATTAACTTTGAGTTTATGATTAGATCAATTTTTATCCATGAAATTTATTTGAGTTTTGATCTCTTATATGCATGATTGCTTATTGCCTCATATTTCTTCTTCGAATCTTTGGTTTAGTTAGGCCAACTAGATCAATTTTTCTTACCATGGGAAGAGGTGCTTTGTGATGGGTTCGATTTTATGGTGCTCAATCCTAGTGATAGAAGGCGACATGACACATATGTATCATTGCTATTAAGGATAACAAGATGGGGTCTATTTCTACATGAATAGATCTTGTCTACATCTTTCACCATTCTTATTGCATTACTCCATTTTTCATGAACTTAATACACTAGATGCATGCTGGATAGCGGTCGATGTGTGGAGTAATATTAGTAGATGCAGGCAGGAGCGGTCTACTAATTTTGGATGTGATGCCTATATAATGAACATTGCCTAGATATTGTCATAATTATTTGAAGTTCTATCAATTGCCCAACAGTAATTTGTTTACCCGACATATGTCATTTTTCTCGAGAGAAGCCACTAGTGAAATCCATGGCCCCCGGGTCTATTCTTTATCATATTTTCTTTCCAATCTATTATTTGTCTCTTTTATTTTCAGATCTATTATTCCAAAAACCAAAAAATACCTTGATGCTATTTTTTGTTATTTATTTTATTTCGCATTTCCACGAGGTTTATTTATCCAATCTACTACAAACCAATCTATCTTTTTTACCAGGGACGGATTGACAACCCCTCTTACGCACTGGGTTGCAAGTATTCATTGTTTGTGTGCATGTACCATTTACATAATGTTGTATGGTTCTCCTACTGGTTCGATAACTTTGGTCTCATCACTGAGGGAAATACCTACCGTAGCTGTGCTGCATCATCCCTTCCTCTTCAGGGAAAATACTGACGCGAACACGAGCCATCAGCGGCCACATGTCATTGACAGTTACAAACCCAGTCAGCACTGACTTGTCAACTGGGTCACGTGGGACCCAGTTGTCATTGACTATGAGTTCTAAACAGATTTTTAATTAATCTAATTAGCAAGGTGGATCATACTGTCAGCGGCATATTAGGTTTAATTAGGTTCCTAATCTAATCCTAACCTAAACATCAATACACAACACACACACCGGGCCGCCCAGCACACTCGCGCGCGTCACAGAGGCGGTCCGGCGGCCACAGCGCTCGACCAGCCGTGACGGCAACAAGGAAAGCGCACCGGGGAGTGGCGACAGGCAGCACCGTAGCTGCAGCAACGGTCAGTGGCCACGAGGGGGGTGGGAGGCGCGGCCAAGTGCGGGAGGTTGCATGCAAGCTTGGCCAGTGCGGGGCTAGCAGCGGGAGCAACACGCGGGGCTGCAGCGAGGCCAGGGGGCGAAGCGGCGCGCATGGTTGCGTCAGGCAGCAGAGGCGGGGCGCGGCAGCAGCGCGGCACCAGCAGAGGGTGGCAACGCGAGGGTACTGGGCGCGCACAGGCATGGCCACCGCGGTCGAGGCCATTTAGAGGTGTGGGGAAGCACGGCCATGATGAGCTCATGGCCATGGCAGATGGCGGGGTTCGGCCTCGAGCAGGGGAGGCGACGGGGAATGAAGCAAAGGGGCGAGGGGGCATTGGGAGCTCACAGTGGGACCGATAGGGAGCTCAGGGGAGCCGGAGGTGGTCGGGGTGGAGTGGAGTCGAGCGAGGGCGAAGCGCGACGACTGCAGTCGGGGAAGACGGGTCGATGGCAGGGCTTCATGGCGTCCTGGGGCTTGTCCTGGCATCGAGAGGACTTGGGCGATGAGGGTGATCCTCTCGGCGCCGTCCTGGGTGGCGGGGAGGTGACTGGCCGCACCTATGATGAAGGCGATGGTGAGCGCGGCAATCGCGCCTTTTGGCCCTTCTCCAGATCGAGCGAGGCAGATGAGGAGGGAGAAGGGAGAGATGCAAGGGGGTGAGGCTAGGGTTTGCCAAGGGAGAGAGGGAGCGCCGTGGGGGCCTTATCCATCCCCTCGGCCGCGGGATGAACGATGACAACGGCATCGGCGGCCATGGCCGGGTGGATGGTCGCCACGCCACCCCATGTGAATAGGATGTTGAAGGGGGGAGGGGATTTGGGCTGGGCCAGCCATTGTTGCTAGATGGGCCAATATGCACAGGGTTTCCTTTCTATTTCTGATTTTGTTTTTCTGCCAAATGCTCCTTTATTCCATTTATTAAAAAAATAGTAAACGATTTTTGTTTGACTTAAATCTTGGCACATAAATCCAATACAACATTTCAAGACCACACACAAGGTTTCACATCATTTTGAAATGTACATATATTTGTTTATTTTGAAAAGGCCAAAACAATTGTTATTGGACCATTTATTAATTTCCTAGGAATTTATTTGTATGCAAATAGAGTTGGTTCCAACATGACAATTTATCAAGGGGGATTATAGAGTAGTACCAACATTTTTGTTTAGCTCACTACTGCAGGATGCTGCTAACGCGACACTACGATCAGATACCCTTTGATGAAATAGTGTGCGATGCATTTGTCGGTGTCCTGGGAACGGGCGTACCCAGACTTGCCTGCCTGTGGCCCAGGGCGTGGCTCATCCAGCGGCCTGGTACGGCCCATCTTCATTAGCAACCACTCAAGACCCTCGCGAGGGTCCAAGCCTCGCGAGGCGGACGACACAAGACCTCCTCCGAGGCGGCCTCGCTAGGCTGGCTCCTGAGGAGCGGAGATATCTATGCAAGGGGCACCTCGCGAGGTCCGCGTGATGTGAGCCATGACGACCAAGGCCAGGCGGGCGCCAGCGGGCGCAAGGTGCCAATTTACTCTTTGGTGCTAAGGAAACAGGCGCAGGTGAGGAGTCCCGAGGCATCAGGCAAAGGTTTCCATATCGGTGCAACAAGGCCAAGACTAGCAGGACGGCGGGATGGAGGTCATCGCGAAGCCCACGATGGCGTCACCACCAGAGCCTTTGGCAGGCGAAGACCACCTTTTGTCAGGATAGCTTGTACTACTTGTCCTCCTTCGAAACTGGCCGTTGTGGGATCCCTTCCTGCCTAAACATTTGGGAAGAGGACCGGGGCCTCTATAAATAGGACTAGCCACCACCTTAGCAAGGGATGGATCATGGAGACCATCCGCACACACACAAGCTCACCGAGCTCAAGAACACCTCTCCTCAGGAGGTTGTTCATCCCCAGCCTACAAGGCAATCCATAACACCCCACTAGAGTAGGTTATTACACCACAACGGTGGCCCGAACCATTATAAACTCTTGTGTCACTTGTTCCTCGGGTTCGGCGAGCTAGGCCTAGAGATCGTTGCGAGAGTGAGCGAGAGAGACAGAGAGAGATCTTTGTGTGCACCCCAGTGTTCAAACCTCAAGGGTTTGCCGGAACCCGTAATCCGACATTTGGCGTGCCAGGTAGGGGTGCATGGAAGCCTTTCTCCCATCAATCGACCCATCGACGCCCCGGGGCTCCAATGCCTGTCGACATAAGGACCAACGCCGACCATTGGGATGCTTAGCCCGTCAGGGCGGCCCCATCCGCCCAGGAGGACCTCAACTCTACACTCCAGGCAGCCCGTGGGCTGCCAAGCGCCGCGGGACGCGGGCGGCGCGGATAGACGCCTTCCACCCTCACACCACGGCGCGCGCGGGCCACCGCAAGGTCCTCAAGCAACGCAGCGGCGACGATGCCACACACCTGACAGGAACATGCGAACATGCAAGCCGCGCTTGTGGTGGCGTGGGACCTGTTGCGGTGCAGGCTAATGGAGAGCAGCCGCAACCCGTTGCTGGAATGCTTCGCTGAGCTGTTGGACACTGCATCTAGGTGTATGCCGCCTTTCTGCTCCCTACTTACACCTCAAGTTGTGGCCAGACCGCACGACGAGCCTCGTCGCGCCCGCATGCTCCTAGGTGCGTCAGGAGGGCTCGCCAGCGCCAGCACGACCAACGGTGCCGGACATCAAGCCGCGCATTTGCCTCCCCGGGTGGCATAGGTGCGGGCGTTGCTCCTCATGGTCCCAATGGGATGCCACCCTACAGCCACCAGGGGCCACGCTGGGCTCGATGGCGTGTGGCACAAGGCGTCTCGGTGGAGGTTACGGAGAGGCAGCTCAGGAAGCCTATGTGCCCCGCATGGTGGATGGAGAGTACACGCCAGAGGATGACCCCTGCACGTTCCTCGAGCCAGGCTGGGAAGAAGAGATGCTGGAAGCCGGGGACTTCCATGAACAGCCCAGGAGCCTCGCCGACCCCGCCAACGACAACAACCGCAGGGTACCACTGATATCTCAGGAGCAGGCTTACGCTAACCCTGGGTCGTAGGTGGACCAGGCCGCAGCGACGGACAGCGATCCCAGCGTGGCAGCCCCACTCCAAGCAGGGGCAACACACTGGGAGCTGCACGGGAGGGGTCCGGAGCAAGGCCATCCCTCATGTCGTGTAGGGCAAGGCGTCGCCCGGAGGTAGGTCCTTTACCGGGGAGGCACCGGCGAGCCCTCCCCTCGGCAGAGGGCCCGTGGTCGCCAAGGGCGCCGCTAGCGTCCCCTTTGCCCCTTGGCATCGTCCTGGTTTCTGGACGACCCAACGGTGGTCGAGGTTGGCGCATGGCGGGGCCCTCGTCTAGCGATATGAAGCAAGGCTCACGCCTGTGAAGGTCTCCTCCCATGACACTCTCACATAATAATGAGTGAGGCTGTACACGCCCTGGAGTCTCCGGAGAGCCACCCTCGGGCCTCGGGGGCTCCTGCTCACGTACTAGTGGAAGCACCATGCTCAGCGCTGGCCTTCGACACTGTCCCCAAATGACTATGCTCACGGCCAGTGAAATCACTTAGCTCCGCGCTGGTGAGAAGACAAGAAGACTAGCTGGGTGACGGACGTGGCCATTTGCTTTCAACCCCTTTTTCTGTAGCTCGATTTGCCGCCTTTTGGATTTGAACTTCAATTCGTATTTTCATTGGCAAGCATGGGGGCATCTTTTCTCGTTCATATTAATTTCTTGAGTTTTCTGGCTCTGTGCCTTGTTTGGAGGCCCGCGCCTGCTGCCCCTCCCTTACGAGCACCTCGTGAGCGGGGGCTGGGCATGGTATGCGTGCACATCTTGCCGTGATCTAACGCTCGTTTCTCACGAGGCCCTCTCGGGCGAACTAGAAGGCTCCTCAGAAGACCGAAACCTCGCAAGCTCGTGGAGGACTCCCCTCAGGAGAAATGCACATCGACAACTACAAGACCAGTCTGAGGCCTGCCTAGACTGGGGTAAGTTACTGTAGCAAGCCCGCGGAAGAGCTTGCGGTCTCGCAAAGGCACGTTTCAAGTCTGGCGTAAGGAATAAGATAGTAGTTTGATTACATGAGGGGCTCCCCCTCTCCAAAATGCTCTTACACCTTGAGGGGCCGTGCCCAAGCGTTTACGCGCAGGTTCAAAACAAAGGAGCATGGGCTCAATCGAACATGTCGCTCGCGGCACCTTCCGAGTCACTCCCGGGCACACTTCTGGTGCCGTTGCTGGCATCGTCTTCACCATCATCAACCGCGCCGCCTTCATCTGCCACAACCACCACCGCGTCGTCCTTAGAAGCAAAAGCCCTGACCAGAGCATCCACATTGTCGTCCACCCAACGCGCCAGGTTGTCCCGGATGGCTCCGGGCATTGGGGCGATGGAGGCGTCAAAGTTGAAGTGGGGATCGATGTTCTGAAGATGACTGAAGACACGGGAAAATGCGCACCCAAGGAGGCCTTGGCTCTTTTCGTCCACAAGCTCGCGAGCCCTCTCGGCCCGTTCCTCCAGGCGCGTGACGACGTCGGTGAAGAAGCGGAGATGGCTGGCATAGTCCTCTGCATGGGGGTGGGGGCGTGTTCGTCGCAGATGGTACCCAACACTTGGTTGGCCCTCACCCTGAGAGCCCAGAGCATGGGAGTGTGCTCGCACAACAACGTCTGCCGGCGGAGCGCTTCCTCCCTGCTCTGCTGCACGTAGGACTCGGCATCGGCCACCCGCCGCTGGAGTGGGAGCAGTTCGGCGCGGGCAGAGGCCAACTCGACCTGGACGGAGATTAGGGCCGCTGCAGTGGCCTTCTCGTGCCGTTCCGCTTCATCCAACCTTGACCTGTGGTTCTGCCCTCAGCTTCGGCTTCCACGAGCTTCAGCATCAGGTCATATTTGCTGGCGAGATCTGCTCGAGCCTCCGCCACCCTACGATCGATCTCCTCCTGGATCCTGGCGTCACGCGTGCTGGCGGCTTCCTCCACTTGGGCAACCTGGCGCTCCCTCATCTCCAGCCGTTCGATCTCGAGGCTGCACTCTGTGGCCTCCAGCATCAGCGCCTCCTCGCGCTTCAAGATCTCCTCCTTGTCGGAAAGCGTCCCCTTCATAGACGCCAAGTCAGCCCTGCGTGCCTCAACCTGCTGCTCCAAGGAGGCGTTCAGAGCCCCAAGCTTCCCTTTGTGTTTCTCTGTGACCGCACGGTGGTGGTCAGCCTCCCTGGCTTCCTCCAAGGCTTGGGCGCTGGCCTCGCACGAGGTGGCAAGGGATGCCTCGGCCTTCGCATTGGCGCGCTCGTGCTGAAGACGCCCGAAGTTGATGGCCACCTTCAGCTGATGCCATTCGTCCGCTAGCCAAAGGCCTTCAGTTTCAAGGCAGGCGTCAACATCCACAAGCTCCCCTTGAGCCGGCTCAGCGCGCCCATCGCCTCCCGGAAGAGCTCGTGGTGGACTGCTCCGTGCTCCCGTGCAAGCTCAAATGCACGGCTGAGTCTGTCCTCCGCGCCAAGATGTGTTGGAGAAGTTCGAAGCGGCTCGCCCGCTCCCGGCACGGTGCTGGAAGCTGGCACCTTTCCGTCCATCCTACGGACCTCGGCGAAGGCCCGGTGGCGCGGGGCCTCGTTGCTCAGAGGTGAGGCTAGGGCCGAGGTCGCCCAGCTATGGGCAAGCACCATTGGTGGGGCCCTAGGCACACTCCCTGCACCCCAAGCCGAACCGCGAAGGAGGGACAACAAGAGCGCGGGGTCAAGATGTAGGACGGCGCGTCCACCTTACCAGCAGGCCTCGTGCCACACGTGGCGGGTCGACTTGAGGCACTCATGGTCAGCAGAGAGCTCGAAGCCGGCGAGGGTTGCTTCTCGGGAGACATCATCGCCCTGGAAGAAGGGGTCCTGAAGAACTATGGTCAGGAGGAGAAGCGGTGCTCAAAGAATTAAAAATATAAGGTACTCACTCGTCAATAGCAATGTACTTCCTATGCTTCAATGCCCAGAAGGCGTCACCACTGCAGCTTGGAGACCCATTCCTCTTGCGGAGCGCTTCGAAGTTTGGGCGGAGCCAGCCGAAGCCCTGGGAGCGGTCACCAAGTCCGGGCGTGAATGGTGTGACTCCTGAGGAGGCGACCTCAGTACCCGCCTTGTGGCGATTCACCGGGGCCTCGGGGGCTTCAGCCTCAGGAGTATCTGTCTGCATCATCCCACCAGCCGGTTCCTCGGGACGGCTCTTTCGAGCCCTGGGGGACGGCACTTTAGGATCCGTGAATGGCACCGGTTCCTCAGTAGCACCGCCGCAATCATTCGACGGCGACCGCCCCCTGCGCCCGCCTCTAGGGAGGGCATCGCGCTGGTGGCTGGCAGGGGGGCCACGAAGACAGGGCTCTTGCGAGGCCGTACAAGGACAACTAGGTGTAGTCCCCATTCGTCAAAGAGGGGCATCTGCTTCACGAACTCCGCCTTGTTCGAGCAGTAGTACAGAAGACAGCCCTCTTCCGGCAGGTTGGCTGGCATCAGGTCACCCGTCAGGAGCTCAAGCACCGTGCACTGCGCCTCAGGAGGAAGAGCCAAAGCCTGAAGCCTCATGCGGTCCTCGTAGCTGGAGAAGCTCCACATTTGCCGGGAGTGGCGCTGAAGCGGAGCAATGCGACACCGGATGAACTGCTTCACCACCATAGGCGCCGTCACTCCGAGGTCCTTCAGCCAGGCCAGCCGGTGCAAGACATCGGCGAGCCACCGATCAGTGAGCTTCGTGTTGCCCCAACCGGAGCTCGGAGCAGCTGGAATCCGTGGGAGCAGCAGCAGGGGGCTGCACACATCAACGCCCACAAACACCCACCGCTTCCTGAAGCCTCCGACGACCGGCGAGAGCTCAAAGTCGATCCCCGAGCCTGCCGTCACCGCGACGGCCTGAAGGGATACACACCCTGAGCGCTGAAGAGCATCTGTTAGGTGCAGCGAGAAGAAGTGGCGAAGCAAGGCCACAGAAGGGGCAATGCCCACCATGGCTTTGCAGACGAAGGCAAAGACAACAAGGAGGATGATGGATTGAGGATCGAGATGCGGCGCATTGATCTGGTAATGCGAGGGCACCGCGTTGAAGAAATCGGAGAAGGGAGGAATCAGAACTGCCCAGAGGGCGTGAAGATGGATGGGGACCTCGGTGGCCGCCCTGTCAATTTTGGCGAAGGAAGCAGGCCAAGCCACCATCGCCCCCACTCATTGAAATCGGTGGCAAGCGTCGGGCGCACCTTGCCCATCGCCTCTTGGTCGAGCACCACCGACCGCTCAATGGCGGGCTCAAAGACCGGCATCGCGAGGGCCGAGGTATGATACGTCTCCAACATATCTATAATTTTTGATTGTTCCATGCTATTATATTATCTGTTTTGGATGTTTGACGGGCTTTAATATACCTTTTTATATTATGTTTGGGACTAACCTACTAACCAAAGGCCCGGTGCAAATTGTTGTTTTTTTTGCCTATTTTAGTGTTTTGTAGAAAAGGAATAACAAACGGGATCCAAACGGAATGAAACCTTCGGGAGAGTCATTTTTGGAACAAACATGATCCAGGAGACTTGGAGTTTATGTCAACAAAGAAGCAAGGAGGCCACGAGGCAGGGAGCCACGCCCCCACCCTCGTGGGCCCCTCGCAGCTCCACCGACGTACTTCTTCCTCCTATATATACCCATATACCCCGAAAACATCCAAGAGCACCACGAAACCCTATTTCCACTGCCGCCACCTTCTGTACCCATGAGATCCCATCTTGGGGCCTTTTCCGGCGCTCTGCCGGAGGGGGAATCAATCACAGAGGGCTTCTACATCAACACCATAGCCTCTCTGATGATGTGTGAGTAGTTTACCACAGACCTTCGGGTCCATAGTTATTAGCTAGATGGCTTCTTCTCTCTCTTTGGATCTCAATACAAAGTTCTCCTCTATCTTCTTGGAGATCTATTTGATGTAACTCTTTTTGCAGTGTGTTTGCCGAGATCCAATGAATTGTGGGTTTATGATTTGATTATCTATGAATATTTTTTGATTCTTCTCTGAATTCTTATATGCATGATTTGATATCTTTGCAAGTCTCTTTGAATTATCGGTTTAGTTTGGCCTACTAGATTGATCTTTCTTGCAATGGGAGAAGTGCTTAGCTTTGGGTTCAATCTTGCGGTGTCCTTTCCTAGTGACAACAGGGGTAACAAGGCACGTATTGTATTGTTGCCATCGAGGATAAAAAGATGGGGTTTATATCATATTGCTTGAGTTTATCCCTCTACATCATGTCATCTTTCCTAATGTGTTACTCTGTTCTTATGAACTTAATACTCTAGATGCATGCTGGATAGTAGTCGATGTGTGGAGTAATAGTAGTAGATGCATAATCGTTTCGGTCTACTTGTCACGGACATGATGCCAATATTCATGATCATTGCCTTAGATATCATCATAACTATGCACTTTTCTATCAATTGCTCGGCAGTAATTTGTTCACCCACCGTAATGCTTTCTATCTTGAGAGAAGCCAGTAGTGAAACCTATGGCCCCTGGGTCTACTTTACATCATATTAGTTTCCCGTCAACTAGCCATTTCTGTCGCCGTTTATTTTGCAATCTATATCATAAAAATACCAAAAATATTTATCTTATTATCTTTATTAGATCTCACTCTTGTAAGTGACCGTGAAGGGATTGACAACCCCTTTATCGCGTTGGTTGCGAGGTTCTTATTTGTTTGTGTAGGTACGAGGGACTTGCGTGTAGTATCCTACTGGATTGATACCTTGGTTCTCAAAAACTGAGGGAAATACTTACGCTATCGTGCTTCATCACCCTTTCCTTTTCAAGGGAAAACCAACGCAAGCTCAAGAGGTAACATGAAGGATTTCTGGCACTGTTGCAGGGGAGATCTACGCACAAGTCAAGACATACCAAGTACCCATCACAAACTCTTATCCCTCGCATTACATTATTTGCCATTTGCCTCTCGTTTTCTCTCCCCCACTTCACCCTTGCCGTTTTATTCGCCCTCTTTTCCGTTCGCCTCTTTTCCGCCCGTCTCTTTTTTCCTTGCTTCTTGTGTGCTTGTGTGTTGGATTATTTGTCATGATGGCTCAGGATAATACTAAATTGTGTGATTTTTCCAATACCAACAATAATGATTTTCTTAGCACTCCGATTGCTCCTCTTACCGATGCTGAATCTTGTGAAATCAATACTGCTTTGCTGAATCTTGTCATGAAAGATCCGTTTTCTAGCCTTCCTAGTGAAGATGTCGCTACCCATCTAAACAACTTTGTTGATTTGTGTGATATGCAAAATAAGAAAGATGTGGATAATGATATTGTTAAATTGAATCTATTTCCGTTTTCTCTTAGAGATCATGCTAAAACTTGGTTTTCGTCTTTGCCTAAAAATAGTATTGGTTCATGGAATAAGTGCAAAGATGCTTTTATCTCTAAGTATTTCCCTCCCGCTAAGATCATCTCTCTTAGAAACGATATCATGAATTTTAAGCAACTTGATCATGAGCATGTTGCACAAGCTTGGGAGAGGATGAAATTAATGATACATAATTGCCCTACTCATGGATTAAACTTATGGATGATCATACAATTTTTTTATGCTGGATTGAATTTTGCTTCTAGAAATCTTTTAGATTCGGCCGCAGGGAGCACTTTTATGGAAATCACTTTAGGAGAAGCTACTAAACTCCTAGATAATATTATGGTTAATTATTCTCAATGGCACACCGAAAGATCTACTAGTAAAAATGTTCATGCTATAGAAGAAATTAATGTTTTGAGTGGAAAGATGGATGAACTTATGAAATTGTTTCCTAATAAGAGCGTTTCTTCTGATCCTAATGATATGCATTTGTCTACTTTGATTAAGAATAATAATGAATCTATGGATGTGAATTGATAGGAACAATTTTGGTAACAACGCTTATAGAGGAAACTTTAATCCTAGGCCGTTTCCTAGTAATCCCTCTAATAATTATGGTAATTCCTACAACAACTCTTATATGGAAATTTTAATAAGATGCCCTCTGATTTTGAGACTAGTGTTAAAGAATTTATGATTTCGCAAAAGAATTTCAATGCTTTGCTTGAAGAAAAATTGTCTAAGATTGATGAGTTGGCTAGGAACGTGGATAGAATTTCTCTTGATGTTGATTCTTTGAAACTTAGATCTATCCCACCTAAGCATGATATCAATGAGTCTCTCAAAGCCATGAGAATTTCCATTGATGAGTGCAAAGTAAGAACCGCTAGGATGCATGCTAAAAAGGATTGCTTCATAAAAGCGTCTTCTTCCAGTTTTCTCGATAATAAGGATGAAGATCTAAAAGTGATTGATGTGTCTCCTATTAAATCTTTTGCAATATGAATCTTGAGAATGATGGGACTGGAGATGAGTCAAATTTAGCTAAAAGGTGTCCCAATGATTCTGAGTTTTTAGATCTTGATGCAAAAATTGGTAAAGGTGGGATTGAAGAGGTCAAAACTTTGCATATCAATGAACCCACTATTTTGGATTTCAAAGAATTTAATTATGATAATTTCTCTTTGATAGATTGTATTTCCTTGTTGCAATCCGTGCTAAATTCCCCTCATGCTTATGATCAAAATAAAGCTTTTACCAAACATATCGTTGATGCTTAATGAAATCTTATGAAGAAAAGCTTGAATTAGAAGTTTATATCCCTAGAAAATTTTATGATGAGTGGAAACCTACTATTAAAATTAAAATTAAAGGTCATGAATGCTTTGCTTTATGTGATTTGGGTGCTAGTGTTTCCACGATTCCAAAAACTTTGTGTGATGTGTTAGGTTTCCGTGAATTTGATGATTGTTCTTTAAATTTGCACCTCACGGATTCCACTATGAAGAAACCTATGGGAAGGATTAATAATGTTCTTATTGTTGCAAATAGGAATTATGTGCCAGTAGATTTCATTGTTCTTGATATAGATTGCAATCCTACATGTCCTATTATTCTTGGTAGACGTGCAATTATTGATATGAAAGAAGGAAACATTAGATTCCAATTTCCATTAAGGAAAGGCATGGGACACTTTCCTAGAAAGAAAATTAAATTACCTTATGAATCTATTACGAGAGCCATTTATGGATTGCATACCAAAGATGACAATACCTAGATTTGTTCTTGTTTTTATGCCTAGCTAGGGGCGTTAAACGATAGCGCTTGTTGGGAGGCAACCCAATTTTATGGTTGTTTCTTGCTGTTTGGTTCTGTTTAGTAATAAACAATTCATATATCTTCTATTTAGATGTGGTTTTATGCTTTTAATTAGTGTTTGTGCCAAGTAGAACCTTTGGGAAGACTTGGGGGAAGTTTATGTGATCTTGCTGTAAAAAACAGAAACTTTAGCGCTCACGAGATTTGCTTCCATTTTTTATTGGAGAGTGCGATTAGGTTGATTCTTTTTTCAGATGATTAATAGACAAATTTCTCACGTCCACCAATTTATTTCAGAATTTTTGGGGTTACATAAGTATTCGAAACCTACAGATTACTACAGACTGTTCTGTTTTTGACAGATTCTGTTTTTTGTGTGTTGTTTGCTTATTTTGATGAATCTATGGCTAATATCGAGGGGTATGAACCATAGATAAGTTGGAATATAGTAGGTTTAACACCAATATAAATAAAGAATGAGTTCATTACAGTACCTTGAAGTGGTGGTTTGTTTTCTTATACTAATGGAGCTCATAAGATTATCTGTTGAGTTTTGTGTTGTGAAGTTTTCAAGTTTTCGGTAAATTTGATGGATTTTGGAATAAGGAGTGGCAAGAGCTTAATATTGGAGATGACCAAGGCACCCCAAGGTAAAATTCAAGGACAACCAAAAGCCTAAGCTTGGGGATGCCCCGGAAGGCATCCCCTTTTTCGTCTTCGTCCATCGGTAACTTTACTTGATGCTATATTTTTATTCACCAAATGATATGTGTTTTGCTTGGAGCGTCTTGTATGATTTGAGTCTTTGTTTTTTTATTTTACCAAAATAATCCTGGATGTACACACCTTTTGGAGAGACACGCATGAATTGGAATTTATTAGAATACTCTATGTGCTTTACTTATATCTTTTGAGCTAGATAATTTTGCTCTATGTGCTTCACTTATATATTTAAGAGCACGGTGGTGGTTTTATTTTATAGAAATTATTGATCTCTCATGCTTCATTTATATAATTTTGAGAGTCCTTTAGAACAGCATGTTATTTTCTTTGGCTATAAAATTAGTCCTAATATAATAGGCACCCAAGATGGGTATAATAAAAACTATCATAAAAAGTGCATTGAATACTATGAGAAGTTTGATACTTGATGATTGTTTTGAGATATGAAGATGGTGATATTAGAGTCATGCTAGTTAAGTAGTTGTGAATTTTAGAAATACTTGTTCTAAAGTTTGTGATTCCCGTAGCATGCATGTATGGTGAACCGTTATGTGAAGAAGTCGGAGAATGATTTATTTATTGATTGTCTTCCTTATGAGTGTCGGTCGGGCACGAGCGATGGTCTTTTCCTACCAATATATCCCCCTAGGAGCATGCGCGTAGTACTTTGTTTCGATAACTAATAGATTTTTGCAATAAGTATGTGAGTTCTTTATGACTAATGTTGAGTCCATGGATTATACGCACTCTCACCCTTCCACCATTGCTAGCCTCTCGAGTACCGCGCAACTTTCGCTGGTACCATAAACCCATCATATACCTTCCTCAAGACAGCCACCAACCTACCTATTATGGCATTTCTATAACCATTCCAAGATATATTGCCATGCAACCCACCACCTTTCCATTTGTTATGACACGCTTCATCATTGTCATATTGCTTTGCATGATCATGTAGTTGACATCGTATTTGTGGCAAAGCCACCTTTATAATTTTTTCATACATGTCACTCATGAGTCATTGCACATCCCAGTACACCGCCGGAGGCATTCACATAAAGTCATATTTTGTTCTAAGCATCGAGTTGTAAGTAAATAAAAGTGTGACATCATTATTAGAGCATTGTCCTATGTGAGGAAAGTATGATGGAGACTATGATTCCCCCACAAGTCGGGATGAGACTCCGGACAAAAAAAGATAAAGTCCATAAAAAAAGAGAAGGCCCCCCCAAAAAGGAAAAAATGAATGAGAGAAAAAGAGAGAAGGGACAATGTTACTATCCTTTTACCACACTTGTGCTTCAAAGTAGCACCATGATCTTCATGATAGAGAGTCTCCTATGTTGTCACTTTTATATACTAGTGGGAATTTTACATTATAGAACTTGGCTTGTACACTCCAATGATGGGCTTCCTCAAAATGCCCTAGGTCTTCGTGAGCAAGCAAGTTGGATGCACACCCACTTAGTTCTTTTGTTGAGCTTTCATACACTTATAGCTCTAGTGCATCCGTTGCATGGCAATCCCTACTCACTCACATTGATATCTACTGATGGGCATCTCCATAGCCTGTTGATATGCCTAATTGATGTGAGACTATCTTCTCCTTTTTGTCTTCTCCACAACCACCATTCTACTCCACCTGTAGTGCTATGTCCCTGGCTCACGCTCATGTATTGCGTGATGATTAAAAAAGTTTGAGAACATCAATAGTATGAAACAATTGCTTGGCTTGTCATCGGGGTTGTGCATGATTTAAATATTTTTTGTGATGAAGATGGAGCATAGCCAGACTATATGATTTTGTAGGGATAACTCTCTTTGGCCATGCTATTTTGAGAAGACATGATTGCTTTGCTAGTATGCTTGAAGTATTATTATTTTTATGTTAATATTAAACTTTTGCATTGAATCTTTCGGATCCGAACATTCATGCCACAATAAATAAATTACATTGAGAATTATGCTAGATAGCATTCTACATCAAAAATTCTGTTTTTATCATTTACCTACTCGAGGACGAGTAGGAATTAAGCTTGGGGATGCTTGATACGTCTCCAATGTATCTATAATTTTTGATTGTTCCATGCTATTATATTACCTATTTTGGATGTTTAATGGGCTTTAATATACCTTTTTATATTATTTTTGGGACTAACCTACTAACCAAAGGCCCAGTGCAAATTGTTGTTTTTTTTGCCTATTTTAGTGTTTCGCAAAAAAGGAATATCAAACGGGATCCAAACGGAATGAAACCTTCGGGAGAGTTATTTTTTGAACAAACGTGATCCAGGAGACTTGGAGTTTATGTCAAGAAAGAAGCGAGGAGGCCACAAGGCAGGGATGCGCGCCTAGGGGGGTAGGCGCGCCCCCCACCCTCGTGGGCCCCTCGCAGCTCCACCGACGTATTTCTTCCTCCTATATATACCCATATACCCCAAAAACATCCAGGAGCACCATGAAACCCTATTTCCACCGCCGCAACCTTCTGTACCCGTGAGATCTCATCTTGGGGCCTTTTCCGGCGCTCTGTCGGAGGGGGAATCGATCATGGAGGGCTTCTACATCAACACCATAGCCTCTCCGATGATGTGTGAGTAGTTTACCACAGACCTTCGGGTCCATAGTTATTAGCTAGATGGCTTCTTCTCTCTCTTTGGATCTCAATACAAAGTTCTCCTCGATCTTCTTGGGGATCTATTCGATGTAACTCTTTTTGCGGTGTGTTTGCCGAGATCTGATGAATTGTGGGTTTATGATTTGATTATCTATGAATATTATTCGATTCTCCTCTGAATTCTTATATGCATGATTTGATATCTTTGCAACTCTCTTCGAATTATCGGTTTAGTTTGGCCTACTAGATTGATCTTTCTTGCATTGGGAGAAGTGCTTAGCTTTGGGTTCAATCTTGCGGTGTCCTTTCCTAGTGACAGCAGGGAAAGCAAGGCACGTATTGTATTGTTGCCATCGAGGATAAAAATATGGGGTTTATATCATATTGCTTCAGTTTATCCCTCAAGATCGTGTCATCTTGCCTAATGTGTTACTCTGTTCTTAAGAACTTAATACTCTAGATGCATGCTGGATAGTGGTCGATGTGTGGAGTAATAGTAGTAGATGCAGAATCGTTTCGGTTTATTTGTCACGGACGTGATGCCTATATTCATGATCATTGCCTTAGATATCATCATAACTATGCGCTTTTCTATCAATTGCTTGGCAGTAATTTGTTCACCCACCGTAATACTTGCTATCTTGAAAGAAGCCACTAGTGAAACCTATGGCCCCCGGGTCTACTTTACATAATATTAGTTTCCTGTAAACTAGACATTTCTGTCGCCGTTTATTTTGCAATCTATATCTTTACCTAATAATAAAGCACGGATTAAGTCTCCGGATTCACCGTCACAATACACTTCTTCACTTGAATTTACGCTTTCAATTTTTTCACATATATTATTTTCTAGATCCGAGGTGGTACTATTTTACCTGTGTATCTTTACCTAATAATAAAAGATCGATCCATCCGCTCTCGCTCGGATTGACCTGACGACTGATCAGATCAGCCCAGCTAAGCCCAACCATCAAAACGTGATCCCAGATAAGCCCAGCCATCTTAGCGCGATAGAACGACACCCTAGCGATCGATCGAGATGCCACACACGCCCTAAAAAACAACGCAGCCACAATCTCAAACCTGACCGCCTCCGCTCACTGACCACGAGAGATAGAAGATAAGCAAAGAGCAACACCTCGCTAGCCGCTGCTCGCCGCCCCAGCAACGGCCAGAAGGTAAAACTGTCAACAAGTATACAAAGAAGCTCAAATCTGCCATATTTTGAGTGTCATGTATTGCATTTGTGTCATGTCGCCATGGCCATGCACTCAGCTTCACGTTAGGCACTTTCCTCCGTGGCCGCCACCGATGGTAGAGGTTCGTGGCCACGACAGAGCTCCGTCAACGCTATGGGGGCGCAGACACCAGGCCATCTCCGTCGTGCAGGACCAGGGCGTCCATCGGCGCTCCAGCGTGGCCACGGACGCCGGGGAGGCGGCGAGCTCAGAAATCTGGCGTCCAAGGCTCGGTCCAGGTTGCGGGCAACCACAACCATGAAATATTAAGCTGCTTGTCGTAGTGGCGTAGATGCAGCCGTCCTTACGTGTGCAAGGTGCCAAATGGAGGAGGCAAGGGATAGGGAGGTAGGCTGAGCATGAGAGAGAAAAGGAGAGAGATGTAAGAGATGTACAATTTTTTGCTGCTACGCTGCTTATCGCTGTTCGTGCTAATGTGATCCTCTGAGATGGAGTGGGGAGAGAGAGCGCGATGGGGTTAGGGAGCGAGGGATCTGACTGAGAAGAGAGAGATGAGATGATATTTTTTTATTCTAGGTTGATGTTGCTACTGCTATTTGTGTTCGTTGTTGATGTGCAGCTGAAAGATTGTGATGTGCAGCTGATAAAGAACTTTCGAGAGTTCTCAAGCTTGAACCTTTACATGCAAACAAAACAGCAAATCGATCATCAGATAAATATAACCTGAGCAAGCTTATCTCTACCACATCTACACCAGCCAGATCCTCGCGCCTTATTATGTGTTGTGTTTTTTGTTTTTCAGTAGGAGTGTGATGGAATATTTCTATCCGGTTGTAATGCACGGGCATATTCCTTTAAAAAAGGGAACATTTTTTTTGTATCTTCTTTGGTCAAGCCCTTTTCCTACGCGCGTAGCAATCTCAGCCTTTTTTATGGGAAAACAATCAATTTCTCAATCGGATCGGTCGGACAGCCTGGCGTTCTTTTTTCAGTCGAGGGAATGATGGATCTCTTCTCTCGATCGTATTATTTTCCATCCCTCCGCATGGGCCATTGCATGCAACTAGGCCTACATCCTAATATATACGGTTTTCTACCAATGGTCAGCCCATATACAGGCATATACACACACATAGTACAAAAATTATAGCTTTGTGATGGTACACTCACGGACTCACTTAGCTGTACACCGCGCTTAAAAAATTTGCCTCAAACATGCAATCTACATGTTCTTGGTGAGAAAATTAACTGGCCTTTGAATATATTTTCCCTTTCCGGGAAATAAAATTAGGTTCAAACATTCAAAACATGTATTGCTCTACATGAAAAGAATAACTAGAGATTTCAATGTTTTTTTCACAACATAGAGATATTTCCGGTACAATGACCAAGGAAGAACATGTAAAAAATCAGACTCAATAATAAGAACTTAATAAACTTAGAGCCAACTAAAATAACTATAAGCCTCAATAATTTCTTTAATTTAAACAACATAGGGGTTCAAAATGCGAGAAAATGTTGTTTGAGATGTCACTAAATGTAATTTTGTATACTAAAATCTCCTTTTTTGTGCATCAAGAATAGAATTATATGCTAAAAATCCGCCTAGCACTATATTTTTGTAATTAATTTTGATGGAGTATTGACACTTACGTGCATATACTCTATAACCTATCAATCCATTTTAAAGGCAATGCATGTATCTGTAATTATTTCTGGCACTATTAAAATATTAATAATTTGTATAATTATTTTTTAGTAATTTAGGGTGTATGGTCCGTGGCATGCAAGTTGAATTTGGATATTAAACTTTATAAATATTTCATATTCAATGTTTATGCTATTAAGTGCTTACCCGCCATGCTATTCGAGATAGTGATATTTTTTTCTTCCGTTGCAACGCACAGACATCTTTGCTAGTCATAAAAATACCAAAAATATTTATCTTATTATCTTTATCAGATCTCACTCTCGTAAGTGACCGTGAAGGGATTGACAACCCCTTCATCGCGTTGGTTGCGAGGCTCTTATTTGTTTGTGCAGGTACGAGGGACTTGCATGTAGTCTCCTACTGGATTGATACCTTGGTTCTCAAAAATTGAGGGAAATACTTATGTTACTGTGCTGCATCACCCTTTTCTCTTAAGGGAAAACCAATGCAAGCTCAAGAGGTAGCAAGGTACGAGACTCCTTCTTCCCCTTCTTCTTCTGGCTTGGTGCCATGGCAGCGGGGGGAGTTGGTGTTAGATTGGACCGGGGGAAGAAATCCGCTGCCTTCCGGAAGATGAGGGAGCTACGGAGTGTGCTGCGTGTAAAGGAGGTGGAGCTATGTAGACAACAGTGGTTGCCTAGCCATGCGGAAATCGAGGCTGCATGGGGAAGTGGAGGCGCCCACGACCCATCAGTGGCCACGCATCAATTGAGGCCGCAGGCTATTGGGACCCGCGGTGCTCCGCACTTGACCCTTGGCTTCGCCTCAAAGCCAAGTCCGAGCGCGCCTTGGGCCCGGGGGCTACTGTCGGCGGCCTGGGAACGGGAGTACCCAGACTTGCTTGCCTGCGGCCCAGGGTGTGGCTCATCCAGCGACCTGGTACGACCCATCTTCATCAGCAACCATTCAAGACCCTTGCGAGGGGCTAAGCCTCGCGAGGCGGACGACACAAGATCTCCTTCGGGGCGGCCCCGCTAGGATGGCTCCTGAGGAGCGGAGATATCTATGCAAGGGGCACCTCGTGAGGTCTGCGTGACGTGAGCCATGACGACCAAGGCCAGGCGGGCACCAGTGGGCGCAGGGTGCTAGTTTCCTCTTTGTTGCTAAGGAAGCAGGCGCAGGCGAGGAGTCCCGAGGCATCAGGCAAAGGTTTCCATATCAGTGCAACAAGACCAAGACCAGCAGCACGGCAGGACGGAGGTCACCGCGGAGCCCACGGCGGCGTCACCACTAGAGCCTTTGGTGGGCGAAGACCACCTTTTGTCAGGATAGCTTGTACTAATTGTCCCCCTTCAAAATTGGCTGTTGTGGGATCCCGTCCCGCCTAAACATTTGGGAAGAGGACCGGGCCCTCTATAAATAGGACTAGCCACCACCTTAGCAAGAGGCAAATCATCGAGACCATCCTCACACACACAAGCTCACCGAGCTCAAGAACACCTCTCCTCAGGAGGTTGTTCATCCCTTGCACTAGTTCATCCTCAGCCTATGAGGCAATCCACCACACCACACTAGAGTAGGGTATTACACCACAACAGTGGCCCGAACTAGTATAAACTCTCGTGTCACTTGTTCCTCGGGTTCGGCGAGCTAGGCCTAGAGATCGTTGCGAGAGTGAGCGAGCGAGAGAGAGAGAGAGAGAGAGAGAGAGAGAGAGAGATCTTCGTGCGCACCCCAGTGTTCGAACCTCAAGGGTTTTCCGGAACCCGTAATCCGGTAGCATTAATCGCAAACGGTGATGTAAAAACCCCGTCAAAAAAGGTGCAAAATGTTTGCGACGACGGATGCATCAAACACAGTTCAAATTATAGTTGCATGTGTGGTGCAGGGCATACGGTTTAGTTCAATGAACTGTTTGCGATGAGGAAGAATAACAGAAACGAGCAGCCAGATGAAGGCGTGTGTGATATACGGCATACAGTTCACTCGGATCAACTGTTTGTGATGAGGAGGAACAACAGAAACAGGCAGCTAGATAAAGGTGTGTGCAATTGAGGGCATACGCTTCAGAAGGATTAACTATTTGCGATTAGGAAACATAACAGAAATGGTCAGCTAGATTAAAGTGTCTGCGATTGATGGCATACACTTCACACAGATGAACTGTTTGCGATTAGCCACAACAAACAAAAATAGTTAGACAGATCAACGTGTGTGCACTAGATGGGCACACATTCTAATTAAAAGAAGCATCGCGATGGTAAAATCGAGCGTGCACGGTTGTTGGAACAAGACGTGTGCTGACATTGCCTATTGCGGTGCACCCTAAGGTGCAAACGCCACGTATGCGGCCGAGAAAGCGTGCGCACATTACGCCGACCGGGAATAGTGCCGCACTTAGAAATTATAGAACCGTCAATAAATTCTGAGCCTGTGTCCCGTCACATTCCAAATTACTACCACACTATATTTAATTGCAAACCTGTTCACACCGATCAAAATCTAAACGGTTTCCCACTTAGGAGTGTATTAGTACTCGGTTATAAATACTACTACTCCAAGATGACTGCACATTCCTCCTCAACTCCTCATCCACAAAAACAAACAAGTCATTCATCATCATTCCCTTGCATCTGCCATGGCCAGCGGGAGTTCTTGGTCGAGAGATTGCCACCAGGGAGAGGCGAGCCCGGAAGCAGAAGCACGAGAGATGTCTCGCCTCGCCACGAAAGCAGCCAACATGTCCCGTCGCGTGGCCATAGCAGCACAGAGGTCCCGCCATGCTGTCGATGCAGTAGACTGGTCCGGTCGCATCGCTGAAGCAGCAGAGATGTCCCGCCGCCCCGCGAATGCAGCAGAGATGTCCTCCCGTGCCGCGACGGCTTGGGAAAATGTCTCGAGGGCAGGCGAGGACTCTTACAGGTGCATGCATGTGATCGTCCATAGCCCGATGGATCAGATCTTCGGCTGGGTGAGGTTGAAGGAGGACATGAAAGCCTCGTTTGAACAGGCTACCGACATCATCCGGCAACTAAGGGAGAGCAAGCCCTGCAGTCTTCATGGTCAAAAAAAACTAAGGGAGAGCAATCCGAAGCTCCGGGCTGAGCACGACCCGCTGAGGGCGAAGATCATCGTAAGTGCGGAGTAGTAGGAGGATACCACTGCCTTGTTGAAGAGGACCGGCGTCATCGTCGAGAAACTTATGGACGAGAATGCCATGATGCGCATCAAGCGCAAAAGCCTGGTGGAGGAATTCGTGGATGCTCTCAAGCAACATCTTGAGGACACGAAAGAGCTCATCGCCGCTTGATATGTCTCTAGCGTATCTATAATTTTTGATTGTTCTATGTTGTTATATTATCAATTTTGGATGTTTTATAATCATTTTATAGTCATTTTATATCATTTTTTGGTACTAACCTATTGACATAGTGCCAAGTGCCAGTTGCTGTTTTTTGCATGTTTTTTACACCGGAGGAAATCAATATCAAACGGAGTCCAAATGCAATGAAACTTTATGGAGATTTTTTTGGACCAGAATTAACATAATGGGCCCTAGCCATGCCTGTGGGGTGCTCTGAGGAGAGCACAACCCACCAAGGCACGCCAGGAGGCCAGGCGCGCCCTGGTGGGTTGTGCCCACCTCGGGTGACCCCGGACTGCCTCTTTGCTCTATAAATACCCCAATATTCCCAAAACCCTAGGTGAGTCGACGAAATATTGATCCAGCCGCCGCAGAGTCTAGAACCACAAGATCCAATCTAGACACCATCTCGGATGGGGTTCACCACCTCCATTGGTGCCTCTCCGATGATGCATGAGTAGTTCTTTGTAGACCTTCGGGTCTGTAGTTAGTAGCTAGATGGCTTTCTCTCTCTCTCTCTCTCTCTCTTGATTCTCAATACAATGGTCTCTTGGAGATCCATATGATGTAACTCTTTTGCGGTGTGTTTGTTCGGATCGTTGAACTTTGAGTTTATGATCAGATCTATCTTTTTATATCCATAGAAGTATTTGAGTTTCTTTGATCTCTTTTATGCATGATTGCTTATAGCCTCGTATTTCTTCTCTGATATTTGGGTTTTGTTTGGCCAACTTGATCTATTTATCTTGCAATGGGAAGAGGTGCTTTGTAGTGGGTTCGATCTTACGGTGCTTGATCCCAGTGACAGAAGGGGAACTGACAGGTATGTATCATTGCTACTAAGGATAAAATGATGGGGTCTATCTCTACATAGATAGATCTTGTCTACATCATGTCATCGTTCTTATAGCATTACTCTGCTTTCCATGAACTTAATACACTAGATGCATGCTGGATAGCGGTCGATGTGTGGAGTAATAGTAGTAGATGCTGGCAAGAGTCGGTCTACTAATCTTGGACGTGATGCCTATGTAATGATTATTGCCTGGATATCTTCATGAGTATTTGAAGTTTTATCAATTGCCCAACCGTAATTTGTTTACCCACCATATGATATTTTTCTCGAGAGAAGCCACTAGTGAAACCTACGGCCCCCGGGTCTTTTTCTCATATATTTGCCTTTGCGATCTACTTTTTCTTTGCATTTATTTTCAGATCTATTAAACCAAAAATACAAAAATACCTTGCTGCAATTTATCCTTATTTATTTTATTTGGCGTTCGATCTATCAATCTACTATAGTTTTATCTCACGTCCGTTTGCATATCTTGAGGCGTCGTACCCGAAAGGGAATGACAACCCCTTTAACATGTCGGGTTGCGAGGATTTGTTATCTGTGTGCATGGGTTGTTTACGTTGTGTTTCTTGGTTCTCCTACTAGTTCGATAACCTTTGTTTCATATTTGAGGGAAATACCTACCGCCGCTGTGCTGCATCATCCCTTCCTCTTTGGGGAAATACCGACACATCAAGAAAGTAGAGATCAGTGAGCCAGATCATTGTCTTCCTTCTTCTTTTGCCCTTGTATATTTTGGGCGTTGCCGCATGTGGAATTTTAATTATGTTCCTAAATATCTAAGACAATTATTATCCACTGTCATCGTCCTTATATTCATCAATCTTGCTGTAATTCGTAGTCGATGCTATATAGGCCCGTCGGATCTTACATCAAGATCCGTGCAAAACTTTCTTTCCAGATTTTCTTTTTTCTCTCTTAAATCTCAGTCCAGTGAGACATAGCCACGCCGTGAAACAGGGGCTCGAGCGCCATTAGTGGAGACGTTGGGAGGGAGCTGCGCGGCGGATAGAGGTCAAAGGTCTCTCCTCCCGATGAGCACACACAGGGGTCTGATCGCACGCCTCACGTACTAAAATAGCTACCCCACACGACACCTCCTAGCCAATAAAAAAGGGGACGCGTGGCGGAACGTAATTGGTAAGTAGAACGCCCACAGTTTCAATAATACTTGTGTTTCTAATTTGTAACGTGACATCACTTGTTCCAAAATGACTTTGTTAATTGTTAATGTGTGCGCCTTCGCAAATCGGACAGAAAAATTACCACAACATATTGGTGCCATGTCATGACACCATGCCAAGTTTCATGATTTTCAGGCGAGTTTTGGATTTACGGGAATTTTAAAACCAAGTTTCTCGATGTTTTCGGCCGAGCCAAGGTGCCCAGATGTTTGAATTCCATTCCCACTTCTTCCATGGGACCTAGAAGTTTGCCCAAGTACACATACATGATTTTCTAACTAACTTTTGTGCACTGGAGCATGCGCTTGTACTTCAAATTCGACTTGCGTGCATTAAATGTCTGGAAAATAAATTAATGTATAAAAAGGCCAAACGAACCCGGAATAATTCCAAAATTTAGCACGAAACTCCTATTTGGTCTAAGATGCCTGTGTAAAAAAATCAAGGCGGGAGAAGGCAATGTATGTCGTTTCGCACATGAAGGTGATACGTTCCCTCTCAGAACTATGAGCCTTCTTGAGAGAAGCTCCTGTTTGCAAGAAGTTATACCAAAGGTTGTCCCAATTCGGCTAAAAAATTACCACAGCATGCTGGTGCCATGTCATGACACCATGCCAAGTTTCATGATTTTCGGGCATGTTTTGGATTGACAAGAATTAAAAAACCAAGTTTCTCAATATTTCTAGCCGAGGCACGATGCCCAGATGTTTGAATTCCATTCCCATTTCTTGCATGTGACCTACAAATTCACCCAAGGACACACATGTGATTTTTCAACCAACTTTGGTGCACTGGAGCATGTGCTTGTAGTTCAAATTTTAATTATGCACATTAAATGCATAGAAATTCAATTAATGTATAAAAAAGGCCGAACGAACCTGGAATAATTCCAAAATTTAGGACGATACTTCTATTTGGTCTAATCTACCTGTGTAAAAAAATTAAGGTGGGAGAAGGCAGTGTATGTCATTTCGCACACGGAGGTGACATGTTCCCTCTCGGAACCGCGAGCCTTCTTGAGAAAAGCTCCGGTTTGCAAGAAGCTTATACCAAAGCTTGTCCCGATTCAGCCAAAAAAAATTACCACAACATGTTGGTGCCATGTCATGACACCATGCCAAGTTTCAGGATTTTCAGGCATGTTTTGGATTTACAGTAATTAAAAAACCAAGTTTCTCAATCTTTCCGGCCAAGCCACGATGCCCAGATGTTTGAATTTCATTCCCATTTCTTGCATAGAACCTAGAAATTCAACCAAGGACACACAGGTGATGTTTCAACCAACTTTGGTGTAGTGGAGCATGTGATGGTAGTTCAAATTTGAATTATGCACATTAAATGCCCAGAAATTCAATTAATATACAAAAAAGGCCAAATGAACCTGGAATAATTCCAAAATTTAGCACGATACTTCTATTTGGTCCAATCTGCCTTTGTAAAAAATTTAAGGCGGGAGAAGGCAGTGTATGTATGTCATTTCGCACACGGAGGTGACACGTTCCCTCTCGGAACCACGAGCCTTCTTGAGAGAAGCTCCGGTTTGCAAGAAGCTTGTACCAAAGCTTGTCCCAATTCGGCCAAAAAATTTACCACAACATGTTGGTGCCATGTCATGACACCATGCCAAGTTTCATGATTTTCAGGCGTGTTTTGGATTTACATGAATTGAAAAACTAAGTTTCTCAATATTTTCGGCCGAGCCACGACGCCCAGATGTTTGAATTCCATTCCCATTTCTTGCATGGGATCTACAAATTCACCAAAGGACACACATGTGATTTTTCAACCAACTTTGGTGCACTTGAGCATGTGCTTGTAATTCACATTTGAATTATGCACATTAAATGCTTAGAAATTCAATTAATGTATAAAAAAGGCCAAACGAACCCGGAATAATTCCAAAATTTATTATGATACTTCTATTTGGTCTAATCTACATGTGTATAAAATTAAGGTGGGAGAAGGCAGTGTATGTCGTTTCGCACACGAAGGTGATATGTTCCCTCTCAGAACCACGAGCCTTCTTGAGAGAAGCTTCGGTTTGCAACAAGCTTATACCAAACCTTGTCCGAATTCGGCCAAAGAAATTACCACAACATGTTGGTGCCATGTCATGAAACCATGCCAAGTTTCATGATTTTCATGCATGTTTTGTATTTACAGTAATTAAAAAACCAAGTTCCTCAATCTTTTCGGCCGAGCCACGGTGCCCAGATGTTTGAATTTCATTCCCATTTCTTGCATGGAACCTAGAAATTCATCCAAGGACACACAAGTGATTTTTCAACCAACTTTGGTGCAGTGGAGCATGAGCTTGTAGTTCAAATTTGAATTATGCACATTAAATGCCCAGAAATTCAATTAATATATAAAAAAGGCCAAACGAACCTGGAATAATTCCAAAATTTAGCACGATACTTCTATTTGGTCTAATCTGCCTGTGTAAAAAATTTAAGGCGGGAGAAGGCACTGTATGTATGTCGTTTCGCACACGGAGGTGACACGTCCCCTCTCGGAACCACGAGCCTTCTTGAGAGAAGCTCCGGTATGCAAGAAGCTTGTACCAAAGCGTGTCCCAATTTGGCCAAAAAATTTACCATGGCATCTTGGTGCCATGTCATGACACCATGCCAAGTTTCATGATTTTCAGGCGTGTTTTGGATTTACATGAATTAAAAAACCAAGTTTCTCAATCTTTCTGGCCGAGCCACGACGCCCAGATGTTTGAATTCCATTCCCATTTCTTGCATGGGACCTACAAATTCACCCAAGGACACACATGTGATTTTTCAACCAACTTTGGTGCACTGGAGCATGTGCTTGTAGTTCAAATTTGAATTATGCACATTAAATGCCTAGAAATTCAATTAATGTATAAAAAAGGCCGAACGAACCCGGAATAATTCCAAAATTTAGCACGATACTTCTATTTGGTCTAATTTACCTGTGTAAAAAAATTAAGGTGGGATAAGGCAGTGTATGTCGTTTCGCACAAGGAGGTGACATGTTCCCTTTCGGAACCACGAGCCTTCTTGAGAGAAGCTCCGGTTTGCAACAAGCTTATACCAAAGCTTGTCCCAATTCGGCCAAAAAAATTACCACAACATGTTGGTGCCATGTCATGACACCATGCCAAGTTTCATGATTTTCATGCATGTTTTGGATTTACAGTAATTAACAAACCAAGTTTCTCAATCTTTTCAGCCGATCCACGGTGCCCAGATGTTTGAATTTCATTCCCATTTCTTGCATGGAACCTAGAAATTCACCCGAGGACACACATGTGATTTTTCAACCAACTTTGGTGAACTGGAGCATGTGCTTTTAGTTCAAATTTGAATTATGCACATTAAATGCCCACAAATTCAATTAATATATTAAAAAGGACAAACAAACCCGGAATAATTCCAAAATTTAGCATGATACTTCTATTTGGTCTAATCTGCCTGTGTAAAAAAATTAAGGCGGGAGAAGGTAATGCATGTATGTCGTTTCTCACACGGAGGTGACATGTTCCCTCTCGGAACCACGAGCCTTCTCGAGAGAAGCTCGTGTTTGCAAGAAACTTATACCAAAGCTTGTCCCAATTCGGCCAAAAAATTTACCACAACCTGTTGGTGCCATGTCATGACACCATGCCAAGTTTCATGATTTCTTGGTATGTTTTGCATTTACAGTAATTAAAAAACCAAGTTTCCCAATCTTTCTGGCCAAGCCACGACGCCCAGATGTTTAAATTTCATTCCCATTTCTTGCACGGAACCTAGAAATTCACCCAATGACACACAGGTGATTTTTCAACCAACTTTGGTGCAGTGGAGCATGTGCTGGTAGTTCAAATTTGAATTATGCACATCAAATGCCCAGAAATTCAATTAATTTATAAAAAAGGTCAAACGAACCCGGAATATTTACAAAATTTAGCACGATACTTCTATTTGGTCTAGTTTGCCTGTGTAAAAAACTTAAGGCGGGAGAAGGCAGTGTATGTATGTCGTTTCGCACACAGAGGTGACACATTCCCTCTCGGAACCACGAGCCTTCTTGAGAGAAGCTCCGGTTTGCAAGAAGCTTGTACCAAAGCTTGTCCCAATTCGGCCAAAAAATTTACCACAGCATGTTGCTGCCATGTCATGACACCATTCCAAGTTTCATGATTTTCAGGCGTGTTTTGGATTTACATGAATTAAAAAACCAAGTTTCTCAATCTTTCCGGCCGAGCCACGACGCCCAGATGTTTGAATTCCACTCCCATTTCTTGCAAGGGACCTACAAATTCACACAAGGACACACATGTGATTTTTCAACCAACTTTGGCGCACTGGAGCATGTGCTTGTAGTTCAAATTTGAATTATGCACATTAAATACCTAGAAATTCAATTAATGTATAAAAAAGGCCGAACGAACACGGAATAATTCCAAAATTTAGCACGATACTTCTATTTGGTCTAATCTACCTATGTAAAAAAATTTAAGGTGGGATAAGGCAGTGCATGTCATTTCACACACGGAGGTGACATGTTCTCTCTCGGAACCACGAGCCTTCTTGAGAAGCTCCGCTTTGCAAGAAGCTTATACCAAAGCTTGTCCCAGTTCGGCCAAAAAATTACCACAGCATGTTGGTGCCATGTCATGACACCATGCCAAGTTTCATGATTTTCATGCATGTTTTGGATTTACAGTAATTAAAAGACCGAGTTTCTCAATCTTTTCGGCCGAGCCACGGTGCCCAGATGTTTGAATTTCATTCCCGTTTCTTGCATGGAACCTAGAAATTCACCCAAGGACACACAGGTGATTTTGCAACCAACTTTGGTGCACTGGAGCATGTGCTTGTAGTTGAAATTTGAATTATGCACATTAAATGCCCAGAAATTCAATTAATATATTAGAAAGGCCAAACGAACCTGGAATAATTCCAAAATTTAGCAGGATACTTCTATTTGGTCTAATCCGCTTGTGTAAAAAAATTAAGGCAGGAGAAGGCAATGTATGTATGCCGTTTCGCACACGGAGGTGACATGTTCCCTCTTGGAACCACGAGCCTTCTTGAGAGAAGCTCCGTTTTGCAAGAAGCTTGTACCAAAGCTTGTCCCAATTCGGCCAAAAAATTTACCACAACATGTTGGTGCCATGTCATGACACCATGCCAAGTTTCATGATTTCCTCGCATGTTTTGGATTTACATGAATTAAAAAACCAAGTTTCTCAATCTTTCTGGCCGAGCCACGACTTGTGGTTAAACAAAACGCGTGCGGTGCGTTGTTGTCAAGCGTGCACTGGAATCCTCCGCTATGAACGCCCTGACAAGTCGTGACGATTACAGGCCAACCATCCCCCATCTTTTATAGCGGCCATTTAACACTTGTGTCTCTTCAACCTTTCAATTGCGCCCCACCATTGCAAGAAGCACACCCACTACGAGAAATTCTTAGAGGGTATCCTGCGTGGCTGCCGACGACAGGAAGAATTTCACAATGCATGTCGTGGTGGACACCCAAAGAAGGTTTGCGGAGCTCTTAGTGGTGTACACCAACAACCCGGTCTGGGTGGAGCACTACATCCACATAATGGAGATGTTGCTTGCCAAGGAGAAGTACAAGGTGGTCAGGTTCGACCTCGAGTACACCCGCGCTCGTGCTGGGTCTCGTCCCAAGGTCGCCTCGCCCAGATGTGTGTGCGCAACCTCGTCCTCATCTACCACTACTGCCTGGCCACAAGGCCTTGCGAGCGTTTCGCCAGGTTTATCAACAGCCCCCACTACATGTTCTCTATGGTGGACATCACCAACGATGTAAAGGTGCTCAAGAATTCGGGCATTGCCTACCAGAATCTTGTCGACATCCAGGGCCATGCAAGATCTGGGGCAACAAGGAGCATGAGAAGGACTCACTAGTTCACCTCACCGAGGCCATCATCGACCCCTACTAAAGAGACATGAAAGATTCCTGCAACAAGGACAAGCGTGCCAGGCACTCGGCCTGGATGGAGAAAATCGACATAGCTCATGTCGTGTACGCGGCCAAGGAGGCGTACACAAGCTACGACATGTACAGGCGGATCGTTGACATGAGGAAGTGCCTCCTTCCCCAAAACAGGCATGGATCCAGCCAGAAGTAGAGCAATGGCGAGCGTCGTTGCAACAATAAGTAGATGATTAGATCCTCGTCTCCTAGTTTAGTATGCATGTAATTGCTTACTTTGGTGTGTGGAAATGTTATGTGTGTAGTCACTTGTGTAATTGTATGCTTAATTTGGTTTTGAAATGTTTTCTTTTTAAGTATATATGTTGACGCTCTATAGACAGAGAAAATAACATCACACGCGGACTAAACAACGAAACCCGTCGGTGATGATTTCATCAATCACTGACAATTGTATACCAACAATCGTTTGCTCACAACTCACACGGCTTGTTAACAGGAATTGTCCGTGTTGTTATCGGTCTTCCCACACGTTTCCGATTACAAACATGTTTGCCGCATATCACACACGTCTTGTTAAGTTGAACCGTTTATGTTCTCTTGGCTCAACACAACTAGTTCATCTGAGTGAACTGTATGCCGTATATCGCACACACCTTCGTCTGGTGCTCATTTCTATTGTTCCGCCTCATCACCAATAGTTTATCCGAGTGAACTCTATGACGTATATCGCACACGCCTTCATCTGGCCGCCCGTTTCTTTTGTTCTGCCTCATCGCAAACAGTTAATCGAATTGAACCGTATGCCCCTCATCGCACATGCAACTAAAATCTGAACCATGTATGATGCATCCTTCATCGCAAACGTTTTGCATCTTTTTTGACGGTTATTTTACATCACTGTTTGTGATTAATGCATCGCACACAGTTTCGTCAAAGGGTCTCTGGTCGTATTGTTGCGGTAGCAGCATCCTATAGTAGTGGCAAATGCTCGTATGGTGTGGATTCTGAGGCTACTCGTCCACCTGAACAACTTTTATAAATGGGTCATGCGAAAATGTCAACATAACAACATCAAGCGAAGCCAGAACAAAACCATATTCATCCCCTCTCATCAACCCTAGCCGCCGCCATTACAATCACCACCATATCCCATCTCCCTCTAGTTGATACTTGTAATTGTGCATCGCACAAGGGATCCACTGTAAGACATATTGTCAACCAATTAATCTTCAAGATGTGTTCTTCAATGTTTTCTTCTTGCGATCTAATCTCCATCACTACAAAAAAAACACTTCCGTGATGATACGTGTTTGTCACCGTAGGTCACGTTTTCTGTCATGCATGTACATCCATGACGATTTTATGACAGAATCAATATAGTCATACCTGTGCTGTCGTAGAAGTTTTCCATGACAATACCAAAATTATCATCACGGAAGTGTCCACTTCCGTGACGATAAATGGTATGTCATGGAAGTGCTTTCGTCAAGGGTAACCGACATGTGGCATCCACCGTAACGGGTCACCGTTAAGCTATCGGGTTCCGGTTTGAACCGATAACCCGTTAACAGCCCGGACCAATGGGGATTTTCCACATGTAAAATTCTCAATGGCCAGAGGAACCACGTCTCGGCTCCCCGTTGGGACAGATGTCATCCATTCATTGGACCGAAGGCGCCTATGATACATCGACACGTGGCACGGCCCAACAGAGGTCCGTTCCGGTGAAAAGGATGACCCATTTGACTTAGTCAAAAGGTAGCGGGCTAGCCCACGAAAAGCCTATTAACGGCTTGTTCGCATATAGCCTATTTACAGCCCGCTAACTCACGGCCCGTTATGACCTATGCGAATTAGGCCCGGTAGCATCATCTGAGCCGTCCAATATGATTCTAGCCCACTGTAACTTTCGGCCCATGTATGGCCCATGACGTCTTTCGGCCCATACGAGGCCCTTTGTAACTCTGGGCCCATTAAAGTTCTGAGGTGAAACTGGCCCATAATGAATAGTGTATCGCTTTAGACCCATTAATGGCCCATTATTCCGTCGACCGTTTCTAGCCCGTGTTAACTTTTGGCCTTCTAAGGGCCCATTTATTCTTGGGCTCATTTCCAGAATTCGGTTACTTATGGTCTGTTACTAGCATGTTCCGCTTGTGGGCTAAATTCAGCCCGTGGTTACAGTCGGCCCGTTTGTGGCCCGCTAACCCGTTGGGCTGTTTTCATAGCGTCATCAAATATGGCCTTTTAACGGCCCGTTATGGTCGGGCCAAAAACAGACGATTTCCACTTTAGCCTGTTACGGCCCATTTTGCGGACCATTATTGGTCCACGAATAGTATGGACCATGTTTGGCAAAACGATTATACGGCCCGTAGAAGACCCATAGATTA
This sequence comes from Triticum monococcum, assembly GCA_034509565.1. Classification (NCBI taxonomy): domain Eukaryota; kingdom Viridiplantae; phylum Streptophyta; class Magnoliopsida; order Poales; family Poaceae; genus Triticum; species Triticum monococcum. Next base: position 401,544,353 of record CM067846.1, on the reverse strand, counting down.
AACGGCCCATAGAAGGCCCATGGACCCTATAGCCCATAGAAGGCCAATGGATCCTATGGCCCGTAGAAGGCCCATGGATCCTTCGGCCCATAGGAGCCCCATGGTCACTATAGCAGGTAGCATGACCATGGTTACAACAGTCCATGTGTTGCCATGGTTATTGTGGCCTAGTTATAAAAATAGGTTATTGTGGCCACTAGAAAAACATGAAAAAAGAACTGCAATGACTACAAGCAAACAACTAAACAAGACAATAAGGAAATAAATAAGCAAGCAACTAACGCTAGGCTATTACAGCTATTACACATATTACATCCACTAGGCATCAAAGTTTGCCACCAGTGCAAATATAGGGAACAAAGCAGCATATTACATACACTGGCTATCTAAATTGGTCACCAGTGCAAATATACGCGACAGCAAAACAAGTCCATAACTGAAACAACTTCAGAAGAGCTCAAGAAATGTTATCCTTGGTATCCACCATGCTGGCAATAAGCTTAGCAAGCTTATTAGCTTTCTCCTATTTGGCGCTAAAATCGTCCGACGCTTGCTATTGCACCAGAGAATGCTCCAGGGACTTCCACGGTCCTTTGGCTTCTTCTCGCAGCACAGTTGATCGATGTCTTTCAGCTTGTAGTTGAGACTCAAGAAACCAAAGTGATTTAGACGGTGAGTTTGAATAGCTTGTGCCAGCGGTAGTGGCCTTGATACGTCTCCAACGTATCTATAATTTTTGATTGTTCCATGCTATTATATTATCAACCTTGGATGTTTTATATGCATTTATCTGCTATTTTATATGATTTTTGGGACTAACCTATTAACCTAGAGCCTAGTGCCAGTTTCTGTTTTTTTCCTTTTTTTAGGGTATCGCAGAAAAGGAAAATCAAACGGAGTCCAATTGACCTGAAACTTCACGGAACTTATTTTTGGAAGGAAAGCAACCCGGGAGACTTGGAGTCCACGTAAGGGAAGCTTCGAGGAGGCCACAAGGTAGGGGGGCGCGCCCACCCCCTGGGCGTGCCCTCCACCCTCGTGGGCCCCTCGTGGCTCCCCTGACATACTTCTTCCGCCTATATATCTCCATATACCCTAAAACGATCGAGGAGCACAATAGATCGGGAGTTCCGCCGCCAGAAGCCTCCGTAGACACCGAAAGCCAATCTAGACCCGTTCCGGCACCCTGCCGGAGGGGGCAATCCCTCTCCAGTGGCCATCTTCATCATCCTGGTGCTCTCTATGACGAGGAGGGAGTAGTTCTCCCTCGAGGCTGAGGGTATGTACCAGTAGCTATGTGTTTGATCTCTCTCTCTCTCTCTCTCTCTCGTGTTCTTGATTTGGCACGATCTTGATGTATCGCGAGCTTTGCTATTATAGTTGGATCTTATGTTTCTTCTCCCCCTCTACTCTCTTGTAATGGATTGAGTTTCCCCTTCGAAGTTATCTTATCGAATTGAGTCTTTAAAGATTTGAGAACACTTGATGTATGTCTTACCGTGCGTATCTGTGGTGACAATGGGATATCACGTGATTCACTTGATGTATGCTTTGGTGATCAACTTGCGGGTTCTGCCCATGAACCTATGCATAGGGGTTGGCACACGTTTTCGTCGTGATTCTATGGTAGAAACTTTGGGGCACTCTTTGAGGTTCTATGTGTTGGTTGAATAGATGAATATGAGATTGTGTGATGCATATCGTATAATCATACCCACGGATACTTGAGGTGACATTGGAGTATCTAGGTGACAATAGGGTTTTGGTTGATTTGTGTCTTAAGGTGTTATTCTAGTACGAACTCTAGGGCTGTTTGTGACACTTATAGGAATAGCCCAACGGATTGATTGGAAAGAATAACTTTGAGGTGGTTCGTACCCTACCATAATCTCTTCGTTTGTTCTCCGCTATTAGTGACTTTGGAGTGACTCTTTGTTGCATGTTGAGGGATATTTATATGATCCAATTATGTTATTATTGTTGAGAGGACTTGCACTAGTGAAAGTATGAACCCTAGGCCTTGTTTCAACGCATTGCAATACCGTTTGTGCTCACTTTTATCATTAGTTACCTTGCTGTTTTTATATTTTCAGATTACAAAAACCTTTATCTACCATCCATATACCACTTGTATCACCATCTCTTCGCCGAACTAGTGCACCTATACAATTTACCATTGTATTGGGTGTGTTGGGGACACAAGAGACTCTTTGTTATTTGGTTGCAGGGTTGCCTGAGAGAGACCATCTTCATCCTATGCCTCCTACGGATTGATAAACCTTGGTCATCCACTTGAGGGAAATTTCCTACTGTCCTACATACCTCTGCACTTGGAGGCCCAACAACGTCTACAAGAAGAAGGTTGAGTAGTAGACATCAGGCCTTTAACTCGAACACCATACCAAGACAGGACTTTGCGGTTGTCCCACTATCTTCAAAATAGTTTTCCTTAGCTGTTTTATCATCATTGTTGGAGACCGACAAGGATGTCTCACTATCCTGAACCTTATCTACATTACTTCCCTTACCATTGCTTAATAAGGCACTCTTCCCCAATATTCTGTGAGCATTCTAAAAGAAGAAACAAGCAGACACATAATAGGTTTAGCATGTACTAGTATATGAAACTCATTTCGGTGAACCAGTTCATTAGTAAGGTGGACAAGATTAAACTACCAAGTCTTCTATTGCCAAGTAGTACATAATAAAAGCATCAAACAAACATATATATATATGTCCTATGGTCACTGCATTGTCTTGCCAAATCAAAATAGAGACACGGTTCAAATCATATCAGTTCAAGACAACGCAACACTGAAAGAATACAAAGCATGGGAAACTACACTGCACAATAAGATTTCAGATGGGTATCACGGGTCTACATGTACAACAACACTATTGGCTCTGTTGTGATGCTAGTAATGTGCATGATGTGAGAAGTCAACTATATACACAATTGAAATTGAAATCAACAGAGCTATTTATAAGAGCAAACATGTTAAAGAAACATGCGTAAACATACCTATTGTGCCATTGGAGTTTTGATTGGACCCTTCAATTTAAAAATAAGTTTGTATGAGTAAATACAATGATAAAAGAGCAAAGCAGTATGCACAATAGCAATGGAATCTTAAATGAGAACAGTTGTTCTTCAGGTTTAAGCACTTGTTCTACATGAACAGAGTACAGTAAGACGCAGGCATATAGCACTTCAAAATAAAAAATGAGCTCATAGACCTTACCACATTCTTGGTTCGGGAAAAATACAGAACAAGGTGTTCCCAGTCATCGTCCCGTAAATGTGTCTAAGGAGAATGTAAGGGAATTTGATGAGTTCCTTTTCTAGTGAAGTACGTTTTCTTCAGGTAATTTCTATACTGCCACCAAGCATTCTTGAAGATAGCAGAGGTATTAGCACAGGTTACCTCATCATGAGTTTCCAATTCGGTCCTTCTCTATAGAGAAAATGGGAAAATTTGATGTATCATAACCATCATGGAGGTAGAATGTATGGGATAAAGCAAAGTAATTGCCATGAATAACATTACTTACACATAACTCCTGGACAAACACCTGTAACTGGCATTTTCCTTCATCTTCAGTATAATATTTCCATGATGGGAAGATACGCACATAGGCTTTAACAACACCAAATGCGATAGGTGCTAAAATATGAATGGCTGGTTGTGCTTCCTCCACAGGAATAGGTGTACTAACTGGTGGCGTTGGGGTTCGACGTGGTAGTACTGGCGCTTTGGGCACTGGAGCTACCTTACTAACTGCTCTTGTTTGGGAGCTCTGTGGTGGAGATGGTGTTGTGTCAATAGGAATTATGTTACTATCTGGTGGGGTTGGGGCTAGATTGGGTGAAGCTGGTTTTCTCTCCATCGCAGTAGGGGTACAATCTGCAGAGTCCGGGTTATGTGTGGTAGGGCTGGTCCTCGTGCATGTACAACCGGGGTGCTATCTCCACCAAGAGGTAGCACTATTTTATTTGAAGACCGTGTTCCGCTAGATACTGCCGTCACCCGCTTTAATTCAAATGGTTGATAAACAGGAAGCATAGTTGAATGTACATACATTGTATGAGAGACAAATGCAATAGATAGTGTGGAAAAAAGAGGGCATGAAATAGTTGACATGTATATTGTTTAACTAAAAAGGATAGCATGACATAATTTCACATATATGATGTCTATCTAAACTAGATAGCATAGCATGACATAATTCAAAGATATGATGACTAACTAAATAGGATGGCATGAGATAATTATATGATGTCTTTAATAAGCAGGTCTGCATGACATAATTCACATACATGTTATCTAAGTAATCAAGATCGCATGATTTAATTCGCATATGTGATTTATATGCTAAGCAAAGGGCATTCGTATATATGATGTCTGAACTAAGAACATGGTGTTGAATTGTGTATATGATGTCTAGACTATGCAATGCAAGACACCATATGCATGATATGAGCAGTATAACCGTGCCAAGTTAGAGCATACACCTTGGTGGGGGAATAGGACTGGTCATCTGTCTCTGAATCCATCTCTGAGGAGCTATCAGGACCCAACAAGAGATCTTCTTTGACAGGTAGCACTGTTTGCTCTGAAGACCTTGTTTCCACTCTAGATTTTTCCATCACCCACTCAAATGGCCGATTCACGGGAAGAGTAGTTTAATGTACAAACATTGTCGACAAATGGAAATTTAATGAAGAAAAGGAAGGGCAAGATATCATTCAAATATATGATGCCTGGTTAAACAGGATGTCATTGCATATTTCACATATATTATGGCTGGCTAAAAGAGATGAGACTGCATAATTCCCATATATGATATAGAAACTAAACATGTGGCATTACAGAACATGTCTAAACTAAGCAGATGACATATATGATGTCGAAAGTAGGCACTGCAAGGCAACATATGCATGATACGACCAACATCATCATGCCAAGTTAGAGCAAACCCCTTGGGGGGTAAATAGGAGTGGTCAGTTGCGTCTGAATCCGCCTCGGAACAGATATCTTCCTCTGGATTAGAATCTGGAGAGGGTGAGGGTTAGCCATTGAACCCACCATGGAATGACGTTTGCGTGACATTGTATTGCCACGCAAAAGTCTTCTATTTTTCTCTACATGTTCAGCATGACTGTGTACAATATCTGACATGCATACGAAAATATATAGTGAGATTATGTAAGGAGAGCATGCAGAAATCTAGAGTGATGGTAACAACTAGTGGATGGATCCAAAAATAATGATAGCAGGCTGATGATATCTTTAATTTAATAAAAAGACAGATGATGATTGCTTTACTATTTGTTTCCCACCCAAGATGAACAACATAGGCATACCCTAGGTGAACCAGATAATAGACAGAGGTACTATTCATTGTTACCTCGATATGTGCCCCACAAGTAATTTTAAAACTCAAGTTTGAACATTAATTTGGACCTGACTTGGAGTCTAAGAGGTGAATAGGATGACAAAGTAGCAGGTAATATTAAGAAATGCATAACATAAGTAGAAACAAAAGAGTGCGACCTCTCTTGTGGACCCGTGTACTCCTCAGGTTCATCTGCTGAGTCGATGATGGTGATGCAGTTGCAGTTGGTGCCGACGGCAGGGAAGGAGATCTGAGGCAGCCAAATACGGTCGGGAGTCATGATGTCTGGTTTGGTGGATGCTTCTATCGATGGAGTAGCTCAGGTGGGATGGACGACGTCGCGGCAGGAGCAGGACAAACCACACAAAGTTTTCTTAGACACCTACTTGTAACTGAAGTAATTCTCTAAGGGCTCCTTTGGCTTGCAGGATTCTAAAAATGCAGGGATAGCAAAAACACCGAAATAGGATAGGAATGCACGTGGGAAATAGAGCATTTGTAAACACAGGATTTCTGTCAACTTGGGTGTTTGGCTCACAGGAATTGGAAGAGCAGAGGAATGCAAAGAAACATGGCCAAATTAAAGTGAAACCATATGAAAGCGTGTATAGTTTGAATGTTATTCTGACACTAATGCACTTGGTCTTGTTTTCATGCATATGATTTTGAAAAGTAGGTCCAGGTGGATATTTTGCTCCATTCCTTTCAACAAAATGCATAAATAATTGAATGGTAGAGTGCCATAGGAAAATTTTCTATTGCTATGTTTTTCCTTCACTTTTTCCTTTGAACAAAAATAGCCCTAATGGATCGACATGAATGTAGAGTAATAAGTGATGCGACAAGTGTACAACCTCTTTGCCGTTGCCGTGTCGACCTCAGCATCATTGGGTTGGTCGTTGAGGAAGTTGAGGCAAAGGTAGTTGTCGGAGGTGTGGAGGAAGATCAGGAATCTGTAGATGACGTCCAGGGCACTTCTCTGTTGTGATGGATGGTTTCATCGTTGGAGCAGCTTCGGCGAGTCGTAAGACGCCGAGGCTGAAGCAGTACAAGACATACATCGTTAATCTCAAGTGGAATTCTAATAGCATCTCCAATAGATGATGTAAAATACATTACCAAAAAGTGATAGACATAAAATTTACATCACCAAAAACACCTGACTACAACACATGTGGTAAAAACTGTTGACTCTGAACTTAACTGTTTAAACTGAAATTTACTGCGGAATCTGAATGTTACTGTCGAAACTGAACGCACTGGTAGCAGAGAGGCACTTCACATGTAGTTTAGCTGCTCGAGCACAGGTAGTCGAGAAACAGTGATCTGAAATCAGCAGGCGATTGATGGGGAACACAGTAGCAGATAGCAGCCGGAGTAGCAACGCTTGGAGGAGCAACGCGAACTAGAGCCAGAGAAGCATCCCGTGTACTAGCATCAGCAGCGCGAGCGAGAGCAAGAGCATAGAAGCAGCACGAGCGAGGGGGGAGCAGAGCAGCAGCGTGACACAGCAAGAGACAGAGCAGCACGAGCGAGCGAGAGCCAGAGCAGCAGCAGCAGCACGAGCAAGTGAGCAAGAGCCGGAGCGGCAGCAGCAAATCTGGCTAGTATGGATGCCGTCGTCGAAGGGGACTCGCACTGGGGGAGAGCCACCGTGGAGATGTCGCCTGCGGCGCCGGCTTGATGGTAACCGCGCCATGGGGGTGTGGGATGGAGCACCGTCGGCGCTGGGAGGTCGAGTTAAGGAGAAGGTGTAATGTGATGAGTGTACAACCTCTTTGGTGGCACCAAGTAGGCCTCGGCTTCGTCCGAGGAGTCAGTGAGGATGCTGCGGTTCTGGTGGAGCAGGTTAAGGCGGTGCTATGGGGATGGATCAGCCGCGGTAGACGAGGCGATCGTCGGAGCAACTCCTTGGAGGTGGAGGACGGGGCGGCAGAACCGACGGGGTGACGAGATCAACGATGGATCCTCATCCGGGGAGGTGGATGAGGGACGTCGGGCTGTTGCGGTGGACTACATCGTCATGGAAGAGGCTCCAGTTGGGCAGCGGTCGGGTGGCGGGCGGAGGATGGTGGGGTTTCATGGCTGGAGCGGAGAGGTTATGGCGGCCTGGGATTTTGAATGGGGATTTCAAATGGCGAAAAGGAGGTGATGGGAGGGGGAACCATTACTTAGGGACGCGCTTGTCGGAAATGTAGGGTGTGTTACAAAAGTACCCCCGCCGATTTGAAATAGCGGACCTTTTGGCTCAGGGTTAGAAGGAGGATTTTGTGTGTTGGGATTTGGCAGCTGGAGGGAGTTTTCACGTGCGTTGTAATTTCAGGACAGCAAGGCGCGAGTTGTGAAGCCGCGAGTTTTGGGAGCACGATATCTAAATTTTCGAGATATAACAAGGCGCGGGTTGAATTTTAGGGACAAGCCTAACGTGTAATATTGTACATACCAAATCAATTCGCACTTCCCTCAATGAAAAAATGAAAATAAAATAAAACTATTCACACCACACAAAGTGTCTTGTCTCGTTTTACTATACAAATGCTATTCAAAGCTATGAATCCATGTTATGTCCAATTAAATTCTTTCGCTGGTTGTATAATGCATGTAACCTACTCATACCAACATTTTAGTGCATTCCAAATGTCTATACTATCGCTGCAATTCAAACTAAATTTGAATTCGTTTCTCTATTTGAATAGGAATCTACAATCATGATTGTTGCCAACTTAAACCATCATTCGTGTATTATCTTAACAACACACCACATGATTACCATAGATAATACACGAATTCAAATTTTGAACTATGTGTACTATATGAACTCAAATTCAAATTTTGAATACACTTGATGTTGATTCCAAATAATAGTACATTTGATGTACTAACTAGATCTTCATAATCTAAACCATGTTCAATATGTACACCGTGTTTATCATATAAAGTATAGTGCCCCGCCCCCTACATTATGACAAGTATTTAGCCCTGAGCTGCAAAAGCTACACATTATCACAAATTATAATCAATGTTCTATATATTATATGTAGTATAACATGTTCATAACCACACCATGCATATCACCATTATATATATATATATATTCAATCATGCATGCGTCAGTTTAAAACACTTTGATATCTTCAAATACCCGAATCCACTTTTTTTATAATGAATTGTGATCTCTGTTCATCTTTTACACCCACACAATCCTCTTCTCTTTGTAGCTAGCGATAACTTTCTATCATGCATGCACACGGCCGCCCCCCTCTCACCCTCCCTTAGAGTCCCCTCCATCACGCACATTCGTTATTTCTCTAGGTCATTCACCCATGGTGTGTGTAGACCCCCGGCTCCTTCTTTTCGGCACACACACACCGGTCGATATACCTCTCTAGCCAAGTGTGCCTACCACAAACACACACTTCCCCTCTTCTCTTCTCACCGTCCATGCCCCCGTATGTCCAATACTGTTCCACGTAGGTGCACACTCCCGCCCCTCTTTTCATCGATCTCATACTCGCACAATCCTCCCCCCTCGACATAGTAGGCCTCTCGCACCACCTCCCAGCCGCACCCCTCTACCCCTGTCCGTCTCTTCGGAGTTTATTTGCTTCTAACACATGCATGCATGTGTATACCTACCGATCTCCCTACATATAGCTAGGTCGACTATAATTCTTTTTCCCCATGCATCGATCGACGTACCTGACTTGTTATGTCTCTCCATTTCTCCGACACATGACGATTGATCTTCTTATGTAGTTACGTCTGCTTACCACAACCATATCATCCCCCTCATCATCCTTGCATACCTCCCGACCCGTCTCTCACACGGACGTGCATAGACAGGAAGACATCCCCTCTCGTATTGATATTACACTCGTACCCTTCGTTTGTCTAGCAGGCCTCTCCCAACCTTATTCCTCTACTACACATATGCATGGACGTCGATCGATCTCCCTCAATACATAGCTAGGTCTCTCTCCTTCTCCACACATATACCAGACGCTCTACCTCTCTATAGTTAGATCTCTACTTGTCGGATCGTGGGTTCCGGATAACCCTTGAGGTTCAAACACTGGGGTGCGCACGAAGTACTCTTCCTCTCTAGTTCGCTCGCTCAACAATCACATGGCCTAGCTCGACAAACCCAAGGAAATGAGACACAGAGGCTTATACTAGTTTGGTCCACCGTTGTGGTGTAATATCCTACTCCAGTGTGGTGGTGGTGGATTGCCTCGAGGGCTAGGGATGAACTAGTACAATGGATGAACCGCCTCCTGAGGAGAGGTGTTCTTGAGCTCGATGAGCCGATGTGTGTGAGGATGATCCAAATGATCCATCCTTGCTACGGTGGTGGCTAGCCCTATTTATAGAGGCCCTAGTCCTCTTCCCAAATGTTCGGCGAGAAGGGATCCCACAATAGCCAAGTTTGAAGGGGGACAACTAGTACAAGCTATCCTGACAAAAGGTGGTCTTCACCTGCCAAAGGCTCTGGTGGTGACACTGTTGTGGGGTCCACAGTGACCTACATCCTGCCATCCTGCTGGCCTTGGTCTCGTTGTACCGATATGGAAACCTTTGCCTGATGCCTCAGGACTCCTCGCCTGTGCCCGCCTCTTTAGCACCAAAGAGGAAACTGGTACACTGCGCCCGCTAGTGCCCGCCTGGTCTAGGTCATCATGCCTCACATCACGTGAACCTCACGAGGTGCTCCTTGCATAGATATCTCCGCTCCTCGGGAGCCGGCCTAGTGAGGCTGCCCCCAGGGACGTCTTGGCGTCGTCCGCCTCGCGAGGCTTGGCCTCTCACGAGGGTCTTGAGTTGTTGCTGCAGATGATGGGGCCCCCGGGGGCATGGGCGTACTCCCTTGGGAACTGGCGACGTCGTCCCTGGAGGCCGCGATGGTGCCTCCTCCCGCGGTGGGGGTCGTTCAAGGTGGAGCAGCCCTTGCATCTAGGAGAGGCACGCCATGGTCGCCCAGCCCCCTTGCCCACGCTTCCATTCGGCGGAGGTGCTCCCAGAGTTCGTTGTGTGGTCAGAGCAGCCGGCCGGTACTTGGCTCCAGCTCCCGCGCTCCTTCGGCGGCGAGCTGCCAGCCGCAGGTCTTGACGGCTTCTGGCTGCAAGGTGACGGCTACTGCAGCAAGGCTTCGTGGGCTGTGGTGGAGGTTTCCGTTGCAGGCAATGCAGTCTTGACCCGTGGCTAGCAGACGTTTGCTTGTGCGCACTTCCTGGGCAGGAGGTGCACCCTCCACTTCAAGTACGATGGCGTCACGGCCCTCTACATGAAAGTTTTTGGGGAGGATGGACGCCGTGCAGGGTGCTGCCCCGAGGATAGTGGTGGTGACGACGAGCTGGGTCTTAATGACAGCCGCGACGACACCGAGGGCGGGCTCGCCCTTGGCGATGGCCGTGGCCTATCCAGCGGCAGCGGCGCCTCCTCTGGCGAAAGCTCTAGAAGTGGTGGTTACGACAAACCGCCACGCCGTCGGGCTCGCTATGAGGACGTCGGCGGGTTGTCCCGCCGCCGCACCCCAGTGAAGCGTGAAGAGGACTCGGGCTGAGTCCAGGGGGAGGCACTAGGAGCCAGCCCTCATGAGCTGCTGCGGGCGTGGGTGCCGCTTTGCTTGTCATTTTCCCTTTTTTGTTGTATTCCAAGAAACAAGTATGGGGCCCTACGTGGGCGTGTAATGAACCGTAATTCTTATGCTGCTCATGTTATGTTTATCGTTTCTATGTTGTCTTGTGGCATCTGTACTTTATGTAGGCGTAGAAGGATAACTTAGCTTGGCATATCCGAGGTAGTTTCCACCTTGCGAGGGCGCGCACCTCCTGACATCTGGTGAGGCTCCTCGACTGCCAACTTCGGAGCCGCTGACCTCGGGAGACACGCGAAGCTGCAAAAATTCGTTAGGAAATCCTTATCCTTCCTTGCACGAGGCCTCAGGCATAGGCTGATCATGGTCTAGCGCACCACGTCGTGGTACCCATGGGGCACGGACTTAGAAGGGTGCGCTGATCACGAGCTCAATCGAGGGCGCCTCACGAAGATCAGGGGAGCTGAAGCTCCGGAGCGACAGGGCTTTGTTGAGGTGTGCCCATGACCAGGTTAGCCCAGCGCATGCACATACCTGCCCAGCCCCCGCGCGAGGCGCGCGAGGGGGAGCATCGGGCAATTTCTGTCCTCCCTGGCGGAAAACAAGAACGGAGCGAAGAAACGGTGTCGGTGTCAAAACCAGCGGATCTCGGGTAGGGGGTCCCGAACTATGCGTCTTGGCTGGATGGTAACAGGAGGTAGGGGACACAATGTTTTACCCAGGTTCGGGCCCTCTTGATGGAGGTAAAACCCTACATTCTGCTTGATTAATATTGATGATGTGGGTAATACAAGAGTAGATCTACCACGAGATCAGAGAGGCTAAACCCTAGAAGCTAGCCTATGGTATGATTGTATGTTGTGGTTGTTGTGTCCTACAGACTAAAACCCTCTGGTTTATATAGACACCGGAGAGGGTTAGGGTTACACAAGGTCGGTTACAAAGGAGGAGATATCCATATCCGTATTGCCTAGCTTGCCTTCCACGCCAAGTAGAGTCCCATCCAGACACGAGATGAAGTCTTCAATCTTGTATCTTCATAGTCCAACAGTCCGGCCAAAGGATATAGTCTGGCTGTCCGGAGACCCCCTAATCCAGGACTCCCTCAGTAGCCCCTGAACCAGGCTTCAATGACGATGAGTTCGGCGTGCAGTATTGTCTTCGGCATTGCAAGGCGGGTTCCTCCTCCGAATACACCACGGAAGAATTTGAATACAAGGATAGTGTCCGACCCTGCAAAATAAGTTCCACATACCACCGTAGAGAGAATAATATTTTCGCAAATCTAATTTGCTGAACTGTTTTAGCAACAGGACATTACGTCACGGCCCGGTGATTATTCGAACCGCTTCCTTTAACTAGCCCCGCACATAACGCGAGGCAGTTTTTTGACACACCTTGTTAAAGTAGAGATCGTGTCCCCTTATCACGGGATTCTCATCAAGACAGGCGTGGGTAACCCAACCGTGCCTTCGATTACAGCGCTTGTGGGATAAGCGGGTTTTACCAGGCTATTGGGTGGGGCATAGTTTCGTCCGCCCATATAAAGGGATAAGGATTCACCTTTTCATCCATGCCTTCTTCCTCCCTTGCTCATCCGTTTTCGCACACTCGAGCTCTAGCACCCAAGTCCGCACTTCCCACCTCAACCTTCTCCAACCATGTCCGGAGCGGGAGGCAGGTGGATGGTCTCCTCCGTAACAGATGGAGACATCAAGAAGTTGAGGAGAGCCGGATACCTGCCCGACGACATTGCGCACCGGCTCCCAGATGAGGGGCAGCTCATCCCCACCCCCAGGCCCCATGAGAGGGTAGTGTTCCTCACCCATTTCCTCCACGGACTGGGATTCCCTCTCCACCCATTAGTCCGGGGCTCATGTTCTATTACGGCCTGGATTTCCACGATCTGGCCCTGAACTTCATCCTCAACATCTCGGCGTTTATCGTTGTGTGTGAGGCCTTCCTCCACATCAAGCCCCACTTCGGTTTATGGCTGAAGACCTTCAATGTCAAGCCGAAGGTTGTGGGCGGTCGCCAGGCGGAGTGCGGAGGCGCCATGGTGGGCAAGATGCCCAACGTTACGTGGCTCGAGTGCTCCTTTGTGGAAACCATAAAGGGGTAGCAATCAGGGTGGTTCTACATCACCGAGCCACATGACCCTGCATGGGCAGCGGCCCCCGAGTTTCGATCTGGCATCCCCATGCGGCTCACCTCCTGGAAAGAGAAGGGTCTGTCCTAGGGTAGTTTGGGAGAGCTAACCGGACTCCAAACATGTATTCAAAACATGGTGAGCAAGAACCTCAAACTTTTCAACGTAGTCCAGGTCATGCTCCACCGCCGGATCCTCCCATGCCAACAACGGGACTTCACCTTGTGGGAGTTCGACCCCGCGCAGCACCGAACTCTGAACAGGCTCTTCGACACAACTCATGAAGATGCCTGGAGGGTGCTGTTCAAAAGCAAGGTCCCTCCTCCCATTACTGAGGATCGTGCATTCAGCACGAAGCGCCAAGCCAGTGCGGTAAGCTGCTTTACCTTTCACATGATACTTATCTTTTATAGATTGACTCCATGCGGGATCTAAACTCCCGTACCTTTGATAGGACTGGCAGGAGACGGCCGGACAGATCGACTGTCCGGCTCCTTTGCCCGAAGGCCCAGCGGATGCTCTTCTGGCGAAGATGCTGACTCCGGCTCTTTATACGGTGCAGGAGAAGACCAAGAAGGCCAAGGGAACCAGAAAGTGTTCCCGACGCCAGGCGTCGTCGAACTCTCCGTCCGATGACTCTGTGGCGCAATCCTCCCCCGAAGACGAGGAGGAAGAAGAAGATGCTCCCCCTCCAGCTGGGGGAGATAAGAAAAGGAAGGCCGCCCCAACTAGGGGGCCGAAGGGTCCAAGAAGGGAAGGACTCTCCTTCCGGACAGTTCCACCTCCGCCGACGAAGGCGAAGATGAGTGGTTGCCCAGAGCCAAGCCCCTGGGGAGATCGTAAGTATTCGGATACCAGAGTAACTCATGGCATTCCTTTGTCACGCTGCTTTCCCTAATGCCGAACATAATTATGCAGGCCGCCACGAGCCAGTATCGATGTATCATCGGACGGCTCCCTGGGCTCGTCGGACATGGATAGTGATCCAGTCCCGACCGCCACCTCCCCTCATCCTGCTAACGACGCCGAGGTGCTGTCTCAAGAGGCACCGGGTCGAGGGAAGACAGTCCCGGAGGCACCTCAAGGTGACCTTCCGGACTCCGGGAGCCGAGGGGACGGGGCCCCTCAGAGCTCCGAGTTTGGCCCTCAGCCGAACACCGCGCCGGAACCTCCAGTGATTCCGGGCGCGGGCAGGCGACCTCCTTCCAAGAGGGGCAAGACGCCTGTGCCGGTGACCTCTGTCCATCCAGAGGCGCCGGACAATCTGCTGGAAGTGCTTCGCAGCGCTTCCATCGACGAGGAGCACCGTACTATTATGAGTGCGGTGGTCCAGAAGGTTCAGTCCGCCAAGAGCGGATTGACTGAAGCCTGTGTCAGCCTTCTAACAGGCTTTGAGGTAAGTGTTTTTAAAATATAGGAAAAACATTACCGCATAGACAGTAGTCCCTGATGCTTTGTTCGGTGTTCACAAAGAAAAGCCGAACAGAGGATCAAATAATATCGCAGGAGTCTACTATAAGTATGTCAATATGCGTATGCAGGCCTCGCTGCTGGCGTCCGCCGCACTGACTGCAGAGGTCGCCGTACTGAAGCAGGACCTCGAGGGGTCCAAGAAAGAGCTTGGCCTTGCCAGGAGGCAGCTCGAGGAGAACAAGGGTAAGTAATACCCTGTCTATAGATATGTATATATATAAAAGAAGACACGATTACAAAATGACAGGATCATCGTATATTTGCCAGGGGCCACGACCGAGGTGGCGACCCTGAAGCAAGCACTAACCAAGGCCGAAGATAAAGCGGCCAAGGAGCGCACCTAGCAGGAAAAACAAGAGGCTCGGGTGGGCGAGGTGCAGCAAGAGCTCCAGGCTCTCGTGATGAAGTACGAGGCGTTGGAGCTTGACTCAAAGACGCGAGAGTCTGAGCTTGTTGCGGCCCTCGAGGGTGCAAAAAGTGCAAATGCCGAAGCCCAAAAGGCCCTCCAGGAGATCGACGCAATGAAGAAGATAACGGCGGGTAAGGCATTCTATATGCAGAGCAAGCATGTAAAAGTAAATTACCGATTACTTACCTGGATTCGGAGCTCTCCAGGAGCATTCGCAGATTTGCCCCGCAGCGTGTCGGATGCTGCACAATTTTACCAGGCTGAGGAGGGAAGCTCAACGGAGAAGCTGTTCTAGTCTAAGTATACTGGGACCGAACACCGGATGCCTCTGAGAGACCAGCTAAAGCAGCTGGTCGAGCTGCACAAGGAGGCCGAACAAGCCATGAAGGGCCTTATAGTCTGGCTATGGCCTGGTGACGCCCTTTTGAACAGCTACTTCGGCCTGGTGAGGCGGCTTGTAGATGCCTGCCCATGGCTGGAGGTCGTCAAGCGGTCTGTCTGCATCGAAGGTGCCCGCCGGGCTTTCGCTCGTGTGAAGGTGCTGTGGGCCAAGCTAGACACCGTGAAGCTGATCAAGGAAGGGCCGCCGCAGGGCAAGGAGCATCGCACCCCCGAAATTTATTATGAGGGTGTCCTGAAGGGTGCCCGTCTTGTGGCGGACGAATGTTCAAAGGATGTAATATTTGAGTAAACTTGCTCGTGTGATCCTGTATGATGAAAACTTGTTTCATATGCGCTATGCAACGCTTGTGTGAATTTAAAATATTACCTTATGTTTGGCCGTTTATCCAATCCGAGAGATGGCTAGTCCTCGGCTTCTGCCCCCATGCCACGAGTGCTGGGGTTTCGGGATAAACCTATGCACTCTTGTTCCCATGTTTGGGTCCTTCGAGGGAGGTGCTCAGCACAACGAACAAGGCAACCGGACTAATAATGCTTTATCACTCTCACTTAGCCATAGAATTCTATAATTTTAAATTTCGGCGAAGCCCTGGTATTCGGAAGGCCGAATTTGGGGTGTGATACACGCCTTTAAGCCGGATAGGGCCGACCCCTCGCCCTAAGTGGCATAAGTCTTTAGGAACTCGAAAACCTCGCCGAACAGCGACCAGTCTCTCGCCTTATCATGACAGTTAGTTTTAGCTTTCTCTACTGAGGTGCTAAGCCCGGCAGAACCGGGGCACAATCGCAGTAGTTCTCCTAGCGCTACCTTAGCCAATAGAGTGGAACGTAAGGTACCAAAACATAGGAGCCGGGCAAACCCAACATTTGACCAAAGACATGATTCGGAGCTGATGCATATAATGCTATAAGTTCGGGGTGCCGCACTTGTGAAAGTGTTCGGACTTTTCACACCATATTGTGGGGTGCTTGAGCCCCTGGCGTATGGACCGTACCAAAGTGTACGGGTGCTAAATGTCATAACTGAACATATGTATTGAAAAAGAAATGAATAGAGAATGCAATAATAAGCTGAAGCTAAGCATTGTTTATTCAAAAAGGTGCGCTAAAGCAGAATGATACAGATAATGCGATAAGCAAAGAGTAGGACTATGTCCCTTCCGAGGGCAAGCTGAGGAATGATATTAAATCGAATATTTCGCTCGTTACTGTAATCCACCTGGGAATTCCATGGTATGACGTAGCTATTTGCCTCCTTGGTTGCTGCATCATGTGTTCGGTAATAGTGCTGCCGGATAGTGTTTCCAGAGATTAAGGTCCTGAAAAAAGAGAAAAATAACCAAACGGGAAGCCCCTAGTGCGGTTTAAGCCGCGTCTTGGGGCGTGCCGCAGTTGTGCCCCCCTCCCCACCTGTGCCCATGGTATTTTTAATGCGTAATTATGTACGCGTGGCACGAGTTTCACCATTGGGCTGGGATTGGGGTGGGCGCCGTATTGCTACGCGAGCTCAGATCGCGCCAGGCGGTCTATTTGCCTATTGCTCCGAGCGCGCTTGAAGGTGTCCGGGCTTTGAAGCACCGAACTAGTTGATTGCCTTGAGAGGCTGCTTTGCGCTTCTGCTGCGAGGGGCACGGTGTGCTCCTCTGTTCGGAGAGAGTGCTCTGTGTTTCCATTGACTGTAATAACTCCGCGAGGTCCTGGCATCTTGAGCTTGATGTATGCATAATGCGGCACCGCATTGAATCTAGCAAATGCGGTTCGCCCGAACAGCGCATGATAACCACTGCGGAATGGGACTATATCGAAGATTAACTCTTCACTTCGGAAGTTATCTGGGGATCCGAAGACCACTTCCAGTGTAATTGAGCCTGTGCAATGGGCCTCTACACCTGGAATGACGCCTTTAAAGGTTGTTTTTGTGGGTTTGATCCTTGAGGGGTCTATACCCATTTTGTGCACCGTGTCCTGATAAAGCAGGTTCAAGCTGCTGCCGCCATTCATAAGTACTCGAGTGAGGTGAAATCCGTCAATGATTGGGTCTAGGACCTGTGCGGCGAATCCGCCATGACAGATACTAGTGGGGTGGTCCCTATGATCGAAGGTGATCGGACAGGAGGACCAAGGGTTGAACTTTGGGGCGACTGGCTCCAACGCATATACGTCCCTGAGCGCACGCTTCTGCTCCCTCTTGGGGATGTGGGTTGCGTATATCATGTTCACCGTCCGCACTTTTGGGGGAAACCTCTTCTGTCCTCCGGTGTGTGGCTGCCGGGATTCCCCCTCGTCATCGCTATGTGGCCCCTTGTCCTTGTTTTTGGCAATTAACTTGCCGGCCTACTTGAACACCCAACAATCCCTGTTGGTGTGATTGGCTGGCTTGTCTAGGGTGCCACGTATTTGACACGAGCGATCGAGTATACAGTCCAAGCTGGACAGACCTGGCGTACTTTGTTTGAATGGCTTTTTCCGCTGACCGGGTTTAGAGCCTTTGAATCCGGCATTGACTGTCGTATCCTCGGTTTTTCGCTGTTAATGCGGCGCTTATGTTTGTTGCGACGTGACCTGCTATTGCCATCCTTGGTATCCGAGGTACCATGGTTCTTTGATATGTTATTACTGCGAGCCAGCCAGCTGTCTTCTCCCGCACAAAAGCGGGTCATGAGCGTCATGAGACCTGCCATAGATTTCGGCTTTTCCTGACCAAGGTGCCAGGCTAGCCACTCGTCTCGGATGTTGTGTTTGAAAGCCGCTAAGGCCTCTGCATCCGGACAGTCGACAATTTGATTTTTCTTTGTAAGGAACCGAGTCCAGAATTGTCTGGCCGACTCTTCTGGCTGCTGAATTATGTGGCTCAAGTCATAGGCGTCTGGTGGTCGCACATAAGTGCCCCGAAAGTTGTTGAGGAATGCGGCTTCCAGATCTTCCCAACAGCTAATGGAGTCTATTGGCAAGCTGTTAAGCCAATGCTGCGCTGGTCCTTTGAGCTTTAGTGGGAGGTATTTGATGGCATGTAAGTCATCACCGCGGGCCATGTGGATGTGAAGGAGGAAATCCACGATCCATACAGCAGGATCTATAGTGCTGTCGTATGATTCAATATTTATAGGTTTGAAACCGTCTGGGATTTTATGATCCATTACTTCGTCTCTGAAGCATAAAGGGTGTGCGGCGCCTCTGTATTGGGCCATATCGTGACGCAGCTCGAATGGGTCTTGCCCGCTGTGTTTGGCCCGGCCGGATTTACTTTTACTGTATCTAGCGTGACGTTTATCGTCTCGCATGGTGGCGCGCCCTCGTGATCCATAGATCGATCTTGCATCCTTTGCTTTGTCCTCCAATATGTCTCGCAGGTCTGGCGTATCTCCCCGTGCCTTTTTATTTGAATAGCGTCGGAGTGCGGGATGAGTTTTTGGATGGAATGCCTCTCTATCGCGGCCACGAGGTGGCCGATCAGCCGTGTCATACGCTTCTTCCTCCAGTCGGGGTGGCAACCTACATTTTGGATAACTCTTGGAGGGGCGCTCGAGTTTATATTCCTCGGCCGCGAGGACTTCAGTCCATCTGTCAGCTAGCAGATCTTGATCAGCTTGAAGCTGCTGCTGCTTTTTCTTCACGCTATTTTTCATGGTCATAAGCCGGCGTTTGAAGTGCTCTTGTTCGATGGGATCCTCTGGTACAGCGAATTCTTCGTCGCCGAGGATTGCCTCATCTTTGGAGGGGGCATGTAATTATCATCCTCCTCTTCTCCATCTGCCGCTCTCTCAGGAGGGCCGGCTCCTCCATCCTCCTGCTCTAAATCTTGCTGGAGGGGATTGTTGTTGTCTTCGGCACTATCCGGAGTATTATTATCTCCTGTGCCGGTATCACCACTTCTGCTTTGGCGGGACTTAGAGCGGTGCCGCTGACGTCAGAGCTTGGGTTGCTTCTTGGAGGGGTCATCCTCCACTATCTCGTCGCCATTGTCTTCTTTGGGTGTATCCACCATGTATACGTCATATGATGAGGTGGCTGTCCAGTGCCCCATAGGCAGTGGTTCCTCTTCGTCTCCCACATTGTCGTCCATACCATCGATGTCTTCGGAGTCGAAGTCGAGCATGTCGGTTAAGTCATCGACAGTGGGTACTAAGTGGGTGGTGGGTGGGTCGCGAATTTCTTCGTCGTCCGCATCCCAGTCCTGCCGGACATAGTTCGGCCAGGATCCTCCTGACAAGGAGAGAGACCTTAATGAGTTCAGTATGTTGCCAAAGGGTGAGTGTTGAAAAATATCCGTGGAGGTAAACTCCATGATCGGCGCCCAATCGGATTCGATAGGAACGAGCGAAAGCGGTTCGGAGTCCGTGGCCGGAGAAGGATCCGACAATTTATCAACACGGCTCTTGTGCAAGGTAAGGTCGATGTTTGGCTTGATCGCCGCTGAGGGTAAGGCCTCCGTGGCGGGGTCCATCCACCCGTCCGCGGAAGGCACAACTGGCTCCGAATAAAGGGTCGGAGCGGCTGCCAGTGCGATCTCCTGAACACTGTCCAATCGTACAGCTAAATCGTACTCATCGTGACCGCGTGACGCACAAGGCAGAGGCTCGGATCCGTCGAAGATCAAGTCTCCGCGGACATCGACCGTGTAGTTTAAGCTTCCAAACCTAACCTAGTGGCCAGGGGCATAACTTTCGATCTGCTCTAGATGGCCAATCGAATTGGCCCACAGTGCAAAGCCGCCGAACACAAAGATCTGTCCGGGGAGAAAAGTCTCACCCTGGACTGCATCGCTATCGATGATAGTAGGAGCCATCAAGCCTAATGGCGACGGCACAGAGGAACTCTCAATGAAACACCAATGTTGGTGTCAAAACCGGCGGATCTCGGGTAGGGGGTCCCGAACTGTGCGTCTAGGCCGGATGGTAAAAGGAGGCAGGGGACACAATGTTTTACCCAGGTTCGGACCCTCTTGATGGAGGTAAAACCCTACGTTCTGCTTGATTAATATTGATGATGTGGGTAATACAAGAGTAGATCTACCACAAGATCAGAGAGGCTAAACCCTAGAAGCTAGCCTATGGTATGATTGTATGTTGTGGTTGTTGTGTCCTACGGACTAAAACCCTCCGGTTTATATAGACACCGGAGAGGGTTAGGGTTACACAAGGTCGGTTACAAAGGAGGAGATATCCATATCCGTATTGCCTAGCTTGCCTTCCATGCCAAGTAGAGTCCCATCCGGACACGAGACGAAGTCTTCAATCTTGTATCTTCATAGTCCAACAGTCCGGCCAAAGGATATAGTCCGGCTGTCTAGAGACCCCCTAATCCAGGACTCCCTCAAACGGAGAGAAGAAGGGATTCAACCAAGCAACTCGAGAAAGCAAATGAACAGTCACGTCAGGCACCTAGTCTAGTCTTCTCACCAGCGCGGAGCTAAGTGCTGCCACTAGGATGTGGGAGGGAGCCCCCAAGGCCCGAGGGCGGCACTCCGGACACTCCGGGGCATGTACAACCCCAATTATTATTATGTGAGAGTATCACAAGCAGAGACCTTCACAGGCACTGGGCCTTGCTTCATGGGTAGAACTTCCGGGTGGGAGGTGATGGATGTTCCAGGCGTTCTGGATGGGGATCCCATCCTGCATCTCCAGGCGCGTAGCGCCAGGCCTGGAGACGCGGGCAATCCTAAACGGGCCCTCCCACATGGGTAAGAGCTTATGCAGCCCTTCCCTGGAGAGCACCCGCCTCAGGACGAGATTGCCCACCTTGAGCATCCTGGGGCGAACGCTGCGGCAGTGATACTGTCGCAGCGCCTGCTGGTATCTTGCCGCCCGGAGCGAGGCTTGGCGGTGGCGTTCCTCCCCCGGCACGAGGTCTATCCCCCGCATGGCGTCCTGACATGCCTCGTCGAACGCCAGGACACGCGCGGAGCGATGCCTGACCTCGTGAGGGAGAACCGCTTCGGCTCCATAGACGAGGAAGAACGGGGTCTCGCCTGTTGGCTTGGAGGCGGTGGTGCAGATGGACCACAACACGGACTGGAGCTCGTCGTGCCAGCCCCTACTACAAGCCTCGAGCTTCTTCTTGAAGGTCCTAGTCTTGAGGCATCTCAAGACCTCCACATTGGCGTGCTCGGCTTGGCCATTTCTCCTAGGGTGTGCCACTGAGGCGTAGCATATCTGCGTTCCAAGGTTAGTTCAATATGTCTTGAAAAGATTGCTAGTGAACTGTGAGCCATTGTGGGTGATGATGCGGTTAGGAACCCCAAACCGACTCACGAGGCCCTTGATGAACTTGACTGTGGAGCCTGCGGGGATGGTGCGGACATCTTCCACCTCCGCCCACTTGGTGAACTTGTCGATGGCGAAGTAGAGGTAGCGATAACCCCCATGCGCTCGAGGGAAAGGATCCAGGATATCCAGCCCCCAAACCGCAAAGGGCCACAAGAGTGGGATAGGCTCGAAGCCCTGGGCAGGCTGGTGCATTTGCTTGACATGATACTCGCAGGCCTCGCAGCATCTCACCAGCTCGGTTGCGTCGTTGAGTGCCGTGGGCCAGTAGAACCCGTTGCGGAACGCCTTGCCCACCAGGGTTCGCGACGACGAGTGATGCCTGCAATCTCTTGAAGGAAATATGCCCTAGAGGCAATAATAAAGTTGTTATTTATATTTCCTTATTTCATGATAAATATTTATTATTCATGCTAGAACTGTATTAACCGGAAACTTAGTACATGTGTGAATACATAGACAAACAGAGTGTCACTAGTTTGCCTCAACTTGACTAGCTCATTGAATCAACGATGGTTATGTTTCCTAACCATAGACATGAGTTGTCATTTGATTAGCGGGATCACATCATTATAGAATTATGTGATTGACTTGACCCATCCATTAGCTTAGCACGATGATCATTTAGTTTGTTGCTATTGCTTTCTCCAAAACTATACATGTTCCTATGACTATGAGATCATGCAACTCCTGAATACCAGAGGAACACTTTGTGTGCTACTAAACGTCACAATGTAACTGGGTGATTATAAAGGTGCTCTACAGTGTCTCTGATGGTGTCTGTTGAGTTGGCATAGATCGGGATTAGGATTTGTCACTCCGATTGTCGGAGAGGTATCTCCAGGCCCTCTCGGTAATGCACATCACTATAAAGGAGCAAGGTGACTAATGAGTTAGTTGCGGGATGATGCATTACAGAACGAGTAAAGAGACTTGCCGGTAATGAGATTGAACTAGGTATGAGGATACCGACGATCGAATCTCGGGCAAGTAACATACCGATGACAAAGGGAACAATGTACATTGTTATGCGGTTTGACCGATAAAGATCTTCGTAGAATATGTAGGAGCCAATATGAGCATCCAGGTTCCGCTATTGGTTATTGACCGGAGATGAGTCTCGGTCATGTCTACATAGTTCTCGAACCCGTAGGGTCCGCATGCTTAACGTTCGGTGACGATCGGTATTATGAGTTTATGTGTTTTGATGTACCGAAGGTAGTTTGGAGTCCCAGATGAGATCGGGGACATGATAAGGAATCTCAAAATGGTCGAGACATAATGTCGGCGTTCTGGGAACGGGGGTCCCCAGACTTGCCTGCCTGCGGCCTGCGGCGTGGCTCAAAGGAGGCCCAGTGCGACCCATCTTCATCAACACAAGACTCAAGACCCTCGCGAGGGGCCAAGCCTCGCGGGGCGGACGACATGGCGCATCCTCAAGCGCAGCCTCATCAGGCTGGCTCGCGAGGAGGTGGAGAGATCAAGGCAGGGCACCTCGCGAGGTGCCCATGACGCAAGCTGTGACGATCGAGGGTGCCAGGCGGGCGCCAGCGCGCGCAGCGTCCTTCTTTCCTCTTTGGTGCAAAGGGGGCAAGCGCAGCCGCGGGGTACCGAGGCATCAGGCAAAGTTTGCCATTTCGGTGCAACGAGACCAAGACCAGGTGGACTACGAGACGGAGGTCACCATGGAGCCCAGCACGGCGTCACCACAGAGCCTTTGGCAGGCGAAGACCAACTTTAGTTACGATAAGTGTACTAGATGTTCCCCTTCGAATTGGCCAATTGTTGGCGCCCTTCCCGCTCAATATTTGGGAAGAGGCCCAGGGCCCTTGCCTATAAATAGGACCAGCCACCCACATAGCAAACGGACGGTCGACAAGTGAGAGAAAAGCAGAGAGAGTGAGTGAGAGAGAGAAGGGTGACTGAACTCCTCTTAGCAGTTCATCGCCCCAGCCAAGAACAGACCCTCGCGAGGCTGTTCTTCATTGTATTGTTCATCATCACCAGCCCCAGGAGGCAATCCACCAACCACACACTGGAGTAGGGTATTACACCACAACGGTGGCCCGAACCAGTATAAACCTTGTGTCTCTTGTGCAGTTCTTTCAGTAGTTTAGATCTTTGTGAGACGTGGAGGTAGAAGGCGTTATCTCCGCGCACACCCCAGTGTTCAAACCTTAAGGGTCTGCCGAAACCCGTGATCCGACATTTGGCGCGCCAGGTAGGGGTGCGCCGGAATTTGCCTTCCTACCGCTCCGCCTCCCGTCGCATCGTCATCACCATGTCCGGCGACCAGGCGGGCAACCAAGGTCCATGGGCGGTGTGGCCCACCTGCGCGGAGCCGCCCGCCTCGAGCGACCCCGCGCCCCAGGCAGCTTGCGGTCCGCAGGGCACTACGGGCCACGGGCGACGTGGACAGGCTTCCGCAACCCTCACACCGCGGCAAGCGCGGTCGGTGGCAAGGGCCTCCAATCACGCCGCAACCACGACACCGTACACCCGCCGGGAGCAGGCGAATTCAAGGGCCGCGCTCACGGTGGCCCGGGAGCTGCTACGGTGCAGACTGCTGGAGGGCGGCCGCGACGTGCTACTGGAGCGAGTGGCGGAGCTCCTGGGCTTCGCCGCCTCGGGGGCTCACCCCTTCTCCACCCAGCTCCCATCCCAAGCCCAGGGCGACCCGCGCGGGGGCCCCGCATGCGCCCGCGGACTCCAAGGATACTCCGATGCCAGCGAAGCTGTCAGCACTGGACCGGCGGTGGCGCTGCCCCCGCCCCCGGCCAGCGAAGAAGAAGGACTCGACGCGACCCCCGGCCCCGGAGGGCGGCCGCGCAGCCACCCCGCAGTAGGCATGACAGGTGGGACCGCCTGGCATGCGGGGCATCACGGCGTGGCACTCGGGATGACGGCGACGGAGGAATACGTGCCCCTCATGCTGGACCAAGGACACCCTCATGAGAGCAGACAAGGCTCGCTCCTCGGCCCAAGCTGGGGGGACGAGGCAGTGGAGGCTGAGCCCTTCCAGGAGCCCATGGACGAACCCGCTGGCCACGTTGGAGGCAACGATTATCGGGCACCGCTAACTCTTCAGAGGCAGGTATACGCTAACCATGGATCACAGGAGGTGCAGGTCGCCGCGGCAAGCAGCTGCCCCGTTCCTACAGTCTCCTACCCTCGGGAGGAGGGCGCAGGGGGCTGCAGGAGAGGGGCCGGAATATGACATCACCACTGCGGCGTTCGGAGCAAGGCGTTCTCAGGAGGTAGGCCCTCTGCTGGGGAGGTGCCTCAGGGCCTGCCCCTGGCAGAGGACCCGTGGTCGTCGGGGGAACCGCTGGCGACCGCTCTACCCCATCGGCCGGTGTCCTAGGTTCCGGTCGTTGCTGATGGCACTAGAGTGTGGCGCAAGTTGGGGCCCCCGTCTGGCGATATGAAGCAAGGCCAGTACCTATGAAGAAGGCCCAGTGCCTGTGAAGCTCGCCGCCCCGTGACACTCTCACGTAATAATGACTGGGGCTGTACACGCCCCGGAGTCTCAGGGGTGCCGGCCTCAGGCCCTGGGGCTCCCTCCCATGCCCAGTGGACAGCACTTAGCTCAGCGCTGGTGAGAAGACGTCCAAGACTAGATTAGGTGCCGGACGCGGCCTTTTGTCTGCTTTTCATTGCCTTTCCCTTTGGCTGTAGCTTTCCCCCGCTGGATTTAAGTTGGATTCGAATGTGAGATTTGCGTGTGTTCGGGGAAGGGGTGCTTATTCTCACTCGAGCCATTTCTCGCGTTCTGGGTACCGCTTCGTCACAGCTGCCTCCCCTCGCGAGCCCCTCACGAGTCGGGTCAGGCTTGGCTCGTGCGCAACCCAAACTGCCGCTGTTGCTCCCTCTCGGGAGGACTTTCGGGTGCCTGCAGAGGTTGTCCTGTTTGAAAAGGCCCAGAGCCTGTGAAGCAAGGCGAGTGCCTATGAAGCTCTCGCGCTTAAGGAAAAGGCCCAGAGCCTGTGAAGCAAGGCGAGTGCCTGTGAAGCTCTCGCGCTTAAGAAAAAGGCCCAGAGCCTGTGAAGCAAGGCGAGCGCCTATGAAGCTCTCGCGCTTAAGGAAAAGGCCCAGAGCCTGTGAAGCAAGGCAAGTGCCTGTGAAGCTCTCGCGCTTAAGAAAAAGGCCCAGAGCCTGTGAAGCAAGGCGAGCGCCTATGAAGCTCTCGCGCTTAAGGAAAAGGCCCAGAGCCTGTGAAGCAAGGCGAGTGCCTGTGAAGCTCTCGCGCTTAAGGAAAAGGCCCAGAGCCTGTGAAGCAAGGCGAGCGCCTGTGAAGCCCTCGCATTCTGAAAAGGCCCTGAGCCTGTGAAGCAAGGCGAGTGCCTGTGAAGTCACTGCGTTTAGGAAAAGGCCCAGAGCCTGTGAAGAAGGCGAATGCCTGTGAAGCTCACACGTTCAGGAAAAGGCCCAGTGCCTATGAAGAAGGCCAACGCTTGTGAAACTCCCCGCCGGCGGCACTCTCGTACCCAATGGATTCAACTAAAGAACACCAAGGGTGTCACGCCCTCCCACAGGCTGCTTCGGGGCTTGCGCGAAAAAAAGGTAAACCAGCCAGCCACCAGGCGCGGGCGCTCGTGCAATATGACAACTATTAATATGCTGAACACGGGTTGTACATGAGGGGCTTCCCCTCCCAAAATGCTCTCACAAGCCATCAGGACAAAAACCTGAGTTCTATTCATGCAGGGTGAAAAAGACAGGAGCGATACACACTCAGTCGGACAAATCCCCCAATGCGTCCCCGGAAGCACCTCCCGAGCCTTCTCTGGGGTCGCCGAATTCGCCATCATCGTCTGCGTCGCCGCCAGCGGCGTCAGGGCCGCTCGCCGCGCCGCCATCGTCAGCACCCACGATCACGTCGCCGTTGTTTGAAGCGAAGGCCCTGACAAGGGCGTCCATGTTGTCTTCCACCCAGTGCGCCAGGTCACCTCGGACGGCCTGGGGGACTGGGGCGATGACAACGTCAAAATCAAAGCGGGGATCCATGATCAGGAGATGGCTAAAGACACGGGAGAAGGCGCACCCGAGCAGGGCGTGGCTCCTCTCCTCCACCAACCTGTCGGCCCTGGCCGACCGCGCCTCCAGCTGCGTCACCACGGCAGTGAAAAACTAAAGGTTGCCAGCATAGTTGGATGTGTGCGGCTCGGCAACAACCGCCTCACAGATGTTGCCCAAGGCCGCGCTAGCCCTCTCCCGGAGCGTAGCGAGCATGGGGACGTGCATGTGCTCCAGGACCTGCCGCTGAGATATCTCTTCCGCGTTCTGGTGCGCGACGCCTTCAGCCTCCTCCACCCGCTGACGAAGACGGAGCATCTCGGCCTGGGAGGCGGCTAACTCCTTTCGCGCTGCCTCAAGGGCGGCCCAGGAGGCGTCGACCCGCCGCGTCGCCTCATCCCGTTGGGCCCTTAGGGCTGCGGTTCTGCCCTCGGCTTCGACCCGGATCATCTCCAGTCTCTTCTCAAACCCGCGCTCGAGGTCTTGGCGCACCATCGCCACCCGATGACCGACCTCTTCCAGGACACAAGCCTCCTGCACGGCGACATCGTCCTCCGCCTGCATCACCAAGCGCTCCCTCATCTCCAGCCACTCGTACTCACGAGTGCGTTCAGCGGCTTCCAGCATCAACGCTTCTTCGCGCCTCTGGAGCTCGGCTGGGTCACCGGAGGCCACCCGCATCGACACAAGGGCCAGCTCGCGCAGCTCCACTTGCTGCTCCAGTGAGTGGCACCGGGCCAGGAGCTCGCGAGCCTGCTCCTCCGCCGCCTCTCGCCATCGGTCAGCTCTCCGGGCCTCCTCGGTGGCCTGGGATCAGGACACTCGAGAGGCCTCCAGCGACGCCTTCGCCTCTTCATCGTCAAGATCACGCTGACGACGCGCGAGGGCGATGGCGGCCTCCAGCTCGCGCCTCCCTGCACCCAGGCGCAGGCCCTCGGCCTCCAGGCGCGTGTCTTCGTCAACAAGCTCCTCCCCAAGCAAGTTCACCGCGTCGGTCGCTCTTCGAAGGAACCCTTGGCGGCGAGCGCGGCGCTCCCGGGTGCGCTCAAGCACGTCTTCCACACCATCATCCACCCCAAGCAAGCGTTAGGGGCCGTGAATCATCGTTCCTCCTCCGGGCAGGGGGCTGGCGCCCTCGCGATGGCCGGGTGCGCCGCACCAGAAGCCCGGCCTAAGGCCAGCCCGTCTCCAGATGAAGGGCGCAGGAGGCACCTCAACCAGTCGCAGCCCCCGACCAGACAAGAAGCCCACGGCAGACTGGCTATTCCTCGGGAGGGCTCACGAAGGAAAATCGCGGGGAATGAAGGGCCGCGGTGCACCTCGGGATGGTCCACCCCTCCAAACACCCTCACCACAAGGGCAGAGCTGCTCGGAGCATTTGAGGACGGTAGAGGGGGCGAAGCCAAGGGAGGCGGCACCTCTGCTACTTCCGCGAGCTCGGCCGGAAGGGGCCTGCGGAGCAAGGATCAGTGAAAGCAACGAGAGGTTCAGGAGCCAGAGAGGAAGAAGACTTACTCGTCAGTAGCGAAGTACTTCCTGCGCTTCAGCATGCGACAAGGGAAGTCGTCACCCAGGGCCTCCCTTTTCCTCCGGAGGGCCTCAAAGTCCACGCGGAAGCGGCCCAAGAGAAGAGCGCAAGGATCAACCTGCGGCGAAGACGGAGTATCAGAGCGATCCGCGTCAGGGGCACCTGCCTGGCGCATGCCGCCCATCACCTCGCCAGAAGACGCGGCTGAGGCCTCCAAGGCCCCAGCCCCGGGCGCTGGGATCGGCAGCAGCACGGGTCCCAGGAGCCGTCCCCTCGCGAGCATCACCCGGTGCTGCCATCTCATCAGGAGCCCACTCGGCCTCCGGCGCCTCCTGCCTCCCTGCTCTGCCACTTGAGGAGGATCCCCCTTGGCCGGTTGGAAGGGCAGTCACCACCATTGGATTCTCGCGAGGTCCCTAGAGGCCGGCGGGGCACGGTCCCCACTCATCAAAGACAGGCATCTGCTTCACGAAGTCGGCCCTGCTCTGGCAGAGATACAGCAAGGCCCCTCCCTGCCGGACGTTGCCGGGATTGAGCTCCCCGGCCAAGGTCAAGAGCGTCGACTTCAGCACCGCGGGAGCCAGGTCCTCCTCCTGGAGCCTCATGCTATCCTCGTGCCCACGGAAGGCCCACATCCGGCAAGAGTGGCGTTGAAGGGGAGCAACACGGCATAACAGATACTCCTTCACCACCTTAGGCGCAGTCACGCCGAGCTTCCTCAGGAGCGTGAAGCGGTTCCAGACAAAGACGAGTCGGGGGCTCTTGAGCGTCTCCTGGCCCGAACCCAAATTGGGGACAGCAGGCGAGGTCGGCTCAAATAGCATGGGGCTGGGCACCCCTGTGTCCACATACAACCACCGCTCGCGGAACCCAACCACGGGCAGGGGGAGTTTGAAGTCAATCCTAGAGGCCTCGGTCTCAGGCTCGGCAGCAAAGCTCACGCACGCCCAGCATTGGGAAGGGTCGACAAGGTGCAGCGAGAAGAAGTGGCGCAGCAAGGCAACCGAAGGAGGGATGCCCACCATGGCTTCGCAAACAAAGGCGAAGACCGAAATGAGGGTGATGGACTCAGGACTTAGATGCATCATGTGGATCTGATAATGGGAGAGCACGGCATTGAAGAAATCAGAGAAGGGGGGAGCCAGACCCGCCCACAAGGCGTCGGTGAAACATGGGACCTCGGTTGCTATCCTGTCGATGGAGAAGTGGGACGCGTGCCAGGCCGTCGTCCTCCCGCACTTATTGAAGACGGTGGCCAGGGCCAAGCTGTCCCTGCCCAGGCACTCTTGATTGAGTACGGTCGACTGGCCGACGGCAGGGGCCACCGATGGCGGCGCACAAGACGGAGGCATGGGTTTCTCCCCTCTCTCCTTCCTCGTCGGAGCCATGGCGATGGGAAGGAGGGGGGAGATTCGAGATCGGATTGGAGGCGGGAGCCGGCATGCGAAGGAAGGAAGAACAGGGGACGCTCAAGCAACAGGAAGGGGAGTGGCTATGTGCAACTACAAGTCCGCCTGGCAGGGCGCAGAATAAGGGGGCGTGGGGGGAACAGTGCCGCCCACGTCCCATCAACCGCCATGCGGCGCCCAAGGCCGTAGGCTGTTGGGGCCCGTGGCACTTCGCCCTCGCCCTTTCGCCTCTCGGCACGGCCAAGTCTAGACGCGCCTTGGGCCCAGGGGCTACTGTCGGCGTTCTGGGAACGGGGGTCCCCAGACTTGCCTGCTTGCGGCCTACGACGTGGCTCAAAGGAGGCCCAGTGCGGCCCATTTTCATCAACACAAGACTCAAGACCCTCGCGAGGGACCAAGCCTCACGGGGCGGACGACATGGCGCATCCTCAGGCGCAGCCTCATCAGGCTGGCTCGCGAGGAGGCGGAGAGATCAAGGCAGGGCACCTCGCGAGGTGCCCATGACGCAAGCCGTGACGATCGGGGGTGCCAGGCAGGCGCCAGCGCGCGCAGCGTCCTTCTTTCCTCTTTGGTGCAAAGGGGGCAAGCGCAGCCGCGGGGTACCGAGGCATCAGGCAAAGGTTGCCATTTCGGTGCAACGAGACCAAGACCAGGCGGAGTACGAGACGGAGGTCACCATGGAGCCCAGCACGGCGTCACCACACACTAGTAGAAAAAGGGTCAAACGTGAAGCACATTAGTGCCGGCACTAATGTGTACATTAGTGCCGGTTCGTGGCGGCGATCAATAGTACCGGTTTTTGGCGAACCTTTAGTACCGGTTCATGCCACGAACGGGTACTAAAGAGGCCGTGTCAGCCTGCGGTCAGGCTGTGGCCCCACCATCACCATTTAGTGCCGGTTCGTACCACGAACCAGTACTAATGAGGTTACGGCAAGCTGTTTTTAGTCCCACCTCGCCAAGAGAGAGGCAGTATGAGCGGTTTATAAGCCGTGAGTGCACAGACAATGACAAAGAGTTGCAATGCTCACCTACATGTGTTGATTAGCTTCAAGCCATTCGGAATAGTGTAGATTGCACTGCAGCATAGATTGCACTGAGCTATGTGCAGTGCAGTCTACACTATTCCGAATGGCTTGAAGCAAATTAACCAGCATTGCACCTCTTTTTTATTTTTAATAACTTATTTAAACTCGGGACTTCTTTTGTGTTCGGTATGCAGCATTTAAAACTCCGGACTTCTTTTTGTGTAAGTGACTTGGGAAAAACTCAAGTTTGGCAAACTCTACTGACTAAGAAATTTCTTCAAAAACAATTTCGCTCCAATAAAAAAAGACTAGAGGATTACACTTTTCATAGGTTTTGATGAATGTGAACCACAATTTTTAGAGTTAAATTGACAGAGTAGTTGCCAATGGAGCTAACCCAATTCTAGGCAGATTGTTAGTCTAATGAAAGTCTATTAGCAAAACAATTTTCTAGTTTGTACATCATATCTTTCACAAATCTAGTGACAATACCAAAATATAAAGATGAAGGTTGGAGATATATCATATTCAAAAGGACCTTGTAGTTAGAAATAGCAGAACCCACTAGTAGAAAAATGGTCAAATGTGAAGCACATTAGTGCCGGTTTGAATTTGAGCCGGCACGAATGTGACCATTAGTGCCGATTCCAACGGCTAGCCAGGCTGCTACCATTAGTACCGGTTCATTGCCAATCTTTAGCACCAGTTCGTGCCACGAACCGATACTAATGTGCATCCCACCAATCAGGAAGGATCACACGGATCGTGTGTTTCTTTCTAGCTCTTGCGAGTCGTTGGATCAAGGGTGTGTTTCTTCCTAGCTCATGTGCATCGTTGGATCGAAACTACCACAATCACTTTGTGAGCCAGACGACCCTATATATAGCCCACCTCTCGCCTTCCCTGCATAAGTCTTTCAGTTCATCGACTACATACATCTACCAGTTCATCGACTGCATACATCTACCAGTTCATCGACTGAATACAAATCATTCGGATTCGCCATCATACCCCCAACCGTGCATTTGATATGCATATATATGCATCACGAGCCACGGTAGGGCTGTATGATGGCGATACCGATTGGTTTGTTCTAGATCTGACATAAAAGGTTTGATACAACTTCTTTTTTGTGGCATAAGAGCTATCTCTCCTCCTACCTATTTTAGTTACACAACTACCTATTTGTGCCAAATTTTCACTTTTGTTGTTGCTCTTGCATCATAAGCATCCATGTTAACTGGACTTACAAGTAATGCAATTTAACCAAACTATCTTGTGATCTTCGCCAAGAGAGAGGCAGTATGAGCGGTTTATAAGCCGTGAGTGCACAGACAATGATGAAGAGTTGCAATGCTCACCTACATGTTGATTAGGTTCAAGCCATTCGGAATAGTGTAGACTGCACTGCAGCATAGATTGCACTAAGCTATGTGCAGTGTAGTCTACACTATTCCAAATGGCTTGAAGCAAATTAACCAGCATTGCACCTCTTTTTTATTTTTAATAACTTATTTAAACTCCGGACTTCTTTTGTGTTCAGTATGCAGCATTTAAAGCGACGTCATCAATTTCCAACATGTTCTGACATCATTTGTTGTTTTTCGGTCATTTACCTAATTGTTCAGTATGCAGCATTCAATTTCTAGAAGAAAATAAATAGAAGAAAATAAATAATGCAGAAAATAAAAAAACTATACAAAAAAATTACTCAAAAATAAATAGAAGAAAATAAATAATATAGAAAAGAAAAAACTATATAAAAGAACTACTCAAAAATAAATAGAAGAAAATAAGTAATGCAGAAAAGAAAAAACTATATAAAAACTGGACGCACTTCGTGTACAAACTGGACAAACTCTTTCCGAGTATCAGGGTTTCGGAGTCCGGAGTGGGTACTAATGTACAACTTTCACCGAAGCCCAGAGTGGGTACTAATGTCCATCCCACCAATCAGGAAGAATCACACGGATCGTGTGTTTCTTTCTAGCTCTTGCGAGTTGTAGGATCAAAGGTGTGTTTCTTCCTAGCTCATGTGAGTCGTTGGATCGAAACTACCACAATCACTTTGTGAGCTAGACGACCCTATATATAGCCCACCTCTCGCCTTCCCTGCATAAGTCTTTCAGTTCATTGACTACATACATCTACCAGTTCATCGACTGCATACATCTACCAGTTCATCCACTGAATACAAATCATTCGGATTCGCCATCATACGCCGCGGCCGTACGTCTCTCTCTCGCTCCCGCACACACATACACATACACACACATACATACACACACACACACACACACACACCGGCGCCCCCGCTCGTACGTACGGGGCCGCACACACACACACATATACCACACACACACGCATACACACACACATACACACATACGTACACACATATACGTATATATACACACACATGCATACACACACACATACACACACACATTTTTTTTACTCATTTTCTGTTTTTTAGAAAAGTTAATTAGATGATCGAATGTTAGATTAATGTCGAATGTTAGATGAATTAGCTAGCTAGATAGAAAAATTGTCGAACTAAAGATTAGAACTAGTTGAATAATTAATATAACTAGTTTATTTTTAGTAAGAAAATTTAGGTATATGAGATTAGAACTAGTTGAATAATTAATATAACTAGTTTATTTTTAGTAAGAAAATTTAGGTATATGAGATTAGAACTAGTTGAATAATTAATATAACTAGTTTATTTTTAGTAAGAAAATTTAGGTATATGAGATTAGAACTAGTTGAATAATTAATATAACTAGTTTATTTTTAGTAAGAAATTTTAGGTATATGAGATTAGAACTAGTTGAATAATTAATATAACTAGTTTATTTTAGTAAGAAAATTTAGGTATATGAGATTAGAACTAGTTGAATAATTAATATAACTAGTTTATTTTTAGTAAGAAAATTTAGGTATATGAGATTTGATGATCTAATTAAAATATTATTTGTTAATGAGTTTTTCTGTTTATTTAATTTTTTATATATTTTGAGTTTATATAAATGTTAGATTAATGTCGAATGTTAGATGAATTAGGTAGAAAAGTTAAATATATAGTAATGTCAATTGAATATATAGTTAGATATATTAATGTCAAATGTTAGATGAATTTATATTTTGCTAGATATAGGTGTTTAATGTTTCACCTATATGAACATAGGAAATGTCATCTGACGACGAAAAAGATTTTATTATGTGCGAACACTGTGAAGACCGGCGCGGCCTGTGCGACCAAAATTTCCTTGTTGATGGTAGGCGCTTCAGCATCAAGCTGGATGAGACATTCGAAGTTGATACAGTAAGTCACTTTGTCAATTATTATTTGAATGCAAAACTTATGCTTCATTTGCTTCAACTTATAATTTTAAATTTTCACTATTCTACTAGCGCATCCCCTGCCATGCAAGAATTTTTGTCTTGGATAAGATAGGTTTTAGTGCTATAGATGATATGGAGGTAAAGAGAGTTTACTTGAAGAAGGAGCATGGGTATACTTTCAACGTCAAATTATATAATGGAGACACATACACCCATTTTGAATGCAAAACTTGGCAAGCACTATGCAAGGCTTATGCATTTGAGCCTGATATGGTTATCACCTTTGATATTCGTCCGGAAGATGATATTGAAGGTAATATAGACATCTGGGTCGATGTGCAAACGCCTCTAGTTCTACCATTTGGTGAGTTTTTCTCAACCATGCATGCATATGTTTATGTCTTTGATACAGTTTATTCAAAAGTACTTGACAACTAATTTGTATTGTCAGCTTATTTCGGTTCAAGCAAACATGTCCGGTGCTTGGTAGACAGGACCTACTACTGCCCCGGGGCTCAATTAAACTGCGAGGAGATAAGTCATTATGTTTCATGGCTTGAGGATCTTAATACTGTCAAGACAAATTTTTTTCCTAAACTTAGAAATGTTAGTACTCAAAACGTGCGACCAATGGTGATCGTATTGAACTATGGTCACATCTATAATCAAAAGATGGTAAGATTTTAAATATTTGTCCTTAATTAGTGCATCTTTTGCATACATTATTTTTGAAGCTAAACTTTCATTGCTTAGTATATTAATTACTATACGATGTTGTTCAACAGGGACTTCCGATGACAGTTGTGCCTCAGTGGATCGAGACAAAAGGTCGCATGTCAATGGTTAGCTTACGACCAAGATTTCCTACATTGCACATGAGTGCATTCAGGATTTCTGAAAGCGAAGAATGCTTAATAGTGAAAGATTGGAGCAAAATTGTTAATGATCGCAGAGAAGTACTAGGGGGCAGTAAGGAGAAGCGCAACCCAAGATTAGGAGACAGATTCATCTGCATGCTCCAGTATGATGAATCAGGAGAGCTATACATGTTCTATGCTATTCTACCTGAGAGGGAGCAGCAGGATCAGTAGCTACTAGTTCATGCTCTTAATTAGTACTTGTCTCATATCCATGTCCTGAACTTCGATGTTGGTGATGATTATGTTGAACTTGATGATATCTTTGCTTCTGTTACAAAGTGAATGTTTCCTCTTTAAGATAGCCAGCATTGATGATGATTAGATAGCTAGCGGTAATGACAATGATGATTAAATAGTGGTAATTAGACGACTACGATGATTTTTAGCTAGCTAGAGTTTATTTATTTATTAATATGCGATGATGATGATGATGACGACGACGACTACAACTCATTATAACGTAAAACAATCCTAAATTAAATTTATAACACAAATTTAATTGAAAAATACAAAATAAAACAAAAACCCACAACCATTTAGTACCGGTTGGTGTTACCAACCGGTACTAAAGGGCTCCCGGCCCCCAGAGCTGGCTTGTGCCACGTGGTTCCCCTTTAGCACCGGTTCGTGCTGAACCGGTACTAAAGGGGGGGCCTTTAGTGCCGAAACTTTAGTGCCGGTTCCTAAACCGGCACTAAAGGGCCTTACAAACCGGTGCTATTACCCGGTTCTGCACTAGTGACAGAGCCTTTGGCAGGCGAAGACCAACTTTAGTCAGGATAAGTGTACTAGATGTTCCCCTTCGAATTGGCCAATTGTTGGCGCCCTTCCCGCTCAATATTTGGGAAGAGGCCCAGGGCCCTTGCCTATAAATAGGACCAGCCACCCACATAGCAAACGGACGGTCGACAAGTGAGAGAAAAGCAGAGAGAGTGAGTGAGAGAGAG
The DNA here is from genome assembly GCA_034509565.1 of Triticum monococcum. Classification (NCBI taxonomy): domain Eukaryota; kingdom Viridiplantae; phylum Streptophyta; class Magnoliopsida; order Poales; family Poaceae; genus Triticum; species Triticum monococcum. The sequence goes on along the minus strand of CM067846.1, from coordinate 401,508,468 downwards.
AAGGGTGACTGAACTCCTCCTAGCAGTTCATCGCCCCAGCCAAGAACAGACCCTCGCGAGGCTGTTCTTCCTTGTATTGTTCATCATCACCAGCCCCAGGAGGCAATCCACCAACCACACACTGGAGTAGGGTATTACACCACAACGGTGGCCCGAACTAGTATAAACCTTGTGTCTCTTGTGTAGTTCTTTCAGTAGTTTAGATCTTTGTGAGGCGTGGAGGTAGAAGGCGTGATCTCCGCGCGCACCCCAGTGTTCGAACCTTAAGGGTCTGCCGGAACCCGTGATCCGACACGTAAATATCAATATATTGGATGACTATATTCAGACATCGGAAAGGTTCCGAGTGATTCGGGTATTTTTTGGAGTACCGGAGAGTTACGGGAATTCACTGGGATGGTCAATGGGCCTTCGTGGGCTTTAGTGGAAATAGAGGGCAGCAAGGAAGTGTGAGGTGCACCCCCTAGGCCCAAACTGAATTGGTTTAGGCCTTTGGGGCCGGCCCCCTCTTTCCTTCTCCTCTCCTCCTCTTTCCTTTCCCTCCTAGTTGGACTAGGAAAGGGGGAACCTACTCCTAGTTGGAGTATGATGTAACGCCCCGAGACCGATGTGCCAGGTGTCCTCCAGTTATTCACTGTTGTTGCCTTGTCATTGCTTGCGTGTCATGCATTGCATATCATGTCATCATGTGCATTTCATTTGCATACATGTTCGTCTCATGCATCCGAGCATTTTCCCCGTTGTCCGTTTTACAATCCAGCGCTCCTATGTCACCCGGTGTCCCTTTCTAACTCTTTTCGTGTGCGGGTGTTAAATGTTTTTTGTTTGGACTGAGACTTGTCATGCGGACTTGGTTTACTATCGGTAGACCGCCTGTCAAGTTTCGTGCCATTTGGACTTCGTTTGATACTCCAATGGTTAACCGAGGGACCGAAAAGACCTCGTGAGTGTTGCAGCCCAACACCCTTCCAAAGTGGCTCAAAACCCACCTAAGACCACTCCATCATCTCGTTCGTTCGATCACGACCGCGTGGCGGAAAACCGCACATCATTTGGACTCTCCTAGCTCCCTCTACCTATATATTTGTGTCTCCCTCCGAAATTCGCGGTCTAACCCTAGTCTACCTCCTCAACCGCGCATCCTGACACGTCCTCGCCGCGACGGACATGTCCACTGCGCCCTCCACGTCGCCCAGCCAATCAGCGGCTGCCACGTCAGCTCGCGCCATCGCCCCGGGCCACTCACAGCGTGCCACATCAGCCTCGCCCGCGCCCACTTCGCCACGGCCCGCGGAGCCCATCGCGGGCCCGTGCAAGCCCGTGCGCTGCTCGCCCGCTGCGGCCCGAGTCCCCGCCGTCCGATCCGTTTGCGTCGCCGCCTGAGGGCCTTGTCGCCGGCCACCGTCTCCGGTGAGCTTTCACTGGAGCTCTTCCGTCGTGTCGACCCTGCCGCTCCTCCGCCGAGCACCTCGCGCCTCGGACCGCCCTGCGCCGCCGCCTCGCGGCGCCACCGTCGAACGCCGCCGCGGCTCCAGGTCCTCGCCAGCGTCGCGTCTCCATTTCCCTCCATCCTTCCTCACTTCTCTCTCCCATGCCCTGCAGGACCTGCCATGGCCGCCCGACCCCGAAGCTCTTCTCATCATCGCCGGCCACCTCTTGGGCGGCGCCTCCACCGGATCTGGACGCCCCTCGCCGGATCTGTCCATTTCCGCCGTCCCGGCCTCCTTCCGGCGACCGGCGCCGCCGCCTTCCACTCCCGAAGCGCCGGTGATGTCTCCTTGCGGGAGTAGAACGACGACCCACGAGTGGGCTGCCCCTCCGTTCATGGGCCCTACACGGTCCAGCCGGCCCGATCGACTTCCTCCTCTGCTGGGCTTGGCCTGTGGTGAGCGCCCAACTATCCTCCGCCCCCGTGCGATTTTTACTATTTGACGCTCACTGAAATTCTGCTAAGTCCTGAGATTACAGATTTTGTGCATTTTTCATCATGTCATAACTCTGCATCCGTAGCTTCGATTCGTGCGTGTAGCATATCAAAATGTTCGTCTCGACGAGTACATCATTTCATCTCATTGCATCATTTTCATTTGAGCTCATCTTGATGCCCGAAATGCTGTTGGAAGAGTGCTATGTGATGAATTTGTCAGATCTGTTTCAGCAAATGGCATTTTGTCATTTTTTCCATGTTTAATGTGTGCATGCTATGATCCTGAGCTCTACATGTGTTTTGTAGAATGCCATGCCATCTTTACAGGGGTGTATGCCTTGTATTTTTTTTATCTTTGTGGTGACTAGCACAAGCATGCAAAGTAGCGTAATCGGTAATGCTGATTTCAGGGACTTAGAATTTCACAAAGTCCTTGTCCTGTTTTTGCTTTTATGTCATATGTTCATGTCGTTTCCTAGTGATCCATGCCTCTTTTGAGGATGATCAATAAGGATGTTTTGTTAACATTGTGGTGCTCTATCCATCCATGTCTTTGTTTGCATTTATGGAGCACCCTAGCTTGAGTCAATCGAGCTCTACTTTTGCTATAAAATGATCCTGGCAGATTGTTGACATGTTTAGCGATTTTGCCGAGGATGTTGCTATTGATCCGTGCATGCTATGTTATTGTTCTTGCTATGTGTAGCTCCTATGCCATGTATTGTTGATGGGTGTATGCTTAGTTTGTCATGCCATGCTCTGTAGTGAGTGCATCGAGCTCGTAAACATGCCTACTCGTTAACTGTTTTGCATGCTCCAATTTTTCACTAAGTCTGAATCTGTTTATGTTTTTGCCATATTCACATGCTTGCAATTGTATTTTCTGATCCCTTTTGGCTCAAGGTCACTAAGGGACTTTTGTTAAGTGCTTTGAGTAGCTTCATGCCATGCCTTGCTTTGCCATGTTAAGTTCCTGTAGCATGTAGTTTTCATGCTCTAAAATGTGCTTCCTAATGATAAATTCCAGACTTGTGTTAATTTCACCAAGTCTGAAACCTGTTATCATTTGCTCTTTTGCCATGCTTGTTTGAACTTGTTAATGAGTGAATTAGCTGTAGATCACTGTTCATATTTTGTTAAGAATCATGAGTGGATCCCTGCCATGTATTTTATTGCCATGTTTGAGTGTTGTAGCATATTTATCTTGTTGCATTTAGATGGCTACTTGTTTTTTATCGCAGACCGGTGCCATATTTGTTTTGCATGCCATTTCCAAACCGTGCATCCGATCCCGGCGATCTTTATATCTATTTCAACCGAAATCATCTCCTCTTTCTAGTGGAACTCTTGGATTTCCAAGTTGAGGCCAGGTTCAATCATTCCTTTGCAAATCATGCATATGCATCGCATACAGCATCCCGCATATCATACCATGTTCGTGTGTTGGTTGTTTTACTATGTTGCGTGCTTCTTTCCGGTGTTGCTTCTTCGGGTTGGTTCCGATAACGTCACGGTTTTGAGGACCCGTTCGACTATGTCCGTTTTGTCTTCTTCATGGACTCGTTCTTCTTTCTTGTGGGATTTCAGGCAAGATGACCATACCCTCGAAATCACTTCTATCTTTGCTTGCTAGTTGCTCACTCTTTTGCTATGCCTATGATGCAATACCTACCACTTGCTTATCATGCCTCCCATATTGTTAAGCCAAGCCTCTAACCCACCTTGTCCTAGCAAACTGTTGTTTGGCTATGTTACTGCTTTGCTCAGCCCCTCTTATAGCGTTGTTAGTTGCAGGTGAAGATCGAAGTTTGTTCCTTGTTTGGAACATGGAGATGTTGTTCCTTGTTGGAACATGTTTACTTGTTGGGATATCACAATATCTCTTATTTAATTAATGCATCTATATACTTGGTAAAGGGTGGAAGGCTCGGCCTTATGCATGGTGTTTTGTTCCACTCTTGCCGCCCTAGTTTCCGTCATATTGGTGTTATGTTCCCGGATTTTGCGTTCCTTACGCGGTTGCGTTATAATGGGAACCCCTTGATAGTTCGCCTTGAATAAAACTCCTCCAGCAATGCCCAACATTGGTTTTACCATTCGCCACCTAGCCTATTTTTCCCTTGGGTTCTGCAAACTCAAGGGTCATCTTTATTTTAACCCTCCCCCCCCCCCCCGGGGCCAGTGCTCCTTTGAGTGTTGGTCCGAAATGGGCAGCCTGCGGGGCCACCTCGGGGCAACTCAAGGGTTGGTTTTACTCGTAGCTTGACCTATCTGAGTGTGCCCTGAGAACGAGATATGTGCAGCTCCTATCGGGATTTGTCCGCACATTCGGGCGGTGTTGCTGGACTTGTTTTAACATTGTCGAGGATGTCTTGTAACTGGGATTCCGAGTCTGATCGGGTCTTCCCACTAGAAGGAATATCCTTCATTGACCGTGAGAGCTTGTGATGGGCTAAGTTGGGACACCCCTGCAGGGTTTTGGACTTTCGAAAGTCGTGCCCGCGGTTATAGGCAGATGGGAATTTGTTAATGTCTGGTTGTAGAAAACCTGAAGTTGACCTTTATTAAAACACATCAACCATGTGTGTAACCATGATGGTCTCTTCTCGGCGGAGTCCAGGAGGTGAACACGGTGTTGGAGTTATGTTTGGCGTAGGTAGTTCTAGGATCACTTCTTGATCATAGTTTTATCGACCGTGCCTTGCCTTCTCTTCTCGCTCTCATTTGCGTATGTTAGCCACAATATATGCTAGTCGCTTGCTGCAGCTCCACCTCATACCTTTTACCTTACCTATGAGCTTAAATAATCTTGATCGTGAGGGTGTGAGATTGCTGAGTCCCCGTGACTCACAGATACTTCCAAAACCAGCTTGCAGGTGCCGTTGAACCGAGCAGATGACGCAACCAAGATCAAGGAGGAGCTCGATGAAGATCTTGTCCTTTGTGTTGTTTCGTTCCAGTTTATTAGTAGTGGAGCCCAGTCGGGACGATCGGGGATCTGTGTAGCATTTGGGGTAGTCTTCTTTTTTTTGGTTCCGTAGTCGGACCTTAATTGTATCTGGATGATGTAATGCTTTATTCATGTAATTGTGTGAAGTGGCGATTGTAAGCCAACTATGTATCTCTTTCCCTTTATGTATTACATGGGTTGTGTGAAGATTACCTCACTTGCGACATTGCTTTCAATGCGGTTATGCCTCTAAGTCGTGCTTCGACACGTGGGAGATATAGCCGCATTGAGGGCGTTACATAGGATTCCCCCCTTGGGGCGCACCCTATGAGGCTGCCGGCCCCGTCCCCTTGCTCCTTTATATACATGGCCAGGGGGCACCCCATAGACACACAAGTTGATCATTGATCTCTTAGCCGTGTGTGGTGCCCCCTCCACCATAATCCACCTCGGTCATATCATAGCGGTGCTTAGGAGAAGCCCTGTTCCGGTAGCATCATCATCACCGTCGTCACGCCATCGTGCTAATGGAACTCTCCCTCGAAGCTCTGCTGGATCGGAGTTCGTGAGACGTCACCGAGCTGAACGTGTGCTGAACTCAAAGGTGTTGTACGTTCGGTACTTGGACCGGTCGGATCGTGAAGACGTACGACTACATCAACCGTGTTCTCATAACGCTTCCGCTTATGGTCTATGAGGGTACGTAGACGATACTCTCCCCTCTCGTTGCTATGCTTCACCATGATCTTGCGTGTGCATAGGAAATTTTTGAAATTACTACGTTCCCCAGCAGTGGTATTAGAGCCAGGTTTATGCGTAGATGTTATATGCACGAGTAGAACACAAAGGAGTTGTGGGCGTGGGTATATACATATTGCTTGCCGTCACTAGTTGATTCTTGATTTGGCAGCATTGTTGGATGAAGCGGCCCAGGCCGACATTACGCTTACACTTACGTGAGACTGATTCTACTGACGTGCTTCGCACACAGGTGGCTATTGGGTGTCTATTTCTCCAGCTTTAGTTGAATCAGATTCAATCAACAGGGTTCTTTCTGAATATCAAAAAGCAATCACTATACCGCGTTATGGTTTTTGATGTGTAGGTAAGAACGGTTCTTGCTCAGCCCGTAGCAGCCACGTAAAACTTGCAACAACAAAGTAGAGGACGTCTAACTTGTTTTTGCAGGGCATGTTGTGATGTGATATGGTCAAGACATAATGCTAAATTTTATTGTATGAGATGATCATGTTTTGTTAAAGTTATCGGCAACTGGCAGGAGCCTTATGATTGTCTCTTTATTGCATAAGATGCAAGTGACATATAATTCCTTTACTTTATCGCTATGTGATAGCAATAGTTGCAAGAGAAATAGTTGGCGAGACGACCATGTGATGACACGTTGATTGAGGTCAAAATGATGGAGATCATGGTGTCATGCCGGTGACGATAGAGATCATGATGGTACTTTGGAGATGGAGATCAAAGGCGCAAGATGATCATGACCATATCATGTCACATATTTTTATTGCATGTGATGTTTATCCTTTATGCATCTTATTTTGCTTAGTTTGGCGGTAGCATTATAAGATGATCTATCACAAAATTTCAAGGTATAAGTGTTCTTCCTGAGTATGCACCATTGCAACAGTTCGTCGTGCCGAGACACCACGTGATGATCGGGTGTGATAAGCTCTATGTTCACATACAATGGGTGCAAGCCAGTTTTGCACACGCGGAATACTCGGGTTAAACTTGACGAGCATAGCATATGCAGATATGGCCTCGGAACACTAGAGATCGAAACGTCGAGCGTGAATCATATAGTAGATATGATCAACATAGTGATGTTCACCATTGAAAACTACTCCATCTCACGTGATGATCGGACATGGTTTAGATTATTTGGATCACGTTATCATTTAGATGACTAGAGGGATGTCTATCTAAGTGGGAGTTCTTAAGTAATATGATTAATTGAACTTTAATTTATCATGAACTTAGTCCTGATAGTATTTTCATATCTATGTTGTAGACCAATAGCTTGCGATGTAGCTCCCCATTTATTTTTGATATGTTCCTAGAGAAAAACTATCTTGAAAGATGATAGTAGAAATGATGCGGACTAGGTCCGTGATCTAAGGATCATCTTCATTGCTGCATAGAAGAATTATGTCCTTGATGCACTACTAGGTGACAGACCTATTGCAGGAGCAGATGCATACGTTATGAACATTTGACGAAGCTCGGTATGATGACTACTTAATAGTTTAGTGCACCATGCTTTACATCTTAGAACCGGGACTTCAAAGATGTTTTGAATGCCACGGAGCATGTGAGATGTTCCAAGATTTGAAATTAGTATTTCAGACTCATGCCCATGTCAAATGGTATGAGACCTTTGGCAAGCACTTTGCTTACAAGATGGAGGAGAATAGCTCAGCTTGTGAGCATGTGCTCAGAATGTCTGAGTACTACAATCACTTGAATCAAGTGGGAGTTAATCTTCCAGATAAGATAGTGATTGACAGAGTTCTCTAGTCACTATCACCAAGTTACTGGAACTTTCGTGATGAACTATAATATGCAAGGGATAACGGAAACGATTTCGAAGCTCTTCGTGATGCTGAAATCGACGAAGGTAGAAATCAAGAAAAACATCAAGTGTTGATGGTTGACAAGACCACTAGTTTCAACAAAAGGGCAAAGGGAAGAAGGGGAACTTCAAGAAGAACGGCAAGCAAGTTGCTGCTCAAGTGAAGAAGCCCAAGTCTAGACCTAAACCTGAGACTAAGTGCTTCTACTGCAAAGGGACTGGTCACTGGAAGCAGAACTACCCCAAGTATTTGGCGGATAAGAAGGATGGCAAAGTGAACAAAGGTATATTTGATGTGTACTTTACTAGTGTTTATAGCAACCCCTCAGTATTTGATACTAGTTCAGTTGCTGAGATTAGTAACTCAAAACAGGAGTTGCAAAATGAACAGAGACTAGTTAGGGGTGAAGTGAGGATGTGTGTTGGAAGTGGTTCCAAGATTGATATGATCATCATCGCACACTCCCTATGCTTTCGGGATTAGTGTTGAACCTAAATAAATGTTATTTGGTGTTTGCGTTAAGCATGAATATGATTTGATCATGTTTATTGCAATACGGTTATTCATTTAAAGTCAGAGAATAATTATTGTTATGTTTACATGAATAAAACCTTCAATGGTCATACACCCAAGGTGAATGGTTTATTGAATCTCGATCGTAGTGATACACATATTCTTAATATTGAAGCCAAAAGATGCAAAGTTAATAATGATAGTGCAACTTATTTGTGGCACTGCCGTTTAGGTCATATTGGTGTAAAGCGCATGAAGAAAATCCATCTTGATGGGCTTTTGGAATCACTTGATATTAATCAGTTGATGCATGCGAACCATGCCTCATGGGCAAGATGACTAAGACTCCGTTCTCCGGAACAATGGAGCGAGCAACAGACTTGTTGGAAATAATACTTATTGGTGTATGCAATACGATGAGTGCTGAGGCTCGCGGCGGGTATCGTTATTTTCTGACCTTCATAGATGATTTGAGCAGATATGGGTATATCTACTTGATGAAACATAAGTCTGAAAGAAAGTTCAAAGAATTTCAGGGTGAAGTGGAAAATCATCGTGACAAGAAAATAAAGTTTCTACGATCTGATCATGGAGACGAATATTTGAGTTACGAGTCTGGTCTTCAATTAAAACAATGTGGAATAGTTTCACAAATTCGTGCCACCTGGAACACCATAGCATAATGGTGTGTCCAAACATCATAACCGTACTTTATTGGATATAGTGCAATCTATGATGTCTCTTACCGATTTACCACTATCGTTTTTTGGGGTTATGCATTAGAGACAGCTACATTCACGTTAAAAAGGGCACCATCTAAATCAATTGATATGATGCTGTATGAACTGTGGTTTAGCAAGAAACCTAAGATGTCGTTTCTTAAAGTTTGGGATTGTGATGCCTATGTGAAAAAGTTTCAGCCTGATAAGCACAAACCTAAATCGGAAAAGTGCGTCTTCATAGGATACCCAAAAGAAACTATTGGGTACACCTTCTATCACAGATCCGAAAGGAAATATCTTTGTTGCTAAAGAGTGGATCCTTTCTAGAGAAGAAGTTTCTCTCGAAAGAAGTGAGTGGGAGGAATGTAGAACTTGATGAGGTAATTGTACCTTCTCCTGAATTGGAAAGTAGTTCATCACAGAAATCAGTTCTAGTGATCTCTACACCAATTAGTGATGAAGCTAATGATGATGATCATGAAACTTCAGATCAAGTTACTACCGAACCTTGTAGGACAACCAGAGTATGGTCCGCACCAGAGTGGTACGGTAATCCTTTCTGTAAGTCATGTTACTAGACCATGACGAACCTATGAACTATGAGGAAGCGATGATGAGCCCAGATTCCGCGAAATGGCTTGAGGCCATGAAATCTGAGATGGGATCCATGTATGAGAACAAAGTATGGACTTTGATTGACTTGCCCGATGATCGGTGGTTCATTGAGAATAAATGGATTTACAAGAGGAAGTCGGACACTGGTAATAGTGTTACTATCTACAAAGCTCGAATTGTCGCAAAAGGTTTTCGACAAGTTCAAGATGTTGACGATGATGAGATTTTCTCACTCATAGCGATGCTTAAAAGTCTGTCCGAATCATGTTAGAAATTGCCGCATTTTATGAAATTTGGCAAATGGATGTCAAAAATGCATTCCTTAATGGATTTCTTAAAGAAGAGTTGTATATGATGCAACCAGAAGGTTTTGTCGATCCTAAAGGTGCTAACAAAGTGAGCAAGCTCCAGCGATCCATCTATGGACTGGTGCAAGCATCTCGGAGTTGGAATATATGCTTTGATAAATTGATCAAAGCATATGGTTTTATACAGACTTGCGTTGAAGTCTGTATTTACAAGAAAGTGACTGGGAGCACTACAACATTTCTGATAAGTATATGTGAATGACATATTGTTGATCGGAAATAATGTAGAATTTTCTGGAAAGCATAAAGGAATGTTTGAAAAGAGTTTTTCAAAGAAAGACCTCGGTTAAGCTACTTACATATTTAGCATCAAGATCTATAGAGATAGATCAAGACGCTTGATATATTTTCAATGAGTACATACCTTGACAAGATTTTGAAGTAGTTCAAAATGGAACAGCCAAAGAAGGAGTTCTTACCTGTGTTGCAAGGTGTGAAGTTGAGTAAAGACTCAAAACCCGACCACGGCAAAAAATAGAGAGAGAATGAAAAGTCATTCCCTATGCCTCAGTCATAGATTCTACAAATTATGCTATGCTGTGTACCAGACCCATTGTGTACCTCACCATAAGTTTGGCAAGAGGGTACAATAGTGATCTAGGAGTGGATCACTTGACAGCGGTCAAAAATATCCTTAGTGGAATAAGGAAATGTTTCTCGGTTATGGAGGTGACAAAGAGTTCGTCGTAAAGAGTTACGTCGATGCAAGCTTTGACACCGATATGGATAACTCTAAGTCGCGATCTAGATACATATTGAAAGTGGGATCAATTAGCTAGAGTATCTCCGTGCAAAGCATTGTAGACAAAGAAAATTTGCAAAATACATACGGCTCTGAATGTGGCAGACCCGTTGACTAAATTTCTCTCACAAGCAAAACATGATCACTCTTTGGTTGTTAATCACATAGCGATGTGAACTAGATTATTGACTCTAGTAAACCCTTTGGGTGTTAGTCACATGGAGATGTGAACTAATCACAAAAAGATGTGAACCATTGGTGTTAAATCACATGACGATGTGAACTAAATTATTAACTCTAGTGCAAGTGGGAGCCTGAAGGAAATATGCCCTAGAGGCAATAATAAAGTTGTTATTTATATTTCCTTATATCATGATAAATTTTTATTATTCATGCTAGAAATGTATTAATCGGAAACTTAGTACATGTGTGAATACATAGACAAACAGAGTGTCACTAGTTTGCCTCTACTTGACTAGCTCATTGAATCAATGATTGTTATGTTTCCTAACCATATACATGAGTTGTCATTTGATTAACGGGATCACATCATTAGAGAATGATGTGATTGACTTGACCCATCCGTTAGCTTAGCACGATGATCCTTTAGTTTGTTGCTATTTGTTTCTCCATAACTATACATGTTCCTATGACTATGAGATCATGCAACTCCCGAATATCGGAGGAACACTTTGTGTGCTACCAAACATCACAACATAACTGGGTGATTATAAAGGTGATCTACAGGTGTTTCCGATGGTGTTTGTTGGGTTGGCGTAGATCGAGATTAGGATTTGTCACTCCGATTGTCGGAGAGGTATCTCTGGGCCCTCTCGGTAATGCACATCACTATAAGCCTTGCAAGCATTGTGACTAATGAATTAGTTGCGGGATGATGCATTACAGAACGAGTAAAGAGACTTGTTCGTAATGAGATTGAACTAGGTATGAGGATACCGATGATCGAATCTCGGGCAAGTAACATACCGATGACAAAGGGAACAACGTATGTTGTTATGCGGTTTGACCGATAAAGATCTTCGTAGAATATGTAGGAGCCAATATGAGCATCCAGGTTCCACTATTTGTTATTGACCGGAGATGAGTCTCGGTCATGTCTACAAAGTTCTTGAACCCGTAGGGTCCGCACGCTTAACGTTCGGTGACGATCGGTATTATGAGTTTATGTGTTTTGACGTACGGAAGGTAGTCCAGAGTCGCAGATGAGATCGGGGACATGACAAGGAGTCTCAAAATGGTCGAGACGTAAAGATCGATACATTGGACGACTATATTCGGACATCGGAAAGGTTCCGAGTGATTCGGGTATTTTTCGGAGTACAGGAGAGTTACGGGAATTCACCGGGAGGGTCAATGGGCCTTCGTGGGCTTTAGTGGAAATAGTGGGAAGCAAGGAAGTGTGAGGTGCGCCCCCTAGGCCCAAAACGAATTGGTTTAGGGCTTTGGGGGCCGGCCCCATCTTTCCTTCTCCTCTCCTCCTCTTTCCTTCCCCTCCTAGTTGGACTAGGAAAGGGGGAACCTACTCCTAGTAGGAGTAGGATTCCCCCCTTGGGGCGCACCCTATGAGGCCGCCGGCCCCCTCCCCTTGCTCCTTTATATAAGTGGACAGGGGGCACCCCATAGACACACAAGTTGATCATTGTTCTCTTAGCTGTGTGCGGTGCCCCCCTCCACCGTTATCCACCTCGGTCATATCGTAGCGGTGCTTAGGAGAAGCCATGTTCCGGTAGCATCATTGTCAATGTCAAAATCGGCGGATCTCGGGTAGGGGGTCCTGAACTGTGCGTGTAAGGCGGATGGTAACAGGAGGCGGGGGATACGATGTTTACCCAGGTTCTGGCCCTCTCCATGGAGGTAATACCCTACTTCCTGCTTGATTGATCTTGATGATATGAGTATTACAAGAGTTGATCTACCACGAGATCGTAGAGGCTAAACCCTAGAAGCTAGCCTATGGTACGATTGTTGTTGTCCTACAGACTAAACCCTCCGGTTTATATAGACACTGGAGGGGGCTAGGGTTACACAGAGTCGGTTACAAGGGAGGAGATCTACATATCCGTATTGCCAAGCTTGCCTTCCACGCCAAGGAGAGTCCCATCTGGACACGGGACGAAGTCTTCAATGTTGTATCTTCATAGCCCAACAGTCCGGCCAAAGGATATAGTCCGGCTGTCCGGAGACCCCCTAATCCAGGACTCCCTCAGTAGCCCCTGAACCAGGATTCAATGACGATGAGTCCGGCACGCAGATTTGTCTTCGGCATTGCAAGGCGGGTTCTTCCTCCAAATACTCCATAGAAGATTTTGAACACAAGGATAGTGTCCGGCTCTGCAAAACAAGTTCCACATACCATCGTAGAGAGAATAATATTTCCACAATTCTAATCTGCTGACACGTTTAGCAACATGACATCATACCATGGCCCGGTCATTATTCGAACCATTTTTCTCAACCAGCACTGCACATATCACGAGGCGGTTTTCTTGACACATCTTGTCGAAGCAGAGATCGTGTCCCCTTATCACGGGATTCTCATCAATACGGGTATGGGTAACCCAACCACGCCATCAATTACGGCGTTCAGGTAATAAGCGATTTTACCAGGTAAGTGGGGAGGCGCATCACCTCTTCTGCCCTTATAAAGGGACAAAGATTCACCCTTTTTACCCATGCCTTCTTCCTCCTTGCTTATCCATTCTCGCACACTCGAGCTCCAGTGCCCAAGTTCACGTCTTTCTCCTCAAACCACTCCAAGCATGTCTGGAGCGGGAGGCAAGTGGATGGTCACGGAGGAGAACATCACAAAGCTACGGGAAGCTGGATATCTCGCCGCAGACATCACGCACCGGCTGCCAGATGCGGGGCAGATCATCCCTATGCCCGAACCCCATGAGAGGGTAGTTTTCCTTACCCACTTTATCCGCGGACTGGGATTTCCCCTTCACCCGTTTGTCCGCGGGCTCATGTTCTACTACGGGCTGGATTTTCATGATCCGGCCCCCAATTTCATCCTCAACATCTCGGCATTTATTGTCGTGTGCGAGGCCTTCCTCCGCATCAGGTCCCACTTCGACCTGTGGCTGATGACCTGCAATGTTAAACCGAAGGTGGTGGTCAGCCAGCAAGCAGAGTGCGGAGGCGCCATGGTGGGAAAATGCCTAACGTCACCTGGCTCAAAGGCTCCTATGTGGAGACCATAAAGGGGTAGCAATCGGGGTGGTTCTACATCACCGAGCCGCGTGACACCAAGTGGGTGGCGGCTCCCGAATTTCGATCCGGAATCCCCACGCGGCTCACTTCCTGGAAAGAGAAGGGCCTGTCCTGGGGTTCCTCGGTAGAGCTGACAGGACTCCAGACCTGCATCAAGAACATGATGAGCAAGGAAATCAAGCTCGTCAACGTGGTCCAGTTCATGCTCTTCCGCCGGATCCTCCCGTGTCAATGACGGGTATCCAATTTGTGGGAGTTCGACCCGGCCAAGCACCAGACGCTGCGAGAGCTCTTCGACATGACGCACAAGGACGTCTGGAAGGTGCTGTTCAAGGGCGCCGAGGTACCTCCTCCCCTTACCGAGGACCGCGGACTCAGCGCAAAGCGCCATGCCAATCTGGTAAGTTTTTATATCTCACAAGATATTTATTTGCCCTAGTTTAATCATGTGCGGGATCTAAGCTTCCATTCCATTAACAGGACTGGGTAGAGACAGCAGAGCAGATCGATTGCCTGGCCCCCTGCCTGAAGATCCTGCAGATGCTCTCCTAACGGAGATGTTGCTTCCGGCGCCTTATGAGGTGCCGGTGAAGAAGGCCACGGGGACCCAAAAGGGTCTCCGGCGCAAGGTTATATCGGACTCATCGTCCGATAACTCCGAAGCGCACTCCTCCCACAAAAACGAGGAGGAGGAAGAGGAAAGTCCCCCCCCCAGCCGGGGGAGACAAGAAAAGGAAGGCCGCCCCAACCGGAGGCCGAAGGGTCCAAGAAGGGAAGGACCCTCCTTTCGGACTGCTCCACGACACCACCTACAACGATGACGAGTGGTTACCCAGGGACAAGCCCCTGGCGAAGTTGTAAGTATCCGGATACCATAGTAATTCATGGTATGTTTTATTGCACTGCTTCTCCTTACGCCGAATATGATTATGCAGTCCGTCCCGAGCCCGTCTCGACGTATCTTCGTCGGACGGTTCTTTGGACTCGTCGGATATGAATAGTGATTCACTTCCGACCGCCTCCACCCCTTGCCCTACGAAAAACATCGAGGTGTTGTCTCAAAAGGCACCGAGCCGAGGGGAGGTAGTCCTGGGGGCGCCTCAAGGCGACCTTCCGGACCCTGGGCGCAAAGGGAGCAAGACTCCCACGGGCTCCAAGTTCGGCCCCTAGCCGAACACTACGCCGGAACCTTCGGTGGTTCTGGACTCGGGCAGGCGTTCCCCCGTTAAGAGGGGAAAGCCGCCCGTGCCGGTGGCCTCTGTCCATCCAGAGGCACCAGACAACTTGCTGGAAGCGCTTCGCGGCGCTTCCATCGACGAAGAGCACCGCACTATCATGAGTGCGGTGATCGAGAAAGTTCAGTCCGCCAAAAACGGACTAACCGAAGCTTGTGCCAGCCTCCTAACAGGCTTTCAGGTAAGCAATCAAAATATAGGAAAATATTACCGCATAGACAGTAGCCCCTGATGCTCTGTTTGGCATTCGCGAAGAAAGGCCGAATAGAGGATCAAATAATGACCCATGAGTCTAATCAAAATATGTCTATGTGCATATGCATGCTTCACTGCTGGCCGCTGCCGCACGTACCGCGCAGGTCGCTGCACTGAAGCAGGACCTTGAGCGGTCCGAGGAAGAGCTCGGCCTTACCAAGAGGCAGCTCGAGGAGAGCAAAGTTAAGCAATACCTTGTCTATATATTAATAAGAAATTTGGTTGTAAAGTATTAGGATCATCATGAATTTGCCAGGGGCCACGACCGAGGTGGCGACCCTGAAGAAGGCGTTGTCCGAGGCCGAAGACAAAGCGGCCAAGGAGCGCATTGAGCGGGAAAAGCAAGAAGCCCGGGTAGGCGAGGTGCAGCAAGAGCTCGAGGCTCTTGCCAAAAAAATACGAGTCATTGGAGCTTGACTCTAAGACGCGAGAGTCCGAGCTTGCGAAGGCGCTCAAAAGCGCACGGAGCTCCAAGGCTGAAGCCCACAAGGCCCTCCAGGAGATTGATGCGGTGAAGAAGATAGTAGTGGGTAAGGCATTCATTATGCAAAGCAAGCATGTGAAGGAAGCTTTCCTTTTACTTACCCGAATTCGGAGCTCTCTAGGAGTGTTCGCAGATCTTCCCCGCAGTGTACTGGATGCCGCGGAGTTTTACCGAGATGAGGAGGGGAGCTCCACGGAAAAGTTGTTTTGGTCTCAGTATACTAGGACCGAACACCCAATGCCCTTGAGCGATCAGCTGAAGCAACTGGTCAAGCTTCACAAGGCGGCCAAATAGGCCATGAAGGGTCTTATAGTCCGGATGTTGCCTGGCGATCCCCTGCCTAGCAGCTACTTTGGTCTAGTGAGGCGGCTTGTGGATGCCTGCCCATGGCTTGAAGTCATAAAGCTGTCCGTCTGCATCGAGGGTGCATGCAGGGATTTTGCCCGGGCGAAGGTGCACTGGGCGAAGCTAGACGCCGTAAAGCTGGTGAAGGAGGGGCCGCCGGAGGGCAAGGAGCATCGCTGCCCTGAAATGTATTATGACAGTGTCCTAAAGGGTTCCCGCCTTGTGGCAGAGGAATGTGCTAGAGATGTAATTTTTGAACGAACATGCTCATGTGATCATGTAATGTGAAACGAGTTCATTTGCACTATGAAACGCTTTTTGAATTTAAAATATTACCTTCGGTGCGGCCGTTTATAAAATCTAAAGGTTGGCCAGTCGTCGGCTTCTGCCCCCACGTAACTAGTACTGGTGTGTTCGGGATAAACCTGAGCACTCTTTATCCCAATTTTGGGTCCTTCGAGGGAGGTGTTCAGCACAATGAACTAGGCAATCAGACTATAATGCTTTATCACTCTCACTTAGCCATAGAAGTCCACAATTTTAAATTTTGGCGAAGCCCCTAGTATTCGGAAGGCCGAATTTGGGGCGCTATATACGCCTAAGTCGGGCAAGGCCGACTCCTCGCCTGAAGCGGAAAAAGTCTTTAAGGACATGAGACCTCTCGAACGGCGACCTGCTCTCGCCTTATCATGACAGTCAGTTTTCGGCTTTCTCTACTGAGGTGCTCGTCCGGAAGAACCGGGACACAACCGCAGTAGTTCTCCCAGTGCTACCTTAGCCGATATAGCGGAACGTAAGGTACCAAAACATGGGAGCCGGGCAAACCCAACTATTGACCCAAGACATGATTCGGAGCTGATGCATATAATGCTATAAGTTCGCGGTGCCGCACTGTCGAAAGTGTTCGGACTTCTCACGGCGTATTATGGGGTAAACAAAAGCCCCTGGCGTACTGACCATACCAGAATGTACGGGTGCAAGTTGTCGTAAATGAACATATATAAAAAAGGATCGATAATGCAATAATAGACTAATGCTATGCATTGTTATTTAGATAATACATCGAAGCGTACTGATACAAGTAGTGCAATAAGCAAAAAATAGGACTATTTGACATGTCCTATCCAAGGGCAAGCTGCGTATGGCTAGTAAAAAGCGGGTATATCGGTTGTTATTAGAGACCACCTGGGGGTTCCCTTGTACGTCTTAGCTTCTTGCCTCCTTGGTTGTTCCTTCCCGTAATGTGTCCAACAATCATACTGCCGAAAAGGGCTTCTAGAGAGTAAGGTCCTGAAAGAGAAAAAATGATAAAGGTATGCAGCCCCTAGGGCGGTTAAGCTGCATTGCGGGACGTGCCCCGATCGTGCCCTCGCCTATGCCCATGGTATTTTCAGTGCGTAATTATGTACATGCGGCACGGATTTCGTCGCTTGACTGGGACTGGGACGGGGGCCGAATTTCTAGGCGAGCTCTGAATGTGCCAGGCAATCCTGTTGCAGGTTACTCCGGACTCGCTTGACGGTGTCCGGGGGCTGTATCGCCGAATTGGCGGTTTGCCTTAAAAGGCTGCTTTGGGCTTCTGCTGCGAGGGCCGCAGTTTGCTCTTCCGTGTGGAGCGAGCGTTCAATGTTTCCATTGACTGTTATGACCCCCTAGGTCCTGGCATCTTGAGCTTGAGGTATGCGTAATGTGGTACCGCATTGAATTTTGCAAATGCGGTTCGCCCGAGCAGTGCGTGATAGCCACTGCGGAACGTGACGATATCGAAGATTAACTCCTCACTTCGGAAGTTGTCCGGAGATCCGAAGACCACTTCCAGTGTGATTGGGCCCGTGCAATGAGCCTCTACACCTGGGATGACGCCTTTAAAGGTGATTTTGGTGGGTTTGATCCTCCAGGGATCTATACCCATTTTGCACACTGTATCCTGATAGAGCAGGTTTAGGCTACTGCCGCCGTCCATAAGGACTCGAGTGAGGTGAAATACGTCGATGATGGGGTCTAGGACCAATGCGGCGGATCCGCCATGATGGATACTAGTGGGGTGGTCCGTGCGATCGAAGGTGATCGGACAAGAGGACCATGGGTTGAACTTTGGGGCGATGGGCTCCATCGCATAGACGTCCCTTAGTGCACGCTTCCGTTCCCTCTTGGGAATGTGGGTTGCGTATATCATGTTCACCGTCTTCACTTGTGGGGGGGGACCTCTTCTGTTCTCCCGTGTTCGGCGGTCGGGGCTCCAACTCATCATCACTATGCAACCCCTTGTCCTTGTTTTCGGCATTCAACTTGCCGGCCTGGTTGAACACCCAGCATTCTCTATTGGTGTGATTGGCTGGCTTATCGGGGGTGCCGTGGATTTGACACGAGCGATCAAGTATGCGATCCAAACTGGATGGGCCCGGAGTACTTCTTTTGAATGGCTTTTTCCGCTGACCGGATCTAGAGCCTCTGAATCCGGCATTGACTGTCATAACATTGGCGTTATCGCCGTTGTTGCGGCGCTTGTGTCTGTTACAACGTGGTCTGCCGTTGGCATCTTTGGTATCCGAAGTGCCCGAATTCCTTGATGTGTTGTTGCTGCGAGCCAGCCAACTATCCTCGCCCGCGCAAAAGTGGGTCATGAGTGTCGTGAGGGCTACCATAGACTTCGGCTTCTCCTAGCCGAGGTGCCGGGCGAGCCACTCGTCATGGATGTTATGCTTGAATGCCGCTAAGGCCTCTGCATCCGGACAGTCGACAATTTGGTTTTCTTAGTTAGGAACCGTGTCCAGAATTTCCTGGCCGATTCCCCTGGCTGCTGCGTTATATGGCTCAAGTCATCAGCATCCGGTGGTCGCACATAAGTGCTCTGGAAGTTGTCAAGGAATGCGTCTTCCAAATCCTCCCAACTGCCGACGGAGTCTACTGGCAAGCTATTCAACGAATGCTGAGCTGGCCCTTTGAGTTTTAGTGGGAGGTACTTGATGGCATGCAGATCATCACCACGAGCCATGTGGATGTGGAGGAGGAAATCCTCAATCCATACAGCGGGATCTGTTGTACCATCATACGATTAGATATTTACAGGTTTAAAACCCTCCGGGAATTCGTGATCCATAACTTCATCAGTGAAGCATAGGGGGTGTGCGGCGCCTCTGTGCCGGGCTATATCACGACGCAGTTCATATGAGTCTTGTCTGCTGTATTCGGCCCAGCCGGATTTACTTTTAGTGTATCCGGCGTGACGGTCATCGTCCCACGTTGGCGCGCGCCCCCGTGACCCGTATATCGACCTTGCATGTTTTGCCCTGCTTTCCAATACGTCTCGCAGGTCCCTTTTATGGATACCGATGTTTTCCGTAAATTTAGCACTAAATATGGACTTGACTCTGAGATAGTAGCTTCTTTCTGGGAATCTTTTGCTACTCATGTTGATCTCCCTAGGGAGAAGTGGTTTAAATATCATCCTCCCATATAAGTAAAAGTAGTTGCACCTATTAAAGTTGAAGAAAAGACTATCACTTACAATGATCCTATTGTTCCTACTTCCTATGTTGAGAAACCACCTTTTCCTGTTACGATAAAGGATCATGCTAAGGCTTCAAGTGTGGTTCGTAAAAGTAATATTAGAACTTATACACCTCCTGAACAAATTTAAATTGAACCTAATATTGCTATTGTTAAAGATCTCTTGTCTGATAATATTGATGGGCATGTTATTTATTTCCAATTGCTAAACCTTGTGCTAAAGATAAACCTAGATCTTAGGCATGCCTATTATTTCTGTTAAAATAGGAGATCATTGTTATCATGGCTTATGTGATATGGGTGCCAGTGCTAGTGCTGTACCTCATGACTTATACAAAGAAATTATGCATGATATTGCACCTGCTGAGATAGAAGATATTGATGTCACAATTAAACTTGCCAATAGAGATACTATTTCACCAATTGGAATTGTTAGAGATGTTGAAGTCTTGTGTGGGAAAACTAAATATCCTACTGATTTTCTTGTTCTTGGTTCCCCACAAGATAGCTTTTGTCCTATTATATTTGGTAGACCCTTCTTGAACACTGTTAATGCTAAGATAGATTGCAAAAAGGATGTTGTTACTATTGGTTTAGGTGATATGTCTCATGAATTTAATTTCTCTAAATTTCGTAGACAACACCGTGAAGAGGAATTGCCTAGTAAAGATGAAATTATTGGTCTTGCTTCTATTGCCGTACCTCCTAGTGATCCTTTAGAATAATATTTGCTAGACCATGAAAATGATATGTTTATGAAGGAAAGAAGGGAAATAGATGAAGTATTCTTTATACAGGAACCCATCCTGAAACACAATTTGCCTGTTGAAATCCTAGGGGATCCTCCTCCACCCAAGGGTGATCCCGTGTATGAGCTTAAACCGTTACCTGCTACTCTTAAATATGCTTATCTTGATGAGAAAAAGATATATCCTATTATTATTAGTTCTAACCTTTCAGAGCATGAAGAAGAGAGATTATTGAAAACTCTGAAGAAGCACCGTGCTACTATTGGATATACTCTTGATGATATTAAGGGCATTAGTCCCACTCCTGTGTCAACACAAAATAAATTTAGAGGAAGATGCCAAACTAGTTCTGATCATCAACGACGGCTGAATCCTAAGATGAAGGAAGTGGTAAGAAAGGAAATACTAAAGCTTCTTGAGACAGGTATAATTTATCCCATTGCTGATAGTCAGTGAGTAAGTCCTGTCCATTGTGTCCCTAAGAAGGGAGGTATTACTGTCGTTCCTAATGATAAAGATGAGTTGATCCCGCAAAGAATTATTACAGGTTATAGGATGGTAATTGATTTCCGCAAATTAAATAAAGCTACTAAAAAGATCATTACCCCTTACCTTTTATCGATCAAATGCTAGAAAGATTATCCAAACATACACATCTTTGCTTTCTAGATGGTTATTCTGGTTTCTCTCAAATACCTGTGTCAGCCAATGATCAATTAAAGACTACTTTTACTTGCCCCTTTGGTACTTTTGCTTATAGACGTATGCCTTTTGGTTTATGTAATGCACCTGCTACCTTTCAAAGACGTATGATTGCTATATTCGCTGACTTTTGTGAAAAGATTTGTGAGGTTTTCATGGACGAATTTTTCGTCTATGGATCCTCTTTTGATGATTGCTTAAGCGACCTTGATCGAGTTTTGCAGAGATGTAAAGAAACTAATCTTGTCTTGAATTGGGAAAAGTGCCACTTTATGGTTAATGAAGGTATTGTCTTGGGGCATAAAGTTTCTGAAAGAGGTATTGAGGTTGATAAAGCCAAGGTTGATGCTATTGAAAAGATGCCATGTCCCAAGGACATCAAAGGTATAAGAAGTTTCCTTGGTCATGCTGAGTTTTATAGGAGGTTCATTAAGGACTTTCCCAAAATTTCCCGGCCTCTTACTAATTTATTACAAAAAGATATACCATTTGTTTTTTATGATGATTGCGTAGAAGCATTTGAAATACTTAAGAAAGCATTAATCTTTGCACCTATTGTTCAGCCACCTGATTGGAATTTACCCTTCGAAATTTATGTGTGATGCTAGTAATTACGTTGTAGGTGCTGTTCTAGGGCAAAGAGTTGATAAGAAACTAAATGTTATTCAATATGCTAGTAAAACTCTAGACAATGCTCAAAGAAATTATGCTACTACTGAAAAAGAATTCTTAGCAGTTGTATTTGCTTGTGATAAGTTCAGACCTTATATTGTTGATTCTAAAGTAACTATTCACACCGATCATGCTGCTATTAAATATCTCATGGAAAAGAAAGATGCTAAACCTAGACTTATTAGATGGGTTCTCTTGCTACAAGAATTTGGTTTGCATATTATTGATAGAAAGGGAGCTGAGAACCCCGTTGCAGACAACTTGTCAAGGTTAGAAAATGTTCTTGATGACCCACTACCTATTGATGATAGCTTTCCTGATGAACAATTAAATGTCATAAATGCTTCTCATGCTGCTCCATGGTATGCTGATTATGCTAATTACATTGTTGCTAAATTTATACCACCTAGTTTCACATACCAGCAAAAGAAAAGGTTCTTCTATGATTTGAGACATTACTTTTGGGATGACCCACACCTTTATAAAGAAGGAGTAGATGGTGTTATTAGACGTTGTGTACCTGAGCATGAACAGGAACAGATCCTACGCAAGTGTCACTCCGAGGCTTATGGAGGACACCACGTAGGAGATAGAACTGCACATAAGGTATTACAATCCGGTTTTTATTGGCCTACTCTCTTCAAGGATGCCCGTAAGTTTGTCTTATCTTGTGATGAATGTCAAAGAATTGGTAATATTAGTAGACGTCAAGAAATGCCTATGAATTATTCACTTGTTATTGAACCATTTGATGTTTGGGGCTTTGATTATATTGGACCTTTTCCTGCCTCT
Source organism: Triticum monococcum (assembly GCA_034509565.1). Classification (NCBI taxonomy): domain Eukaryota; kingdom Viridiplantae; phylum Streptophyta; class Magnoliopsida; order Poales; family Poaceae; genus Triticum; species Triticum monococcum. The sequence continues at coordinate 401,486,056 of CM067846.1, read as the reverse complement.
AATGGATATACACATATTTTAGTTGATGTTGATTACGTTACTAAGTGGGTAGAAGCTATTCCAACTAGTAGTGCTGATCATAACACCTCTATTAAGATGCTTAAAGAAGTTATTTTTCCAAGGTTTGGAGTCCCTAGATATTTAATGACTGATGGTGGTTCACATTTTATTCATGGTGCTTTCCGTAAAATGATTGCTAAATATGATGTTAATCATAGAATTGCATCTCCTTATCACCCACGGTCTAGTGGTCAAGTAGAATTGAGCAACAGAGAACTCAAATTAATTTTGCAAAAGACTGTTAATAGATCTATAAAGAATTGGTCCAAGAAACTCGATGATGCATTATGGGCCTATAGAACTGCATATAAAAATCCTATGGGTATGTCTCCGTATAAAATGGTCTATGGAAAAGCATGTCACTTACCTCTCGAACTAGAACATAAGGCTTATTGGGCTATTAAAGAGCTCAACTATGATTTCAAGCTTGCCGGTGAGAAGAGGTTATTTGACATTAGCTCACTTGATGAATGGAGAACCCAAGCAGATGAAAATGCCAAATTATTTAAAGAGAAAGTTAAAAGATGGCATGACAAAAGAATACAAAAGCGTGAGTTTAATGTAGGTGATTATGTATTGCTATACAACTGTCATTTAAGATTTTTTGCAGGAAAACTTCTCTCTAAATGGGAAGGTCCTTACATTATCGAGGAGGTCTATCGTTCCGGTGCCATAAAAATCAACAACTTCGAAGGCACAAATCCGAAGGTGGTGAACAGTCAAAGAATTAAACATTATATCTCATGTAATCCTATAAATGTTGAAACCAATGTTATTGAAACCGTAACCCCGAAGGAATACATAAGGGACACTTTCCGGAATGTTTCAGACTCCAAAAAGGAATAGGTATGTGGTACAGTAAGTAAACCGACTCCAAAACAGTTCTAATGGCAATATTTCTCTGTTTTGGAATATTTAGAAAAATAGAAAAATAAGAAGCAGTCCGAGAAGGACACGAGGGCTCCACGAGGGTGGAGGGCGTGCCCTACCCCCCTGGGCGCGCCCCCTACCTCGTGTGCTCTCCGGACTCCGTTTTCGTACACGACACGTATTTTGGTCGGTAAAAATTCATTATATAACCTCCCGAAGGTTTTGACTCCCGTATCATGCAATTATCCTTTGTTTGTGTTTCGAGCTGTTGCTGCTGCAGATTAGAGCAAGATGTCTTCGCAAGAGTCAGTCGGAGAGAGCCGGGTGTCTCATCCAGCACCGAGATCAATGACAAACAACAATGTTGACGACTTTGGGCCAGCAACGGAGGAAGAGATGGAGGCTGATTTGAAGAGAATAGATGCCATGGAGGAGGATCAAGAAGTCACTTCTCGCTTTCGAGCTGGATTCACAATGGGGGAACTGCAGAGATCGGCTATTCCAAACACGGTTATCCCTTCCAATGTTAGATTTCTTTCTTATGAGAATATGAAAAAGAGTGTCACTGGTTCTCCCATAGCTATGCATCACCCTTGGGTGCAGGGAGCTTTGGCTGTTACAGGGAAGCTTCGAAAGGAAATAATGGACCTCAAGTAGCAAGTCAATAAGCTCGAGGAGGAAAATCGTATCCTGAGGGGCATCATCGCCAAGAATATCACATCACCATCCCCAAAAAGAGAGATATAATCACATGGGTATGGGCACTCCCTTTGGCAACTGCCAAGCTTGGGGGAGTGCCCCGGTATCGTATCACCATCACTTTTATCTTTACCGCTTTTCTTAGTTCGATCCTTCTGATAATATCTTGATCTAGTAGAATAAAGTTTTAGTATGATCTAGTTGTGAGTTTTGCTTTATGATACTTCTATGTAATTGAGTCTGTGAGCTATATATAATAAAGATTAGTGTTGAGTCAAGGGCTTGATTATTTTGCCATGATCTTGAGTGAATAAAAGAAAAGAGAAAGAATAAAAAGAAACAAAGAGATCATATGGATCTTATGGAGAGTAATGAGCTCACATATAAAAACCATGATGAATAAAAGTTGTTGAGAGTTGACAAACACAGTTTTGGTCATCATTGCAATTAATAGGAAGTAATAAAGAAAGAGAGGTCTTCACATATAAATATACTATCTTGGACATCTTTTATGATTGTGCGCACTCGTTAAAATATGACATGCTAAAGAGTTGACATTGGACAAGGAAGACAACGTAATTGGTTATGTTTTCTTACATCTGAGAGAAATTATATTGTCATGGATCATCCAACATGATTGAGCTTGCCTTTCCCCCTCATGCTATCCAAATCCTTTGCACCAAGTAGAGATACTACGTGTGCTTCCAAACACCCTTAAACCAGTTTTGCCATGAGAGTCCACCATATCTACCTATGGATTGAGTAAGATCCTTCAAGTAAGTTATCATCGGTGCAAGAAATAAAAATTGCTCTCTAAATATGTATGATTGATTGGTGTGGAGGAAATAAGCTTTATACGATCGTGTGATATGGAAGAAATAAAAGCGATAGACTGCATAATAAAGGTTCATATCACAAGTGGCAATATAAAGTGACATTATTTCGCATTAAGATTTTGTGCATCCAACCATAAAAGCGCATGACAACCTCTGTTTACCTCTACGAAGGGCCTATCTTTTACCTTTATCTCCTACCTTACATGAGAATCATGGTGATCTTCACCCTTCCTTTTTACATTTTATCTTTTGGCAAGTACAACATGTTGGAAAGATCCTGGTATATATGGCTAATTGGATGTGAGTTTTCATGAACTATTATTGTTGACATTACCCTTGAGGTAAAACGTTGGGAGGCAAAACTATAAGCCCCTATCTTTCTCTGTGTCCGATTAAAACTCCATACCCATACGTATTGCGTGAGTGTTAGAAATTGTGAAAGACTAAATGATAGTTGAGTATGTGGACTTGCTGAAAAGCTCTTATATTGAATCTTTCCTATATTATGATAAATTGCAATTGCTTCAATGACTGAGATTATAGTTTGTTAGTTTTCAATGAAGTTTATGATTCATACTTGAAATTGTGATTGAATTATTACTCTAGCATAAGAGATCATATGACAAGAATTATATAAGTTGATGTTCTAAGAATGATCATGATGCCCTCATGTCTGTATTTTATTTTTATCGACACCTCTATCTCTAAACATGTGGACATATTTTTTGATTTCGGCTTTCGCTTGAGGACAAGCGAGGTCTAAGCTTGGGGGAGTTGATACGTCCATTTTGCATCATGTTTTTATATCGATATTATTGCATTATGGGCTGTTATTACACATTATGTCACAATACTTATGCCTATTCTCTCTTATTTTACAAGGTTTACATAAAAGAGGGCGAATGCCGGCAGCTTGGATTCTGGGCTGGAAAAGGAGCAAATATTAGAGACCTATTTTGCACAGCTCCAAAAGTCCTGAAACTTCACAGAAGACGTTTTCAGAATATATGAAAAATATTGAGCACAAGAAGTTCACTAGGGGGCCACACCCTGCCCACGAGGGTGGGGGCGCGCCCTACCCCCCTAGGCGCGCCCCTACCTCGTGGGCCCCCTAGTGGCCCTTCGATGGCCATCCTCTGCTATATGGAGTCTTTCGATGACGAAAAAATGATAAGCCATCTTTTCGGATGAGACTCCGCCGCCACGAGGTGGAACCTTGGCGGAACCAATCTAGGGCTCTCGCGGAGCTGTTCTGTCGGGGAAACTTCCCTCTGGGAGGGGGAAATCATCACCATCGTCATCACCAATGCTCCTCTCATCGGGAGAGGGCAATCTCCATCAACATCTTCACCAGCACCATCTCCTCTCAAAACCCTAGTTCATCTCTTGTATCCAATTCTTGTCTCCAAGTCTGGGATTGGTACCTGTGGGTTGCTAGTAGTGTTAATTACTCCTTGTAGTTGATGCTAATTGGTTTATTTGGTGGAAGATCATATGTTCAGATCCTATATCCATATCAATACTCCTCTGATTATGAACATGAATATGCTTTGTGAGTAGTTATGTTTGTTCCCGAGGACATGGGAGAAGTCTTGCTATTAGTAGTCATGTGAATTTGGTATTCGTTCGGTATTTTGATGAGATGTATGTTGTCTCTCCTCTAGTGGTGTTATGTGAACGTCGACTACATGACACTTCACCATTATTTGGGCCTAGAGGAAGGCATTGGGAAGTAATAAGTACATGATGGGTTGCTAGAGTGACAGAAGCTTAAACCCTAGTTTATGCGTTGCTTCGTAAGGGGCTGATTTGGATCCATATGTTTCATGCTATGGTTAGGTTTACCTTAATAATTTTGTTGTAGTTGCGGATGCTTGCAATAGAGGTTAATCATAAGTGGGATGCTTGTCCAAGTAAGGGCAGCACCCAAGCACCGGTCCACCCACATACCAAATTCTCAAAGTACCGAACGTGAATCATATGAACATGATGAAAACTAGCTTGACGATATTCCCATGCGTCCTCGGGAGCGCTTTACATCATATAAGAGCTTGTCCAGTCTTGTCCTTTGCTACAAAAATGATTGGGTCACCTTGCTATACTTTATTTACTTTTGTTACTTGTTACTCGTTACAAATTATCCTATCACAAAACTATCTGTTACCTATTGTTTCAGTGCTTGCAGAGAATACCTTGCTGAAAACCACTTATAATTTCCTTCTGCTCCTCGTTGGGTTCGACACTCTTACTTATCGAAAGGACTACGATAGATCCCCTACACTTGTGGGTCATCAGGCGCCAGTCCCCGCACCCTGGCATGCGAAAGCATCGTCGAAGTATATGACCCAGCCATCTAGCGCTTCACTTCCTGGCGAGAGGGATCGGTTCTTGCCTGCTTCGGGTTCCGGAGCGTCGGTCCATCCTGCCACGAAGTCGGCGAGAGCGGCTCCCTTGATGACCCTGGTTGTGCTGAACTCCAGTTGATACGCTTGCAGTTCAATATTCCACTCGGTGACTCTTCCCGTAGCGTTGGGACTCCGGAGCACCCTCTCCAGTGGGTAGGCTGAGACGACCTTAATTGGGTGGCCTTGGAAATAATGACACAGCTTGCGTGAGGCCACTAGGAGTGCGAGCAGAAGCTTATGTGGCATGGGGTATCGTGCCCTTGCGTCCCTTAGCACCATTTGATGAAGTACACCGGGTGCTCGACGAGGGTGGGAGCGTCGACAGAGCCCGAGGTCTCCAGAGGTTGGGACGCCTCCTGAGGTGGGGGGGCCTCAGGAGCTTGGTCACCCATCGGGGCCTCCACTGGCCCAGGAGCTCCGTCTTGTATGGCATGATCATCTGTTGGCATCGTTACGGCTCTAGTGGCGCCGTCCTGGTGCCGCCTCGCCCCCGCTGAAGGTGCGGCATTGCGCTGTGGGATCTTGACCTAGCGCTCCTCCCGGACAGCCACCAACACCGAGCTGGCGGAATGAGGTGTGGTGGCCAGATAGAGCACCAGAGGCTCGAGGGGACGAGGTGCTACCATCACCGGTGGGTTGGTCAGGTATCTCTTGAGGTCTTGAAACGCCAGGTCGGCCTCCGGGGTCCAATCGAATGGGCCCTACTTCTTCATCAGCTTGAAGAACGGTAGGGCGCGCTTCCCCAGCTTAGAGATAAAGCACCCCAGCAAGGTCACACACCCCACGAGCTTTTGCATTTCCTTGAGGGTTTGCGGTGGGCTCATATCTTCTATCGCCTTGACCTTCTCCGGATTTGCCTCGATCCCCCTGTGTGATACGAGGAAACCAACAGTTTGCCGATGGGGACGATGAACACGCACTTCTCCAGATTGAGCTGCAGGTCCACCTGGTGCAGGCTGGCGAAAGTCTCCTCCAGGTCTTGAATGAGGGTCCTCGCCTCCCGAGAATTTACCACGATGTCGTCGACATAGGTCTCAGTGTTCCTCCTGAGCTACTGGCCCAGGGCGATGTGCATCAGCCGCGGAAAAGTCGCCCCAGCATTGTGCAGTCCGAACGGCATGCAGGTGTAGCAGTATACCCCACAAGGGGTCAGGAAGGCCGTCTTCTCCGCGTCCTCCACCGCCATCTTGATCTAGTGATAACCCGAGAAAGCATCTAGAAAACACAGCAGGTCGCACTCGGTGGTGGAGTCGATGATCTGGTCAATGCGAGGAAGCGGGAACGGGTCTTGAGGGTAGGCTTTGTTGAGGTTGGTGAAGTCGACACACATGCGTTCCTTCCCGCCTTTCTTGGGCATGATGACGGGGTTCGCCAGCCACTCTGGGTACCGGACCTTGCGGATGACACCTGTCGCTTGTAGCTTGCGGTTTCCTGGACGATGAAGGACTGCTTCTCCGTGGACTGTCATCGCGCCTTCTGCTTCACAGGGCGCACATTGGGGCACACCCTCAAGTGATGCTCGATTACCCCCCTTGGGACCCCCACCAGCTGCTTGGGCTCCCAGGCGAATACCTCCTTGTTCGCGCACAGGAACTTCACCAGTGCCTCTTCTTGGTCAGGGTCGAGGTTGGTGCCTATGGTGAAGGTGGCTCCCGAGGCCATGTCCTCCTCGACCGACACTTGCTTTGTTTCAGCCCGATCTTGAGTGAACAACTACTTCTTTTTCACTGGCGCAGCCCCCTTAGCCCCTGGGGCGGCTCCATCGGCCGTGCGCGCTGCCACGGCGGCCTTGAAGGCGAGCTTGAGAGCCATCAGGGCTTCCTTGGTATCTCCGGCCATGGTGAGAACGCCGCTTCTCCCGGGCATCTTCATGAGGTTGAAGGCCGGGTGTGTCACTGCCATGAACTGAGCCAGGGCTGGGTACCCGAGGATGGCCTTGTACGGGAGGCCAATGCGGGCGATGTCGAAGTCGATCAGCTCAGTGCGGTAGTTGTCACGTGTATCGAAGGTGACCGGGAGGCGTATTTGCCCCAGGGGGCTGGTGGAACCGATGCCGACTCCGGAGGAAGTCTTGGTGGGGCAAAGCCAGCCGTATGGTATGTGAAGCAAACCGAAAGCTTACATGAAGAGCACATTGAGGCCAGCTTCACCGTCGATGAGGATCTTAGTCATAGCTACGTTGTAGATGGTGGGTGTGCAGAGCATCGGGAGCGCGCCCGAGCCAGCAGTTATCACGGGGTGGTCCCCCGAGTCGAAGGTGAGGTCGGCCTTGGGTGCCGCCCATCCTGGAGGGGCGCCCTGTTGCATAGAGGCGGCGCGAATCTGGTAGAAGAACTACTTCGCGTGGCGGTCGGATGGTCGTGCCTATGAGCCACCGAGGAGGGCTGCAACAGCGAGTGGAGCCGACGCCGCGAAGTGTGCAACGAAAAGGCCATGCAGCTCCCCCTAGGAATCCATAGAAGATCCTAGCAGGTTGAGCAGCCAGGCGCACGAACCGCTGGCGAGGGCCATGGGGAACCAGTTGGCCATGACCTTGTCGTCGCCTCCAGCTTCTAGAACGGCCTCCTCATACGCTAACCGGAAAGCTGTTGGATCGGTCGTGCCGTCATAGCGAGGCAGCATCTTCGGCCTGAACTTGTGCGGCCACTGTACTTGCTGCAAGGCGGGGGTGAGGGCCCTGAGGCCCATGGTGCTATCGCGGGCGTCCGTCGGTCCAGCCGGAGGAGCGGCGCTGGCCATGGGGGCCAGACGGAGAGGTGAAGCTGGCGGAGGGATAAAGCTTCGGCGCACCCCTACCTGGCGCGCCAAATGTTGGATCGTGGGTTCCGGCTAACCCTTGAGGTTCGAACACTGGGGTGCGCACGAAGTACTCTTCCTCTCTAGTTCGCTCGCTCGACGATCACACGGCCTAGCTCGACGAACCCAAGGAACATGAGACACAGAGGTTTATACTGGTTCGGGCCATGTTGCGATGTAATACCCTACTCCAGTGTGGTGGTGGTGGATTGCCTCGAGTGCTAGGGATGAACTAGTACAATGATTGAACCGCCTCCTGAGGAGAGGTGTTCTTGAGCTCGATGAGCCGATGTGTGTGAGGATGATCTGAATGATCCGCAAGGGTGGTGGCTAGCCCTATTTATAGAGGCTCTGGTCCTCCTCCCAAATGTTAGGCGGGAAGGGATCCCACGACGGCCAAGTTTGAAGGGGGACAACTATTACAAGCTATCCTGATAAAAGGTGGTCTTTGCCTGCCAAAGGCTCTAGTGTGTGACGCTGTTGTGGGCTCCGCAGTGACCTCCATCCTGCTGTCCTGCTGGCCTTGGTCTCGTTGGACCGATATGGAAACCTTTGCCTGATGCCTCGGGACTCCTCGCTTGCGCCTACCTCTTTAGCACCAAAGAGGAAACTGGTACACTGCGCCCGCTGGCGCCCGCCTGGCCTTGGTCATCATGGCTCATGTCACGTGAACCTCGCGAGGTGCCCCTTGCATAGATATCTCCGCTCCTCGGGAGCCGGCCTAGTGAGGCTGCCCCCCATGGAGGTCTTGGCGTCATCCGCCTCGCGAGGCTTGGCCCCTCGCGAGGGTCTTGAGTTGTTGCTATAGACGATGGGCCGTACCAGGCCGCTGGTGGACCACGCTATGGGCACAGGTAGGCAAGTCTGGGTACCCCCATTCACAGGACGCCGACACTACCCACTCCCCCCCCCCACACACACACACCGATGGTCAAACGTTGTAGGTAGGTATAAGTGCCACAGAGACAAACTGCACCTCTGCCCTCACATTCCAGTAGGCCAGCCGCCTTGTATCTATGACGTGGGCGAACACAAATTCGATGGCACTCTTTATCGATCATGCACTCACACACTTCATCCATGTTTTCGATTCTATCGATATCTCACACCGATGATCCCTCCACTCTCTTCTCGTGGATCGCTCCCTCATATATGATATATCCATGACTCTATTTCACACACTTTGCATATGTTACACTTTTTTGTTTGATATATCATCGACACATTGCCTTTGTTTTGGACAAACCATCTCTATCACACCCACCCACGTACGTACGTACCTGCACATAAAGAAGAGGTGCAAGCACGACGCACGTACTCACGTCTCGTTCCCGACCACACCTGCACGGCTAACGGTTGAGTTCATTTCTGTACAAAAAGGCAGCCCACGTGATAATTTGACGTGTGTAGCGGTTGTTTACTCGAAGGGGGGTCGTGTACCACACGTACACAGAACAAAGTTCGACTTGACGTGTTAGTATTAAATAAAGTTATATTCATCAACGTTACGTACAGAAATCTGCTCCACTATATACAATATATACAATGGAGCCTGCCTGTCGGGGTTTGTCTCTCGTCACACTATCTCACACAAGGCAGTGGTGGCTTCTCTCTCTCATCGTTGGTCACTGATCTGGCCGCATCTCGTCCGTCGGCAGAAAGGTGGGATGTGCATCGTTTCTCCGTTCGACGGCATCGAGGCAGCACGTCCCGATCTGCAGTACCTGTCGGTCTCTCCGACCAAGCTCCGGCGAGGTAGGGCCTTTGCCACTTGCTCGTTGCCGCAGTATGCGCAGATCCTGGCCGCCAGCGTCCTCCTAGTTACATCCCGATGACCCTCAGGTATAGCTTCCTCCGGCCTTGCTCCACTGTCCATCTTCCGATGTTGCTGCATGTGGAAAATCCTGTATGTGGATCTTCTTTAGTTCTTTCCTTAAAACATATCTCGATCAGCATGCTTTCCATCTTGCAATCTCATCCTCAAACCGTTTTTGATAAACCACCATGCTGCTACCTTTCCCTTATGACATGGAATATGCTTCTTTTTTGTCAGCGTGTGTGTCTTCAACTCCTATTATTAGGCAGTAATTGTCTCCTTTCTACCTCTTTTTGCAAACAGGGGTATCCATTTCACCTCGTTGCTATTGCGACCTTTTGGTGAACTACACAAATCACTTTTTTCTTAAGAGTGTTTTGTGCAGTTCCGCCAAAATGTCACACGGGGAACATTTTTACATTTATGTTGGACTGCAGAAAGGAAGATTGGTTTTGCTATCCTCCTCATCCAACTCCGTGCCTAATCTTCTGCAACAAGTAGTTAGTCCTAAAGAGAGATCGCAAAGGTGATCGACTTCTATTTGTGTGTGTTATGTTTCATCATCTAGTTCCACTATTATTGTAATCACACTGACTGAATATCTTTGCAAACAGAGATGATCAGCTCGATTTTAGTGGAACTGCACAAAATTATTGGATTGTGATGTCCTACATACACCTCTTTCTTGGCTACAGAGCTGCATGAAACTAGCTGCCAACCAATGAACACTGTGTCTAGGAAATGGAGCCATGCCCATGAACAACATTGATCAATTATATATTTTTCTTTATTTGTACACCTTCTCACAACTTTGTCTCCAGTTGTGATGTGAATATTGGCGCTGATCTGTGAACCATTGAGATGCATTAGTAGCCATGGTAGTTTCATTTGTATTTGATGGAATGTTGTAATGAGACAATCTTGAGGCAAGTGGACACATGTATCCTAAGTTGAAACCTTTTTTTGCGGGAACCAAAGTTGAAACCTTCATAGCATCACAGTAAAATTTCATTATGCTGGAAGATTACGCGTACATATAAACAAATCCTAAAAGATTGATAGCAATGCCAAAAACAATTCAACTTCGTTTCGCTGACATGTGGGACATCCTTCATCCGGCTCCACCTGCCATGTAGCAACATTGAGTGCACAACTGCAGGGGAGATTCACCCCAGTCGTTGCGCCGCAGTAATAATGACAAGTGAGCACTCAAATCACAAAGCCCCACCTTTGCCACAGTAGGTTGCTCGGACAAAGCAACCATCATTTCTCTCTTTGTTGAATCCGCTGGTACTCCAAAATTCCCAGTGTAATAAGTTGATCGGGCGAAGCAACTATCACTTCACCTTTCCCAAAGTAAGTACTACTCCCTCCGTCTAGGTGAATAAGTCATCTTAGGTTGTGCACCAAGACCAAGAAGGAGGGGAAAATGAGATAACTTAATGTTTATTTGCTAATTAATAGCACTGCATGCAATGAACTAACCACTGCATGTGGTGTTTTGTAGTCTCGGGTCATTGAAAACATGCACGCCCCACATCTCTTATGTCAGGACCCCGATCCTAAGTCACACCAATATAGCATGTAACACTTCATGTCACTTTGCAGCCTCACGCATGGTATTCCCAGGGGTGCCACCTTACCTGGCCCGGGACCGTTTGCGCCTTTTGGCTCACATATATGATAATATCGCTAGCATCCATATGACAGAAAACCCGGGCCGACATGGCTAGTCGTGAACCCAAAGCGGCACCAACCTATGGGGACAGACATACATGAATCACATCGAGCATGTCGGTCAGCAGCGTATGAATCCGGGTTGTAGCACTGGGCTAACAAGACTTCGGGAACCCGGGCTATAGCAGGCTAGGCAGGACTCCGGATGTCACCGCGTGACATTTCCCCGAAGGGACAGACACAGGAACGAAGTGAAACACATGCCGGCCAGTCAAGTGTCCTGAGCAGTAGTGCTGGGCTAGCAGGACTCCGGTGAACCGGGCTGTAGCGGACTACTATGGCTCATGGAAGCACTAGACTACATTTCCCCATAAGAGAGGCTACCAAGGATAAACAACTAGATTGTCGGATCCCACACATACCAAGCATTTCAATCATACACACAATATGCTCGATATGTGTAAATACAACATGGCATCACAACATAAGTCTACGACTCAAGTATTTATTAAGCTCCGAGGAGCGAGAAATTACAAACATGGGTCTAATGAACCAACAATCATAGCATACAAATCAAAGCACATGCGAAAGCTTAACATGTCTGAGTACAGACATCTACAAATGAAAAAGGCTGAGAAGTCTGACTATCTACCAGATCCTGCCAAGGGCACAAGATCATAGCTGAGGTATCAAGCTAAACGTCGAAGTCCAAGCGAAACTACTAGCGAGACTGAAGTCTCTCTGCAAAACATAAATTAAGCAAACGTGAGTACAAAAGTACTCAGCAAGACTTACATCAGAACTAGCTACATATGCATCGGTAAGAACAGGGGGTGGTGGAGTTTAACTGCAGCAAGCCAGCTTTGACTCGGTGGCTATCTTAAACTACGACTGCAAGTAACTCTTTTGAGGTGGCGCACACGAGTCCACATATTCACCATTCAATACACCACTATGGATCCGCTCACGTCTCCCTACGAGAAGGCCATCCATAGCACTCACACTTATCTTGCGAGTTTTAGAGTATCCACTTTCACTTGTCTATGAACTGTTATAGGCAACCCAGAAGTCCTTTACCACAGACTCGGCTATTCGAATAGTTTTATACCCTGCAGGGGTGTACTTCGTCACACATGTTTCCACCACTTAGCGTCTGCACGCGACATGTGCTCGGCAGACTTCAAGCGAAAGCCGACGTGGGTGTAGACCACGACCTGACTAACTGCACAAGTCTCTAGTCCAGGTTTATCGCCTATTCGGGTTCCATCCGCAAGGAGATCCGGCCAGGGTGTCCTCAACGGCCCCAAACGATGTGTACAGGGTCCCGAGACGCCAAACGGGCGCCCGGCATACCCGGCCACAGTGTATCTACCGCATCATAGCCCACCCCTAGGGTCAGCACTACGCACGACCACCAACACATATCCTATAAAAACTAGAAACTAGTTGCAAATCCTGGACAGAGGACGAGAGAGGTCAGTAAGTCGAGCGGGGTCATATTTCAGGGCCCAATGTGTGGTAGTAGCTGTTTCATGGATCACAAACACAGAACTCAGTTCCTTAGAACGTTTCAATGAGACAACCCACCATGTACTCCTACATGGACTCTCACCGCTACCTTTACCAAATCGTGTTCACACACTTAGCTCACACACAGTAGGACATGTTCACAACTTTCCAATTCATCCCCGATGAATCAGACCTGACACAACTCTAAGCAATAGCAAGCATGACAAGCAAACATGAATGAGTAGGCACATCAGGCTCAAACAACTCCAACTCATGCTAGTGGGTTTCATCTATTTACTGTGGCAATGACAGGTCATGCAGAGGAAAGGGGTTCAACTACCGCAGCATGTATCAGTTGAATCGTTGTTGTCCTAATGCAGTAAAAGAGAGCATGAGCGAGAGAGTGGGATTGTATCGGAATGAACAAGGGGTTTTTGCTTGCCTGGCACTTCTGAAGATAGTATAGTTCTTCATCGGTGTCATCGATCTCATCGTCGGAACCACGTCTATCGAGAGGGGACAAATACCGGCAAACAAAGAGGAACACAATCAATGCAATGCAACAATTATGATGCATGATAATGTCATGGCAATATGCTGTTGATTGAGCTAATGCAACTAGCAATCATATTAAATTAAGTTGGTTAGAACCAAGGGTTCAAATTCAAACTCCATATGTGCTTATTTAAATGTCAATTATGCAAATTGCCCTGTACAGCAACCCTAGGTTGTGCAAACATGCATGCAAATGCCATAAACAGATTCCTTGAATTTTTCTGATAATTTTTCATATATAATTTATTTGATTTGGAGCTATGGTTGATTTACTATGAATTTTAGAAGTTTTAACTATTTCCTGGAATTTTCTGAATTATAAATAATCCAGAAAATGAGTTATGGCGTCAGCACTACGTCACTGTGACGTCAGCAGGTCAACTGACCCGGTCCAGGTCAAACCTGACCAGTGGGGTCGACACGTCAGTGACACAATTAACTAACAGGGTTAATTAAATCTAACTAATCAAACTAACAACCACTGGGCCCACTGTCAGAGTCAGCGGGGGGGGGGGGGGGGGGTAATTAGTCCTAAACTAATCTAGTCAGGGGCGGGGCCCATGTGTGTTGACCCTAGGGAGGTCAAACCCAGGTCAAACCTACCGGCGACTCGACGCCGGCGAGCCAAGACACGGCGGCGAGGCTCGGAAAACTTCCTCCAGTGACCAAAGCAACGGCGGAGCCCATATACGAGTAGCTGGAGCTCGTGCGCGTCGAGTGGTGCTCTTAGCTTCACCGGAGATGGCCCGGAACAATGGCGGCGACAACGGCAGCGGCGGCCGGAGTTCGGCCGAGCTCGGGGGCGCGGCTGCAGCGGGCAAAAGCGCGAACTAAAGCGCGGGCAAGGCACTACGTGGTGCGGCGGGCGTGTTTGGCACATTGGCGCAACCTAATGGTCGCCGGAGCAACGCCGGCGACGAGCTCTTGTGGCGGAGCATCTCGCCTCTGGTGGAGGAGGCGGTTAGAGGGCGCAAACAAGGCAAAGAAGAGGGGGAGGCGGCGTAGAAGCTCACGGCAAATCCAGCAGAGGCGACGACGAGGCCAGGGAGAGGCTGGAGCTCGCAAATCCCCGACGAGTCCGCCGGCGGTCAGAGGTTGAAGACGAGGTTGGGGACGATGCTGCAGGGCTTCCGGAGGGGCGTGGCTCGGTGGGGAGGGAGAGGGGGTCGAGGCGGAGCTCCTGAGCTCAGCGGCAGGGAGAGGGGTGGCCGGTGGCCGCAGGAACGGCGAGCGGCGGCGACGGGCTCCGTTCGGGAAGAGAGCAGAGGAGGGGGAAAAGCGCTTGAGAGAGTGAGAGAGGGGTCGGGACTGCGTGGCCTCACGAGGGAGACCCAGGGCGATGAGGGGGAAGCGGCAGGAAGAAGGAGGTGGCCGGGCGCGTGCCAACGTGCCTCGGCCATGCGCGCTGTCTATTGGCGCGGGGAGGAAGACGACAGGGGAGGGCCAGGTGGGCTGGGCCGGCCACTTGGGCCGCCGGGTGGCTGCACAGGTGAGTTGGCCCAGGTAAGTTTATGTTCTCTATTTCTAAATTGTTTCTGTTTTCTATTTTTCTGCAATTGTTTTGACTTAATTAAAATGCTAAGACATTTCCAAAAATCATGAAACTAATCATGGCTACTGTTTATAATATATCCAACAGTAAACATTTTAGTTTATGATTATTTGAGCATTTAAAATATTTTATAGCATTTAAATGCCCAAATGCAAATATAATATGATTTAATTCAGAGCCCAAATATGTCATGGAAAAATGTGCAACACCTCTCGTTATTGCTTCCAGCATTTTCCAGAAATGATGAACATTTTTGAAAACCATTTGGATTCACTAAGAATATTTTTAGTTGAACCTAGTGAATTTCATTTGGTGCTAGGGTTTCAACAATCCCCGTTTCAAGTTTCTTTGGAATTAAAACATGATGGCATGAAGAACAAGCATAGTCAAGCAAGGGCTGAACTGGGGCTGTGACATCTTATTGGTTGATATGTCAACAAACAAGAAACGAGGGGAGAGTTAATGCACCACGCCTAAGTGTTTTGGGACTATTTGGTTTTCATAAGGTGACTTATACACCGTCCTTTTTTATTCTAGAAACAACCACACGCGAATATTGGACGGTAGCAGCACATCAACTGAATCAAAAATCGAAACCAACCAATGAACTACTATTAATGGTGAGTGTTTGCTATTATCATGTACTCTGTCTGTCCGTGTATATAGGGCTTAATGCATTTTCCAAGACTAACTTATAGGACATGCAAGTTGCTCAAAGCATACCATCAAATCCTTGCATGGAAGGATCTTCAAATGATATAATTTTCAAATTATATAAAATCTTATCAATAGTCAAAGGCAGCCTCGAAGAATACATTAGGCCCCATATATATGTATGGATGAAGGGAGTAGTACTAATCGCAACGCATGCATGCGTGTGGAGTACTACAGTAGTAAACAAGAATGTTTTACATGCATTGGTTAATTATATCTTAGTTATGGCACTTAACAATTTAATGCACAAAACAAGAACAATTGATGGGATTAGTAGAAAGCAAAGCGCCTTTTTAGCAGGGATTTTCATCATTCTATGAAGGTGCAAAACCAAGTGTTACTACTACACCAAACAAGTTCAAAACAAGAAACTGGACCCACTCACAACATGGCACGCCTGTCTCGTTGGGTCCATCGGTCAAAGCGCTTCCTCTTCTTGGCATAACAATAGAGTACAACATTTTTTTAGAATGCTCTTGGCATGTCGCTAACATGTGGGAGCGAGTGATGAGTTAACCGACCTCAATAGACGACAAAATCACCATCCCGTCAAACTTTGAGAGAGATGAGGAGTGAGGAGCGATACGGGCTGGTGGATTATTAGAGCTAGGTGTCGCACGGAGGCCAAGAAATATGGTGATAGCGTGGGTTGGACATGTATGATGTAACTACACTAGGTTGCCGTGTTTCAGACTCTTCCGGTCTACTATGGAGAAGATTGAGTAGATTTTATATCATCGAATAAAAATATTAAAGAGTCCATATGCTCCACCGCAAGGTTTCTTGCTCCTTCTCGGTCGTCGGAAAGCGTTCTTCTAAGTTTTGCTGACACGTGGGACATCCAGCATCCAGGTCCACGTGTCATGCAAGAAAATGGAGTTAAGTATAGTACGAGTGACTCACCAACGGTCACGAACATAGGTGGAGTACATGCACGAATCACCCAAAAAAAGGAATACGAGCACGAAGAGAAGAGGTGAAGGCACCGACACAGGTACTCTTTGCCTCTTTCCCTAATACTCACGTGTGGGTACATGGTGAGCTCATTTCTTTACGAACAGGCAGCTCACCTGATAATTTGGCGAGTGTAGTAGTTTTTCATGGGAACCACGCGTGGACGAATCAAAGTTCGATCATGACGCGGTGGCGCATTTTTTATAAATTAAGTTATTCTATTCGATGGCACGTACGCAACATTATTTTCTCAATGGAACATGAATCGTGCACGCACTAAATGATGGAGCACGGGATGGTAGCCATGGACATGGTCAGCCATTTTTGGAGACCAATACACTACTTTTGTTGTGTCTCATCAACTCGCAAACAAGGAGAAGCTTTGCTTACTACTAGTACGACCTCTCCCTCGCTCAAGCACG
The DNA here is from genome assembly GCA_034509565.1 of Triticum monococcum. Taxonomy (NCBI): domain Eukaryota; kingdom Viridiplantae; phylum Streptophyta; class Magnoliopsida; order Poales; family Poaceae; genus Triticum; species Triticum monococcum. Next base: position 401,469,191 of record CM067846.1, on the reverse strand, counting down.
CACGGTGGCTCGCATGACGAGGAGAAGCTTTTGCTTTACGATAGTGCGCTTAATACAGGCGGTGGACGTGCAGCAGTTCATTCGGTGTAAGATTGCCAGAAGTATATATACTATAGTACCATCATCATTGTTCGACTTCCGGAAGAGGTGAAGAGCCAAGCACGCGGTCACCTACTCACAGTATAACCGGCCGTGTTTGCAGGAATTTTTTAACGTAGTCCAATCTGAGTGGATTGCTCCAGTGGTCATCACACGTGAGCCAATCGGTTTGCACCCTTCCGCGCTCCATTTTGTCGTGCGTTCCTTCCTCCGTCCAGCATGCTGACAGGTGGGCCCCATGCTCATGTATGCCAATGTGGTAGTCAAATATTTTGCTAGAGTCAGCTATCACACCCTTTCCATGCCACGTCAATGTACCCACTACAAACAAGTTAGACTTGGTCAGTTCAACCACCTCCCTAGGTGTTTGGAGAGGAATTGGCCGGTGTGAGGCGGTTCTATAGGTGGGTAGGCGGCAAAAAACAGGGGGAAATGCGTGAACTAGCTAGACGAGGGAGGGAAGCTTCTACATTCGCGGGGGATGTGGCATTGGCCATTGGGCGGCAACACACGGTCATCCGGGTACGCAATAAAGGAACCGAAGGGGCTTCCTATATTGGCAAAGACCAGCTTCCCTACTGATTGCTCTCCAATAGAACTCCAGAGTTAATTGTGTTTAGGCTGGAGTAGTCATTAGATAGGTGACCGAATAGAAGTGGACTCAATGTTAAAACGAATGGGATGGGTTACTATTGTTGGGGAACGTAGTAATTTCGAAAATTTTCCTACGCACACGCAAGATCATGGTGATGCATAGCAACGAGGGGGAGAGTATTGTCTACGTACCAACGCAGACCGACTGTGGAAGCGATCACACAACGTAGAGGAAGTAGTCGTACGTCTTCTTCCCGATCCGACCGATCCAAGCACCGTTACTCCGGCACCTCCGAGTTCTTAGCACACGTTCAGCTCGATGATGATCCTCGGGCTCCGATCCAGCAAAGCGTCGAGGAAGAGTTCCGTCAGCACGACGGCGTGGTGACGATCTTGATGTACTACCGACGCAGGGCTTCGCCTAAGCTCTACAACGATATGACCGAGGTGGAATTTGGTGGCAGGGGGCACCGCACACGGCTAAGGAACGATCTCAAGGATCAACTTGTGTGTCTTGGGGTGTCCCCTGCCCCCGTATATAAAGGATGGAGGAGGAGGAGCCGGCCGGCCAAGGTGGGAGGCGCAGGAGGAGTCCTACTCCTACCGGGAGTAGGACTCCCCCTTCCAATCCTAGTCCAACTAGGTTTCCTCAAGAGGGAAGAGAAAGAGATAGGTGGCCGGCCCCTCTCCTAGTCCTAATAGGACTAGGGAGAGGGGGGAGGCGCAGCCCTATGTGGGCTGCCCTCTCACCTTTCCACTAAGGCCCATGTTGGCCCATTTGGCTCCCGGGGGGTTCCGGTAACCCTCCCGGTAATCCGGTAAAATCCCGATTTCACCCGGAACACTTCCGGTGTCCAAACATAGGCTTCCAATATATCAATCTTTACGTCTCGACCATTTCGAGACTCCTCGTCATGTCCGTGATCACATCCGGGACTCCGAACAACCTTCGGTACATCAAAATGCATAAACTCATAATAACTGTCATCGTAACGTTAAGCGTGCGGACCCTACGGTTCGAGAACAATGTAGACATGACCGAGACACGTCTCCGGTCAATAACCAATAGCGGGACCTGGATGCCCATATTGGCTCCTACATATTCTACAAAGATCTTTATCGGTCAGACCGCATAACAACATACGTTGTTCCCTTTGTCATCGGTATGTTACTTGCCCGAGATTCGATCGTCGGTATCCAATACCTAGTTCAATCTCGTTACCGGCAAGTCTCTTTACTCGTTCCGTAATACATCATCTCACAACTAACATATTAGTTGCAGTGCTTGCAAGGCTTATGTGATGTGCATTACCGAGAGGGCCCAGAGATACCTCTCCGACAATCGGAGTGACAAACCCTAATCTTGAAATACGCCAACCCAACATCTACCATTGGAGACACCTGTAGTACTCCTTTATAATCACCCAGTTACGTTGTGACGTTTGGTAGTACCCAAAGTGTTCCTCCGGTAAACGGGAGTTGCATAATCTCATAGTTATAGGAACATGTATAAGTCATGAAGAAAGCAATAGCAACATACTAAACGATCGGGTGCTAAGCTAATGGAATGGGTCATGTCAATCAGATCATTCAACTAATGATGTGACCTCGGTAATCAAATAACAACTCTT